>OY728164.1:587540798-588165798 GCA_963277665.1 Viscum album | reverse complement strand
AAATCCCAAATTTTGATACTTTAATGTGTTTGGAGGAAAGATTTATATTTTAAGCACCAAGGAAGAACATGACAAATTTGATCAAAGGCTAATAAAGGAGTATTTATTGTCTGATCATCTACTTAAAAGGAATATGTAGTTTTCAATAAATTGTGAAATATTTTTTAAGAATAATATCATGTGAAATTTGATGAAAGTGATCATTTTATCACAAAATGAATCAAATTGATGATCTAAGTGATTCTTTGGATAAAATCAAATATGAAACTATCCTTGAAAATTAAAATGATGAATAGTTGGAACATGATTTTCTATAAACAAATCTTTAAAGGTTGGATACCACTAAACAAGATTTTCTTCTTCTTGAAAATCCAAGAACCCATAATAAGCATCACTTACAAGTAGTTATTGGATGTTTAGATTTAGGGATTACTAATATTATGTGATTATGAATTGTTATAGTGTTTTCTAGATTTCTTTATTAACTAGAACCTAAGATTATCTATGAATCCTTAAAAGATGATATTTGGGTATTAACAATACAAGATGAATTAAACAAGTTCAAAGGGTTAAAGGTTTGGAAATTAGTGTATAGACCCTCTAAATATCATATTATAGGAAAATGATGGCTTTATTGGAATAATCTAAAAGATCATGGTGCAATCGTTAGGAAAAAATCTAGACTAGTTTCTGATAGTTACAATAGAGATGAACGTATAGGTTATGAAAAGTACCTTTCAAATATAGCTAGATTAGATTCCATTAGGGTTCATCTATCCAATGTATCAAATATGAATTTCATATTATATTAAATATATGAAAAAACATATTTCCTAAATATTTTCATTATGGAGGAAGTTTATATTGAACAACCTACTAGTTTTGAAATCCACTTTTTCAAAATTTACTATTTAAACTAACCAAATCACATTAGGGAACTAAACATTAACCTAGAGCTTGGTTTGAATATTTATGTTCTTTTATATCATCAAATTCGTTTTTATTAGCAAATAATGATCCTATCGTATTTATGAAAACATCAGTGGTGGATATTTTTCTAGTTTAGATACATGTTTTTGATTTTATTTATTTTCATACAAATAAAAAAATTGTAATGAATTATCAAAACTCATGCAAAAAATAATTTTAAATTTGCCAGATCGGTGGGAAAATTATTTTATTTATATTTCATATTTATCAAAATTAAATTGGAAAAGTTATAAATAAAATATAATACATACATGACTTACATAAAATGTTTGGACATAAAATTGGAAATGTATATACATATCCTATGAGTTATAATGATAGGATTGACTTGGACGATGCTGGGAAACAAGTTGATATGAATATATACAAAAGATTAATTGAGAATTGATTTTATTTCACTTCCAGTAGATATGATCTTATTTTTGTAGAATTTATTTTCTTTATATTACAATAAAAAACCAATATATTATATTTTAAAAGACGCGACAATAATTTTAATTTATTTAAAAGGAAAATTTTATCTTTCATTAAATATTCCAAGAAAATTTAATTTTAATTTGACTTCATATCCTGATATATATTTTAGTGGTTTTCGATAAGATATATAGAGTCCTTTTGGAACCTTCCATTTTCTAGCTAAATCCCGCATATCCTAGCCTGGTATGAAACCACACTCTATTTAATTATCTACTATTTAAGAGAAATATATTTATGCTGGTATTTTTGGTGCACATGTTTTCTGGATGAAACACACATTAATGGATTATGAATTCAATTATCTTCAAGTATCATAAAATTTTATAACACTAGTTCTATAGATATTTTAAATCTATTAATAAATCATTCAAGAAAAATGAAGACAGATATAAGGAATCACATATTAATAGATCATGCTCAAAAAGATGATATTAGTCATTAGTTTACCTATACAAAAAATAATTTAGTATTTATTTTTTCTAAACCTATTGAGAGAAAAAATTTTAATTTTATCAAAAGGAAATTTGGTTAATTCAATATTAAATGAATTAATTTATCTTATTTCTTTGAATTTTAATTTCATGTCAATTTATTAATTTTTTTATAATTTATAAAAATTTATTTTTTTTATGAAATTTCACTATTTCAAATATTCATGTTTTGTAATATAATATATTTATTTTATTTCTTATATTATTTTAGTTAATGTTAGTTAGAATTGAGCCAATCCCATTTGGGTAAGTATTCATTTTGTGATTTAGATTTGTGACCAAGAATACAATCTACCTACAATTCCTTTTCCATTTTCTCAAATATAATATCCTAGAATTCAGAACACCTCCGCAATCCTCTTGATCATCTCTCAATATCCCATCGACATGTCTTTTATAGGAAAAATAAAGTGGATATATGAACTAAGATCTAATTTTTCTAAGAATGTAAGAGGAAGTTCACCGTGAAAAGTGATTATGGGGATGTTCATCAATATAATATGGATGAAGTTGACATAAATGATTCAAAAAAGGTTGTTCAGTTATTTTTTGGTTTTATTTTTTAATGAGAATAAGTATGGTGTTCTGTTTTTGGAATATTTTAATATTTTTATGAGGAATTTTGAGTTTCACTTCACTAGAAAATAGGATTTTCATTTGTTTAATATAAATGGTAAGGCTATTCTAGTTTCTTTAGTAGAAAATGTTGAGATATTTCATTTTACCCAAGAGGGGGAGTTTAATTTTAGTCACAAAATGGTTGTTTATGGTTTTTTTGGACCAACATAGGTGATCAAATTTTTATTTGGAACCTCTACACTCAAAATATACAATTTAATGATTTAGAACCTAAGTTGAAAATTCAGTTCGTGTCTATTCAGAATATACTTTCATAATGATATGGAGAGAGGGAAAAAGTAATATTTCAATATATTCAGGTCTTATATATTCTATTAAATAATAAAAATATCAATATTCTATAGTACATGATGCACATTACACAACATTTCGGTGAAGGAAAAGGAAATCTAAATTATTATCTTTATAGAAGATCGATGACCTTGGTATTGAAGTAAGAGGCTGATTTGAATGAGAGAGTGGTATTAAAATGAAAAAAATGTTTTAACTTTTCTGATGTTTTTAATAAAACTATTTCTTAATTATGGAATTATATTTCAATTTCTATGAAATATATTGGTTTATAGAGTATGGATCAAGGGGAACCATCCTAAACCTCTCTACATATAGATACATCACCTTTTGAGATGGTGTCTTCTAGGGGTGTTCATGATTTATTGGTTTCAAATATTACAACCTATGTTTCCAAATGTAATACCTAAAGTGTAAGAGGTGTCCTCAAAACCCTGTATCTAATGTTTATTTAGTTTTCTAGTATGGTTAACCAGTTTTTGATACAATAATTCAAGTTTCTGAAGAGAGGTCTGTTAAGACTATGGTTGTGGTTTCAGATTCCCAAGGAATATCTGAGGATGAAGTACAATCATAGATGGTGGATCCAATTATTCAGGAATCAATTATTTATGTATAGAGTTTATTTATGTGGTTATGGAATCTTGTGAGCATTCTCATACTCCACCTATACCATCACCACCCCATGTTGTGCATAATGATGTGCCCAGAGTTTGAAAAATTTTAGAATCCTAGAGTGTGCAATATATTCCTTCTACAATAATGTTTGAGATTGATAATTTTTAAAGTGATTATAATATTCCAAAATAAGATTTAAAATATTCTAAGTATTCCATAAAAGAACATAAGGATTACATTATGTCAATGGATGATTTTGACAAGATGCATAGGTTAATGGCGACTAAGATAGTGAGGATTAAGAATCAACAATTAGTCCCTCTTACGCTACAAGTTATTTATGATGTAATTATCAATGATATTGATGTAATGAAAGATCTAGTTAGTGATTTGAAGGATTTTTGTCTTAACAATTCTATGTGTAATGTGTTGGGTGTGATGTTGGTACCTCAAAGAGAAATGTTCCAAATTATTCAAATGTTGAAAAGAGATTTATCTAAATATATCCTTGTGGAGATTATATTTTTCATGAGAAAACTAAATAAAATCATACACACATTAAAAAATTTTATAATAAGAAAATTCAAATTCATCAAAAAGTTTCATATATCAGAAAAATCCACCTTATATCCCTCAGTTGTACCAAAATTTCAATGTGGATTAGATTAGTATCTCCCTAAATTGAATTATGTATCCTCACAAATCCAATCCCTATAGTGTGGCATGTTCTGACAAGTTCTCATAAAATATTTAAAGAGGGGAATTTTGGGTGAGTTATATGACACTAGATAGTCAATTAGAAAGCTTGGTTTATAAAAATATGTGTCTGAGAATAATTGCATGGGATATATTGAGAGATAACGTGGTGGGAAACTGAATGATATAATAACTATTTCTAAATAAACTCAATGACTGATTTTCAGTTATCTTGAACGAGTTTCTAAAAACAATCAGTTTTTGTTAAACATGAATCACAAGGCCTATGAATAATATCAACGGTTTTTTTATAACTCATCATAGGAAGAATCATGTACTGAATCCCCAATCATTCTAGTTTCAATTAAGGAAATGATTTGGTTGTCTATAGACCTCCAAGACATATCTCTCCTACTCTAGTTGATCATGTTATTTATATGGCACCTTTACCTATTCCGAATTCACATTCTATTATTATAACTCTAGTTCATTAAAAATGGTTCATTTATCTTCAGTAAGTATCTAAAATTTTGATACACCAAGCTGAAATTATGGATAGAAAAAATCAATATGTGAAAATAAGAATGATCACTATGAAAGGTTTAGTAGTCCAGGTTATAAAGAACCTATTATTATAATTTCCATAATGTCATTTTACTATTAAAATTTATCCCTTTATCAGTGATCCTCTCTGATTTTCATCAGGTCTATTAGATTCCACCAATGGGATCCTATGAAATGGACTTTACTGTGAAGCACATATTCATTTCAAGCTTCAATACTTATTCTTGAGTTTATCATATAGGTAACCTCATGTGGATACATATGTGCGTATAAGATATGTATCATCTTAGAGGTATAATAACTATCAGACATACTCCTCCATATGCCTATAAAGGAATAAAAAACGAAGTTGATACTCTTTAGGGTATAAATCTAATTTATCAAAAAGAGAAATCTAATCAAGATACTTATCTAGATACTAAGTATATATAAAATTATACTATTCATATGAAACTATAATGAAATTTTTTTCATGATGTTGGATCCTATGATTCCAGTATACAAAAATGTATTCTTAAGTAGTTCACAGTAATCATTATTAAAGGTCAAAAGTTAAAACTGCTATTTGTTGTAAAGAAGGTTAAACAATAGAACATGAAATGGTTATACAACCTTCTCTAATGGACCCTCCAGATACCTCTAGAACAAACCCTACCTTCAAACTACCTCCACCAAATCCACCTCATTAGTTTATCCTTATCTATAAATCAGGTTCTTCTTACATATTTACTGTGTTTTTATGGGTGTTCAATGGATGTGTCTTTTTTCATGTTGAAAATTAATGGAACTCATATTTATTCATTTATCTTGTGTTCTTATCAATTATATTCATTTGATGTCTTTTATTTTCTCTTTACATTGTTAATTCAATTTAATTCTTTCCTTTATTCCACATGAAGATTCGGTAATATAATTGAACAGTTCATTAATCTAATCAATACATTAACAGTGTTTCCCTTCTTCATTCCCTTCCTTTTAATGATAGAAAAATACTGCTAAGTTATAAATGATTACCATCTAGTTATTTAAAGGGGTTTAATTAGTCAATTAACACAATGTGTATAATTGTCTAACTAGTTTGTAGAAACACGTTATTTTAAAAATTAATATATATGTTATATAGTTTTTTAAAAAGTTCTTTTCACTCTGATAAAATTTCTTGTTTAATGTATTATGGGATGTTTGATCATCAAAATGGGGTATATCATGGAATTAATAATGTTTTACAAACATATCCTATGTACTTTAGGTTTCTATGATATCAAATACTAATTCGTATATTAAAAATTATTTTTCTTAAGTTTTTTCATTAGGTTTTATCTTGTTTTATGTATTTTTTCTATCAAATTAATCAAATCTAAAATTTTGGAATAACTGTCTGAAATTTTACTAAGAAAAAAATATTAGCTATGTGAATTATTTTCCTATGCATATAAATGATTATGTGAGAATTTATCTATGAAATGTTTTTATGTAATGGCTTACCTATGTAAATTGGCTATGTCGTGAAATCACATACGTTAAAATCACTTTCATTAATATGTAACCTATGTGAGAAATTATCCTCATAGATAATATGACTGCATAAATCAGTTGAATTGTGTAACAAACTATGTGGTTTATATTTTTGGTGAAATCATCTATTTTTTTCAATCGATTCAATCAATTTTTTTGATGTGAGTAAAAATCCTTATGTCATTCAATTGGGCTATGTGAAGAAAATTCAGCTACATAGAAAATGTTATTACAAGTGGAAAATACCATATGTGAATATGGCCTATGAAAATTTGTGTATGAATATATTTTATCTACATGGATCAAACCGTCAAAATGGATCAATTCAGCTTTGTGAATTCAAAGGTGTAGAATTTTTCTACGTGATGATTTTTGATCTGCAACATCGATTTGAATCCTAGTATATATTACTGTTGAATCACTTTAGTGATATTTTAATGATTCCATGAAATTATTAAATGTTTGATTACCTCGTTATGGTAAAAAAACAATTATAACAAGAGATATATACTATTAAATGGAACAAGTGTAAGTATATTTTATTGATCTTTATTTTTGTTGAGTTATTTATAAGAAAATGAGTTGTGTTTTTTAATTAAGAAGCATGATTTTTATGGATGAGTGATATGTGATAAAATATAAGTTTTTCATTAAATTTAAAAATATACCTGAATTAAAAGATAAATATATTTGAAATAATACAATAACATGCAAGAAATACTCTTTTTATATCTCTTTAGGGAAGCTCTTGTTCGCTCCTAGGGTATACATTTGAATAAAAATAATCTTTATGATCCTCATACAAGCTATATTAATCAACATTAATATCATATTAAAATATTACCCATGGTTTTATTATATTTTAATCACTTTTTCTGGAGATTTATTCCTTCTATAAGTTGAATTTTACATCTTTTGTGTGAATATGTAAACCCTTTTTTTATCTTCTCTTTCATTACAAAGGTTCATGGTAAAATAACATGAATTTTGTAGTTTGTAAATTGTTGTTGAATCCCAATAAAAAGATCATTTTTTTAAATAGTATCGGTTTCTTTCACTCAGTTGTGAATTCCTTGGAAAAGGAATGGAAGCCCCCAGAAAAAGGACCGATCAAGTGAAAATCACAAAACATGTTGACAAGAGTGTTGGTGGAGTGGACTAGTGGAATTATATCACCCAGACCATTATAAATCTCTATGTCATATATTTATCTTTTGAAAATTTATTTCTTATACTTATTTTTTAAAATAAATAATTAGAAGTTACTCATCTCTAAATGATTTTGGATTTACCAAGTGAAATTTTTTTATTAACTCAATTCACCCCCACTTGAGTCTTTTTCAAATCCTCTTGGGATAATAGTTGAATCCAATAGGATTAACTCTACCCAAATTCATGAAAAATAATTTTCTATTTGACTAAATAAATCATAGAATCCCTCTGATACCACTATTTGGTATATGGAACATAATAACAGTATATAAATTGGGAAATTTAAAAAAATCACCAGATCAACAACATTGCACTAACTAGGATGAAGAAACTCCCATTTATCATCTCAAAGTTATTTTTTTAATTAAATAATCAATATAAATCAAAATTGAGACCATACATATTTTTATTTTGACTAAATGTGTGTTTTTGTCACTATCAAAGATCGTCGCTTAATGGAATAAAATCTAGAACACTCTATATTTTCCACACATTCTTCAAAAGAATTATTGATTGCTGAACTTTAAAATCTAGGTTATTTTATGGACAATCGAATGTTTTTTTGTAATCTCATTCCCATGAGCATCATTACAGTGATCTGGGATGACGTTATGGGAAAAGGTTTCTCATAATGCCTATTTATCTCTCTAGAACATGAGAGAGATGAGAAAGATTCTCTAAAAATAACTCTATGAATAATTCCATGAATTATGGTTTAATTGTTACAAATATAAGCATGTTTATCTTATTAAAATTTCATTGTGTCCCTTCATTAATTTATCCCTTCTAAATTAAACCATAATTGACACTTATGGACTAATGAGAAAGTCACATACATTATAAATATTTTATCAGGTACTTGTAACATTAAAAATGTTACATTATAAAAAAGTGTTATCAACTCATCCAACATATCTAATAAAATACAAAATTAACCTTGAATAAATATTCATTAATAATTTTTTTTATTTTTTATTCATTTCTATCTTGTGAATACATAGTGTTAATAAATTCAACACTTTTTATTCTTAAATAAAATAATAATTAATTTAATTATTTGATAGGATAGTTTAAACTAGTAAATAACCAATCCCCCATTATTGGGCTCCCCATGTAAAAACACTAATTCATTAGAAATGGAAAATATTATGAACATGCTTGGTGTGTATCCCTATAAGTCCCTATCTAGATAGCAATGAGTCATACTCACAAACCAAGTGTGGTATTTGGGAATCCATCATAAACCTTAAAGATATAAGGTTTATTCACAGAAAATACAACCACTTATGGGAATTATTTGTGTAATATAATCTCTATATCTCATGATATCTCATAAAGTATTATCTATCACTTGAGTCACTATCAATACTTTCCTTATTGATTCATTTAATGGACATTCTAGATGAACTTACATTCTCCCACCATGGACATGGATTTAATATTGATACTATCATCCCGATCAATTTGGCCTTAAATATCACTTTCTCAGCTTGAATGTGACCAATCTTTTCTTGAACATTCAATAAATATTGTACCACTAATGAAACATCTATTGTATACTACCTCACCACAAACATAGATTTCCTGGTGTTTGTATTATATAAATGTAAAAGATCAAATGTTACACATAAATAATGATATGAAGTTATGAGACCAATACAGTTGTTCACATATATTAGCTTCAATTGACATCTAAAACATGTGTTCTTCCAACAGGTGGGAC
This sequence comes from Viscum album, assembly GCA_963277665.1. Taxonomy (NCBI): domain Eukaryota; kingdom Viridiplantae; phylum Streptophyta; class Magnoliopsida; order Santalales; family Viscaceae; genus Viscum; species Viscum album. The sequence continues at coordinate 588,156,582 of OY728164.1, read as the reverse complement.
AATCCACATCATCCCCTATACTCGAGATCACCATGTCAGAGATTAATTAGAAGAAGCATCAATGCTTATGAGACAATGACACCTGATAATCATACATATTTTTTTTACTATCAGTATGATGTATCTAGACCGTTGTACATATTCTTAAGATTAATTTCATAGTATATTAATGTTTTTATTATTGTTGGAAACTAAAATAACATAGTGATATAATAAGTAATCCAAGGAAATTACCATTTATAAATTGATTTTTGAAAAAACTATTATGTTAAGATAACATCATGAATAACTCTCTATATATATGATATAATAATAAAAATTCAATTCTAATGTTTGGTATTGTGAACCAAATTTTGGGAAAATTACCATGACATTATAATTTTTTAAAATTATATAATTCAAATAATTTTACATAATGGACTAATATTTCATTATTATTAGTTTATAGTAATAGAAAAACATTAGATTACAATAAAAAAATGTATTCAAATGATTTTTCAAGGTTCATTCATGAAACGACTATCAATTATCCAGTGAACATGAAAAAATATCTTCGCTCATCCAACCAAATGACCTAACACATTAACATTTATAAAAAAAGTATATAGGTATCAATTTATAAAAATTATTTGGGGTTAAAAAAAGAATATAAATAATAATGAATTAGAGGAATCCAAGGAAACTATTTTCTTGGAAAAAATATTGAACCAACTGTATAAATAATTACCTGTTTTTCATGGTTCAATATATTTTCTTAACCATCCTTTGAAAATAGATTCCACGATAAATATAAAAAATTTATGTGTTTTTTTATTATTTTACAATAAAAATATTAACACTCCATAATATTCCTCTATATTTGTATTAATAAACAACTTCTAGTACCCATGAGATACACCATCAGAAACTTTTTAATGCATCCGTGGAATGATAAAACATGTGCCATTGAAGTCATGCCTTAATACCTATTTAAAGGCATCCCATTTATTACCTAATTTATTTATAATCAATGGGAATTAAATGGAACTATTAATATCATAATTAAGAATAATATAGAAATATAATTTATAAATTTTTAAATTATATCAATAATTTGACTCATATATTTTAAATTAATAATAAATTACTACTAAATTACTATTAACTTTTTTTCGTTATTGGGCACCTATTTCTTATAATAATAGCGAATATACTTCTAACATTAATAGTCAATGATAAGGCTAACTATATCCCATGTAATCTACCAATTAATATTTTTATAAATGTGGAAAGAATCACTAGTTGGAACCCCAAACTCATCAAATTGGATGATAATTTTAAATCCCCTCTTACCCGTTCATCTAATATACTTATATTTGTATCATTTTTATATTATTTCTATCTTTTTGATAAATGTGTGAAATAAATAATGAAAATATAGATATTTATTACAATGATATAAACAATGTTGGAAACCCTCTATTATACCCTATGTGGTGGAGTGACCAACTTCTCACCCACTACTAATGTATCAGATGGTGCACAAGAAACATCAGTTTGGGAATTCGATGGAATGCTAAGGATCATCAACATAATTGAATCAATTAGGTTCAAAAAATCTGATGGCATCAAAGAGGATCTCCAATATTCAGATATTATGGGGTCTCAGTTTTTTTATTATTTTTATAATATTATGTACTTTCTTCAACATAATTAATGCGTAAAATAAAAAATTATAATAATTGTAAGATCAAAAAATAACAAAATTTATAAGAAGATGTATCAAATTATAATAACCAAATTAATGCTTAATTGTGCTATAAAATGTTGTATCCTTGTCATTAATACATTAATGGATGTTAAATGGTATATATAATACTATAATTTATATATTTATAAGGTAGAAACTAAAAAATGTGTGTTGGTGTAATAATGTGATATTGTAAAATTACTAATGTAAATATAAATTAATCTTAATAATTATTACCTATAATATCATCAAACTCCATCTATAACAATACTTATTATCTTTCAACTACCAAAAAGAGTTATAATTTTACCATCAATAGCCTATACAGTCTAAAAACTCCAAATAAGAGAGCCACAAGAACTCATGAAAACCTCCTTATTCAAGAAAGGCTTCTGATTAGTATTAAGAGACTATCAATATGATGGTGAAACTATACATATATTAATGTAACTAAAAATAATAGTTTGAATGAAGATTAATCATTTTACACACTGAAAAACGTAATATGAATATTAGAGTGGGATTTAAAACAAATATAAATAACAAACTCTTGCTATATGAAAATATGATACACTGTAATGTCGTAGAAGACATGCATTGGGAGAAAGATCACCTAATGGTGTGATCAAATTCAAAAAATGATAAAAAATATGAAAAATAATGGATACATAAAAAATTACTGACCCAACATTGCACCCATTCCAATATCACATTCCCACCATGCATCACAACTCTCCTATAAATTGGGGGTCCCTATCCCTAACCAATTACTCTGATAATGAATTCTACACATCCACTATGGTGAATGTGAAGGGTGTAATAAATATACTAATTAGGACGCCACTAATTACTCCACTCAATAACTCCAAAAATATATGGATATATGTAAAATAACATATGATAAAAAATAACCATAAACATATCTACTATAGTATCATATCATACAAAATAGCCACCCTTATAACTGAGAAAACCTTCCCTATCTTGTAATGAAATGGGATGAAATTCCAATAGTTTGTTCTCAAAATAGAGAATTCATGGGTTAATAATCTCTAGAAATAATTTAATAGGAGAATGGGATATCAATATAAACATTGAGTATTGGTGAATGTGTTATCTCTACTATTATGATAAAAATTGGTGTACATGTCATCAACATAATCCCATAAATGAGGGTGAATTAAATACCACTATAGGAAATAATAGTTTTTTGATAGGTAACATGATAATCGTAAATGTATTCATAAATGTGGATTTTTTAAATGGATAATTTAAATCGTTACATGTAATATTTTTAACATTTTATTTTCATGATGGATTTAGATTCCATCAGATAATTTTTTTTCAAGAATGCACATGTGGTGTAAGTTAATAATTATTTTTGGTAGAATCCCTTAGACTACCACAAATACATTTCATCTATTTAATATTTTGGATAAAAAATGTTTTCCATTGTCATGACCCGTCCTCGGGGCCCATGTCGTGACTACCCCAAGCCCGCCTTCTATATTACAGGGGCTGCCAACTAGCACCAAAGGCGTAAATCCCGATAACTGGGAAGGTATGGCCTTTATAAAAGTAAACAAACACCATAGAGTACAAGCGGATGTAAAAACACTATGTACAAAAGAAAGTGCTGAAAAGTAAATGAGACAAAATACAAACCCAACTGAAAGTACAACTACAACTGAACAAAAGTACAACAGAAAAAGACAACATCTGGAAGAACGGAAGTGGCTCCAAGGTCATCCTCCTCGGACCCTACCTGAAGGGTAGGTACAGATAGCGCAGCTCCTGGATCTTCCACCACGGATCCTACCTAAAGGGTAGGTACAGATAGCCTCCACAATGCTCTCGCCCGCCAACCTCCTCTGTTTGTCATCTCGTCGTGAAGGCCACCTCCGGATACTAACTCGTCGTGTGGTCCACCTCCGGGTACCATTCAATCCTCGAACACTCAGCCTCCGTCAGCATTTCCCGTCGTCTGCAACCAAAAAAATCAGGTGTAGGCATAGCACATGTAGGTGTTAGTATAACGATACTCAGTAGGGACCCCGAGACCCTCAAGTTCTCACTAAAACCAACAAGGATAACCACAATGAAGATATCAACAGATAACCTCTAATTAGGAATATTCCCATACATATACCTAAGATATCAAGTTACCCATATCATTCATGAGGAAACACAAAGATTATGAAATCAACAAATACCCAGTACCCAGGTATATGTCCATACATATACCTAAGTTATGAAGTAACCCATCTCAATCATGAGGTATACACAAAGATCATAGTCACAGCACAAACCAGGATTTTCATTATCAAAACCATAACTGCTGAAGAGCCCCGCCTCTAGAGTGTACAGTGGTCCTGTCATGACTCCAAGGTACTTCTCACTAACCTAAGACTGTTGAGGTACTCCTCCTGTCGAGTACCGCGGGTCAGCCACCCAAACACAGTAGTGCTTCCCGCCGGGGTATTCCACCCAAACACAGTAGTGCACACCCCCAAATAGCTTGCAGACGTACTCTCCGGACGAATACCGCGGGTCTGCACTGTCACATAGGTAGTGCTCCGTCCTCCATGGATCTGTACCCAAACTAAGTAGTGCTCTGTCCACTGGGCTAGTCGACCCTCTCCAAGTTGAGTCGGTCAAGCAGTCGTCAGGTCTCAGTCGGCTACACAGTCTTTGTACTCCGCACGCTCTTCCCTGGGAGGGTCCGCTCCACGAGCTACAGGTTGATACTCCATGTTTCTCAAAGTCCCACGAATAAGTATCTCAATGGACTGCCTGTTCATAGGGGTCTCAACGCAACAGACGACACGTCAATCGGACGCCCGGTCTGTGAGTTACTATCCTTTTCGTCCTAGGGGCCCGGTTGGATTCGTGAGCGAACCAACCCAGCCGTATCTCAACTCTATCCCGAACTCTCATAGGGTATACCCATAGGGACCGTTTCTCAATGAGATCACCAACGCCGCTGACAGTTCATCAAACGGATGTTCGGTCTGAATGTTATCAGCTTTTCCGTTCCAGGTTCCCTGTTGGATTCGTGTGCAATCCAACCCAGACACTATCCAACTTCAACCAAACCTCAAGCGAATTATTCCAAAAGTTCTGTCTCATCAAGAGTAATTCAACGAGATAGACGGCGCGTCAATCGGATGCTCGGTCTATGAGTGATTGGCTTTTTTGTTCTAGGGGCCCGGTTGGTTTCGTGAGCGAACCAACCCGACTGCACTCTGATGGCGTTCAAACCTCGAGTGGAGTAAGCCAAAAGTTATGTCTCCTCAAGAAGAATTCAATGAGACAGATGGAGCATCAATCAGTTGTCCGGAGCTTAAGATATAAGTGTGTCTGCTCCGAGGGCCCGGTTGGTTTCGTATCCGAACCAACCCGGCCGAACCCAAAGTTCTATGAAACCTTGAGTGTAATATACCAAAACGACCGTCTCGATCCAAGGATCGCTACGCAACCAACGGTGTGTCGATCGAAGGTATGTATCCCAACATATGGGAAAAATACCGAAAGAGGTCCGAAAGTGGGGGTTTCGGGCCCGGGCCGACCCGGCCTGAGACCCCCTAGGTCGTCCCGAACCGGGTCCGGCCTGCTTGGGTGCGGCCCATCTTGGCTGACGTTGCCCGGCCTAGCTTGGGAGTAGCCTGGCCTGGTGGTCCGCTCTGGCCACGTGGCGTGCTGGCGCACCGTCCAGGAGGCTCGGCCGAATCGGCTGAGCGTTGAGACGCGGGGGGGGGGGGGGGGGGGCGCTGCACCCCACTTGCTTCGCTAATCGCGGCCCCGCATGGGGCCGCCCCTTGCCACCGGAAAAGGCCGAGCGTCGCGTCACGCCTCTCTGGTCCCATGCGGCCATGGGAAAAGCGTCCTGCCATCACGTCTTCAGCCGCGGCGGCCCTCCCCGGCGGCGCGCCGGCGGTATTTTCCACGGACCACCGGACGTGCTCCGGTGGTCCGTTTTGCTCGATGCCTTCGCCAATGGTCCTCTCGGGACCCGACCTTTACTACGGAGGATTTAAAATTTCCTTGAGGCCTCGTTTTTCTTCTCCCGTCAATCCGGGCTCAACATCCAACCAGTGGAGTCTTCGAATCGCCTCTACGGCCCCGACTCCGGCCGCAGTTTAATTCGGCCTCAATGGCGCGGCGCGACGGTGCCATGTTCTTTCTTGTGTCCACGCGGTGCTGTTGCACCGTGTCACCTTTGATCATGCCGCAACTAATCAACACAACAATGGGGGAGCATATTCGGCCATGTTCGTGCGGTCTGACCTCCTCCTGTTAAGTTGGTATCAAGCGGCCCAAAAGACGAAGAACAACAAGGATTTTTCATGAACAAAAAAAAACCAAAAAAAGTTTTCCCGCAATTTAATATTCCCAACCCGCAAAAGAAAATCATTTCCGGATCAACTTGAGGATGAGTTAATCCAAGTTATTTGTTTTAGAAGGAAGGAACCACGGTAATATAGACATACACAAAAATTAACCGCTGCCTCAATGTTGTCGTCGAACGAGAGTTCGTCGCGGAATTAACCGTCGCGGAAGAAGAGGATCGTCGCGGAAGAGAAGGATCGTCACTGAATAAAGCGTCACGAAAGGAACGTTGTTGGTGTTTCGTTATACGACGTCGCGTAGTCTATCTCCAAGGATTCAGCGTTCTTGTCGACCTTCGTCAGAGGTCGCCATTCTTCCCATTCTTCACGTTATTTGTGTTCTTCGTCGAAGAAGAAGATATTCAAGCCCCTTATCCATTCTCCCAAAATCCCCTCAACGCAACAAGACCAACTAAATAAAATAAGTGGTGTCTTATTTTATTTACACACAAACCAATGCTTCAAAAATTCAAAAAGAAAAGAAACGATCAATTAATTGAGGGGTTTAAAACCGCCCAATTAATAGAGGTGTTTATTTAAAAGTTCAAAAGCAAGATGTGACTTCGTTTAATAGGGGATGCGGGTGAGTTATTTAAGAAGAAAAGAAACGGTGGGGCTCGTGTGGTCCCCACCCCACCTTAATCCTCTCAAAAGAAGTTATCAACAAGTGGGTCCCACCCTTAACTCCCTTACATAGGTTATAACCACATAAGAGAGAGGAAATGTGTTGTGACACAACAATTGATCCACATAACAAGAAAATAAAATATAATTGTAAAAAAATTATATTATTATCCCTCAAATTGATTAAAAAACTCATCCCGAGAAAATGAAACTCCAGAAAGGGGTCTTCTTAAGCAATTACCGGCGCTGTGATTTTATCGGTGCCCCCTAATTTCGATTCCGAGCACCGGTTCAAAAGTTAAGAATACCCGCTCGTTCGTTCACTGAACGTACCCATGCTAAACTTCAGAAAATGATTCTGGGCATACCGGGCCTCGGAATCAGGCGCAGTCAAAAACTGCGTTCTTGTAAAATCCCAAGGAAAATTAAGAAAAAATATCCCTTGAATTTTAAGGGTCTTTACATTACTCCCACCTCAGGTCTTTACGTCCTCGTAAATCTTTAACACAAACTATGGTCACAAAAGCGGTACTAAGCATGAATCTGAGCCTTCTGCTCCCATGTGCTTACCTGGAGGTTCCCGTACTGCTAGTGAAAGTGCACCTGAGGAATCGACCATTCTCACAGGATCTGCCCCTGTCGATCCTCGATCCCCACTAGAACCTCTGTGAATGTCACCCCATCTCCATCGTCTAGCTCCACATGGTCGATGATAAGAATCGGGTCAAGCAAGTATCTCCCCAGTTGAGATACGTAGATGACGTCGTGCATCTGGTGCAACTGAGGTGGATGGGTCAAGCGGTAAACCTCCTCGCCTTCCCAGCTGAGGACCTAGAAAGGTCCGTTGAACCTTGGAGATAAATTTTTGCCTCGACCACATCTCCGTACACCTCATCGAGGTGAGAACCATATAAAGACGTGATCATCATCCTCGAACTCTAGAGGTCTCCAATTCCTGTTAGAACTGAAACACAAAACAACTGCTTCCATGAGGGTATGGTTCAATGACTCAAGACTGATCGGTTGCCTCCTCTTGTGCATGAGTTTATCCTTTGCTGCCTAGGGTTTCCTTTTCGCCGACCAAGGAAGACCCTTCCTGACGTCGTAGTTAAACAACAACCTTTTTTCCTAATACCGTCAATTTTTTTATGAACTGTGACTGCCCAGTCCATACTCAAACCAACGTCGTAAGGCCTCGACGCTGCCACCAAGAGATCCCAACCGAATCTCTCGCCTCAAGGCTCTGACCACACCGTCAGCATAAGTGTGATTATCGAGTCTTCTCCCATGGTATCTCCATACATGAGGGTCAAGTCTATGGCTTACCAGAAACTCTAGGTCTGGGACAAGATTCGTGGAAGGATGGAATGACTCATATCGACGTATGTTACTACGACAACTAGTAGTGGACATAGACTGTCCCTCGAATCATTCATAGAGCCATTGGGTCACTCTCCCTAACCACATGATGCCTCTCTCTTCCTCCGCCCTCCAGCTCCCTGATCTTGGCGGGGACAACTATGGCGGGTGGTTTTAGCATGTTAAAATGTACACCACCTCATGCTACTATCCTAGCTCTTCCTCCATGCATGCTGCTTCGCAGAATCAACTCTCATTAAAGAATCCTCTTATTGAAACATTTAACACGCCTGATTCACTAAGACTAGCGCCAGTTTCCTGTTTATAATGCACTGTGTAGTCTTTATCTGCTCCTAGATGATCTGCCCCTTCTTTGCCTATGATCTAAAAGAGCTGCTAAAATTTTTCCTTTGACGAAAAGAGAAACTTGGTCTCATCCCCTGGATGAACCACACCCATTGCATAATACAGTCAATCCAGACATGATTTGTGATTTCATGCCATGGATTCCGTTGTAAGGCCTCAACATAACTACCAAGAGATCCAACTGTCACTCACTCCTCCAAAGGTCGAGTCACACTTTCGGCATCAGTGTGAGGTCATTGGGTCTCCTCCAGTAGAAATATCGAAAGTGAGGGTCAAGTCAATAGTGTTAACTGGGACCACTCAGTATCAACCAAACAAAAGGACAGGAAAGAAAACATCACAACGATAAGTTTATTTTTATTATTGAAGCTCATTGTACAAAGACACGAATACAACAGCAACATGGAACTAGAAGTACAAGTGACGTATCCACTAGTTCCGCTCCTGTCCACCAGCTCCCGAAGCTCTACTGCCTTGTCCACTGCTCGACTGTTGCTAAATCACCTGCCGCTGCTTCTGCCTCGGTGGCTCCTCCAATGCCTGCAGATCGACTGTGCGGGGGGTTGGACAGTCACGTGCTAGGTGACCCTTCCTGCCGCATTCATAACACATCCTGCTCCTCGTACGGCTAGCTCTGGTCCTCTTGGACCTCTGCATCATCTGTCTACTACCCATAGATGACTCAGCTACTGATCAAAAAACATGCGGTAAAGTCAGCAGCTCCTGTACACGCTCGGGGTGTAGAGGTACTAGCACAAACTCCACCCTGAAGAAGGTCTCAATGTCTTTCCATGTGATGGTCATCACGCCAAAAAACTAGAACAAGTGGCTCCACTACCTACCTGTTGCTTCCTGACGAAGGCTGGTAGCAATGATCACCATGAAGTCTGCAGGCGTCCCCACTTGCCTGAAGACTCTCACCACTGCCTCCAGCCAATCCTCAGCCGCCTGCGGGTCCGTCTCTCCCCGGAACCTGGGTGGCCTCTTGGGATGGAACTCGTGCAGCGCGCTCAAGTGGCATGCATTGCCTACTGCTGGGGCTGATGGCATCGGTTTCCCAACATATGGTAGTACCGCTGGTGCCTCCGTGGGTGCCTCAACTGCAAGAGGGCCCTGTAACGAAGCCTCGTCGCTCGGCAGGCTGTCAGTATGCACATCCCTATGGGCTCTTGCTGGTAGTCTGTAAAAAGGCATCCTGAAAGAAACAAAGTGATATGGTCAAATGATTTATACCTAGTGAGATGACCTGGTTTGATCTGACTTTTAAAAACTTCTGGAAACACACACGCAATTAGTTTTTTTGTGCACAAAGTCGGAAATTTGTTGTTAGGGTTCTGGTGTATGGATGCGTCGGCCGCCTGCACCAAAACTGGACTCCCTAAACTGAAAACCACACTCGGTACTCTTAACACTATCACTTCACAGAATGAAAATATCAGAGTTATAAGTTCTGCGGTAGAACCGACTCCTCTGATACCAATTTTTCACGAACTGTTCTCAGGGGTCGTGACGTGACTACCCCAAGCTAGCCTTCTATAGGATAGGGGCAGGCGACTAGCCCCAAAGGCGAAAATCCCGATAACTGGGAAGGCATTTCCTTTATAAAAGCAAACAAACACCACATAGTACAAGCGGAAGTAAAACACTAAGTACAAAAGAAAGTGATGAAAAGTAAATGGGCCAAAATACAAACCCAACTGAAAGTACAACTACAACTAAAAAAAGAACAACAGAAGAAGTCAACAGCTGGAAGAACGGAAGAGGCTCCTGGGTCGTCCTCCTCAGATCCTACCTGAAGGGTAGGTACAGCTAGCGCAGCTCCTAGATCGTCCACCACGGATCCTACCTGAAGGGTAGGTACAGATAGCCTCCACAACGCTCTCGCCCGCCAACCTCCTCCGTGTGTCATCTCGTCGTGAAGTCCCACTACGGATATTGACTCATCATGTGGTCCACCTCCGGGTACCATCCAGTCCTCAAACACTCGGCCTCTGTCAGCACTGTTTGTCGTCTGCAACCAACACAACGAGGTGCGGGCATAGCCCGTGCATGGGTGAGTATAACGATACTCAGTAGGGACCCCAAGACCCTCAAGGTCTCACTAAAACCAAAAATGATAACCACAAACAAGATCTCAATAGATGACCTCTACTTAGGTATATTCTCAAACATATACCTAAGTTATCAAATAACCCATCTCAATCATGAGGAAACACAAATATTATGAAATCAACGGATAACCACTACCTAGGTATATGCCCATTCAAATACCTAAGTTATCAAGTAACCCATCTCAATCATGAGGCATACACAAAGGTCATAGTCTCAGCTCAAACCAGGATTTTCATTATCGAAACCGTAACTGATGAATAGCCCCATCTCTGGAGTGTACAGTGGTCTTGTTATGACTCCAAGGTACTGCTCACTAACCTAATACTGCTAATGTACTCCTCCTGTCGAGTACTGCGGGTCAGCCACCCAGTCACAGTAGTGCTTCCCAATGGGGTATTCCACCCAAACACAGTAGTGCACACCCCCAAATAGACTGCAGAGGTACTCTCCAGATGAATATCGTGGGTCTGCACTGTCACATAGATAATGCTCCGTCCACCATGGGTCTTCACCCAAACAAATTAGTGCTCCATCCACTGGGCTAGTCGACCCTCTCCAAGTCAAGTCGGTCAAGCAGTCGTCTGGTCTCAGTCGGCTACACAGTCTCCGGACTCCGCACGCTCATCCCTGGGAGGGTCCGCTCCACGAGCTACAGGTCGATACACCAAGTATCTCAAAGTCCAATGAAGAAGTATCTCAATTTCCCACGAATATGTATCTCAAAGGGCCGCCTGGTCATAGGGGTCTCAACGCAACACACAACACGTCAATCGGACGCCCGGTCTGTGAGTTACTAGCCTTTTCGTCCCAGGGGCCCGGTTGGTTTCATGAGCGAACCAAACTGGTCGTATCTCAACTATACCTCAAACTCTCATAGGTTATACCCATAGGGTCCATTTCTCAATGATATCACCAACGCCGCTGACGGTTCGTCAAACGGACGTCCGGTCTGAAAGTAATCAGCTTTTCTGTTCCAGGGGCCCGGTTGGATTCGTGTGCAGTCCAACCCGGTCACTATCCAATTACAACCAAAACTCAGCTAATGTATGCCAAAAGTTCTATCTCATCAAGATAAATTCAACGAGACAGACGGCGTTTCAATCGGACACCCAGTCTGTGAGTTATTGGCTTTTTCGTTCCAGGGGCCCGGTTGGTTTCGTGAGAGAAGCAACCCGACCGCACTTCGACGTCGTCCAAAACTAGAGCGGAGTAAGCCAAAAGTTATGTCTCATCAAGATGAATTCAATGAGATAGATGGCGCGTAAATCGGATTTTCGGAGCTCAAGATATAAGAATTTCTGCTCCGAGGGCCCGTTTGGTTTCGTATCAGAACCAGCCCGACCGAACCCAAAGTTCTCCGAAACATTGAGTGTAATATACCGAAACGACTGTCTCGATCGGTGAATCCCTACGCAACCGACAGTGCGTAGATCAGTGGTCAGTAGCCCATGTTATGGGCCAAAGACCAAAAGAGGTCCAGAAGTGGGGGTTTCAGGTTGGGGCCGACCCGGCCCGAGACCCACTGGGTCGACCCGAACCTGGTCGACCCGACCCGGGTCCGGGTCCCGCCCGCTTGGGCGCGGCCCGGCCTGGCGATCCGGTCTGGCCACGCGGTGCGTTGGTGCACCGACCCGGAGGCTCGGCCGACCCGGCCGAGCGTTGAGACGCGGGGGGGGGGGGGGGGGGGGGCTGCGCCCCGCTTGCTTCGCTAACCGCGGCCTTGCGTGGGGATGCCCCTTGCCACCAGACGTGGTCGAGCGCCGCGTCCGGTCTCTTCGGTCCCGCGCGGTCGTGGGACCAGCGGCCTGCCGGCGCGGCTTAAGCAGCGACGGCCCTCCCCGGTTGCGCGCCGGGCGCCGCCTCCTCCTAGCGGCCGGCCACCGGCACTGCCATGCCGGCGAGGCGCAACAGCGGTGTTTTCAGCGGACCACCGGTCGCGCTCCGGTGGTCCGTTTTGCTCGCCGCCTTCGCCAATAGTCCTCCCTGGACCCGACCTTCACTGGAGAGGCTTTAAAATTACCTTGTGGCCTCATTTGTCATCTCCCGTCAATCCACGCTCAACGTCCAACCATTGGAGTCTTCGAATTGCCTCCGCAGCCACGACTCCGGCAGCGGTTTCGTTCGGCCTCAACGGCGCGGCGCGATGGCGCCCCGCTTCTTCACCGTGTTCTTTCTCGTGTCTGTGCGATGTCATTGCACCGTACCTCCTTTGTTCGTGCCACAACGAATCAAAACAACAAAGGGGGACGAGAGTCGGCCATGTTCGTGCGATCCGACCTCCTCCCGTTAAGTTGGTATCAAGCAGCCCACAAGACGAAGAACAACAAGGATTTTTCACGAACAAAAGAAAACAACCCAAACAGTTTTTCCCGGAATTTAATATTCCCAAACCGCAAAAGAAAATCATTCACAGATCAACTTGAGGATGAGTTGATCCGAGTTCTTTGTTTTAAATGGAAGGAACCTCGAGAATATTGACTTACACAAAAATTAACCCATACCTCAACGCTATTGTCAAACGAGAGTTCGTCGCGGAATTAAACGTCGTGGAAGAAGAGGATCATCGTGGGAGAGAAGGATCGTTGCCGAAGAAAGCGTCATGGAAGGAACGTCGTTGGCGTCATGGTATACGGCGTCACGTAGTCGATCTCCGAGGATTCAGCATTCTTGTCGACATTCGTCGGAGGTAGGCATTCTTCTCGTTCTTTGCGTTCTTCGCGTTCTTCTTCGAAGAATAAGAACTTCAAGCCCCTTAGCCTTTCTCCCAAAATCCTCTCAATGCAACAAGACCAGATAAATAAAATAAGTGGTGTCTTATTTTATTTACACACAAACCAACACTTAAAAAATTCAAAAAGAAAAGAAGCAATCAATTAATTGAGGGGTTTAAAACCTCCCAATTAATAGAGGTGTTTATTAAAAACAATAAACTCAAGAGTTGACTTCGTTTAATAGGGGGTGGAGGTGCGTTATTTAAGAATAAAAGAAACGGTGGGGCTCGTGTGGGCCCCACCCCACTGTAATCCTCTCAAAGGAAGTTATCAAAAAGTGGGTCCCACCCCTAACTCCCTTAGATAGGATATAACCACATAAGAGAGAGGAAAAGTGTTGTGACACAACACTTAATCCACTTAACAAGAAAAGAAAATATAATTGTAAAACAGTTATATTATTATCCCTCACATTAATTAAACAACTCATCCCGAGAAAACGCAACTCCAGAAAAGGGTCTTCTTAATCAATTACTGGCACTGCGAGTTCATCGGTGCCCTCAGATTTCGATTCCGAGCACCGGTTCAAAAGTTAGGAAAACCCGCTCGTTCGTTCATTGAACGTACTCGAGCTAAACTTCAGAAAATGATTTCGGGCACACCGGGCATCAGAATCTTGTGCCGTCAGAAACTGCATTCTTGTAAAATCCAAAACAAAAATTGAAGAAATTTCCATTGAATTTTACGGGTCTTTACATCCATAATGAAATTTTTTTTGAGACAAAATAATTACCTCATCGCAAATATATTTTTTGTAATATTTTGTTACAATAGACATATTTTATCTTCACAATTAGGTTATCAACATAGGGTTAGAAACAAATTGGGAATATTGTTAAATGGATTGATATATATATATATCAAATATTTTTTAGATGAGATAATACTATTTTTGTAGTGGAAGGTATATACGATGGAATCCATCATAGATAGAACTTTTGTGAAAGAAATTACAATAAATTTTTTTTCATTATTATTATAACTTAAAAATACTTTTACGTGACATCTCAACCTCCTCATCCCGAAATATATTTCTCATTTATTTTATCAATAATTTAAATTTAGACTCATTTTCGAAGTATTCTAGTTTGTAATGTATTATCAGTAATTTCGAAAATTATATAAAAGATTCTAGATTGTAATATGTCATTTGTGATTCAAACTCACTTTTAAAGGTTTTTTTATTGAAATCAAATTATTTTTACTAGAAATCAACAAGAGGAGGGGGATTTCGATTATAATAAAAACATTTTTCTGGATGTACATTTTAAAAATCTTTTTTAAGTATTTTTGTTTTTCAATAATTTATACATTTTTTATTATATTCTTTATTACTTAATTTAATCTATTAGAGTTTAGTTTTATATGTATATAATGTTTTTAATTTTTTCAAAATCATTATTCCTTTAAATTGTAAAATTAATATTATGGTTAATTAATATAATTATTTTCATAATAATTTACAATAATTTAATAAAATTTAATTTAGTATTAAAAATTTACCAAAATAATGTTCAATAGTGTAGAAAAACGCAATTTCATAATAAATAATTAATATAAAATAATAAATTTCTATTACCATTAGGAAAAACTAATAAAATTATATATAATTTAATATAAATACATAATAAATTAAAATGAAAGTTACTACCTATTTCATATTTTTATAAATTATTAAAATTATTTTAAAATTAAAATTTTTTGTATAATTATGAGAAAATAATAAAAATATAAGGTATTTAGTAATATAATATGAATTGTTATTAATTATTATAAAATAATAATAAAAAGATACAATTAATATAAATATATTTAAAATGAAAAATATAATCGTGTAATACAGATTAGTTATTTTAAAAACTAAAAATATAATTATTATGTATTATTAGTAGTATTTTAAAAAAATAGTAATATAATTATAAATTTTTAAAAATAAATATATATTATAAATTATAAAAAAATCGATATATAAAACTATAACTTCTCTGAAGATATTATAAATTAATAAATAGGTTTTATTTATTTACAAGGGAAAAATATTATTACAATGAAATAAAATATAATGAAATATTTTATTTAATTAATTTAATCACTTATTTATTCCCCACATAACATCATTCCCTTGGGGGTACTAACACGAATGGATTTTATTTCCCCACCTAGGTTAAACACATTATTCCAAATGCTATCGTGATCCCAATTTTTTTAATTTATTATTTTTGAAGGAAAATCATAATTCATGGAACATTTGTGTGCTTGATAAAAATAAAATATTGTGAATAAGAAATTATTATTGAAACCTATTTTTCCATAATTTTCATGATAGCTCAGCAATGGGGTAAATACTACACCTTGGAATCAATCAAACCATCAGAATTGTTTTCTTACTTTATATGTTATATTAAATTAACTAATTTATCTTTAGGGAGTTCCCCAGGCTTTGAATCTAAAAATTGAGCCAAGTATCACATATTAAATAACTTATGCCACTACATAATCCATATCAATAGAAAATAAATATGATAAATTTATGAAACCATAAAAATTAATTATTGTGATATAGAAAATGCACACATATAACACACACACACACACAAGAAAAACATCATTGCTCCACAATCACCAAGCACTCTCGCTCTGGAAGTGATCCTGCTCTGATCTTCTCTAGGGTATCCATTGTTTTCTATTATGAAATGGATCCCTTATTGATGCACTATCTTCATTATCTTCATTATTTCATAATGGATTTACTGAATTTTTGGATAATCATAACTTCTCCTCATGTCGATATACATCTTGTCCTCTAGGTTTTCTATCAGCGTTGGTTTCAGTGGCCTCAATTCATCAAGATAGTTTTTTTGGGGATAATTTGTTCTCTTCAGTTTGGATTGATTTATCTTTTGGGATTCGGAATTAGTGTCATCTTTGAATTCTCTAGTGTGTTTGTTGTTCATGCTCTCAATGGAAGGCAGCTGCAATGATGGTCGATGGATTGTGGGTGATATTCTCTCATAATCCAACTTTGTTCGCCGCTTACTCTTTAGTGGGGAGATCGATGTGTGAGTCTCCCAGGAGTTCCAAACCTTATCTGGTGTGATAGAGCTTTCTGATTTCAAGATATGTAAGATTAACAAGAGACGATGGTGTTTGATTGAAAACATGGTTTTTTGGATCCAGTGATGTAGTTGGATATCAGAATGGCCTTCCACATAGATGTTTCTCAAATTTCTGTCTTTCTTGCTGGTGATCCTCTATTTTGTAGAATTTTTTGGATGCTCTCTATTCCATGTTTGAGGTGATAAATGGTGTTTATTGGCTTCCATTGTCATTTTTCCTAATTATTTTGGTGCGGTGTTTCTCATAATAGGATTCGCATGATAGGCCACCCTGAATAGGGGATTGGTGGGCTCACACATGTTATTAATCAAAAATTTATTATCTGGATGGTTCAGATCATTGCCTTCTATGTCTGACACTATTGTTTTGGTCGGTTATGGTCTTGCATCAGGTTGTAATTGTGGTTTTCTCTATTACTTTGTTGGGTGGGAGGCTCAAATGAGACATAGGTGTGTTTTCACCCATCATCTATTCATCCCCCCCCATATTTTACTATGTTTGGTATGGGTTATCAAACATGTTTTGTATCTGGTTATGGATTCATGTTGATATTATCATCTTCTCTGGTGTGTATTGACATTGTAATGCACTTTTTAGCTGCTTCGGTGTGACTTTGCTTCATGATGTGCTTCTAAAATTCTATGGCATGATGGTACATAGTTATGTGCTATTAGGCTAATCCGACATTATTTGACACCATGATGTTATTCTCTACTACTCTAGTGTTTTTTGGATTCATGATACGCTTCTCGACTTCTCTGGTATGAATGGAACCATGATGTGTTTTTCTGCTACTCTGGTGTGATTTGGTTTTGTGATGCGCTTTTGCTACTTCAGTGCCACTTACATTATGCATCTTTTTGGTAGGGTAAAACTCTTTATCTTGACCGAATCCTCTACAGAATAATCTGGTTGGGTAGTAATTAAATTTTTATAGACAATTTAATTAACCTTTATTACATTTCGTAATTTTGGGACCATGTTGGATTCTTAGGGTCTTGATTCTTTTAAGAATATTTTCATTTTTCTTGTAATGGGTTCTTTTTTCACATTTTTATTTTTAAAATGGATTTCTTATTTTTCATTATATTAAGTGTTCTTGACCCTCAACTTCCTCTTATTGTGATTCTGATTTGTGAAAATAGTTATGTAGAGATAAGATTTATTTATGAATGAATTGTTGGTAAAAAAATAAGTGATAATTTTTCAGAATTTAATAAAAATAATAATTAAAATAAAAAAAAAGAAAGTTAATAAATAATAACCAATTAACTAATAAAACTGATATTTGTAAATTTATACTAATTATTTAATTACTAATAAATGAATAAATAGAAATTATAAAATTTATTTATTTATTTTTGGATTAGGAAGACAATGATTTATATTTTTTAAAACTTCATATAAAATTACGATTTTTGTTATTTTTTTATAAAACTATAGACCTTTGAAATATATACTCATTTTTTTTGAGGTCATGATTGAATATATAACTATAGAAATACAAAAAAATGGTAAAAATCCAAGCTATATATGGTGAATTGAACTATTTATATTATGTTAATAATAAAATAAAAAAATATGTTTCAAAAGGGTTAATTAAATGTCCATGTAATAAATAGAATCTTGGGAGTATTGAAACTTTTGATAATGTTAGAGATCATCTATTTTATTTTGGTTTTCATAAAGATAGTACCTTTTGGTATCAACATAGTGAACGCAACATAGTAAAAGATAGAAAAATTTAGGTTCGGGAACCATCATAGTACCCAAATTTAGTATATGACATCACTAAAACATTATTTCAAGAAACAAAAACATAGAATGACAATTCGAATCCCAATATAGATCCATAAGTTTTTCAAGTTAATGAAATTTGATGAGGAGCCCTTATATCATGATTGCAATATGTTACAAAATTAATGGAAATTAAAATATATATTTTTAATGTAGAATAGTTGTTTCAAAGAAATATTTTCTTTGGATAAGTCATTATTTTCAAAGGTAATTATACTTTTGGTGAATTTATACCAATGAAAGTAGTCGGTATATATTTTGGGTATTAGTTATCGTAAAATCTATACATATTCAAATGAGTGTATATTATATTATTATGAATATTTTAAATTAGTTAGTTTTACAACATGTGTAATGTTTACGTAAATGGAGATACACCAAGTAAATTCCATATTTATCCTTTAAAAAATTGAGGTATTTTCTAAAACACCGATATTACAATGTCAATTTATGTCTTGCAAAAAAAACCGTATTAATGACTAAGATTAGATCTATTAGTTATATTTTAAAAATATAAAACTTTATTTGTGATGATAATTCATGCAAATTATTTTATTATGTTCATCCATATTTTTCTTTAGAACTTCATAACATATGTTTGTGTCTTTCTACTAATATTTCTTCTATTTTTGGTGGTCATATGAGTCAATATTCTTATTGTCCTATTTTTATTTCATTTTAAAAATTATTTCCTTGAATTTTAGTGAGGGAACCACATATATATTTGGGGATTCTAATTTATAGTCATCCAAATAATAAAATAAATTTTTTTTTGTGTCCCTTAATTAGTCAGTTAATTTTATTTTGGTGTGATTGCGTATCTACATATTATATACATATAGAACAAAATTTCACACTAAAAGTTGTATTAATATTGACAATTTGTGACTCTCCATTTTATGGTATGTTATCTGGATGGTGTACACATGGTCTAAAATAAATTGTGTACTACATGGGTTACATCAAATAATTTATTCTTGTTAATGGAAGGAATCCATTATTTTCCAATTTCATCAAATATTTCATCCTTAATATAATCATTTTTCAGGGAATTGATATAATTTTACAAAAGTTAAAAATAAAATAGATGTGCCTACCATAGTGGGAAATATGATTCATGAAAAATCTATAGTCTCTTCATTACATCATGTTAATTTTGTATTAATAAAGAATCAATATAAATTTGGTGTCTTTTGGAGAGAGTAGAATGTGATAAAGTATAGTATTTTTTCAGACATTCCATGTTGGTCTGATTTATAGGTGTTCCAGATGATAGATGTAATGTATATTGAGAAGATATATTTTCAAAAATCATTTTTTACAATGTTGGACAGACAATACAATACCCAAGAAATTGTAAAAGGATGGTTAATGTTTTCCAATATTATCAACCATCATGAAGTTGGGTAATTTCAAAATCGAAGATTATATACATTAATGAATCTAAAACTATCATATTCAATTTATAAAAATTTAAATTTATTATTCTGTTATTGGATTATAGATTTGAGTTTAACTGATGGTTATGAATCTTATTCTTTACTATATGTCCAAAATTGTAATATTATTAGGTAGAAAAATTCAACAATGGCATGTCATAATTGAAGGATATTTCCTATTAGACATAGAGGGATGTATAATTATTTGATTTTAGATGTGTTGAATAAAATATTAATGATGAGAGACTCTAGATAAGGGTTTGTGGTCATGATAATGTTGATGGTGTATCAAAATAACTATAATTTAATAGGGATTATAAAATTGAATCTCTTATAGAAATTAGTGATTTTTAGGAGGTAAATAAAGACATTTACATCGATGAATTAGAAAATAAAGATGAAGTGTGTTGTGTTAAATTCTATTTATAGTAATAATCAATATATAATATTTTTTAATAAATATTTTTTATTTTTTTATTTTGGATATTTTTTTCCACATTTATTCATATGTAACATTTTCTATATTTCTGTTCGATGGAGAGGATTTTGATAAGTATATTCATTCCCTTATAGATGATTTTCTTATCGATGATTAGCTCGATGAATTTCTATCTGACCCATAAGATTTTTTTCATTTCACTATGATTGGTAATGACCTACCTAGATTGATGATTCTGGGCCCTATTTGCTATTATTCTCAATCTCCTAATTTTGATCTATGCATTCATAGCTATGTTAAATTATGTTATTTTTTATTTTTTCCTTAAATTTTTATATATATTATTTTTTCTAATTATATTTTATTATTTTAATTATTTTTTATGTAAATTCTAGGATGTCTTATTTTATTCGATTTAATTATTTTTATGCACCATGTTTATCAAAAGATTATGTTCCCATGAATGTTTGTTTTCAGTTGTTAGATAATAGTATTGTAGGTTAATAAATAATTATTGGAAATTTATTTAATTAATAACAACATATTATTAATAATTTATAGATTTTATGGTCTCTAATTAATGATATCATAAGACCTTCTATCTGAGAGGCATGGTAGAATCATTTCCATAATTGTTTATTCAAATTTTTTAAAAAAATTAAAAGAGTGTGGTGGAGGTAGGAATTCACACATAGAGCTAAGAGACATATTTATAGTGTTAATTGGAAACATATAAAATGTTATATTATTTATTAATTTATATATAGTTTTATTGTGAAAATATTATTTTATATTTATGTGGATCATTATTGATCCTATTATTATGGAGTTTTATGTTTATATAATGATGTACTCCAATCCTACTATAGGATATGTTTCTAGTGGAAATAGTTATCTAATTATCATTAGTATTATTATGGTTTATAAAATTTACACAAGTTAATTTTCTTACTAATTTTATTTCAAATTACATTATAAATAGGCGTATTAGGTAATGTCTTCTCACATGTTAGATGTAGATCGATAATGAGGGAGAGGTCTCATACAAGTAATGTTTCGATGGTGTGATAGAATATTTTTTATCATATCACCATATTCATAAGTAACATTAATGAGTTATATTCACAATTAAAAATGAAGTTAATGAGTTATCACCACTATCACACATGTATGGGTTAATGGGTCATTCACACCCTCACAAAAATAGGTGAACAATATAATAGTTCATAAGTTGAATGGGTTATCACTATAATTAGGCATTTAGTAAATTGGTCACATGTATTATTGTAATAATATGGGTGAAAGGGTCATAATTACTCTCAAAATAATCGGTGAACATGTTATCATTGTAATATAACATAAATTAAAAGAGTTATCACCATAATAAAACATAAGTTCAACCAATTATCACCACTATTAAACATATATAGGTGAATGGGTTATCACCATTAAAAAAATAAGTGAAATGGATATCACTATAATCTATATGATTGTGGTTGAATTGGGTATTATCACTCATACTCAACCATGGTGAATGGTAAATCAGTATAACATAAACATAATGGAGAACAATAAATAAACAATACTATAATCATAAATAGGGTGAATGGGTTATCACTAATATAATACTAAAATGTGGATGGAAAGACTGACACCATAACATAATCAATAACCTATTGAATGAGTAATCACAATATAGGTAAAACATGAACAGAGTGAATGATTAATAACTATTTATATAATCAACAATCATAGTTAGTATTTTTTTTAATAAATAATCATATAATAGTGAATACAAATCAAAATCAAAGACATAAGTAATGGTTCACTAGAAATCATTAATTATTCATGACAAAATATATTAGGAGGTGGGGTGTCGGGTGTTCACTGAAACCAAGATCTTCAATCTACTAGATGTACGCACACCAAAGGTTATTCCCAATAAAATTAGATCATCTGAAACATCATCCCTCGTCTAATTATTCTACAATTTTCAAGATAATTCACCCTACCCCCACCAAAATTTGATCATTGCATATGCATACAAAACAGATCATAAGAATATACATGTAATGTAAAACCAATAGATATAAAATCAATTCACGTATATGAATTATGAAGGAATGCAATGGAATAACATGATTCAGACAATTTATCCTACATGCATTGAGGAAACAGTAGATTCTTTTTATATTTACTAGAATTGTAAAAATTTATTACAACTAAAAATTTAGTTAGTAATATAATATTATAGAGAAAATGATTCTGTAATCACGAAACAACATCAGGTTTAATTCATTATGATGAATTTGGATCACTACTCAAGTCATGGATACACTATACATAATTAGGATTCCTTGTACATAAAGTATCCATTTCCTGTAACCTGAATTTATTGTCATCTAGGATTCACTAACTTTGATCTTTCATGGAGATGCTTCCATTTGGGGAGTGACTAGTGATATCTAGAAACACCTTTGACTTTGACAACATTCCTCCGTGATCACTTTTAAAGACATCTTTCTAGTGACTTGTATTTAATAAATATTTGAGACCACGATGAATCCATAAGATATAATGAACTTATGATAAATTCATTGCCTCATAGAATGATTATGTTGTCACTAAATATGTGTCATGTTGACCAATATCCTGAGAAAAAATTAAAATGAAGTAAATCCAGTTATCTGAATCTATAAAACTGAATATACTTCACATTACATTATTCTCTCACTTGTAGACTATTCCTAGGATCCTATGGATAGCATCCAATACTTGGAAAACTTCCTTTAATCCACATTAAAATATAAAGTGTTCTTCATTCTCCTTTCACTCACCCACATCCCACTAATGGATGATGTAACCTTATAATTTATAGAACTAAGGTTTCAGTGAATATGTCCACGTTATTTTGGATTCTAGATATCTTAAGGAGTGAAAAACATTTCTCCTCCTGAGTGATTCTAATGAAGTTTTACATGAGGTCTATGTTCATTACCTTTTCCTGAAATATGAGATTATTAGACAAATGAGTTACAACATGATTATCACAGAATGAAAAACCCCTTTCCAAATTCGCTTAAGATCCTTCAGTAAACTTGTAAACAATACCAAATACTTCTTTGATTATATTACAACTAAATACTCTGATTCCATTATACGTAAAGTGGTAATCTATTAGAATTGTGATATCCAACTGATCACTACTCCTCTATAAAAAAACAAAAATTTATCATGCCCCATTAGGTTTGAGAATGTCTAGAAAAAATTAAACCCAAAAAATCATGCAATGTATATTCATCCCCAAGACACAAAGAAACTCATTCTTGTATTTTCATGTAATGGATGATCCAATTTATGGATTATATATTTTACAATCTTGGGATTGAATTAAAAAGACTCAAAAAAAATACTTATAAAATGATATTTATGGTTGGGTGTAAATCATTGCATACATAAAACATCCAACCATTGATGAAAACATCACATTATCCATGTACTGACTCTCTTATTACATTTCTGGTGCATATTCCATAGACAACATAATGTGTCTAACAAGTGGAGTTGAGAGAATCATGCATTTGACCATTCCAAACATTTGTAAGATTTCCCAAATACAGTCCTTCGATAACACTAATGTTATGACTCTCTTATCCCTCTCAATTTTCATCCCCATGATTTTCGTAGCATATCCAAGGTACATAATTTAAAATTTTCTATATGACTTACAATTCAACTTCTGAATCCATGAATCATTGGACCCACCAACAATATGTCCTCAACACACTAATGAAATATGATGAATGTACCATTATCCAATTACATTTAGTAACCATAATGATATGTCTTCTACCTTTCAAATCCATTATCCAACCTAAAACCATAAATATTTCAATTAAATTATTATGGTTTTTTCTTTAATCTGTACATTCATTTCATTAATATACTGATTTCCAGTTTCCTTATTCTAAATACCCACCAAATTCTTTATGTAAATTTCTTCCTCCAACTCACCATCAGTGAATGTCATCATTACATCCATATATTTTAATTAAAAACACTTTAATTAATCCATTATTATAGTCATGTTAATATCTTCATGTTTAATTATTTGTGAGTAAATATTCATGAATCCAACTCCTTCCTTTATTTTAAATCCCTTTACTACCAGTCACCTCATGAAATGTGTTTTATCCTCACCCTCTTCCTTTAACTGGTAGACACACTTAATCTCAAGAGCTCATTTCCCTTATAATGAATTATGAAATTACCAAGTTATATTATACTTTAATTAATACATATCTATATATATTGCTAATTGTTAATGTTTTTATTCAATGATTCTTTATTCCTCTTCTGAGAATTTAGGTTTTCCCACATTCATTAAAAGTACGATGTTCATATCAACTCAAAACCCCTAATCCCATATTGTAATTATACATGGAATCCTTAATTGAATTTTTTAACTATATTACATTGATCTAATCTAATGTTTATAGATCAAAATTCTAGTGCCCTCACTTCAGTTTCATCAACCATTTTACTTTTTGACTTATTTTTCACTAGCCTCAAATCCAAACCATCAATATATATATATATATATATTTATATATAAGTTCTCTATAACATGTTACCTTATGGTGTTCTTAGTCATGTCCACTTGGACTTTGATAGTTGATTAATTTTCCTCAACATCCTTATTTCCTAGTCCAAATGCTTACATAGAACCTTCTCTTTGAAGAGAACATCCAGGCTCCAAATGATTTTTCACATTTCCACATCCCATAAATAGAAAATAAAATATTCATCATCACACCAAATGATAAAACATGATATATATTTTTACACAATATTATCATGATCCTTAGAATAAACATGCAAATACCCCAAAATTAAAAAAAATTTAAGATGTGTATCTTATGGCAATTTAACAAACCATGTCTCCTATATAATTTCCTCCCCAACTACTGATGTTGGAAACATATTTACAATATATGATTCTATATAGATTACCACTCCCCATATTGCTTTATCCATTACAGAGTAAAATTACACTTTTTATGACTTATCAGTCTTGTTTCAATTCATTCTTTCATTCAATCTATTCTACTATAGTGTATAACGTAATTTCCTCTCATGAATTATCCCATTCATTTGGTAGAATTTCTAGAAGTTGTATATATTGTATTCACCGCCATTATTTAAAAAAAATACATTTCAACTTCCTACCACATTCCATTTAATTTATAGATTTCCACTGAATAAATTCCATAAAATCAAACTTATTCTTCAAATAGTAATCACATAAATATTCTTTTAGCATCATCAATGAAAGTTATAATGTAAATAAGACAAGCATGGGACTGGACAAGGGAAGGTATGAGAGAACTAGTTCCAACCTCCATGCTCTGACCTTCCATCCATCTAGTTTATGTAAACCCTTCTCTATTTAATTAGAACACAACCTTCACACCATCCAATTTCCATGTAATTAAAATTCATTATGCCTTTAGACTTTAGAACATTCATATTCTCCTCCCTAAGTTGATTGATCCTACAATTCTAAACCTCCAAATATTTCGATGATTTAATTTTAACAATTTCATTTTCATCTGTGCTTATAGTAAAAAAACTATGTCCCACCCTTTAATCCTCTAAGAACTACTTTGTATCCTTAAGTCACCTTCTAGACTTCAATGAAACAATTCAGAACAATTCCTTCCCCTCCAAGCTATCTATTTGAAAAAATATTTGTCTTATATCTCCAGGGTGTTCCTGACTCCTTTGAGTATCATGATTACTTAATTATTCAATTGTATATTCACATAACCCTTTTTGATGACATCAAAGGATTAATTATCCACTAGATGAATTTTTTTAAAACATATAGATACATAATTCACTATGAATCTACATTCAATCATTGATTAGAAACATGCACTGAAATCAACCACCCATAATTCCACCAATGCATCAGCACTTAGGAAAATGTTATTTTCTCCTAATATACTAAATGAAATTTTATCTTCAAGACCATTATTACATTTTTGAGTTATCCTTCTAAATTTTGGAGTTACTATTGGTATTTTTTATTCCACGTTACTCTAGCATATAGTACTAGGGCTAAAAACATTCTCTAGATTCTCCCCCATGACTTATATTCTGATGGTTCCATCCAATAACATCTCTATGGTTACAATAGTAATATTTTAGCATTATGAGAACGGCTAAAAGGTTCTTGCACTTCCCTGTATAAAATTTATTCATTAAGAGTAAAATTATAGAAATCCTCAAATAACATATACATATGTCCATATAAGATTATAAAAATAGTCATTATCATGACATAGATTATTTATAATGAAGATAATATAATAAGTTACCACTCAACATCTATGAGCTTAACCATCACCAATTCAAGCTTCCCTTAGATAGTATTAAAACCATTCATGTGATCATTCACTGTTTTTCCTTTAGATAATCATAAGATAAACAATAGTCAAATCATGAACTCTTTTTTTAGTGTAGTGGTTTTCTCATAAATAAATTATTGGACTTTCGTGATCTCTATAATTGACATCACTGAATAAATTTTGAAGGAAACATTCATTTCCAATGGCATACTGACCAACCCAATCACATTCTTATTCATATGTTCCCATCCAACATTGTACATTTTCACTAAAAATACACTAGTATGTGGAGAATCGATGTTTATTTGAATCATATGATCCTACATATGTTTAAAGACGAGTAAAATTCAAGGAAATGTTTTTCTAAATATTCTTTGGGATTTTACAAGAATGCAGTTTCTGACGGCACTTGATTCTGAGGCCCGGTGTGCCCAAAATTTCTATCCGAAGTTTAGGTCGGGTACGTTCAGTGAATGAACGAGCGGGAATTTTAAACTCTTGAACCGGTGCTCCGAATCGAATTCCGAGGGCACCGATGGAATCACAGTGCCAGTATTTTCTTAGAAACACCTCTTCCGGAGTTGCGTTTACACGAGAGAAGTTATTAAATTTTTTTGGAAGCTAAAATAAAATTAAGCATCAATTTTATTTTACTCTATGTTGTCTAATGATTTGGGTAGAAGTTGGGGAAAACCACCCAACTTCCATTTGGAGGTTATGAGGGTGGTGGGGCCCACACGAACCCTACCACTTCCCCTTCCCTAACCTTCCATAACCCTTCATTTAATTTGACATCTTGAGTTAATTAATTGTGTGGATTAAATTAAACTTATGAATTTTAAACTTAAGTTGTGTTAATAAAATAAGTGAGGTACTTGTTTTATTTTGGGTCAGAGGCTTGTTGCTTGAGAGCTTTGGGAGAAAAGATAAGGGATGCTTGAATATCTTCATCTTCTTCGTCGAAGAACATGAAGAATGCGAAGAACACAAAGAACACAGGATTCCTCGGAGGTTGACGAATCCTTCAGTGACGTCACCCTCTGTGACGATTATCTCCGCGACGAATCCTCACCCAACATGTTCGATGAGGTATGGGGTTTATGTGTTTTTTATTTTGTGATTACTTATGTTGTTTTCTTCGTCATCTATTCTCGTTATTTGGAACCACTTGATATCATTTAACGGAGATGGCCGAACCGTACAAACACGGCCGACCCTCCTCCCTTTTATTTATTTGTGGTTGTGGTCCGAAGGGAAGTGACGTGGTGCCGTCGCACTGCACGGGAACGAGCGACAAAGATGTGTGGCACCGTCGCGCCGCACATTTGAAAGATGAACCAAGTCGCGGTGCCGTCGTGCCGCGCCAGAAAAACCTGAAGACACCACGGCCAGAGCGGGGCCATGGAAGAGGGGCGCAACACCGTCACGCCGCGTCGGATGAACCAAGGCCGCGGCCAGTTCCGGGCCGCGGCGGAGTTGAGAGACCGGCGGCCGATTTCGGGCCGCCGACGTCGGAGCTAGGGGACCGGCCTTGCCGGTCCTGTAGCGGTAACAGCCGGCTGGCCAGGGCAGGCCGGCCGGACAGGGGAGAAGCCGGGGGTTACAAACCCCTGGTGGCCAGCTCAAGCGGCCCCCCATTATGGGGGCCATGGTTACAAAAGACAGGGGGAAGGCGCCCCCCCCCCCCCCTCAAATGGCTCGGCCGTTTGGCCGGGATCCTGGCCAGCGTGCCCGCCCAGGCCGGGCTGGGCCGCGCCCAGACCGGGCCGGGCCACGCCCAAGCCGGCAGGACCCAGACCCGGTTCGGGTCGACCCGGTTCGGTCCGACCCTGGGGGTATCGGGCCAGGTCGGACCGGGCCCGAACCCCTCAATACTGAACCTCTTCAGGTCGGTCGCCCATAACATGAGCTACGGGCCTTCGATCGACGCACCGTCAGTTGTGATGCGATCCTTGAATCGGGATGGCCGTTTCGGTATATCAAACTCAAGGTTTCGGAATACTTTCGTTTCATCCGAGTTGGTTAGTACACGAAACCAACCGGGCCCTCGGAGCGGAAACGCACATAACTTCAGCTCCAGACATCCGATTGTCGTGTCGTCGACTTTGTTGGACTCCTCTTAGTGAATCGGATCATTTGGCTTACTCCGCCTGGGGTTTGGATGTAGGTGGAGTATGGTCGGGTTGGTTTTGACTTAAAACCCAACCGGGCCCTGGGGACGAAAAAGCCAATAACTTCCTAACCGGGCGTCCGATTGACGCGCCGTCTGTTACACTGAGTTCCTGTTGACGATACGGAACTTTTGAATTCATCAACTCCAAACGTTGTGTGAGTTGATGTATCATCCTCTCGAATCGTGGAGCGGACCCTCCCGAACAAGCTTACTGTGTGTGGGAACCCTAGAGCTGGCTGTGTTTGCGACTGTGACGACGACGACTGTACAGGGATCCACAGTGGATTCGACAGCGATGACTACAACACTTAACGATCCTACGTGGATTAGTGCTACCGATCATGTGTGGGTCTGATCCTGTGTGGGTCAGCGCTCAGCGGTTCTGTGTGAGCCAGCGGCTACAGATCCTGTGTGGGTCTGATCCTGTGTGTGTCTTTGCGGGGGTTAGCTACCTATCGATCCTGTGTGGTTCATTGCGGGGGTTAGTACCTATCGATCCTTTGTGGGTCCGACGGCTTAGATGAATCAGTGGAAATATATGATCATCTCTATTGTCATACGAAGAAGTATACCTGTGTGATCTGAAACATGTATTTCTTTCCTATGTGGATTGTGTTGTGCTATCCTGTGTGGATTTACATTTTTCTTTCATGTGTGGACTGGGTTGTACATGGGCTCGGAAGTTAGAGCGTACTGGAATTGATGACTTAGGTATATGTATGGGAATATACCTAAGAAATGTCAGATGTTACATCGTGATTGTATCTTTCCATTGTGGATTATCCTTTGTGGATTCTGGGAGACCTTCTGGGGTCTCTGGGTCCCTACTCAGTAGCTCATACTCACCCCTGCACGGGCTATTCCCGCACTACGTTGTGTTGGGTGCAGACGACGGAAAACACTGATCGTGGTTGAGGCTTGTGGAGGAGGATGGTACCTGGAGGTGGACCACGGGGCGGGACGTTCTCGGAGCGGACGGATGGACCCGAGGAGTTGTGGAGGCTATCTGTACTCACCCTTCAGGTGGGATTTCTAGTTGACAGCTTGACGTTGTGACTTTACTTTTCAGTTTTTGTTTTCCCTTCCAGTTGTACTTTACTTTCAGTTTGGGTTTGTATACTGGCCCACTTACTTTTCTGCACTTACTGTTGTACCCAGCTTTGCTTAGTGTTTACTTCTTCTGCTTGCTTGCTCTCTGGTGTTTGTTTACTTTATAAAGGAAATGTCTTCCCTTTTTTCTGTGATTTATGCCTTGGTGCTAGTCTCCAGACCCTGGACTATGGAAGGCGAGCGTGGTGTAGTCACGGAATGGGCCCCGATGACGGGTCGTGACAAATTGGTATCAGAGGAGTTCGGCTCTACCGTAGAACTTTGGACTCTGATATTTTTCTATGTGAAGAAATAGTGTTAAGTGTATTGGGTGTGGTTATCAGTACAGGGAGTCCAGTGTAGGTGTGGCGGCTGACGTATCCATACACCAGGACCCTGACTTCTGATTTCCGACTTAATGCACGAAAACATTGATTTCATGTGTGTTTCATGTTTTCTTTGTGATTAATTTATGTTAGCTCACAAGGTATAATTTTTGACCGCGGCACACCTGTTTTTTTTTAGGATGGCCCCATGACGGCAGCCAGCTGGGGTTCTGAGAGTTGTGTGTGATGAAAGCCCACCGAGCGACGAGGCCTCGGTACAGGGCCCTTTGACAGCAGAGGCATCGACAGTACCTCTACCCGCTGAGCCACCGATACTACCAGCTCCAGCCATTGACGATACACGTCGCCTTAGTGCACTGCATGAGATTCAGCACCAGTGACCACCCAGGTTCCACGGGGAGACGGACCCCCAGGCAGCCGAGGACTGGCTAGAGGCAGTGGTATGGGTTTTCAGGTTAGTGAGGACACCAGCAGACCTCATGATGATCGTCGATGCGAGCCTACTGCACGCGGCAGCGGGGCGATGGTGGAGCTTGATTCTCTAGGTGAATGAAGAGGCATCTCTCCTCTGGATGGACATTGAGAGACTCTTCTGCTCGGAGTTCGTCCCAGCCACCCTCAGTGCGGTACACATCTTGGAGCTTCTACAGCTGCGGCAAGGCAGCTTGACAGTCGCCCAGTACTCGGTGAGATTTTCCGATCTCTCGCTCTACTCAACAGACATGGTATGAGACACATTTTTCCGGGCCGGGACCTTTGAGCAGGGATTGATGTAGGAGATCAGGAAATCGCTGATCTCCCTCAGCATTCCAACTCAGGCAGGAGTACTGGAGCGAGCCCTTTTGATCGAGAGCTTTCTTGCTGAGTCTACACCAGCGGTGAGACCCACCGCAGGGCAGCATGTAGCAGAGTCTTCTGCAGCAGGCATTCGACGGATGACTCATTGGACCAGGATGACCGGACCCTCAGAAAGATGACCTCAGGAAACTGGCTCAGCAGTGCGGGGCACTCAGCGCGGAGCCAGTCACTCGAGAGGCATACATTGCTACGCATGCGGTGGGTAGGGCCACATGGCTCATGATTGCCCAACCCGCCATGCCGAGGAGCAGCAAAAGGTTGAGGGACCACCCAATCAGAGGCAGAGGGCCGACCATGGAAGTCCGCAGGGAGCAGGCGGATGAGGCAGAGGAGCTGGCCGAGCAGCAGGTGGTGGGCGATGCTTTGAGGCCCTACAACCACCACCACTATGAGGTCCACCCCGACCACAGGGAGCTGGCGGGCAGAGGCAGCACAG
Organism: Viscum album; assembly: GCA_963277665.1. NCBI lineage: Eukaryota > Viridiplantae > Streptophyta > Magnoliopsida > Santalales > Viscaceae > Viscum > Viscum album. Next base: position 588,125,125 of record OY728164.1, on the reverse strand, counting down.
CTCCAGGCAGCGGAGGTCTATGACCACGGCGCGCCCGAGATGATTCGAGGTACTATCTGTGTCTATTCCACCCTTGATACAGTTCTTATAGACACAGTAGAGAGTCATTCTTTCATATCTGATGCCCTTGTTCGGAGCTCTGAGATTCCGACTATGCCGCTGGCTCGATCCTTATGGCTAGATACTCCTACCGGAGCATACGCGACGATTACGTACTTGTGCCGACAGTGTGAGCATACTCTAGTAAGTGAGAGATTTGGTTGGGATCTTCTTGTAGCGGTGTCGAGGCCTTACGATGTCATATTGGGAATGGATTGGTTATCTACAGTCCATGCTCATATCGACTTTATTAGGTGCAAGGTAAGATGTGTACGCACCGACGGGAGCAGGTTCACCTTCACTGGTGAGAAGGGAGCCTTCGCAGCATAGGATGGACTTCCATAGAGGAGAGGACAACCCATCACTCATCAGTTAGCTAGCCTCATCCGAGGAGCAGTTGACGTGCGGAGTCCTAGTTTTTCTGTAGTGGTGGATCAGTATGCGGATGTTTTCCCTGACGACGTCCCAAGGCTACCTCCTCGCAGAGAGGTAGACTTTTTATTGACTTGTACCCCGGGACAGCCCCGATATCGACTCCATCATATCGGATGGCTCCTGCAGAGCTTTGGGAGCTACGGGTACAGTTGGAGGACTTGTAGGGCAAAGGATTCATCTGACCCCGTGTTTCACCCTGGGCTTCCCCGATTTTGTTCGCCAAGAAGGCGGACGGGAGCTTGCGGCTTTGTGTCGACTATCGTCTCCTCAACCAGGTGACAGTAAGAAACAATTATCTGCTACCAAGGATTGATGATCACTTCGATCAACTCAAGGGAGCACGGTGGTTCTTAAAGATAGACCTCAGGTCAGGCTATCATCAGCTCAGGGTTCGGGACGAGGACGTGGAGAAGATGGCCTTCAGGTGTCGGTATGGTCACTATGAGTTCTTGGTTATTCCATTTGGCATAGCCAATGCTCCAGCAGTGTTCATGGCCATCATGAACAGGATCTTTCAGCCATACCTCGATCGATTTGTCATGGTCTTCATCGACGACATTTTGATTTACTCGACCACTAAGGAGGAGCACGCCTACCACATGCGGGTTGTACTGGACACACTCTGAGAGAAACAGCTTTATGTTAAGCTCTTGAAGTGTCAGTTCTAGATACACGAGGTCCACTACTTGGGGAACTTCATCTCTGAGGTGAGAGTTGCGGTGGATCATGCGATGATCGAGGCAGTGCTAGCATGGGATCCACCCAAGAGTGTGACAGAGGTGCGGAGCTTCTTGGGTCTAGCTGGATACTATTGAAGATTTGTGACAGACTTCTCCCGAGTTGCTTCACCACTCTCATCTTTGACGAAGAAGGTGAAACCCTTTGTGTGGTCAGACAGATTTCAGCAGAGCTTCCAGGAGCTGAGACAGAAATTGACCAGCACACCTATCTTGAGGTTGTCGGAGGAGAGAGTAGGGTACGTAGTCTACTGCGATGCATCAGGGACCAGACTCGGATGTGTCCTAATGTTGGAGCGGGCAGTGATCGCCTATTATTCATGTCAGTTGAGGTCACATGAGAAGAACTACGCTACCCATGACTTGTAGTTAGCAGCAGTGGACATCGCTCTGAAGATGTGGCAACACTATTTGATGGGTGAGCGCTTTACAGTTTATTCTGACCATCAGAGTCTCAGGTACATCTTCTCTCAGAAGGACCTGAATCTGAGACAGCGGTGTTGGATTGAGTTCCTCCAGGACTATGAATTTGAGATAGTCTATACTCCTGGGAAGGGGATCATGGTAGCCGATTCCCTCAGTAAGAGGACAGGCATTCAGCTACTTGGGGAGGCGACAAAGCAGCTAGCCGCTTTGCGGATATCTTTTGTGGATATAGATGGAGTAGATTTCCTTTATTCACTCACAGTCACTCCTCCACTAATACAGCGGGTCATAGAGGCACAACATGGGGACGCCGACTGTGAGACGTGGCGTGCACAGATATCCTCATGTTAGGCACCTGATGGTTTCTCCATAGGAGGAGAGAACAACGTCCTTTTCAAAGGACATACCTTCGTACCAGTTTCTTGAAGGGAGGAGGTTCTGAGAGAGTTTAACACTTCTCCTTTGGCGGTACATCCTGGAGTGGCGAAGATGTACTAGGATCTCAGACGACCGCACTGGTGGTCGGGCATGAAGAAGGTTGTGGCAGAGTTTGTTTCTCGATGCCTCAACTGCCAGCAGGTGAAGGCAGAGCATCAGGTACCAGCAGGCCTGGTATAGCCGTTGGAGGTCCCGGAGTGGAAGTGGGACGACATATCTATAGACTTCGTGACTGGACTTCCACGCACTTCCAGAGGTCACGACTCCATTTGGGTGATTGTCGACCGACTCATAAAGTCGGCTCACTTCTTACCCATCAAAGAGTAGGGCTCAGTGGAGATCTTGGGACGTCTCTATGTTTAGGAGATTGTGCGACTCCATGGTGTACCATCATCTATCATCTACGATCGAGATGCTCACATTACATCACGGCTTTGGAAGGGGTTGCAGCAGGCGTTCGGGATGCAGCTACGTTTTAGCACCGCCTTTCACCCTCAGACGGATGGTCAGACAGAGATGACCATTCAAACTCTCGAGGACATGCTCCGCGCATGTTTCCTCGACTTTGGTCGCAGCTGGGAGGACCACCTATCCTTGGTGGAGTTCGCATACAACAACAGCTACCACTCCACCATCGGGATGGCACCATACGAGGCGTTGTACGACCGACCTTGTAGATCACCGTTGTGCTGGACAGACCCTGGGGAGTCAGCACTTGTCGGACCGAAGATGGTCCAGGCCATGACAGAGAATGTCCAGGTCATCCAGGAGTGGATGAGGACAGCTCAGATCTGGCAGAAGTCCTATGCCGACAGGAGGTGGAGACCACTAGATTTTGAGGATGGCGACCACGTCTTCTTGCGTGTATCACCTCGACGTGGATTACGGAGATTTGGCTGAGGCGGCAAGTTGTCTGCACGCTTCATTGGACCATTTCAAGTCCTCAACAGGATTGTCAAGGTGGCTTATCTCCTGGCTCTACCACATCAGTTGCACCAGGTGCACGACGTCTTCCACGTATCTCAGCTGAGGAGATACGTGCACGACCCGACGCACATCATTCACCATGGGGAGCTGGACGTTAATGATGGGGCGAATTATGCGGAGGTCCAGTTGGAGATTGAGGATCGACAGGAGCGGGTCCTATGTGGATGGTCGATTCCTCTAGTGTGCATCATATGGTAGCACGAGAATCTCTAGAAGATCACTTGGGAGCGGGAGGCTCAGATGCGTGCTCAGTACCCACTTTTGTTACCCTAGTTTTCGATGTATTATTACTGGGATGTAAAGCCCTGAGTTGGGAGTAATTTAAAGACCCCTAAAATTCAAGGAAATTTTTTTCTTAATTTTCTTTGGGATTTTACAAGAATGCAGTTTATGACGGCACTTGATTCCGAGGCCCGGTGTGCCCGGAATTTCTATCCGAAGCTTAGCTCAGGAACGTTTAGTGAACGAACGATCGGGAATTTCTAATTCTTGAACCGGTGCTCGGAATCGAATTATGAGGGCACCGATGGAATCACATCGCCAGTATTTGCTTAGAAACACCTTTTCTGGAGTAGCGTTTACACGCGAGAAGTTGTTAAATTTTTGTGGAAGATAAAATAAAATTAAGCATCAATTTCATTTTACTCTAAGTGGTCTAAAGCTTTGGGTGGAAGTTGGGGGAAACCACCCAACTTCCATTTGGAGGTTATGAGGGTGGTGGGGCCCACATGAACCATACCCCTTCACCTTCCCTAACCTTCCATAACCCTTCATTTAATTTGACAACTTCAGTTAATTAATTGTGTGGATTAAATTCAACTTTTGAATTTCAAACATAAGGTGTGTTAAAAAAATAAGTGATGTACTTATTTTATTTTGGGTTAGAGGCTTGTTGCTTGAGAGATTTCGGAGGAAAGCTAAGGGAGGCCTGAATATCTTCATCTTCTTCGTTGAAGAACACGAAGAACACGAAAAACGCGAAGAACGCCGGATTCCTCGGAGGTCGAAGTCTCCTTCCGCGATGTGTCATTCCGCGACGTCTCCCCCTGTGATGGTTATCTCCGCGATGAATCCTCACCCAACATGTTCGACGAGATAGGGGTTTTATGCGTTTTTATTTCGTGATTACTTCCGTTTTTTTCTTCGTCATCTATACTTATTCTTTGGAACCACTTGATATCATTTAACGGAGGGGGCCGGATTGCACAAACACGGTCGACCATCCTCCCTTATATTTATTTGTGGTTGTGGTTCAAAGGGTAGTGACATGGTGTCGTCGCACCACGGGGGAACGAGCGACAAAGATGCGAGGCGCCGTCGCGCCGCGCATTTGAAAGAAGAACCAAGTCGCGACGCCGTCAGGCGGCGCCAGAAAAACCCGAAGACACCGCGGCCGGAGCGGGTCCGTGGTGGAGGGGTGTGACGCAGTGGCGCCACGCCAGATGAACCAAGGCCGTGGACGATTCCGGGTCACGGCGGAGCTGAGAGACCGGCGGCCAGTTCCGGGCCGCCGGCATCAAAGCAAGGGGGACTAGCCTTACAGGTCCCATGGCGGTAACAACCGCCCGACCAGGTCAGGCCGGCGGACAGGGGAGAAGCTGGGGGTTACAAACCCCCGATGGCCAGCTCAAGAGGCCCCCCATTATGGGGGCCGCGGTTACAAAAGACAGGGGGGCATGCGCCCCCACCCCCCCTCAAACGACTCGACCGTTTGGCTGAGCTCCTGTCCAGCGCGCCCAGGCCGGGCCGTGCCGCTCCTGCCGGGCCGTGCCCAAGTGGGCCGGACCCGGACCCGGTTCGGGTCGACCCGGTTCGGGCCGACCCTGGGGGTATCGGGCCAGGTCGGACTGGGCCCCAACCCCTCAATACCGAACCTCTTCCGATCGGTCGCCCATAACATGATCTACATGCCTCCGATTGACGCACTGTTTGCTGCGATGCAATCCTTGGATCAAGATGGTCATTTCCGAATATTGCAATCAAGGTTACAGAATACTTTGGGTTCAGCCGAGTTGGTTCATACACGAAACCAACCGGGCCCTCGGAGTGGAAAAGCTCATAACTTGTCCTCCGGACGTCCGATTGGCGTGTCGTCAACTTTGTTGGACTCCACTTAGTGAAACAGATCTTTTGTCTTACTCCGCACGAGGTTTGTATGCAGGTGGAGTACGGTCGGGTTGGTTTTGCCTTAAAAACCAACCGGGCCTCTGGGACAAAAAAGACAATAACTTCCAGACCGGGCGTCTGATTGACGTGCCGTCTGTGATGCCGAGTTCTTGTTGACGATATGGAACTTTTGGATACATCAACTCCGGACATTGTGTCAGTTGATGTATCAGCCTCTCGGCTCGTGGAGCGGACCCTCCCGAACGAGCTTGCTGTGTGCGGGAACCCTAGAGCTGGCTGTGTTTGTGAATGTGACGACGAGGACGACAATACAAAAATCCTCAGTGGATTCGATGGCAACGACTACAACACTCAGTGATCCTACATGGATCAGGGCTACCGATCCTGTGTGGGTATGATCCTGTGTGTGTCAGCGCTCAGTGGTTCTGTGTGAGCAAGCGCCTACAGATCCTGTGTGGGTCCGATCCTGTGTGGGTGTTTGCGGGTTTTAGTTACCTATCGATCCTGTATGGGTCATTGTGGGGGTTAGTACCTATCGATCCTTTGTGGGTCCGACGGATTAGATGAATCAGTGGAAATATTTGATCTTCTCTATTGTCATACGAAGAAGTATACTTGTGTGAGATGAAACCTATTTTCCTTTCCTATGTGGATTATGTTTTGCTATCCTATGTGGATTTATGTTTTTCTTTCCTGTGTGGACTGGGTTGTACTTGGGCACGGAAGTTGGAGCATACTGGAATTGATGACTTATGTATATGTATTGGCATATACATAAGCAATGTCGGATATTACTTCGTGATTGTATCTTTCTTTTTTGGATTATCCTTTGTGTATTCTGGGAGACCTTTGGGAGTCTCGGGGTCCCTACTAAGTAGCTTATACTCACACATTCATGGGATATGCCCGCACTACATTATGTTGGTTGCAGATGATGGACAACGCTGATCGTGGTTGAGGCTTGCTGAGCAGGATGGTACTTGGAGGTGGACCACTGGGCGGGACGTTCTCGGAGCAGACGGCTGGACCCGAGGAGCTATGGAGGCTATCTGTACTCACCCTTATGGTGGGATTTCCACTGGACAGCTCGACGTTGCGACTTTACTTTTCAGTTGTTGTTTTCCCTTCCAGTTGTACTTTACTTTCAGTTTGGGTTTGTATACTAGCCCACTTACTTTTCTGCACTTACTGTTGTACCTAGCTTTACATATTGTTTACTTCTTCTTCTTTCTTTCTCTGTGGTGTTTGTTTACTTTACAAATTCAATGCCTTCCCTTTTTAGTAGGATTTACGCCTTGGTGCTAGTCTCCAGCCCCTGGCCTATGGAAGTCGGGGCTGGTGTAGTCACGGCACAGGCCCCAAGGACGGGTCGTGACAATATGTATTCTATAGAATCTAAAATCCATTCCATAAAAATTATCTGCATAGATCTTACCTTAATCTGATGACACAAATTCTATTGATAGTAAAGTCCTACAAAAATTAGAAAAACCATCATGGGAAAGATATAACGAACTCCATGATTCATTAGCACCTTTTGGAAGGTGGCTCATCATGTGTTCATCAAAAATAGTACCTTGAAAACATTAGAAGGTCAGAAATCAGAGGTTTTGTACAACATAAAATGATCCTCTAGAACATCCACCCTTATCTAACTGTACCAAAAGTAGAAATTCAATGCTCCCTATCCATTATAAAAATTTGATCTGTACATGAACATACAAGGAAGATCATAAGAATACACTGTAAAGTAAAACTATTAGATATAAAACAATCATAAATAAATAAATAGTGAAATAACATAAAAGATTAGTGTGATTTAGAAAAGTTTTCCTATTTGTATAGGAGAAAAATTTATGCCTTATTTATATTTATTATAAGTAGAATAATTCTATAAAACTAAAAAAAATTCAGTATGAAATATTATATAGAATATGTTTCTATTATTATCTTTGCAGTATCATGTCTAAATCGCTATATATAATATATTCTATTATTCAAGTCTTTAATTCACTTTACATGGTCAAGATTCCTTGTGTATAAGTTTCCCACTCAATTTTATAGTAATTCTTAGTCACCCATATATGTTTTTATACCATAAAACATAAAAAAAGATGGAATTTTTTGGTATGTGATTGGTTATCTACAATACTTTCTTTGACCATGAACAATTATTCCAATGAAAACTTTTTAAGACTTCATTGTAAATAATTTTGTTTACTGAGTATTTTGAACTTCCCTGAATCCATTCAAAGAAATGATCATTTCATCAATTCACTACACATTAGAGTGATTTTCTGTCCCTAATTCTAGGTATGCTATCCAACTTCTACTAATATGTTTTCAATGAATAGAATCTGGTTTCTAGAATAGAATTCACATTCCTTCAAAACCGAGGGTGGATAAATAATCACTAACAATCACAATATAAAATAGATTAATATGTGGAATTGTGAATAGTATATCACCTTAAGAATTTTTCCAACCTATTTAAATTACCCAATAGGATACCTAGTTCCTCAACATTATACAACCTACAAAATTTATGACAAGCTTGACCTATGATTGGATTTACATTATATACTATATAAAATCCCATCTCTCATCGGTCATACAATTGTGATAAGTAACTCTATCAGAGTCCAAGGAAAAGGACAATACACAACTAATCTTAACCTAAAATTTCAGTTCTAATTAATATGGAATTCTATAAGATTATTCATAAGTCCCATTAAATAAAAATATTTACAATAACACTCATCATGGGATCCACGTCCCATATCACTCAAAACATTCTCAATGAAAGATGACCATCAGTAACCATGGATATATCATAATGGTTTTAGAAATTCTATCACGAGATGGAATAATTTAGTGACCACCTTACTTATACTCATATATAGCTTCTCATAGAATATCTTTAACTGATTCAACCACAAACTACGTAAATCCATAAACTAGATAAAAAAACAACGTTCATGGATTTTATAAGAAATGATGGAAGATATTGAATGTAAAAGATAATAGAGGATAATGAAACCATAAACATGCATTTAGTCACCCATTTGGATGGATGATTTGTGGTTTATATCCCAATTAATAGGTAGACTAAACCTGGGAAAAGGGGGCACTAAGAAGTTGGGGTTATTAGTTGTGTGGCCTAGAAACAAGATATGGGAAATATTTTTTAACAAAACAACTGAGTCTTAATTTATGAAAATAATCACATAATTTTGGGGGAAGGGGTAGGTTTCTAGGGGAACTCTAGTACAATCCCATTGAAACTATGGTAGACCAATGTGGTTCTAATGAACCCCCCCAACCCCTTTATATCATAAGTAGTGTCTCCAACTATGTATTCTATGGGTTGTTTTATTACAACCCTTCCCCAATGGGAACCCCCTAGATTCGTGGAAAAGATGACTGTGACCCACGAGGCCCACCTCTAATATACCATGATTTTTAGTATCAATGAGTGTTTACTAATAGAAATATAAGATCCTTTAAACTTATAACTATTATAAAATAAAATAAACCACAAATCAACCCCTTAAATATAACAAATCAACCAATAATAATGCATTTGTTGTCATACATAACAAAAAAATCAAAAATAGAAATATCCAACTGTTATATATTATGGCAATAACACCTCAATATCTATTTAACTTTAACAACCTCCATGAGCTAATAATGTCTACCTTGTTCACCAAATCCCTCCAATAGACCTAAAATGTATGTGTGTGTCTGTCTGTGGGAATATATATGAGTATTCATTGGTGAAAGAATCATATTACAACCTCAATGAATAAATAATGAAACCAACTCATTACCTAAACCAAGTTAACTAAGTTCTGATCATCACTACGGTTCACTTATTAAATATTACAGTGAAATAAGTGACATAATTTTGAAAGGATGTATATATATATATATAATAAAGCAGCCGACATCAGCTTTTCTAATGAACCGATCATCCTAACCCTTAATGTGTCCACTGTAACATCCCCCAACACGACTCTATCTCATGTGGCCAGAAAGGGTTGGTTATGATACTAGAAAACCTCCATATTCCATAGGCTAAGGACTAGCAGCAGGGATGTGAAGAGTATAGAGAGAAGACTACACTCCTTGGATTCAGAGTTTACAACATAACGGGAAAATATTCAATAATAATAAATAAATAACAGAGTGTCTAATTAATGAAAATATTTTAATATAATGGATACCAATAATAAAATCCAACTGATCAATTGAAATAATATTAATGGAATATAATAACTAAATTGCGGGATTGAAACAAAATGTCATGCAAGAAACAATAAAAGTAATTGATGAGTAGAATCAAATAAATACTCAACTATCTCGAGCCCCAAACCCCATGTCGATCCCATCACTAAACTCCAACATATCTAGCCCATCCAACAAAAAAATCATCAGAAATGTCTTTTTCCCTTGTCCAAACGTGCATCTATGTGATATGTTTGGGTACCAAATGGCAGCATGAATATGGTTTGATTATAACATAGTAGGTCAACACCACCATTTATAAACTAAACAATATGATAAGCATATTATGAAATAATGAAGCTGTAATGTGTACTAATTAATTCAATAATTAGTAAAATACAAGTACATTCTTTGGAATGACGTCGTAATATCTCTCAGAGTGTCTCATAACCATTCCAACCATAATTATATATCCATGGTAAAATCTCTTAATTTGGAATCATGTTAGAATATCACTGAGAATTTCTAACAAACATACCAATCATAAACATAAACATGGCATAATCATATTAATCCAGGTCAAACCTCTATAAGAATTATAGAATCTTTGTTAAATCCTTATAATCATTACAACATGGGATTGGGTCAATCCCACCCAATATAAGTGTAACAACATCCGGTTAAAATCCCTATAAACAATACAACAAAGGATTGGGTCATTCCCTCTCACTGTAAACATTACATCATGATACTCGACTGAGACGACTATAACAGAATGAAAATTATTTTTATATTAAAAAATAATTTCGTGGAGAAAGTGAGAAACCAAGAAGTTCAACATAAGACTAGAGAACCACAAAAAAGATACCAGGACTGCCTCACCCAGCAGATGAAATGTTGATGTCACCTTCATCAATGCCTGAGAACATGGAAATCCCACACATGCATGGTCCTGGTCGCAATGGAAAAGCAATGTCCTCTAAGTCAAGAAATTCCAAATGTCATGAAAAGTTAAAGGTGAAATGTTCTGGCCCCATCTGAATCAGATCCAAGAAACATTCCCGGTACATGCCTTTAAGAAATCCACTTAGAACACACAACTCAAGGAGCCTAATGACCAGATCCGGACTCCCCAAACTAGAAAACATAAACCAACAATTTAACTAGAGATACACCCCAACCCTAATACGATACATCACCCAATTAACTATGAGCTTTTAAAATTAAACTAAGCTTACCAGATAACATATCCCTAAATAATTTCCAAGATATAGAAGAAACCTGAATTTTTGGGGCTAATTACAAGAGATTTTAAAATTCCGAGGCCAGATGATCCCAGGATTGTATGTACTCCTCGATGCTAATATTACCTTTGTTAAAGCCCCAATAAGGATTAAATCATACTGGTCAATCCATGTGTATTGTTCCTCATAAAGTGTTTCTCTTAAGTCTCTCCCCATCCTTAAATCTACCTCCTCCTCCGATGCATTGAGTAATAACACATGCTCAGTCACTTCCTCTTCACCACTAAGCAGTAACTCCAGTGGTTTCCCACCCTAAACCTCTGCTATCCAAGGCTTCACTTCCTTCGATGTCTCCTTTTTCCATTTTACCTCCTGGCCGATCTGGTCTCCAAAGGAGGAGGCGTGGAGGAATAGCCCCTCCTGCTCCTCCTCCATGGTCTACTTCTATTCTCCTATGTTGGAGTTCCAGGGCCATTCCCAATATATTATTATTTCATAAATGATCAAAAAACATGCACCAACGACACGAATCTAACAAGATAACATCTTAATCCTCAAGGGTTAGTTATAATAATTTCCATTTTTCTTTCAATTAACTAATCTATATTTATCATAATTAATCAATAGTCAAATAAATAATCAGTAAGCTATAAAAAGGTATTGTATATCAAGTAAAAAATAAGGCCTCATGTTTTAATAAAAACACATTAATACATTATCCAATTAAATTGTTGTCAAGATTATCTCACCCAATTGGTATTAATATGCTAGGTCAATAACCAATTAAAACAAACAAACTTCTCGAATCGATCCCATTAATTACTTAAATAATTTGGACACATGTTACATTGGTACATTCACAATATTTCATTTACTATGAAATTTAATAAAACATATGGTTAATATTTTGATGCCTACCTTTAACCGATGAATAATACAAGGCTTATAATGGAAAACACCCATGAGGAAGGTGTATGTTATCTCTGAGAGGATCCTAGATCAAAATTGATCAAGATCAAAACCATCAATGTACATTGTCAAGGGATTTCATTGCAAAAGGTGGTGAACCAAGAGAGTGAAGGGAAAAACATAACTAATACCACATAACTGGGATTGATCATGTTTTTATATTTTTTGGTAGGTAGGTTGGAACTCCTAAATCACCTGGAGTATGGCCATGTGTTAGGAAGGGAAGATCACAGAGGGATCAAATGAAAAATCAGCTGCATGGCATACATTAAAATTGTAGGTTGGGGAAAAAAATATCATATTTTATAGTTACACATCATATAACTATTTTTAATGGGATACGCTGAAAAAAGTGTTACCTTGACTGAAAATATTATTATCCTCCCAAACATTACATCATGTATAATCCACTTACACGATGTGTAAATGTTATTCATCTGGTTTTTTGTCCCATTTCCCTATTAAAAACCCTCTACCCCAATAATAAATCTCAACATACCAAGAATATGCGGTAACATATAACCCATTTTTCCATGGACCTAATTAATTCAAAACAATATAGATTCCAATAATTTATGTAATTTTCTCTAATAAAGGCCATTTACATGGATCCTCTCCCGTTTTCGCATCCTTCATGACAACCAATGAATGGATTTATTCAAATTATAGGCTTCTCTAATGAAAAAACAACCAATGAGGTATAAAGATGATTTAAAACTCTATTTAATTATGTTTAATGTCTGAAACATGACATACCTATAAAAATATGTGATCACACAACCTCCCCTCCATATAATAGCTTTTCATTGAGCTACTTTGAGCATCACTATGGGGTATCACCAAACATGACTATTAACGGTGTTTTCATATAATACTCTCTCCCGTATGTCTTCTCTATAATTCTCTCATGTATCCATTGTCCCGACCCGACCCTACCCGGGCTCGAGCCGCAATTACCCCAAGCCCGCCTCCTTGGGCCAGGGGCTGGTGAACGGCGCCGAACGCACAATAACTCGGGGAGGCCTTTTCCTAAGTACATGTACACACACACACGTAGCACACTCGATTCAAAAGACAAGTAAAGAAAAAGGAAACTGATATAAATAAACCACAAGAGTGCATCAACCTCTAAACAGTACAAAGTAAAAGCTGAAGGTACACTGAAATGAAAAGGGGAAAACATGCGCCCAATCAGAAAGGTGCCAAACCCCGGTAATAGGTAAACAAAAGAAAACAGCTAGAAGCGTCCCCCACCTAGAACCCAACTCTGACCACCGCACACGGTCCATGCTCCAAAGCTCCAAAGCTCCTCTAACGTCACGACTAACATGTCCGTCGTCTACAAGGGCACAACAAGTGCTGGCAAAGCCCATGAAGGGGTGAGTATAAAAATACTCAGTAGGATACCCTGAAGGATCGAGGGAGAAAAAAAGGAGGAACCAAAGGGTGAGCAGTAGATCGAACATGGGAAAGTAAAGGAGTACAGCAAGGAGTGCAGTAAAGAGTACAGTAAAGAGTCCAGCTCAAACCAACAAGTGATAGAAGATAGACTTGTCCAGACACAAGGAGATGGAAACGATGATAAGATGAACTTTCATTCGAGTCTTCGCTACATATAGCAGGAGAGTAGACTCATCCAACCATGAGATGCTAGACAGGGAAAGAACGTGGCATACCACGTGCGTCATTGCCTCTCCTAGAAGGAGAGTAACCAAAAATAGAGAAAATGGGTACCAGAAACAAGGTATATACAAATACATATGCTCAAAAAGAAGCTCGAACGAGGTCGTAAGGGAATCTCCATCCCGTATCTTAGCCCAAGATAGTGAGTCGCCAACAGTCCCAGAAGTAACACCATCGATGCCCAGCATCCCGCACGTCTGCCCCAAACTACTAGTCAAGGGGCTCAAACCTCCGCACCTTGACACTATCCACTTTGGGTGGCACTGACTCGCCTGCACAGTTTTATGTCACACCACAAGGACGCATCACGGTGGAGAAATCGACCCTCATACTTCAGAGTAATGGGGGAACATCAAACCACACCTCGTCACTACCCAAAGTCGAGAGGTCTTCTCAAAGTCGACAGGCGACCCCCTGCCCATCCATGCTGGAGGGTCCCTGGAAGTCATTGGGTTCCCACTATAGGGATATCCGGAAAGAGTCGACATGTGCCACACTGCCCAGTCCTGTAACAGGGTAATCCACTAGAGGGAGACCCGACTAATGTCGGTGATACGAACACTCCCCAGCCTAGCTAGAGGTAACCCGACATCGGGGACCACTGCCCATCCCAGATGGAGGTAAGCCCGGTATCGGGGACCATTGCCCAGCCGAGCTGAAGGTAAGCCCAGTATCGAGGACCACATCCTAGCCCAGCTAGAGGTAAGCCTGACATCAGGGACCACTGCACATCCCTGCTATAGGTAAGCCCGGAACAACTATGGACATCCCTGCTGGATGGTACAGCTCGGTGAACACTGTTGTACTGGCCATCCCTGATAGATGGAACACTGGCGAGCCCTATTGGAAACAACCTCAGCCCTGCTGGAAACCACCTCAGCCCTACTGGAAACCACCTCTGCCCTGCTGGAAACAACCTCAGCCCTGATGGAAACCACCTCAGTCATGCTGGAAATAACCTCAGCCCTACTGGAAACAACCTCATCCCTGCTGGAAACAATCTCAGCCCTGCTGGAAACAACCTCCTGGGTATAGGATCGGTGCCCGCGTAAAGTGTTGGTCACACCGAACCCACAAGAACTCTACCAGGGGACACAGAGTGACGTGACAATCTCCCCATGCCTCATAAGGTGATCCCGCTCCATTCCACTGAGTCACTGTCGGAGCGGACCGAGAAAAATCATCCTAAAAAGTGGAAAAACACCCACACTGTACGAGCACACGTAGTCGCAAACGGTTCTGCAGTCCAGTAAAAGGGCATGACACTGAAACCCCTCACAGCTGATGAAACAAAGGAAACAAACCGTCTCTGCCGGCCAAATGAGAACAGAACCAGGGGAAAAATCAACCCTACTGGTCAAAACAATCGAGAATAGGACCAGAGGAAAACTAAACCCTGCTGGTCAAAAAAACGATCACAGAGCCAGGGGATGACTCAACCCTGTTGGTCAACAAACAGGAATAGAGGAACCCTCTTTGTCGCGATAGGTCAAAAGTACCTAAAGCAGAGCACGACACGCACATGGTGCCCACACGACGTGTGGCCCCAATTCATCCACAACTGAGTGCACAAACCTCCTCAGGTACAACAACCACATGTACTTCCACGCATTCCTGTATACTCCCAGAGTATACCACGTTCCAGCCCAAAGGCTATCGTGCACACGTCACCCAACGTCAATTCAAAGGCTTAACGTAACAACACCAATATGCTACCTTAACGTCTAGGGCACGACCAAACACATCTCTTTAACCACAAACAGCACCCTCCCAGGAGTGCACGTGATCACATGCCAGGGGTCCGCTACAAGCACGATAGAAGATCCGCCACCGGGGCACATTTCATATTTCCACATTTAATAAGATCGCGTATGAGGCTATGCTCTCCTGAACAGATTACACCGTCATGATCCTCATGAAAAAAACATGCGAGTTAGACTACTCATTCGCCTCAAATGGATATCTGACGTAAAAGTCGCCAACACCGCCTTACGCCCGAATGGCATCCCATGGTCCCGAGCCTCGGCCCCAAAAACGGTCGGGCGCATCGCACCATTGCAATCCCCTCGAGAAAACACGTCAAAAAGACTGCTCACTTGAGCGCAACGGATATCCGGGGAAAAAAGATGCATTCCGGCACACCAAACATGAGCGGTGCTTCGTGGGACCCGCATCCCATTCCTGAAACACAACATACGGATCGCACCATAGTGATCCTCTCGAAAAAGTACACAAAGTGGACTATTAACTTGTCCAAAACGGTCGCCCGGTGATAGGGATGGAAAATCACCGTCAATGCCCAAACGACCCTCGTGAGGCCCGCACGATCGTGCTGAATTAAAGCGGTCATACAGCACCATTGCACTGCCCTCGTAAAAACACTCAAAAAAACTGCTTGCACGCCCCGAACAAATGTTTGATGAAAAAGTCGTGAAATGCTACACACAGCTCAAAAGACGGGTCATGGGGCACGTGCCTCAAATTTTTCCTCAACTCCCGAAACCACACTGGAAACCTTCGCCCCGACGCCAGGGTCCCAACGCCACTAACGACGCTTAAAACGGATGCCGAATGCGTCCGCACCGTCCAAAACAAGATCCCCGGAAAAATGGAAATTCTCTTAAAGACGTGTTGCGCCTCCGAGGCCCCTCGTTTCGGGTATTCAAAATTCTTAAAACTATCTCAATATATTCCTCTCATTCTGACGCACGTGCCGCCGTAGACGGCTCGTGAAACTGACTCTCAGTTTATGATTTATTAAAATATAAATAATTTTATAATAATAATAATAATATATTATTATTATTATTATTATTACCTTATTATTTTTTTAATTTTAATTTTTATATATATATAAAACCAGATCGACCGAATGGTTGGTCTTCTTTTCCCTACAGGACCCACATCATGTGGGTCCTTTTCTCCCAACAGACCGGCCCTTCGGCCGATCCTCATTGACGCACCAGCAAGTCTCAGGTCCTGCTGCTTCCTCTGCACTTCGAGGCCCTGCCTCGGCTCCCCTTCGACCACGGCGACACGCCGGATGTCGGTAGCAGCACCCCTCTGCCAGACGCCCTCGGCTCCTCCTCCTTCTGCAGCATGGCTCTGTGCTACCTAGAGGCCGTTGCACTACTCTGATCGACACCGCCTCACACCTGACGCCCACAGACCAGTGCCTCCATCGGCCTCCGTTGAAGGCATGCCACCGTCGTAGCGTGCTCCGCCAAAAACTGGGCCTCGCCGTACCACCGGAAAACATCAGACGGTCTACAATTCACGCAAACTTCGGTGAACAACCGCGACCCCATCCAAACCTAGATTTCAATTCTGAAACATGCGTTTGAAAGATTAAAAATTATACTACACAACCATTGGATTATTTCGAGGAAATATCCACAATTTGATGAAAATAATCGAACTCAATGAGGGGTTCAAGATTTAAAACCCAAAACAACAACAACCTACCTGCGAGGGCGTAGCCCGGAGCTTCACCGCAAGTCCACCCTTGCCATTGCCTCTTCCACCATGATTGGGAGGTACGAGGAGGAGGAAGAAGTTGAGAGGATGGGATTTCCCCAGGGGAGGAGGGGAGTAAGGGGAAGGGGTTTGGTTTAAGTTGGAAAAATAATTAATTAAAAACATTAATTAATTAAACCTCTCAAAATAACCCGCATCCGAAACGCCCGATGTGGACAAGGTTAAGCCTCCCCTAGGGTAAACACCACCTCCCGAGCACAACAATGATCTCAGAATTTGATTTTGAGCTTCTGTTTGAAAGTTATAAAACTAAACGCCCAAAGACGCCAAATTACGAAAACACCCCCGGGTCCATTTTTCACAAACGGCCCGCGCCCACGATACTTATACCCCTCCAAGGGTAAACGACACATTCCGAACTCAACAGTGCTCTCATTTTTCCAATCCGAGCCGCTACTTAATAGATACTCGAGTTTAACCATTAAACAAATTAATTAATTAATTAATTTATCCGTTTAACGTTCCGAAAGTGAGTGAGGGGTCCAAGCTTCTCGCGCCGACATTTTTATGTCTTTACTAGGGTAAAAACACCATTACTAACCCATTCGTACACTCATATCTCTGATCCGGAACTCCGTTTAGGAGTATCCGAATTATTTTGGCGTTTCCAGTGTGAACGCACTGGAAATTTAATTCCGGCCACACCGGGGCACGGAATCGGACGCCGCTTGAAGGCGCTGCTCTGGAATATCATCAAAATATTCCAAAGTCATTCACAGCAAAAACCGTGTTTTTACATCATTCCATCCTTCAATATATTCATCTTCGAAAATCTAAACCAGAGAACAAATCAGAGTGTTAAGCCCGCACATGGCTCTTCCGTAGCCAGAAGAACTCTTGCACAATCTCGCTTCACCGCTCACAGACCAAAGGATTTGATCTGTTCACGTGAGTTCTTCCCTCGTCGATGACGTGTATAGAAGAACGCACACTTCTTCTCAGGTAAGCCACGTAGAATACATCCTCCACCCACACCCAACCTTGGGGTTAGGGAATGGCGGTAGAAAACCTCTCCATCCCTTTGCACGGTCTCAAACTACTCGAATGCTCTTGGTGGTAGCTCACCTCCCCGATCGAACCTCTACGTCGCACGCCACAACTAGAATCACCGCCCGCACCTGGAACAAGGCCCGGTGATTCCCTACTTCAGAATATCCATATGGTGAACCACCCAAGGATATCGGGTCATACAAGGTTCTACAGTCGATGTCCCACAACCAAGGCCCTCTTGCATGCTCGAAAGGCAAAAGAGTCGACACCATCGACTAGAGAAAAAGGTCATGCGCCTTTAACCTTACCCACATAGGGTTACACCTGATGCCCCACGTCACCCTGGTAACACCTCAAACAAGGAGCAGGGAGGATAGAATTTCACATGCAGAGTCTATCAATTCTACCGTAGAAAGTAGAAGAGCTGTAGAGCATACCTCTTATCAGCTCATGCTCTGTAGGATCATAGACAATCAAGGCTCGTGGCTGTCTGCGGTCCCAAATTTCAGCTCCTGGAGCCTGACGTGGACCGCCTAGTGGTGATGAGAAGACCTCTTAATGTCGTCCCCCACTACCAGGTCCTCCTGCTCCTCTGTTAGCACCACCTCTCTAGGTACTACTCTGATAACGGCCCTGCCTCTGCCGCAGTGGTGCACCTCATGCCTGCCTAAAGCTCTCTACATGCCCGGTCGGGTAGTCTCATGCCAGGTGACCTCACCCATCGCAGGCATAACATAGAATCTCTCTGGGCTGCATGGGTGCTCTCTGACTCCATTGTGGTGTACAACCACAACCCTGATCTGGTTGTTAGGAAGCTACCTGCGTCGAGGTTTTACTTGCCGACGCCCGCTAGTTGCGGCAGACGTCTCAGCTCCGACGTGCCTACTTCCACCACCAAATCTAGAATGTGACAGGAAGCCCTCTATCACCAGCACTTTCTCTAGCACCCCAACATATGTGGAAATGACCAAGGGTACTATGACAGCACGAATCTCTCTGTGGAGACCCTGCCCAAACTTCTGCGCTCAGAAGTTGCCGTCGTGGACCAAGTCTGGGTAAAACCATGCACGGTCTACAAAACTATCCTCGTACTCGGCCACTACCGTCCTTCCATGCTAAAACTAAAGGAGATCCTGAATCCAAAATAAGCGTAAGAAGGAGTGGGAAAACTCTTCATGAAACAACAACAGAAAGTCACCCCACGAAAGTAACAACTCGTCAATTTAATGAGTCACCACAATCCACCAACACCAAGATGCTCCACGAAATATGGTGGCTGCAAAAGACACTCTATGACCTACTGGCGTCCGCACAAGTCTAAAAAGGTGAACCAATATCCCTAGCCAATCCTCTGTTTCCTGAGGGTCTAGCTTACCACTGAACCTCAGCGCTCTCTGCCACTAGAACTCACGGAGCACGCTTGACCTACGTTCAAGCCTTGTCTACTATGCTAAAGCTGTCTGCTACTCAACAGGTGGGGTTGCTGCTATGAGCCCACTCGGAGAATGGGGATCGCATGATGGGTCCTGGACTGTGGCCACGTAGGTCATAGGGTCGTCTTCACGCACCAAAGCTGGTGTTTTGGCTGGCTGTATTCTGGGAGTCATCCTTAATATTATCAAGGAGTGTCGTGGTCAGATGAGCATATATGTATATTCCATTAACAACAACAATGAGGAGTTGACTCGAGAAGGATATTCAAAGACTCAATCCTACGTGATGCACAAACCAATTTTCCCTGCAACAAGTGTCTCAGCATGCCGAGTCGACAAGCGGGTTATCAAGGTCCTGGTGAATGAATACGTCGGCCGCCGCACCATCACTGGACTCCCTGACCTGAGAGCCGCTCTCGAGAAACGTTAACATGGTTTCCCTAAATCCCAACCAATTCCTCTTTTAGGGACATCCACACAACGTCCCAAGGAATGAACCACATTTGATACCAGTTTTTCACGACCCGACCCTACCCGGGCTCGATCCGCAACTACCCCATGACGGCATCCATAGGCCAGGGGATGGAGACCATCACTGAAGCAACAATAACTCGGGGAGTCCTTTGCCAATGTACCTGTACAGACACAAACTCAGCACACTCAATTCAAAAGACAAGTAAAGAAAAGGGCAACTGATATAAATAAACAACAAGAGTGCATCGACCATTAAACAGTACAATGTAGAAGATGAAGGTACACTGAAAAGAAAAGGGGAAAAACACATTCCCAATCAGAAAAGTGCCACAACCCTGCAACAGGTGAACAAAAGAAAACAGATGGAAGGGTCCACCATCTAGAACCCGACTCCGACCATCGCACGCGGTCCAAGATCCCAAGTTCCTAAGCTCCTCTGATGTCACGACCAACCTATCTGTCGTCTGCAAGGGTACACCAATTGCGGGGAAATCCAAAGAAATGGTGAGTCTAAAAACACTCAGTAGGATACACCGAAGGCTCGAGGGAGCAACAATAAAGGTAATGAAGGGTGAGCAGTAGATCGAACAGGGGAAAGTAAAGGAGTACACCAAGGATTGGAGTAAAGAGTATAGTAAAGAGTCCATCTCAACCCAATAAAAGAAAGGAGATAGACTTTTCTAGACACAAGGAGTTGGAAATGGTGAGAAGATGAACTTCCCGTTGAGTCATCACTACCTATAGAAGGAGAGTAGACTCGTCTAACCACGAGAAGCTAGACATGGAAACCATGTGGCATACCCTGCAGGTCTTCACCTCTCCTGGAAGGAGAGTAACCAAAACCCGAGAAAATGGGTACCAGAAACAAGTTATATACAAATACATATGCTCAAAAAGAAGCCCGAACAATGTCGTAGGGGGATCTCAATCCCGTAGATCAGCCCAAGAAAGATAGTCGCCAACAGTCCCAGAAGTAACACCATCAATGCCCAGCATCCCGCATGTTTGCCCCAAACTACAAGTCAAGGGGCCCAAACCACCGCACCTTGACACTATCCGCTTTTGGTGGTACTGACTCGCCTGCACGGTTTTAGGTCGCGCTACATGGACGCGTCTCAGTGGGGAAAGTTCCCCTCGTACTTCAGAGTTCTGGGGGAATGTCAAACCACACCTCATCACTTCCCGCAGTCGAGAGGTCTACTCAAAGTCGACAGGCGACCCCACGCCCAGCCCCACTGGAGGGTCCCTGGAAGTCAACGGGTTACCATTATAGGGAGACATGGAGAGAGTCGACAGGTGCCACACTGCCCAATCCCGTAACAGGGTAATCCACTAGAGGGTGACCCAGCTAAAGCAGCAACGAGACTATTGCACAGCCCAGCTGGAGGTAACCCGGCATCGGGGACCACTACCCAGCCCAGTTGGAGGTAAGCCCGGCATCGGGGACCACTGCCCAGCCCAGTTGGAGGTAAGCCTATCATTGGGGACCACTGCCCAGCCCATCTGGAGGTAAGCCCAACATCAGGGACCACTGCCCAGCCCTGCTGGAGGTAAACCTAGAACCACTCTATCCATCCCTGTTGGATGGTACTATTTAGTGAACACCGTTGTACATGTCATCCCTACTGGATGGTACACTGGAGAGCCCTACTTGAAATAACCTCAGCCATACTGGAAACTACCTCAGCCCTGGTGTAAACCACCTCAGTCCTGCTGGAAACAACCTCAGCCCTGCTGGAAACCACCTCAACCCTATTGGAAACAACCACAGCCCTACTGGAATCAACCTCATCCCTTCTAGAAACCACCTCAGGCCTTCTGGAAAAAACCTCAGCCCTGCTAAAAACAACCTCCTGGGAAGAGGATCAGTGCCCGTGTAATGTGTTTGTCACACCAAACCCACAAAAACTCTACCAGGGGACACAGAGTGACAGGAGAATCTTCCCAGGCCTCACAAGGAGATCCCGCTCCAATCTGCTGAGTCACTGTCGATGCGGACAAAGAAAACTCATCCCAGAAAGTGGGAAAACACCCACACTGTTCGAGCACATGTAGTCGTAAACGGTGTCGCAGTCCAGTGAAAGGGCACGGTATGAAAACCCCTCAAAACTGATGAAACATAGGAAACGAACCATCTCGGATAGCCAAACGAGAACAGAACCAGGGGAAAACTTAACCTTGCTAGTCAAAACCATCGAGAAGAGGACCAGGGGAAAACTCAACCCTGCTGGTCAAACAAATGAGCACAGATCCAGGGGAAGACTCAACCCTGCTAGTCAACAAACAAGAACAGAGGAACCCTCTACGTCGAGAGAGGTCAAAAGTACGTAATGCAGAGCACGACACGCACATGGGGCCCACACGACGTGTAGCCCGAAGTCAACCCCTATTGAGCGCAAAAACCTCCTCAGGTACAACAACCACATGTACCTCCAAGAGTTCCCATATAATCCCCGACTATACCACATTCCAGCCCAAAATCTATCGTGCACACGAAACCCAACGTCAACACGAAGGTGTAACCTAGCAACTCCAACCTGCCACCTCAACGGCTGAGGCACGACCAACCACATATCTTTAACTACTAACATCACCCTCTCAGGAGTGCATGCGATCACATGCTAGGGGTCCGCTATAAGCATGGTAGAAGATCCTTCATCGAGGCACCTTTCATATTTCCACATTTAATAAGATTACGTATAAGGCTCTGTTCACCTGAACAGATTACACCATTGTAATCCTCGTGGAAAAACACGCGATTTAGACTACTCATTCGCCTCAAATGGATATCCAACGTAAAATTCGCCAACACTACCTTACACTCGAACGACGTCCCGTGGTCCCGAGCATCGGCCCCGAAAACAGTCGGGGCCATCGCACCATTGCAATCCCCTCGGGAAAACACATCAAAAAGGCTGTTCACTTTAGTGAAATGGATATCTAGGGAAAAATATGCATTTCGGCGCATCGCACACGAGCGGTGCTTCGTAGGACCCACATCCCAGTCCTGAAACATGAAAAACGGATCACACTATTGTGATCCTCTCGAAAAAGTACAGATAGTGGACTATTCACTTCTCCAAAATGGTCGCCCGGTGATAGAGATAGAAAATCACCGTCAACACCCAAACGACCCTCATGGGGCCCACACCATCATGCCAAATTAAAGCGGACAGACATCACCATTGCAATGCCCTCAGAGAAACACCCAAAAACGACTGCTCACACTCCCCGAACAGACGTCCGATGAAAAAGTCGTGAAACGCTGCACACAGCTCGAAAGATGGGCCATTGGGCCCACGCCTTAACATCGGCCTCATCACCCGAAACCACCATGGAATGCTTCACCCCAGCGCTAGAGTCCCACCTCCACTGACGGCGCCTAAAAAGGAAGTCAGACGCGTCCGAGCCGTCCAAAACCAGATCCCAGAAAAAACGACAATTCACTTATAGACGTGTCGCGCATCCGAGGCCCCTCGTTTCGGGAATTAAAAATTCACGAAACCATCTCAATATATTCTTCTCATTCAAAGGAACGCGTCGCCGCTGACGGCTCACAAAACTGACTCACGGTTTATGATTTATTAAAATATAAATCAATTTATAATAATAATAATATATTATTATTATTATTATTATTATTATAACCTTATTCTTTTAATATATATATATATAACCAGACTGGCCTAATGGCCAGTCATTTTTTCCCAACAGGACCCGCATCATGCGGGTCCTTGTCTCCCAATAGACCGGCCCTTCGACCGGTCCTCGTTGACGCACTAGAAGGACTCAGGTCCTGCTGCTTCCTCTACACGCTAAGGCCCTGCCTCGGCTCCCCCTAGACCATGGTGCCACGGCGGATGCCGGTAGCAGCACCCCTCCACCAGACGCCCTCAGCTCCTCCGCCTTCCGCAGCGTGCCGCTGCGCTACCCTGCGGCCGTTGTGCTAGTCCGATCGATGCCGCCTCACACCCGACACCCACTGACCAGTGCCTCCGCTGATGGCCCACCGCCGCCATAGCGTGCTCCGCCACCGCCTAGGCATCGCCGGACCGCCAGAAAACATCAATCGGCCTCCAATTCCCACAAACTTCTGCGAATGACCGCGACCCCATCCGAACCCGGATTTCAATTCCAAAATAAGAGTTTGAAAGATAAAATAATATACTACATGACCATGGTATTTCTTTAACGAAATAGCCACAATATGATGCAAATAATCATACTCAAAGTGGGGTTCGGGATTTAAAACTGAAAACAACAACCGCCTACCTGTGAGGGCGTAGCCCGGAGCTTCGCTGCACGTCCACCCTTTCCATTTCCACTTCCACCGTGATTAGGAGGTAGGTGGAGGAGGAAGAATTGGAGAGGATGAGGTTTCACCAGGGGAAGAGGGGAGGAAGGGGAAGGGGTTTGGTTTAAGTAGGAAAAATAATTAATTAAAAACATTAATTAATTAAAACTCCCAAAATAACCCACATCTGAAACGCCCGACGAGGTCGAGGTTAAGCCTCCCCTAGGGTAAACACCACCACCTGATCAAAATTGTGGTCTCAAATTTTGATTCTGAGCTTCCGTTTGAATTTTATAAAACTGAACGCCCAAAGCTACCAAATTACGAAAATGCCACCGGGGCCATTTTTCACAGACAGTCTGCGCCTGCGAATCATATACCCCTCCTAGGGTGAATGGCACAATCCAAACTCAATAGTGCCCTCAATTTTCCAATCTGAGCCACTGTTTAAGAGATACTCGATTTTAACCATGAAACGAATTAATTAGTTAATTAATTTATCCGTTTAACGTTCCGAAAGTGAGCGAGGGGTCCAAACGTCCCGCGCTGACATGTTTTATGTCGTTACTAAGGTAAAGACCCCATTCTGGACCCATTAGTAAACTTGGAAATCTGATCTGGAACTCCTTTTAGGAGTTATCCCATGTATTTGGCATTTCAAGTGTGAACACAGAAAAATTTTAATTCCGACAACACCTGGGCTTGGAATTACATGCCGTCTAATGGCGCTGCTCTGCAATATCATCAAGAATATTCCAAAGTCTTTCACAACAAATACCTGGTTTTTACATCCATTTCACTCAAGCCAAAATTATTACACTATCTTGAATATATCTCTCAATACGATTCATAACCCATATCAGATGATCCTCAAAAAATGCATCAATAAGAAGATTGATGTCTGCCACATCTATCACATGAGATGGATATGTATTATATCTATAAGTAAAAAATCATTCAAATAATTTGTGAATGGAACTATATCATGATTTAAGGGAGAAAATGTACAACAATAGACCAACTCATGCCACTATCTAAAATAACCTGAAAAACATGATTTCTTGTTTTCCCTACATCATAATAAAGTGTTTCCCCAATCTAGATGTCCTCCAAATGAAAAAATGATGACCAACTTCAAATTTAATTGTTCCTATCTCATGGTGTGAATATTATTTCTTCTTTCTCTCTATTATCACCAATTCATGTATGATCAATTGAATTTTCTCATACGTCTCATACAAGAGACTAGGCCCAACATGCACTAATTCTCATACTTATATCAAACGAATAGTTGAACGAAACAATATACCATACAATTACATGAAGGGTTTACTTTGGATAGATGTCTCGAGTCTATTATTATATGAAAACTCCAGGAGTTCTATATGTCAGTCCCATGAACTACCATAATAAAAAACCTTGTATCATAACATATCATCCAGAACCTGAATGGTCTGCTCATATTAACCCTCAGTTTGAGGATGGTAGGAAGTGATCAAAATAACATGTGATCATAAATCATTATTAAGACCTGAACACAAATGTAATGTGAATCATGCATATCTATTAGAAACAATACTCCTCCAAACATCATGAAAATAAAGTACCTCAGGCACATAAAGACTTCCCATATCATCATAGAAGTACTGGATGAGTAGTTTCTCACTGATTCGGTGATGTGGGTAGCTTGCACACAACTTCTTGAATCGCTCCTAGTACTCATACATTGACTCCCCTTGTTCTTTCTTGATCCCCGATATCTCCTTTCGAATGGATGTGGTCCTTGATGCTGGAAAAAATCTCTGCAAGAAAAGACGTTTCAAATCGTTCCAACAAGTTACATCTTTGGGTTGTAAATAATACATCCAGTCTTTTGCAGCTCCATCAAGTGAGAATGCGAATGCTTTTATTTTGATTTGATCTTCATAAAAATTTCTTGGTTTAAGGGTTGAGCAAACCACATTAAATTCTTTCAAATTTTTATTAGGATCCTAACCAGAGATGCCATGAAACTTTGGAAGTAAGTGAATTAACCCAGATGTTAGTTCAAAGTCCGATTCGAGATTTGGGTATGCAATACAATTTGGTTGATTGTTAATATCAGGTGCAGCCAATTCTCGACTGGTTCTATTAAGTTCATTTCCATTGTTTCCAGTCATTGGTTCCTATTTTATGTTTGAATTTGAATTGGTTCCAATTTCAATGTTTCCAGAAGAGAGGAATTCACCAACTGGTTGATTATTGAATCTTCCCGTAGATTGAGAATTTCTGATTTGAGCCCTAAGGCTACGTTTAATCTCAGGGTCAAGATCTAAGAGATATTCGGGATTAGTTCATGTCAAAGATCAAAGAAAAATGAAAATAAATAAAGTGGACCATAGAAAAATAAAAATGAGAAGTTTCAGTTGATGTTCCAAAAAGAAGTAGAATAAAATAAAAGAAGAAGAAGAAAAATCAGATTGCGTAAAGAAGGAAGAAAGAAGAGAGGAAGAGAATAAATTTTAAAATAAAATAAATACCTCTAATTGGTTGAAATAATTATTTGCCTCCCCATCAATGATTCCAATTTGATAGAACACTGTCCTGGGCGCCCTCAAATGATTAGTGTAATTTGGCGTACTTAGGTGCAGCAGAGTGGCTGACCAAGGTCGTCTCTCAAAGGATGAAGTGAATTTAACAACTTATTAGAGGTATTCTAAAAATAAAATAAAAGAGAATAAAATAAAAACACTACTTTAAAGGATTGGTTTTTTTTTATAGTTTATGAACCTAGAAGAAGTTTCCTGGAAGAAGATTGTATATTTTTATTGTTTTTAGTTTTGAAATGAAGTTCGATTAAAATGACACAACAAAAAGATGTTTTTTAGACAATATTTAAAAGGTGTAATCGATCTAACTCTACCTCTTCATTCATTTATTAATCATTATCATTTAAATTAATATTCACTTAATTATTATCCCCTAATTTGTTATCCCTCGAACCCTACGAGAGTTAACTTAACCACAAAGATGATGTGAATTTAACCCTAGGCTAAAGTCGGAACATGCAATTGCAGCACCCTGCTTTGATTGATGTTCTAAGATTAGCTTATGGTCAGTGGTAAATTAAGTCTCTTATCCATTCTGGAAATTAGGATGAATTGTGTTTATAGATTATATTTGAACTTTACAAATTTATCCTGTGTGGTCTTGTGTTACCGATTAAGATCGCGCTCTCACAATTTACACAAAATCCCGACCTCGCGTGTTTTTGTGTTAATTGTTCAATTAGTTGCTTAGTTTATTACAATTTCAAAACACAATTCATGGATCATATTAAGTGAATTACAGTAGCTCAATGATTCAAAATAATTAAATGAATAGGGTAGAAGATATATTGATTACTAAAATACTACTCTTCCAGGGGTGGCGTAATCATCGTAGAAGCGTTTTGCATGTGCAAAAGTATATAATGGGTATAACCCAATAACGCTTCTACTCAAGAATTCCAGACCAAAGAGGAAGATTAAGACAAGACGAAATTTAAACAAAACAGAAGAAAAGAGAAGAAATAAAAGATGAACAATGAAGTTTATTACACAAATGAAAACATTACAAAATGAAGAAGAGAAGGAGGCTTCGATGAGGGGATCCTTTCTTCAAGAGCTACCCCTCTTAAAATGGTTGGAGAATTCGGGTGAAACAAATTCTCTTCTGCCTCCAATCTCCCAATGCACGTCCCAACCAATCCAAATGGGAAAAACTCTAATTTATAGAGGGGAGGGGAGGACAGGTTACAAGTGGTTCCATGTGTGAATGTGGAAATTCGGCCAAATATTTTAATGCAAATTTCACCGGCCATTTGACCACCAAAACGCGTGAATTGGCCGGCCTTCCAAAAAGCTAAAATATGAGGATATGGGTCCTCTATATATTCTCCAAATTTGGGCTCAATAAAATTTCATATGTAGAAGTTATGGCCGCAATACAGAAGCTTATCTATTCTGGTGATTCCAGCCCAACTTTGACTTCATGGCCCATTTTCAACAATCTAATTCACTCTTTAGCTTTAGTGTCCTGAATTAATGTTGTATATAATTATGTTGGGAACATTGTTACAAAATTTCAAATTCAAATAATAAATATAATAATATTCAGTATCGAAATACTACAGTGAACTATAAAGGGTAAAACTGGAATTTTAATCAAATATTAAAATGAATGATCTAATTCCAAATACATTCTAATTAAACATATTTAACACAATGTGAGGAAATTATATCATTTATTATCAATAAAATATTCAATAAAATAGTGTTTTATCAATGCGTAGTATACAAGTTTCTCTTTCTGATGCTTGTTTCGGATTTGGAATCGGAGATCGGAGGCGTTCGCAATCATCCGCCGAAGTTGGCGGGTTTTCGGTTTCCGGCGGGATCGAGCAGCGGCACGACATGGGTGGACAGCGTGGCAGGGGTGTCCACGGGTCTGGTGGAGGCACTGGGCGCTTTAGGGGTTTCTGGCGGGGTGTCCGCAGCATCGGCGCAGGTGTCCGGGGGAGGCGCTGGGTGCGGCAGCAGGGCGCTCGGGCGTCTGGCAGGGGCTTCCGGCGGAGCTCCCGACGAGACGGCGGTCGCCAGGGAGCGGCGACCGCGGGGTCGCGTCGCGCGACGCCTATGCGGCGACAAAGACCCGCGCTGCGCGGGTCTTCATGTGGCGGCCACGATAGGCCCTCTTGGCCTGTCTTCGCGGGGACGGCGTGTCCGCGGTCGGCCCGTGCGGCTAAGCCGCGGGCCGGTCCAGCCCCAGGGGTCTTGCCCCCTCGGTGTTCGGACACCGGTATTTTCCGCTACGGGTGTCCGTTTTGAGTGTCATATATGGAAGTGGATCCGTATTGACGAGACGGTATTTTTGAGACGGTTTTGGGAATTTTTAATTCCCGAAACGAGGGGCCACGGAGGCGCGACGCGTCTTTAAGTGGTTTGTCGTTTCCATCGGGGATTTCTGTTTTTTGACGGCGCAGACATGCCCGACGTCCATTTTGAGTGCCGTCAGTGGCGTTGGGACCCTGGCATAGAGGCAGAGGTTTCCAGGGTGGTTTCAGGCGTTGAGGCCGAAGATGAGGCGTGGGCCCCGCGGCCCGTCTTTTGATCTGCGTGCATCTAGTAGCGACTTTTTCCTCGGACGTCCGTTCGGGGCATGAGAGCAGTCGATGTTGGGTGTTTTTCCGAGGGAAACACGTTGCCGTGGTCTGCCCGCTGTAATTCCACGTGATGCTTCGGGGCCCACGAGGGCCGTTTGGGTGTCGACGGTGATTTTCCATCATTATCACCGGGCGACCGTTTTGGACAAATGAGTAGTCCATCTTGTGTTCTTTTTCGAGAGGATCGCAACGATGCGATCTGATCATTGAGTATCGAGACCGGGATGCAGGTCCGACGTGGCACCGCTTGGGTACGGTGCGCCGGGATGCACCTTTCTCTCCGGATATCCATTGCACTCAAGTGAGTAGTGCTCTTGACGTGTTTTCCCGAGGGGATCACAATGGTGCGATGCGCCCAAATATTTTCAGGGCCGCGGCTCGGGATCACGGGACGCCGTTCAGGCGTGAGGTAGTGTTGGTGACTTTCCCATCGGATATCCGTTTGAGGCGAGTAAGTAGTCGATCTCCAGTTTTTTTTCGAGAGGATTACAACGGTGTGATCCGTTGGGTTTTGTGGAGCCTCTTGCACAATCTTGTTAAATATGGAGCATGGAATTTGCTCACATGGTGGTTCGCCCTACCTTGTTGTAGCGGACCCTTGGCGTGTGATCGCGCACTCTTGGGATAGTGATACAAATGGTTCCTGAGATGTGGTTGGCTATGCCTGGGCCATTGAGGTGGAGTTGTTACGTCACGCCTTCGCGTTGACGTTGGGTGTCGTGTGCACGATAGCCTTTGGGCTGCAATGAGGTATACTCCAGAAGTATACGGGAGCGCTTGGAGGTACATGTGTTTGATTGTACCTGAGGATGTTTGTGCGCTCAGTTGGGGTTGAATTGTGGCCACATGTCGTGTGGGCCCCATGTGCGTGTCATGATGTGCTTTGCGTACTTTGACCACTCGCGATGTATAGGGTCCCTCTGCGCTCGTTTGTTTGACCAGCAAGGTGGAGTGTTCCCCTGGATTTGTACTCGTTTGTGTGGCCAGTAGGGAGGAGTTTTCCCCTGGCTCTGCGCTCGTTTGTTTGACCAGTAGGGTGGAGTTTCCCCTGGCCTGGTGATCTTTTGTCTGACCAGTAGGGTTGAGCGGTCTCCCCCTGGTCTTGTGCTCGATGGTTTGGCAGGCAGAGATGGTTTGGTTCCTCTGCTTATTTGGATGTGAGGGGTTTCAGTAATGTGCCCATTCATCGAACTGCGACACCGTCTGCGACTACGGGTGTCCGTGTAGCGTGGGTGTTTTCCCCACTTTCTGGGATGAGGTGTCTCATTCTGTTTTGACAATGACTCAGTGGATTGGAGCGGGATCGCCTTGTGAGGCCTGGGGAGTTTCTCACGTTCCTCCGTGTTCCCTGGTAGAGCTTGTGGTTTCGGTGTGACCAACACTTTACGCGGGCACCGATCCTCTACCCAAGAGGTTGTTACAGTATGGATGAGGTTGTTCCAGCAGGGCTGAGGTTGTTCCAGGAGGGCTGAGGTTGTTTCCAGTAGGGCTGAGGTTGTTCTAGAAGGGCTGAGGTTGTTCCAGCAGAGCTAATGTTGTTTCGAGCGGGGCTCGCCAGTGGGTTACCATCTAGCAGGGATGGCCAGTATAGTGGTGTTTACCGAGCAGTACCATCCAACAGGGATGGCCAGAGCAGTTCCGGTCTTACCTCCAGCGGGGCTGGGCAGTGGTCACCAAAGCCGGGCTTACCTCCAGCTGGGCTGGGCAGTGGTCCCCGATGTCGGGATTACCTCCAACTGGGTTGGACAGTGGTCCCTGATGCCGGTCTTACCTTCAGTTGGGCTGGACAGTGGTCCTCGATGCCGGGTTACCTCCAGCTGGGCTGGGCAGTGGTCTCGTCGCCGACTTTAGCCTGGTCGCCCTCTAGTGGACTACCCTGTTACGGGACTGGGCAGTGAGGCACCCATCGACTTTCCGGGTCTCCATATAGTGGGAACCAGTTGACTTCCAGGGATCCTCTAGCGGGGCTAGGCAGGGGGTCGCCTGTCGACTTTGAGAAGATCTCTCGACTGCGGGGTAGTGACGAGTTGTGGTTGACGTTCCCCCAGAACTCTCAAGTACATGGAGCACTTTCCCCCACCAAGATGCGTCCTTGTGATGCGACCTAAAATCTTGAAGGGGAGTCAGTGCCGCCCAAAGTGGATAGTGTCGAGGTGTGGTGATTGAGCCCCTTGGCTTCCGGTTCAGGGTAGACGTGCGAGATGCTGGGCATCGATGGTGTTACTTCTGGGACAGTTGGCTACTCATTTCTTGGGCTGAGCTATGGGATGGAGATCCCCTTACGAAGTTGTTCGGGCTTCTTGTTGAGCATATAAACTTGTATATACCCAGTTCCTGCACCCACTCCTTGGGATTTGGCTACTCTCTTTCCAGGAGAGGCGAAGACACGTGGGGTATGCCACGTGCTTTCCGTGTCTAGATTCTCATGGTTGGACGAGTCTACTCTCCTACTACAGGTAGCGAAGACTCGACGAGAAGTTCATCTTATCATCGTTTCCAACTCCTTGTGTCTGGATGAGTCTAACTTCTTTCCACTTATTGGGTTGAGCTGGACTCTTTACTGCACTCTCTGTTGTACTCCTTTACTTTTCTAATCGCTCTACTGCTCACCCTTCGGTACCTCCTTTTTTTGATCCCTCGAGCCTTCGGGGTATCCTAATGAATATATTTATATTAACCCCTACTTGGGATTTTCCCGAACTTGGTGTGCCCTTTCACACGACGGACAGGTGGAGCATGACTTCAGTGGAGCGAAGGAGCTTGGGAGCTTGGACCGCGTGCGGTGGTCGTGGCCGGGTTCCAGTTGGGAGACCCATCAGCAGTTTCTATTTGTTTACCTGTTGCCAGGTTGTGGCACTTTTTGGTTGTGTGTGTGTTTTGCCCTTTTCTTTTCAGTTTGTACTTTGTACTTCTAGAGGTCGATGCACTTTGTGGTATTTATATAGCAGTTGCCCTTTCTTTTTTACTCTGCTTGTCTTTTCTTTTACTCTGCACTTTTGCATTGAGGTTGCTGCATGCATGTGTACAGGTACTTAGGAAAAGGCCTCCCCGAGTTGTGTGCCTTCGGTGCTAGTCGCCAGCCCCTGGCCTATGGAGGCGGGATTGGGGTAGTTGCGGCTCGAGCCCGGGTATGGTCCGGTCGTGACAAGAAAAATATAATTTTAATTAAATTTCAAAATGTTTTTCCAAACTGGATCACTCTAATTCCACATATATTAACATTATTGATCTAAAACTATTATATATATATAATTTAAAATAGTTTATATTTTTTTAATAACAAGATCTTGTTGAGAAATCAAAAAATAAGAATATAAATTTTTCATTGGCTTCTAAGACCTATGGGATCACTAGAAAAGGGATGAAATTACTTATAAAAGGTATAATCTTATAAGACCTTTAATAGTTTAAAATAGTGGAAAATATTCTATGTCAAGAGAAATTGATCAAAAATTGGACACCCCGAAGAAAAAGAAAAACATGGGTGAATGGAATAAAAAATATGAGAGAAAATATTTTATTATATTAGTTGATTTCTATTAAGATAAGTGGAATGATTTTGGTAAATGTGTCCAAATATATGATGACAGGAAAGAGTCTAGGGTTAGACTCTCACGTTCTTAGATGAGGTAATTTACTATAGACCTAAAAGAGAAGAATATTTCTACAAAGGGGGAAAAGAGAAGGAAATAAACACATTAAATTGGAAGCAAAAACATGTCGCATATAGGATTAAATTATATGAGGTCGTTCCTAAGGATTTTGTTTCTTTGACCTCAAATTGAAGAACCAATCATAAATAAATTATTAAAGGGAAATATAATTTGAAAAATCATGAACAATAGTATAATGAGAGGGAAAATGTGTATACCAATCTAGGTAAATGTTGGGAGACTTGTGGATGGTGAAAAATAAAAGGATACACCACAAAACATGGATGAAATGGATGCCATAGAAAATATAGTTATATGACTAATACAATAAATTTAATTATTTTATTCATACTTATGGTCTTAAAACAGTGGTTACGGATAAGAAATAAGATCATTTCAATAATATGGTTGATCACAAGGAGAATAATAATTTGGTCACCAAAAGTGATTTTAAGACATTACTTATGGTTCATTGTGCATGATCCAATTTAATGATAACATTGAGAGATGTTTCATGTGGATTCCTATCATACAAAATCTAAAATTAATGTTATAATTCCACACAAGAGAGTACTATTATAGCCTAAAACTCAAAATATTTTTAAGATGACAAATGTAGTGGTTAGATTGATCAATGGAGGACACCAATATGATATTCATGTTCCCAATGTATCAAATGGGGACATGTGATTATGATTATCTATAAAATAGGGAGTAAATGTTTAGGGTGATAAATCCATGTATCTATATGAATCCCCTGAATTATCCTTTGTTAAAAATGGAGATGAATCTCATGCCTATCAATGGGAGATATTGAATTATTATAACAATAACTCATTCTACATCTTAATTTTGCATTATATAGTCAATGGGTTATAAAAAACATATAAATTCAAATTGACTTTTATATAATTCTAATGAAAGGTTTTATTAATAAAAGGGATTGACTTCTTTGTGATAATAATATTTATTCAAATAATTTTCATAATGTTTCAAAAATCAATGTTTTTTTCTCTAAATAAAATTTATGATGGTCGTTCTTCTAATAAATCCAATGTGATAAATTTATGTTCACATGTGTGCCATGAGGTTGGATTCTATGCATGACTCCTATTGTTATTTAATATTGTTTTTATCAATTTTTTATTACACCATCCGCACAGAATGATTTGGAACATTATATATTAAATAATACATTGGTATGTTTGATATGCTTTGGAGATTTTGATATGTGTATAAATCCTTAAAATTTTCAAGGAAGAATAATTTTAAAGAACCTCAACATAATTTATGATGATGATAGAATAATTATAGAGTATAACATAGAATAATAGTATTACAAGATTATATCATATAATATGGGATGACTACTAGATGAGATTCCTTGATATCTACGTAGAGTAATGAAGATGTTTGAGTCTTCTAGAGATCTTGGTTAACTCATAGAGGAGATTCCTGAAAGGGTATATTGATATATTTTGGTAACAAATCATTAAGTACCACATTGCTTAACTAACTCATAAAAAACTCATATATATCTCTAAAATCATATGTATTATCTTATAACTCCTAGTGATGATAAGTTATGTTTCCATTGGATATATGATTACTTGTTCACAACGTATTGAGGTCTCTCACAAACACTATGCAACCCTGTGGAGTGGTGGAATGAAACGTAAAACTAAGTGAGCTACATATTCCACATGATTAATGAGGTGGTCATTACACAAAATATTATTTTTAATATACATATTTTATTTTTTTCCCTTTTAGGTATTATTGATATGTATTCCTTGTGATTGGATTTAATCTTGAAATATCAAATGGCTTGTCACATAGATAAATATTAATGAAGATGATGTTTAAGTATCTAGGTGCATGGAGGATCTTGAGAGGGTCACATTGAATCTTGATGGGAATTGGAGAAAATTATGGATATTATAATACATTTTAGAATAAGTGATGGATTGAACTAGAAGAATTATATGAGTTGGAGAGTATCATAGTGAAAGGGAGATCACGATGTTGTGACCAATCTATCTAAAAGAAGAATCTATTCATATGTTGATGCCTCATACCATAGTTATATTTCCTATATCATGAATTAATTGATGTTTAGGTAATGTTTTTATAATAATTAATAAATAAAAATGTGGATGATTATGACAATTTCAAAACAATATTGAGTTTATCCACCATTATAATGAGTTTAATATGAAATGAGGAGTAAATTATTTATAATCCAGTCACACCGTGATGATGCTAAATGATGTTTGAGTTATTTCTACCTAAGAGGGATGCATTATTGGGATACTCTTATGATAGAATTAAGTTTTTCTAATGTGAATATGATCACACCAAAGCCTTGTGGAGTACATAATGAATAATCTTCCAAGGAAGTAAAGGGAATTTTATTATTCCATGAATACCAACCATGATAAGTTAATGTAGTAGTGGTTTGTGATAAAAGTGGAATTATTCTATAATGCAATGGTTAATGTATTAGGGCCTAGTGAAGTAAATAATAAAACATATTAATTGATTAATAATTAGAATAATGAGTCCAGATACATGAGTTCACTAGGCTACTAGTTTTAGATGAATTAAACCTCTTATTCTATTGCTTGACGCACCATTCCATGATACTCAATGTGGATATAATTGTTAATATACCATGATTATTTTAATATTATGGATTCAATCCACTATGTAGGTCATGACATACCAATGATTAATGTAGCCAACAAGAGGAGAAATAGATTTCATGAAAGATATATGATCACACCACAAGTCAAATATGAATTTAGTGTATCTGGTGAGAGATTGAAAGAGAAATTTCATCCATGATTTTTAGAACTAGATGTAGACTAAATCATATTCCCTGATGTAATTTATCACATTGCAAAATTATGAATTTAATCGTGATTTCTATAGTCATATTCAAATCACGTTATTTCAATAATATTCAAAAAACAAAACACCTATATTTTAGGGATGACATAAGGACTCAAAATAGAAAATATTAATAGTAAAATCGGTGAATTTGATTTGATATTTAATAAATATATCTAACAGTTAAATATGAGTAGATCTAAAAAACATGGAAATATTTGGGATTTCCATTGTTGATATATAGATATGAAATATTTATATAAATAGATCATTTGTTATTTTGGAAAGTATCATGAAAAAATTGATGCAATAATTGATATGAAAAAGTTACAAGAGGGATACTAATTAAAGTTTGGATTGAGGGAAGAACATCAGTGCACACCTAGTACAATGTCCAAATACACTTGTGAAAGATGGTTGGTGGATCAAGAATGTCAATTATATTTCTTAATTTTTATCTGTTTCCATTTTAATCATATCTCGCATTCTTGTAAGAGATTAAGTATATCCATTTATTCCATCCATCATGTCATTAATATTTGATAACGAGGTGATGATGTCATTTCTGAGATAATATATGATGATTCATGAAGGATTTACCACTCAATTAAATGAGTGTTGTTGTATAACCCCAACATGATTCACCCCACAATAACTATGAATGAGTGTCACTTAACCTTAATCACATCTTAGCTTATGCTAAATTCTACCAATTAGTAATTAGGGTCTATTTCTAGATTATGTAATACTATACCCACTAAAGATAGATAATAATAATAAAAACATAACATAATGAAAATAATTTTTATAACAAGTGATATCAGGAAAAAACTATATATGATCTACACAATAAAAATTTACCATTCAATTTTAGTCATATAAAAAACTATTAATTGAACATGGTCTAATAACAAATGTTAGAATATAAAAAATAATCAAAATAACTACCTGATCGACATTGAGTAATCACCTGGATTATCTTCAACTCTATGTCATTACACTCATGCCATAACTACACTCTTATATATATTAGGTTCATAACATTGAAAATTTGCACATACCTAAACCAAGATACAAAAGTTATTCCAATTTCATAGAGTAACTATTCACTAAGTTAGTATAAAGTCATTATGACACCAGTAATGGTGTCCCTAACTAATATACATACCATATAACAATGTATGAAAATGAACATAAATTAAAACAAAAACATATTATACAAATTACTGCACTCATCTTGGACTAGCCTTGATAAATCAATTAACTTCCTCAAACAGTAATGGAGTGAAGTGATACATATATATTCTGTCATAGTAGAAGTTTCATTGACCTCCCAAGCAGTTCTCAAATCACCTAGCATCATAATTCCAAACCAACTATGATTCCCCAAAGACCCATCAAAAACCTATACCTTATTATATCTCATGAAACCAGTAAACATTCCACTTTGTTCAAGTGATCACCATCATCTTCAATTTCCAAATATGGAATATACCCCAATTAACATCAATTTTTAACACCATTACCCTTCTACTCGTAAAATATAGTGTATAAAACCCATGATGAGTAGACTAAATTAACTCATGGTACAAATACTATGTGCACACGACTTCAATATCCTCAAAACTATAGTGAACATCTATCACCATCCCTAAGTTCACACCTCATTGAACCTTTGTCTCCCCTTTGAAAATGGTCTACACTATCCACATCAAAATAGAAACCTTAGAATCACCAAAGTTCAATAGATGACTTCAATCCCATAATGAACTAAAACTGAAACATTGGGAAATCATGATACACCATATCATATCCTCCATTTTCTACAAGATACTACCCCTAATTGTCACATACAAATAATAAAAACTACAAGTAGTGATATTACTAGTCACATAAACAAAAACCTACCCACACTCATTTATTTTTGATCACATAAACACATGTATAATACAAGAAATAATTAGTCATAATAAACCTTGTATATGAAAAAATACTATAATAAATAAACTCATATAGATTTAGCATCAATTATAATATTCACTAAAAACTAAAAAAAATCCATAAAATAAAAGTTTTTGAAAAAAAATTGATGTATATGCAATAAATCCATATTTTTTATACACATGGTCTACTAACAATACTTTTGGACTATCCTTACTTCACAACACACAATGAACCAATAAGATTTTTATATAATCCCACTTAGTGAAGAAGAGAATATTAATATATATGTTAGGTTGAATACATTGTCTTTAGATTAATAAAATCCACATAACCTTTTTATAATAATATTTCTTATTTAATAGAAAATTTTAATGTATTTTAAATGAATGTAGAAAAATAATAAAAATTAAATTTTTACAAATAATTTTATATTAACTCATGTTCCAGACCCTTACACATCATCCACAAAATTTCACAAAAATTAGGACCCTTATGTTCCATCAGGAAGGCCCAAAAATTTTCTTTTAGGTATCACTATAATATCCATCACTCATTAAACTAGTCTATAGAAACTTTAAAAAAATTTCAAGTAAAATAATAATATAAATATATTTTACTCTTAAATATTTCCATACCCAAAAAATGATACTTATGTATACAGAGAGACACCAAAGTTAACCTTACATATGAATTAGCAATTTTCTAACTCTCACAGGCTGAATCTTACACACTAAAACTTACCCTTGCACCTTAGAGTTATACTTAAATATTTAAACCATTTTATAAATATTTATTCCTATACATACATGGTCATCAAAACTTGTCCATTCCCATTATTAGTAAGTTTATATATGGGTAGTAATAAAAATGAGTAACTTATCATAGTGTGTTTTCCATGGCCTAATAAAATTAATAAGATCCATAGTGAAATATTTAAAAAAATTGTCTATTTATATGATTCTTAAATTATATTTCTGGCAGTATTGTCACTAATGAAAACCCTAAACATATATAAACTCACACATAAAACACTAAACAATTTTTTCATCCACTCATAGGGTAACTGGAATATATTAGGAACTCCCTGAATAAAATATATTTTATTTTTTAATAAATATTCCCCCTATAATATATAATATAATTTATTTTCACGACATTGTTATATTTTTTAAAAGATTCTGTAACTTCCTAAAATACCCAAAATATATTAAAAATACTTATGGACCTGAAAATATAATTAAACTCTCCCAGTAGTAATATAAAATTCACAAATATGTCAAAATAATACCCAAAATAGTTTTTTTGTAATCT
This sequence comes from Viscum album, assembly GCA_963277665.1. Lineage (NCBI taxonomy): Eukaryota > Viridiplantae > Streptophyta > Magnoliopsida > Santalales > Viscaceae > Viscum > Viscum album. The sequence goes on along the minus strand of OY728164.1, from coordinate 588,086,040 downwards.
AACCCTCAAAACATATAAAGGGTCTAAAATCACAAGGGTGGACTATGGTATGACCCAAATAACCCCTTTAAATAACTAGAACATTACATCCTCCCCATTATATATTAGCTCATCCCAATTCTATATGAACCACACAATAAGAAATTATTTTCAAAACTAAATAATCCCTCTCACTTAATTCCCAAAACACTAGGATATGTTAAACACATCCATATCTTCCAAATCACCTCAACTACCCAAAAAAATTCCCTTATGTGTGAACTATCCACCATAATAGTCACCTGCTTGAGGTTGCCCTTACCAACTACCTAACACAATCACATCATGATATTTTATTTTTAACATACATTCTATCCTAGAATATCCTCCCTTCATCACATAACATGATCATGAATTATCATGATTCCCATCTTTATCCCACATCAACCCTGATTCCCACTTTTACCCTGCATCACTCCCAATTTCCACTTTTCTCTTGCAACACCTCATATGATCACATTTACCAATGATTAAAATTCATTCCACATTCAACATGCATCATATATTATTCTCACATATTATAAATCACATGGATAACATATTTATCATATACACACCTCATACATCAGTACCCATCAAACAAAACCATAGTGTCAGGATCATGGTGTACCTCTAGAAAAAAATGACTCCCTAACCTACATTATATCCATTGAATTAATCATAAGAAACTAACCTAAATCTGGATTACCCCTTGTATATTCTCCTTATGGATTTTTACTCACTACCAACCACTACTCTCAATGCTAGGTAACTTTATCACTTCCTCTCCCCCGTTCATGGAATCATAGTCTAGTTATCAGACTTTAGTAATATTATTGGTCCTAAATTGGACACCTAAATCTATATCAATCCATAGCATACAATTTAAAAGGATGTTATATGAAAAAAACTTATATGACACATCTTGACAGATGCCCAATGTATCTTTAATGAAAAATCACACTAGGAAAGAGGATTCCTAGTCCTCCTGCACTAGAGACAATTCATTGAATACCAACTAAGTGGTCATATCATCAAAACCCTACAATAAATTATCTTTTGGTACTCCACATGTCCCTATATTTAACCACCCATTTATCAAATTAGTAAATTTCCCAATACCACTATACGGATCAGTGTTATTTCCTCCACCGAGTTCTACTGTTCTATAAGTACCTAGTTTACTAATTTTAAAAAATTAGTCAACCTAAAAAATTTTACCTGTACACTGATGAAATTCAATTAACCATCCTCAAATAATTCCACCTTATTAGTATCATATCCTACCATATTAGGAGAAAATTATTTGAAATTAATGATCCTATCGACTCGTTTATCAATGATTATTTCCTATATTCGATGTCCCTCTATACTCGGAATGTGTTTTCCTAGACCAAGTGCTTGACCTCCTTTATCAGGTCTGCTATAAACAGCTCATCACCATGATATACCCAATCAATGCACTGGATAACCAACCCCCATATCTCCTTTAACATCCCATTTAACAACTTCTTTATATCCTTTAATAATAATAGTTGTACTTCTTGTCTTAGAGCTGTTGTATGTGGCTTATTCTCACCTACACCCTAACCTCATTCTCAATACAAATATAACCCTAAATATGTTTAAAATAGGGATAATATAATTGGTTTCAAGATCCACTAACCATACACTTCCCTACCACACCCATGTACATAACATTTGGCCTCAAAACGGAACCTACCAATGTTAAGGTTAGGTACCACACAGACCATACACATATTTTATTCACGTGCTATTTCATACCATGAATTACATAGTGAGAATTTTTCATCATTCCTAAGGATACACCACATAAAACCACCAGTTGCTTCAGGAAAATGGTCAATGCCATCTACATAACACTAGGAACCCTAAAATCATACCTTTCAATACATGACATTAAGACTATAAAGACATGAAACCAAAATAATGGGAAAGAATTCCACACTCGATCACATAAACCACTTTTCATATAATACTGCCCCTCTGTATCATTTAAGTGAAACGAATCATTCTACGGGTTCTATTCCTTGTCACACATAAACAACCATAAACATTTCCTTTTATTGCACAATTCTTAAGCACATTTATATCATATGAAAAAACATTGTACCACTTACCAAGAAAATTAAGGACTACATTATTCATGAAAATTTATCTAATGAGGCTTCAATCATAAAACTCACCAGAATCAAAAAAAACATAAAATTAGGGGTTTTCACCAAATGATGAGGAAATAGTAGGCCTTATCTATGGATTATCCCTACTTTAAATTACATGAATAACCAAAAATATTTATCTAGAACCTATCTTAGAAAAGAAAAAAATTAATGGGGGATATTTTTAGGTCAATTCATTTATGTTCTGGTAGAAAAATTATCTAAATCCACTTTACAAACATATTTACCATTTCCATTATCAATTTATTCATTTATAGAAAATATATGAAATTAAAAAATGATTAAAATTACATAAATAGCATTAATATTATGCATTGTATATACCCTTATCTATAATCCACAAAATCTCACAAACACTATTACCCATACACACTATAGGGAAGGCCAAAAAATGGCAATTACATATCAAAACAATAACAATTATGTATCATAGTGATCCCAAAAAAAACATTAAAATATCTCAAAGTGAAAGACTCATATATCATGCATTTTAATCTTATGTATTTTCTGACCTATAGAATGAATGTTTTGAATATAGGGTGACTCCATACATACCCATACATATTTCATAGCCATTTTCAAACCCCCATGGGATGAATCTTATGTAAAAAAACATATTCTTCTAGTTGAGATGTTCACAATATGGTATCAAAATTTTTCCAAATATTTACTCTTACACATACATGGTCCCCTATAATTATCTATTTCTATATATATATGAATCTTACATATGGGTACTAGTAAATGTGGGTAACTTCTTAGAGGATGTTTTCCAAGAATAACTAGATTCTAATGATCTCAAATGTAATATTTTTAAAAAAATTCATACACACATAATATTTTTAAGTTATTTTAATTGTAATAGGGTTAAAATAAAGACCTTGTGCATACAAAAAAACTCACATATCCTACACATAGATATTTTATTCCTCACTTCATTGGGTGACCTGAATATATTTTACAATCCATACCTTACAAATATTTTAATTCATAGTTTTTTCCATGCATAATATATATTTTCCCTATTATAAAAAATAATATAATTTTCCTTCAAGACCTGACAATATTTTCATATATCTATAATAACATCAAGAAACACCCAAATTCATTCCAAAATACCTTAAAATATAATTTTTTTTCCAATAATTACAAAAAAAACATTATAACCCTAAAAACCTATTAAAATAGAACCCATAAAAGAATTTCCAATCAAATTCAACATCTGGAACCTCCAAGGAATATAAAATTAAAAGCTAAACCTACGTTCTAAACCAAATTACCACATTAAATACTCAATACCATAATTTTTCAATAATTATAATCCCTTATATCTATTTTTTCTTTATCTATATCCGCATTCCATTAATATCCTTAATGTGGTTGGTTTCATCTTTTTATGTCTGAAATAAACATCAATGTGGACAATTAGCAAGAAAAGAAGGAAAAGTAATGAAATTTCATATTGGTCTTTCAACCATGATTCATCCCTAGCAGTTTGGTAACTTCTATTGGGCATCCCAAGAAAGATAAAACCACTAATAACCTGAAAAATAAAATATAATAAAAAACATAATTAGTAAATTATAATTTAACTAAAAATAATTCAATTAAAAAACACAAAAAATATATCATATAATAATATAAAAAATTACTATATATACAAAAATATATAAATCAAAAGTGTTAAACAAAAAGATGTTACACATTTAGTTATCATCATTAAACCAATAACATCATTAGACATATAGGACTCATTTCTCAACCCACGTCCTCCATCACTCCACCACTTCTATCACTATCCCATAACCACTCTGTTATCACCAGCCTTAAAATACATGAAACCCATCACATTAGCATCAAATAAACTAAATGTATATATACATATCAAAAGTTTAATGAATTAAAATTCATTTATAGTCAAATGAATGATATTTTTTATGAAATATATCATAAAAACTATTATTCATCATGACTTTCATCCAAAGAGTTTCATGGAATTATTGGATTACCCAATACCTAATGATAAAATTTCTCACCAATAAAAAAAATATATAATAAAATAAATAGGAAACTCAATAGGTTCATTAAAAATAAAAAATAAAAAAATAAAAAATGAATCCGGATATTAAATTCCATTTTAACACAATTTTAAAATCAACTAATGTCATTAAATTATAATTACGTAAGAATAAGATAAAGAACCTATAAATTATACCATAACATGTCAAAAAATTTCTGAATTTATTCTTTTTTAATAGAATATATATATTTTTAAATTATATAATAAAATTTCAATCCCAATTAAGCCTGAAAATTCAGTAATCCAACTTATACCATGATATCTTTATGATACCTCATATTTCAATCCATGTACTATTTCATATCACCAATTAACAATGGAGTTTCATCTTAATTTTCAACATTCTAAATTAATAGTATAGAATATATTTATGATATCATATCAACATTTTTGAGAAAGTTTATCATGAAATGAGAATTAAATATTAACTTGCTTAAATAGTTGTTAATTAATATCATCAAAACACATATACACATAATAAAATGAGCAAAAATATTATAGATAAACAAATTGAAAAAAATATCTCATTTATTATTAATGGAAAAATAAAACAATTTCATTTATCAAAATAAACTAAAAAATAAAAAAATATTCATCAATCATGGTCCAATAATGTTTTAAAAATAATAAATCAATATTAATTATGTATCACCATTATAATCAAAATTTTATAATTAGATATGCAAGATGAAAAAAATTTATATATGGTATTTTATACTTTCATTTCAATCATAATTTCCATGAATTGATCTCAGAATATACCAATGTAGGATGAGATATCAGACGATCTCTTTCCTTGAGTATAATGACTATCATCCTCTATAATGCAGATAATATTTCATCTTCTATTATCAACCACAACTAATATAGTTATATCTTATAGAATTCATTTTATTTCACCTTTTCATCCAAATTTTAAATTTTTCATTAAGATTTTAATTAAAAACACTTCCTATCACTAATAATGAAAAGGGTTATAGTATATTGAAAAAACCATAGTCACAACTATCATTACCACTTTTATATCCTACAACCATTTTCACTCGATCTATGGGGGATATTAGAATGGAAATAAACCTTGGGATAGTGTTCCTAGGTAGGTTTCTGGGCCTATAAATATATTTCCATTAACAACCTATAAGAAAAATATTTCTATAGGAATTTCTGCCCATATTTATGTGTCATCATCCATGGATGGTGTACTGGGAAATAATTCTATGATAAAAGATAGAAATTACATGAAAATAAGTCTATAAACATGTGCACCACCTTTTACCATAACCTATTTTAAATTTGAAAAAAAACTTGTAATGAGTTTCGATCCTCGAACATACATATTATACCATAAATCGATCTACCACTCACATACACTAAATTTTTTACTTTTAGACTTAAATATATTAAATATTTATTATTATAATTATTATAATAATTACAATTCCATGTGGATGGTAGATATGATGATGGGATACTTAGACTATTGCTATAGATGGTGTCCCCTATAGACTAATTACCATGAGTTAGGTACCCTGTGGATATAGTTTTATCCATAGGGTGCCTATTTCTATACAAAAAATGGTTTGTGGTTAATGCCCCAACCTTAAACCTTAGTTAATATTGAGTTATTACAAGACTACACGTTGATGATCTTTTCAGGTTTAGAGTTTTAGAGAATTAGATCATAAAACTTGCATTACATTCCACATTTAAACAAACTGGTTACATAAAATATAGTATTCATTTATCCCATCAATGGAAACATATTCAAAATAAGACATGGATTATTTCTTGACACTTACTTGACACTATCATCATATCATGTACCATTCCCTTGACCTGTGAAAAACATTTCAAAAACTTGGGATGAGCATAAAAAGATCAGTAAGGGTTATATAAAGTATGGAAAGGAAACATGAGTACATATATACATAAGAATTAAATCATACTTTACCCATAAAACATATGCACTTTAACATACCACATAAAATCATGAATAAATCATACAAATCATAAGACATAAAGGTAACTTGAGGCATTCATTACATTCTTACATAGGGAGTAACCCTCTTGATTACGTTTGGAATACCCATCATAGTGTATTCCCTAAATCTCTTCGGAGAGACCTTAACGTTTAACCCCTTTGCGTTACCCAATGCATTGGAGAGATATATCGGGCTCACCCGCCCTTATTTTATCACGGAACCACCCGTCTTCATTAAAATTCCCAAGAACCCTAACATAATCGTATCACATAAAAAATGTATAAAGGAAACATAAAATTTCAACTTTTCAATCACAAGATATCAATAAAACACATTGATATAAAACATTAAGAAAACCATTTTCAATACCAAAATAAATGAAGAGTAAAACATGGTATTTATTTTTCATTAAAAAAAAGTTATGGCGTGTAGAGGAAGCCGAAACTAAAATAATGGTGACGACGGAGGAGAAGTAATTGTCACCGCATTCGTACGACAAGAAAAACATTCCTTTTTGTCATTTAGTAAAAATCTTCGTATAAAAAATATTCCCTTTGAATAAAAGAAAAGTCAAAGGGTTTTATAAAACGTATAAAAGAAATTTTTGTATAAAACAAAATATTCCTCAATGAAAGGAGATTGAGACGATGTCCCTTACAAAGACGGTATCCTTGGATTAAGGATAAATCAATTACGTAATTATGTGTGACAAACAAAAAAACAAACATAGTACATTCACACATATTCATAGAATTACATATACAAGGAGTACAAGTTTATCTCCATGAATCAAAAATTGGTTAAGAAGTTTCCTTGCAAAAATTCGACAGCCTAACGGCATCAATTCAAAATTCAGAAAAAGAGTTGATGAGAGATAAAAAGTGTATCTCATCACTTGGACATAAAATTTACATCAATAAGGATATATAATAACATATCCAAAATAATAGTATGTGAATTAAAAGACATAACAAAAGAAGTCTTTTAAAAAGCGGAGGGTGAAAGGTTCCCTTACCGACTTGGGTAACTTTTGAAACGTACACCCCATTGAAGAAGGGTCAAAAAATGAAGATGTAAATACCCATAAATGAAATTATACGACAAAAAGTGTATTATAATGGGAAGTACATACCCCACTCAAGGTAAATGGTGGCAAATGTAGCATAAATCTCATGGGACTAAAAGTGAGATGAAAAATCCCTTACGAAAACTCGCCAGCCTAACGACGCCACATAAAACTTTCAAAAATGGATTCATGAGATCAAATAGGGTCTCTCATCATATTAAAATAAAATTTACAGAATGAGGAATATAATAGAACATCCCCCATCATAACGAAGGGTAGCTTAAAACAAGTTACATAAATGACAGTACATAAAAAGAAAGAGAGAGGTTAGATCTCTTACGAAAATTCGGCAGCCTAACGGCACCACTCAAAACTTCAAAAATGGATTGATGAAGAAAAATAGGGTCTCTCATCACATGAAAATATAATTTATAGTAGTATTAATATAAAATAACATCCCAATCAAATGAAATATGAGACTAAAAGGAATGACATAAAAGAGTGTACTTAAAAAGAAAGAGAGGGGTAGGATCCCTTACCTCAGGTCCATCTTGACTCGATCATTCTTTAACCTCCTAAATATTAAACCTGAGTTAATTTATACTTGCTTAAGAACATTTTTAACGTTAATTATTCCTATTATATCACTTACTATCGTGCTATGAACACTATGTAATTATTTAAGTTAATAATAGTCGTTTTGTAGATCATTGCTACTTGAGTCAAAAATAAACTCTTTATAATTACATGTTGTTAATGTGGTAAAATATATATTATATCCAAAATTATATTCATTATTTAGATATCATATATATCACATATATCCATTATTTACATGCATTTATAATATTACATGACATTTAGAGGTAAAAAATGAAATGCACCGTTCATGGAGACGGTAAGCCGTACGTACGCATGAACGCTACTTCCATTTCTATTTCTTATTTAATGGAATTAAAAAATAATGATACATAATAGTATTATAAATCCTTTATAGTATCATATATAATATCATTAAATCTATCCATTATACGTACCACATATGGTATTAACGAATCAAATCACTTTGAGGGGGCGGTAGTCCACACTTCCTAAAATGAAGATATCGCGTTTAACCATAATGGAAACCATAATGGTATGACATAAATGAAAAATAAAGAATCTTAAGTAAAACACAAAAATATTATATATCATTTATAAATATATTTTAATCTTAATGGCCACATTTGAGGGTGTTAAAATAATATTGAACAATCATCATTTCGTGAGGCAGAAATTCACCGTCCACAGAAACAGTATGTTCATTAACCATTAGATGTAGGTGTGTGTAAGTGTAGCTTGAATACTTATTATAACAACATACTAGTATATTGAAGATACTGGAGTTTTTACAAAAGAAATTAATAAAAAAAGTTTAGGGGGTTGTAGAAGCAAAATAAAACAAAAGAACACAAGTGAAGACATTACCTTAAAATCGGGTATCTCTCTTCGATTTCAGCTCAAATGCTTCCTTGGGAAGACTTTTTCCCAAAGTGAGGATTCTAGGTGTAATATAGGGATTTGGAGAGACAGAATTAGTAGGGGTTGGCTGAGCCAAAGGCTTGAGATGTGTGTGTAAGGTGGGGGCCTTTTATAAGAGGAGAGGAGGGGCACTCTTGGAAAGTTACAAAATGATACTTTATTTTCAAATGAGTTTCGGATTTTAAAGGTCCCACATTGATGTATTTATAGGATAAGGTGGTAATGGTTCGACATATACTCATACAATAGGTCTTTTAAAAGTCTATGTTATAGTTTTAACATAATCTTTTCATTTTATTTAAATCCATTATTAAGGAGGTAATCGCTGCATCATTATGATGTCATCAATAATTTATTTTATTTAATTTCTCAAAATTATAAAAAAATATCATGATGTATGAAATATTTTTATAATTCTAATGAATATTTATAGTAAATAATATGACTTATAGAACCCCATTTAATTTTTTTTATTAAAACAGCTCATGCTTGTGACATTTTTATTTTAATGTTAAATGAAAAGTTATTTATGTCATTTTCCAACCAAAGTGGCTCCATGGGGTCCCCAATTTGACCAATTGATATTCTTGGTCGTCCATGACACATCAAATGAGGGTATGACACGTTTTTAGGTCACTTCACATTATTAAAACATTATTTTTACAGTAAATTAAACTAATTACCTCTAATCGCGATTAAAACTTAAAAGTTACTATTCATCGAAAAAACTATTTTAATCTCATTGAACCACATTTTACATCCTAATGACAACCATGCATGTTGTATTTTTGAAATTAAAATCACAAAAGTGGTAAAGTTTCAATTAAACAAAAAATCAGTTTTCAAACTACCACTTAGTGATTTCACTATTCATCAAACATTGATGTTTTTCAGAAAAATACCAAAAATTCACCCTAATCTATATTTGATATTCTGAATTGAAAAATTATATCTATTTTAAAAAATTCAAAACATATGTGTTGAATTAATTAATTTAATAATTAATTACCACTGTCAAAACAAATAGCATGTTTTTAAAAATAATATCTATTAAAATATTGACACTAGTTTAAGTTCAATTTCAAAGTGATATTAATTCCAATGACCAACATTATATTAAATGGTAAATATATATTCGAAATAAATTTTAATCTAAATTAAAAATATAATCTATCCATATAAATAAATCATATTAAAAAGAGGTTTTGAATTAAAATGCATCATTTTCAATAAAAATGATCTTTATCAAAAAAATAACGAAATTTTACACAAACTAAATTTTGTTGTCCAGATTCTAAAGAAGTATTTTATTTTGTCAAATAAATCATATTAAATTGTCAAAAGTATATTTAAAAAGGGTTCTCCATCAAAAGGCGGTTAATCGACCTTTTAAAGAATATTAGAAGATTTATGCTTAAAAATTGGATTCATTTGCATTTTAAGCCTCCATCATTTATTGGATAAAAGTAAAAATATTTGACAAACGTATATAATCATTTTTGTAGTTAGTTATGTTCATTCACACCATTACAATGGCTAGGCGTTAACTACCTTTCAAAATAGTATTATTTTATTATTAGAGTGCAACATAAGATTTCAAAGAAACCCGTTGTTGCGTATTGGGTATGCCCTTGAGCATAGCATTCCCTTTAAAGTAATATTAATATTTTATTCAAAAATATGGATAAATATTAAAATGTCATATTCTTTATTTACCTGGGGTCTTACATCCTTCCCCTCTTTTGGGAATTGCGTCCTCGCAATTTTAAAATTGGTCTTGGATGCTTCATTGAAAATCCCACATCAGAACAAGAGTCAGTAAAACTATCACTTTAAATGAATGGGAGAGAAGTACAAATGTCACCCGAGTTAACCCATACTAGGATTCCATGTATGAAAATATGGATATGGAAGAAAAACATAGGGTCATGATCTGATGGAGAGTGATAGTAAACATGTCTAGGAGAAAGTTAACAACAATAAAATCACAAACATGTGATGGGTTAAATGGTATTTGATTCCCCAGTAGGAAAAATTAACAGACAACATTTTTGTTTTAAGTTACTTTTCATTGAGGAATTTATTTATGAGATTAACTAAAACATAAGGAATAATACATACTTTTCATGTTGACTTTCAACTTTTACTAGATTTCTTACACAAACTCATGTTTTCTCCAAAAGACGAGTATTTAGGATGACTTGTTCAAATTAAGAGAGCTATAATAAACTTCTAGAGAATCAACTAATCCACAAAAGATAACTATATAATTCCCATGTCTTTAGACCTTAACCAAAACTAAAACAAAAAAGGTTAGTATCAGATCAGGTAGTACCCAAAAAGATTAATCCTTTATAAAAAAATCAATTCTTAATCTCCAAATTTTTTCAAACATAACCCAAAGTTGAACAAAGACCATTCAATAAAAATCTATCCATAAAATTATACCAAGTAAACCAAACTAAGATTGAAACCCAATTCTCTGAAGGATTTAATCACATAGTCTCCTAAGAAAAATATTAACATTTTTCTCCAAAATAACATCAGTTACTCTTACAGTCTCATACTGAAAAGTAATTAACCTAATCACATATCCTCCATGATAGACTAATCATTTCCATTGATAACAAAAATCAACATACTCTTAATTCATAAAATCATATAACTAAAAAGAATCATTCAAACTAACCAGGGACTTCATGTAGTCTTGTGGTAGGCGATAAATATCAGTTGCACATTCGTTGTGGGTTCGATTCCCGCAGCTTTGTCAGACACGACGGGTTGTCACACGGTCTGCGTGTTGTCCCTTTTCAAAAACAATATAATTTTATAACATTTCTCAAAAAGAGATAAATTCATCAAAAATAACCATAACATATTTCAACCACAAAGGTTATCTGATAACTTCCATTTTGAAACCCAAAATATATTAACCATTAATTTCCTCAAATTCCAGGATCATATAAACCCAAATGGTTCTTGATAACTATATCCAAAAAAGAAAGTATAATTATTCCTTGAATAAAAGTTTCATATATCAAACGTTAGGGTTACTATAAAAAGTCTTCTAATGTAACCCCATCATCAAAATAGACTTAATATATCTAAGAATTTCACCATCCTAAAATCTACCATAACCCTTGAATCCCTTATATGATGACTTCTTACTCATTAAACATTCTTCATGATCCATTATCCATTCCTTTTCAACATATTCTAAAATAATTCTTTCCTACAAACAAAATCATGAATCATATCCAAAGATTCCAATAGTAGGAAAACATATGTTATGAAATAATCCATACCTTTCATTCTTCATTGTCAGATTCTTCATCCTCAATAGGAATGGCATTAGGTATTGGTAAATGAATATTTTTACAATCATGGTGACCCCATTCCCAAAACATCTTCATAGGACATGTGTTTGCATAATGACCATGCACACAACATTTAAAACATTCAATTGACCCTTCAGAAAGAATTTATTTCCCTTTCATAGAGTCAACTAGATGATTCCTTTTTCCATGGAAGGTTCTTGCATTATGACCTTCATTTCCACATCTATAGCATCTTTCTGTCCCTTTGAAAAATTTTCCTATGTGTTTATTTCCACATATTTGACACATAGGTTTTTTAACATACTTACCATTATGATTATTACTTGAACATCCGTAGGGATTTGTTTCTCGCATATACGATGCCTTATAAAAATCACTAAGGATCATGTGTTCAATCATGACTCTAGATATTTTGTTGAGGATAACCACAAGAGTTCTCATTGCATATCCCATATCATTCAGTTGTTCTTTCATAAAACCATCACAGTTTTTTTCAAATACACTGTTACATTGGTGCCTTCTAGATCCAGCAATTTACTAAAACCAAAAATGTCAATGTGAGTATATCAGTAAAATCATCAAATAAAAAAAAGGAAGATAAACACCGAGATATACTTATCCAAGTTATCTCATACTCATTCTAACTTTCAAAAAAAATGATGAATCCATCTAATATAGTAACCATTGTGGTTATACACAACTTGTCACTTTTTCTTATAAAACACTCTAACCTCTAAAGTTATCTAAACCGACCTCTGATATTAACAATAAGGCCGCGACCTTAAATCATACTTAATCTTGAGTTATTACAAGGTTACACATTTAGGACCTTTTCAGGTTTAGAGTTTTAGAGAATTAGATCCTAAAACATGCATTGCATTCCACATTTAAACAAAGTCGTTACATAAAAGATAGTATTCATTTATACAATCAACGGAAACATATTTAAAATAATACATGGATTCTTTCTTGACACTTCCTTGACACTATCATCATATCATGTACCATTCCCTTGACCTGTGAAAAACATTTCAAAAACATGGGATGAGCATAAAAAGCTCAGTAAGGGTTATAAAAAGTATGGAAAGGAAACATGAGTACATATATACATAAGAATGAAATCATACTTTACCCATAAAACATAAGCACCTTAACATACCTCATAAAATCATGAATAAATCATAGAAATCATAAGACATAAAGGTAACATGAGGCATTCATAACATTCTTACGTAGGGAGTAACCCTCTTGGTTATGTTTGGAATACCCATCACAGTATATTCCCTAAAACTCTTCGGAGAAACCTTAATGTTTAACCCCTTCGCGTTAACCAATGCATTGGAGAGATATATCGAGCTCACCCGCCATTAGTTTATCACGGAACCACCCGTCTTCATAACAATTCCCATGAACCATAACATAATCGTATCACATAAAACATGTATAGAGGAAACATAACATTTCCACTTTTCAATCACAATATATCAATAAAATACATTGATATAAAAACATTATGAAAACCATTTTCAATACCAAAATAAAAGAAGAATAAAACATGGAATTTATATCTCATTCAAAAAAATTTATGGCTTGTTGAGGAAGCTGAAACTCAAATAATGGTCACGGCGGCGGAGAAGTCGTTGTCACCGCATACATACGACAAGAAAAACATTCCTTTTTTCGTTTAGTAAAACACTTTGTATAAAAAAGATTCCTATTGAATAAACGAAAAGTCAAAGGGTTATATACACTGTATAAAAGATATTTTTGTATAAAACAAAATATGCCTCAATGAAAGGAGATTGAGACGATGTCCCTTACAAAGACAATATTCTTGGATTAATGATAAATCAGTTACATAATTATGTGTGACAAAAGAATAAACCAAAGATAAGTGGATATTAAGAGTAAAATAATCAGAGGACATTCAATCATATTCATATAACGATATACATGGAGTAAAAATTTATCCCCATGAATCAAAATTGGGTAAAGAAGTTTCCTTGCAAAAATTCGACAGCCTAACGGCGTCACTTCAAAATTCAGAAAAAGAGTTGATGAGAGATAAATAGGGAATCTCATCAATTGGACATAAAATTTACATTAATAATGATATATAAGAACATATCCCAACATAATAGTATGTGAATTAAAAGACATAAGAAAATAAGTCTTTTAAAAAGAGGAGGGTGAAAGGTTCCCTTACCGACTTGGGTAACTTTCAAAATGTACACCCCATGGAAGAAGGGTCATAAAATGAAGATGTAAATAACCATAAATGAATGTATACTAACAAAGTGTATAATAATGGTATGTACATACACCACTTAAGGGAAATGGTGGAAAATGTAGCATAAATCTCACGGGACTAAAAGTGAGATGAAAAATCTCTTACGAAAACCCGGCAGCCTAACGGCGCCACTTAAAACTTGTAAAAATGTATTGATGAGATAAAATAGGGTCTCTCATTAAATTACAATAAAATTTACAGAAAGAGGAATATAAAAGAAACTCCCCCATCATAACAAATGTGATCTTAAAAGAGGTGACATAATGCAATGTACTTAAAAAGAAAGAGAGAGGTTAGATCTCTTACGAAAATTCGGTATCCTAACGGCGCTACTCAAAACTTCCAAAATGGATTGATTAGATAAAATAGGTTCTATCATCATATGAACATAAAAATTAAAGTATTAGTAATATAAAAGAACATCCGAATCATAATAAATATTATATTAAAAGGAATGACATAAAAGAGTGTACTTAAAAAGAAAGAGAGGGGTAGGATCCCTTACCTCGAGTCCGAATTGACTCGATCGTTCTTTATCCTACTGAATAATAAACATGAGTTAATTTCTACTTGATTAAGAACCTTTTTAAAGTCCATTATTCCTTTTATATCCCTTACTACCGTGCTATGAACACTATGTAATTATTTAAGTTAATAATGGTCGTTTTGTAGATCATTGCTACTTGAGTCAAAAATAAACACTTTATAATAACAAGTTGTTCATGTGGTAAAATATATATTATATCCAGAATTATATTAATTATTTATATATCATATATATCATATATATCCATTATATACATTCATTTATAATATTACATAACATTTAGAGGTAAGAAATGAAATTCACCGTTCATGGAGACGGTAAGTCGTACAGACGCATGAACGCTACTTCCATTTCTATTTCTTATTTAATGGAATTAAAACATAATGATACATAATAGTACTATATTTCCAGTATGGTATCATATATAATATCTTTAAATATATCCATTATACATACCACATATGGTATTAACGAATCAAATCACTTTGAGGGGGCGGTAGTCCGCACTTCCTAAAATGAAGATATCGCGTTTAACCATAATGGAAATCATAATGGTATGCCATAAATGAAAAATACAGAAGATTAAGTAAAACATAAACATATTATATATCATATATAAATATAGTGACATCTTAATGGCCACATTTGAGGGTGTCAAAAGAATATTGAACAATCATCGTTTCATGAGACAGAAATTCAAAATCCACAGAAACTGTATGTTCATTAACCATTAGATGTAGGTGTGTGTAAGTGTAGCTCTAATCCTTCTTATAACAACATCCTAGTATATTTACGATACTGGAGTTGTTACAAAAGAAATGAATAAAAAGATTTTAGGGGGTTGGAGAAGCAAAATAACACAAAAGAACACAAGTGAAGACATTACCTTAAAATCAGGTATCTCTCTTTGATTTGAGCTCAAAGGCTTACTTGAGAAGACTTCTGCCCAAAGTGAGACTTCTAGGAGTAAGAGAGGGATGTGGAGAGACAAAATGAGAAGGGGTGGCCCAACCAAATTCTTTAGATGTGTGGGTAAGGTGGTAGAGTTGGGGGCCTTTTATAAGAGGAGAGGAGGGGCACTCTTGAAATGTTACAAAATGTTACTTTTTATCAAATGAGTTTTAGATTTTAAAGGTCCCACATTGATGTATTTCGAGGATAATGTGGTAATGATTAGATATATACTCATCCAATACGTCTTTGACAAGTTTATGTTATAGTTTTGACATTATCTTCTCATTTTATTTAAATCCTTTATTAATGAGGTAATCGCTGCATCATCATGATGTCATAAATAATTTAATTTATTTAATGTCTAAAACTTATAAAACAAATATCATGATGTAGGAAATATATTTATCTTTATAATGAATATTTATAGTAAAAAATATGACTTGTATAACCCCATTTAAAAATTGTTTTACTAAAACAACTCATGCTTGGGACATTTTTATTGTAACTTTAAATAAAAAGTTATTTATGTCATTTTCCAACCAAAGTGGATCCATGGGGTCCCCAAGTTGACCCATGGATTGTCTTGGTCGGACATGACACATAAAATGATGGTAGGACATCTGTCTAGGTCACTTAATATTATTAAAACTTTATTTTTACCTTAAATTACAGTAATTACCTCTAAGCGTGATTAAAACATAAAATTTACTATTCACCAAAAAATTATTTTAATCCCATCGAACCAAATTTTACATCCTAATTAAAACCATGTATGTCGGATTTTTGAAATTCAAATCCCATATGTGGTAATGATTCATTTAAACGAAAAATCAGTTTTTAAACTACCACTTAGTGGTTTCACTATTCATCAAAAATTGATGTTTTTCAGAAAAATACCAAAAATTCAACTTAAGCTATATTTGATATTCCGAATTAAAAAACGATGAATATTTTACAAAATTCAAAACATATATGTTGAATTAATTAATTTAATAATTAATTCTCGCTGTCAAAACAAATAGTGTGTTTTTAAGAAACAATATATATTAAAAGATTGCCACTAGTTTAAGTCCAATTTCAAAGTCATATTAATTCCAATGGCCACCATTAGATTAAATGGTAAAAATATATTCTAAATACACATTAATATAAATTAATAATATAATCTATCCATATAAATAAATCATATTAAAAGGAGGTTTTGAATTAAAATTAAACATTTTCAATAAAAATGATCTTTATCAGAAAAATAACAAAATTTTACACAAAGTAAATTTTGATGTCCAGATTCTAAAGTAGGATTTTATTTTGTCAAATACAACATATAAAATATTCAAAAGTAAATTTAAAAAGGGTTCTCCATCAAAAGGTGGTTAATCGGCCATTTAAAGAATATTAGATGATTTATGCTTAAAAATTGGATTCATTTGCATTTTATGCCTCCAACATTTATTTGATTAATGTAAAAATATTTGAAAAACATATATAATCATTTTTTAGTTAGTTCCATTCATTCCCGCCATTACAACGGCTAGGCGTTAACTACCTTTTAAAATAACATTATTTTATTATTAGAGTGCAATGTAAGATTTCAAAGAAACTCGTTGTTGTGTATTGGTTATGCCCTCAAGCACAACATTCCCTTTAAAGTCTTATTAATATTTTATTCAAGAATTTGGACAAATATGAAAATGTCATATTCTTTATTTACCTAGGGTGTTACATGTGGTGGTAGGGGATCCCTTAGGGGACCTATTTCCATTAACCACATAGCCCATGGTTGTATAGGTCCCCCCATGGGGATTATTGCTACAAGACAATTTTCCTTAGAGATAGGGGTTCATTATGGATGACCTATTTCCACAATATAGTTTTTCCAGGTTGTATTTTGATGGTCTAGTTTTCTCATGGAAGTAAGTAATCCCCCTAAGAGATGTACTTCCATGAGATAGTTTTATTATTGTGGTAGGGGTTTTTCATAAGGTCATATTTTGAAATGTGATTCATTCCATGGTGGTAAGTCCTTCCCAAACACATCATTCAAGTGTCAGTCTACGACCACATTTCTCATATATTATGATCACAGTCTTGGCTACCACCATGATCCTCATGGCCACAAATGGTTTTTCATTCAATATAGTATTCTAAACATAGTATACAATGGATTGTGGCCATATAAAAACATATGGCCATAGTTATTACAATCATGCATATAAAACAATGACCATAGATAAATATTATATTTTTTTATCCCCTAGTAGATGGAATAATATTAAAGTATGAAATTGAACTATCAAGAAAATTTTATGGATACAGTCCCGATTCAAGTCACCAAACTCCCCTAAGATGCACCTTACCTAAAATTAGAGAATGTGTATCATTTAGGTAAAATTATGAAGATTGTATATGGTTAACATGATAATATTAATACATTATATTCTCAAAATAAAATGAAATTAGAAAGGATTCCATTAATTATATAAACTTTATAACAATATCAATTTAATTATTATTTCATTATTTTTTGTATCATTGAAATAACAATAAATAACAATAAATTATATTTATTCTAATTTATCTAGTCAGTTAATTAATGAGGCTTCTTTTAAAACTGTTACAAATTTGAATAATTGATATAGTCAATAAATTCATTACATTTTTTTATATTCAATTCTTTTTATATTAGTCGGTTATTTAATTTGTTTCCTACTAGAGATTTATGGAATTAATGTGTAGAAATATTTTATTTTGTGAATACTATTTAAATGTTTTAATTTTGAATTTCAATAAATTATTTTAATAATATATTAAATTTTATTCAGCTGAATGAAATTTAACAATGTTTTAGCTCGGATGAGTCTTCGATGACCTCAAATGAGTTAAGAAAGAATTTAAAAAGTGAATTTTGATTCCAGAAGAGTCAAGGGTGATTTTTTAAGGGTGATCCATGAATTTAGATGAATCAAATAGGATTTTAGATGAGTAAAAATAGACTTTAGATGAGTCTGAAATAACTTAATATGATTTATTCAATTTCTAAATTAGGTTATCGAGAGAGGAAATTGTCTGAATTAAGATGTTTAAATTTGGAACTTCATAAGATTCATCTACGTGAAAACATAAAAACATGGATCCATGATAGATTTCATTCCCACCAATAAAAAGATTCCAAATGGATTATAATTAATAATCAAAATATTAATATATGAATGATAATCCATTCAAAAAAATAAGGACAACTCTGGATTTTAAGGAGGACCAAATCAGGATTATATAGGAAATAATAAAAATTAAAAAACCAAAAAATAGGTTGTTAGATTGTATTCCAAAGTAATAGGATACTAAGGATCTAAGAGAATGAAATTATATTGAATATAAGAGGACTCGATTGTATACGACTGGTATTTTTAGTTGTTATTATTATTTTTCTTCATTATACCTTAATGTAATGTCTTATTTCTCATTGTTTTTCACCTATAACTAATGAATAGAGGGTTAGAAAATTTAGTGATTAAAGAAGGGAATTAATTATTATTTTAATTATTGATTCACAATATTAAATGAATAATATATTAATATTTTATTAAATGATATTAATTTTCCTTAGCAAATTATAAGTTATATTTTATAAATTTTATTTATTTTTAATTTATTTTATACTTACATAGTAAATGATCCATTATCTCCCTTGAATTTGCCTATCCTATTTAGAATATATAATACTAGGTTGAGTGGTTATGTTCTTAGATATTATGTGGAGTCAGTTTTTTGAGAAACGCTTTCCAATAAAAACCCTAGGATTCCATTATAATATATTTAAGCTTGGATATAAATATTGTTTTACAACACCAGAAAAAGTGGTTATAGCAAACCTATAACCATTTACATAGGGATGGGGGGTGGAAAATAAATTCTAACATGAAATTTCATGACTAGGTCTATTCATAAGCCACTCATCTTTCTTGACCCCAATATAGAGAGATCCCGATTTACACGGCTTATAAACGAAATTTACAAACTGAGTTTGAGTAACCTTCCATCACAAACTCCAGTGAGATCTCTAGAATTCACTATGAGCCAAACCATATGGTATCCAACCAAAATTAAACATTAATGGAACTGTTCCCCCCCCAATCATAATAATTAAATTTCCATGTCTGTTTTAGAGAAATATTTTATGCTTAAAGGAATTATAATCCAATTACCTCAAATATTCCATATATATTCAAGAGAAGGACAAAATAATCATATAGAGTAGTTCACATTGGAATTACCTAGTATAAAATCTAGAGGCAAGGTTAATAAACTAGTCAAGTTTATAGAATTCCCTTTCTCTCATTAAGGAGTAGCTATGGATTGGTTATATAGTTAATAAATAGACTAAGTACATGAATAGTATGATATCCATGGAATGTTTATTCAAATATTCCTTCCCACATCAAGAATAAAATACATAAGAAAGGTGATATAAAAAATTAGAAAGTATTATAGACCTTCGTTTTTTTAATATTGGGAGTGGTTTGAAAATTTATGTTCGAGTTTTCCATACTATGCAATTGAGGAACAGCCTTCCATTATATTATTCTATGAACGATTCCATGAAATTTATGGGAACTTAATAGATGTATCCATAAAGAATATCTAATATAAAAATTACTATTAGAAGAAAAAATATTTATTGGGATGATAACCCAAAACTCGTTTCATTTTAGTGTTAGTGGTATAAGTACTTGAGGTTTACTTGATGTGATTAATCCTAGATAATATCCATTACTAGAACCTAATGTTACGGAAATAACTAGTCATTTATGAAAATTTATGTGGAAGAAATAAAATTAGTATTAAATGTCAGTGACGTTGTGTGGAATGTGTTCATCTCTTAAAAACTATAATTATTAGGATATTGAGATATTTTTGATAAATAATTGTGCAACAAAATGATAGAAAATATTATTTTAGCAACCAACCCAATAATTTTTAAAATGTTTTCAAATCCAATATGGAGTACATGATCCCCAAAACCAAGCCACGCCACACTGTCAATACTAGATCCAATAACAACCACCATTCTAGTAATACCTAACTTTTCAATAGCTAAATAAAAATCATTTCACTCAACTAGATTACCCATAACCACCATTCCAGAAAAATATCTTTTGAAATCCAAAAAACATTCTGAAATCCCCTATACAGTAGTTGCAAGGATATAATGTTAAAGACCTTAGTAATTTATTCATGGAATTGAAGAGAGAAGTTATAAGTATTATAGAAATTATATCCAAAAACAAATGGTAAATTCCATCCTAAATGGTTCCAAATAAAAAAGGATAATGTGAGAATGATGACCATAAAAAATGGAATTGAAATTTATTCCACAACCACACATAAATTTGAAATTAATTTACATATTAGTAAAGAAAATAAGATTGAAAAATTGTGAATTTTTTGTGAATAACAATAGAGGATATAATATTATAATGTAGATGATTAATAGTTTAATAAAAACAAAAAAAAGGAACACCTATAAATATTTACTTTACGGATAAAAAATATCTCTCACTTTCATTCCCATCATGAATGATCTCATCCATGAAGATCCAAGTGGAATAACATCACATATAAAATCATAAAACATTTTTGAAATTTGATATTACCATTAACCTTTTAGAATAACTCATATTGTTTCAATATTATATAATGTTTTATAAGGAAAGTAACACCATGAAAAGTAAATTTCAAGGGAATAAAAGAATTAATTTAGGAAAAAGTATTATAGCTTTGATAACACCAAAATTTCCCAAAAAATTGAATATATAGATACATTATATATCCCTTGAAAACGAGTTTCAATTACTTTTTATACGATTTATGTGATTTTGTTACTTCCACAAATGAAAAGCGTGGTTTAGTTTTCACTTTTTTGATATGGAATAACTAAATTCCATAAGATTAGTTTTTTAAATTGTAAAAAAATTATATCTTTTTTCGAGTTGGAGTCTTGGAGGATGTCCTGGTTTTATTAAAAACCCTTATTTTTTCAGGTAACTTCTTTCAGCTCAACATAGATGATAATATAACCCTGTCATAGTTATTTATCATAATGGTTTCACCATTTTTTAAAACAAAAAATACCATAAAAATTATGCATGAATAAAAATTCACAATAGAGTTTAGAGATAACATAATACACATTAAAATATTCTTATCCATGATATGTTGTCAATAAGATCATTCCCTTAATACACTATCACACATTAATGATTATAATCATAGTGAGTATTTACGTATGTTTTAAGAAATTTTGGTTTGAAGGAAACAATTTTGTGATTAAAAACTCTATGGAGAAGGAGTGTGTCTTGAAATATGGAATATATAATTCTTGTTTTGAAGTAGAGATAAATTTTTAATTATTTAATTAATTAAATTATTTGTTCCTTGATGTAGAAGTTTATTATCCATTTATAATGTATAAAATTATAGCTTTGTAGGTAAGAAGTCTGCATCAAATTTCATCCTTAGAACAACCGATAATCTATAAATAAGACCATTACCAACTAAACCTAAATATGTTTACCTCATGTAAGTGCAAAAATATTTTGGTAATTATTTCTAGAAACCTATCCTCAAATCCGAGAAAAAAAATTGTTTAGAAATTTTATAGGAAAATGTGAAATAAATAGGATAGATTTTATCAGATATTCCAAGTATAATTCCCAAAATTCATAATCATGGAGTTATGATTGAAGAAAATTATAAACCTATTAGGTGACCCTAATGGAGGATGATTCTGACCATAATATAGTTACTTAAAATATATTTAGATAATTTTTTGGAAGATTGAATGATTTACCAAATATCTAACTCATATTAGGCCAATCCCATAAACACAGTTCTTTATAAAATTGGGTAGACCATAGTGAGGTATAAACAAAATGGATTTATACCAGTTATATATTAGAATATCTAGATAGTGTGTATAGGTTATATGAATTTCAACAGGGTCACTAGGAAGGTTCATTTTCCCAATACCTCTAATAAATAGAATCCATAATGTTTGGAAGTAAGAACCAATTATTATTTTTTAGATATATTTTTAGGTTACATTCAAGTGACCATTGTTCCTGAGAATCATGAGGAGAAAACCATTACCAATCCCTATAGAACCTTTTCTTATATAAGGATTCCATTTTCCATGTGTAATTCCTATGGTACCTTTATAACATTCATGCTATGTAAATTTTATTACTATATTAAATACTCTCTAGAAGTGTTTTTATATGATTTTACCTTTTTTATAGTATTTTGATCATTTCTAAAAAATATAGAGAAAGATATTAAAATTTTAAATGGAAGAAACCATTTTTTAAATTTTAAATAGAGTAATTTCCTAGTGGAGAGAATAATGGTTATTTGGCATGATATTTCACAAAAAGGAATTATGGATATTGCTAAAATTGTCATGATAAACTCATTACCATATCCAACATATGTGAAACATTTCAGATTCTACCTAAGAGATACAAGACTCTATAGAACATTCATCAAGGATTTTAGTAAAATTTCACTTCCCCTATGAAAGTTAATTTTTTAATATACTGAATTCATATTTGATCATAATTAAATAGAATGTTTTTATAAAATAAATCCTAATCTTATCACATAACTTGTAATGCATCCACCTTTGAATGTATTTTTGATGCCTTTAACCAAACTATACAAGTAGTTTTATTCCAAATAACTGAATGAAAACCTCATGTTATGGAATATGCATCAATTATATTATATACTACCATGAAACACCACATAGATACTTCAAAATTATTTTTAAAAGTTTTTTTCCATCAGAAAAATTGAAATCATATTAATTAGGAACTGAAGTCATTATTTTTTATAATCATGTATCTCTGAGGAAGTTACCGAAAAAATCAAAGTCTAATCCATTTATGGTCATATTTATTTTATACTTGTAGTGTTTAACTTAGAGATCAATGATAAGAAATAAGCTAAGAAATTGGTATAAAATATCCTAAGTAGGAATCCCAATAGTAATCAAGTGTAAATTCAAGACCTAGATCCAAAGTATGTCTTTTTTCATGGAGAAAATTTTAATTTGATATAGGGATAGTAATATTTTTATACTTACATGCATTACTTTTGTGTAACATAACATGTCCTACATCATTTCAATCAAAAATAAAAATTTTATGCTAGAATATAAATCAAAAGCTTACATTTGGGAAGATCATTATCTAGGTAAAATTTAAAATGATTAAGTGATAATAATATCATTAACTATGATTGAGAAACATATTTTGGTTTAATTTTCTATATTTCAGCTTATGGAGGAAACGTTTGACCTCAAAGGACTATTGGAAAAGTTATAGAATAAAGAATATATTAGAATACTTTGTTTAAATATCCACATGAGTTTTTTAAAAGAATTGAATAATTTCAATTTATTAGAATCATCACCCAAATATAATAAATTCTTAAAATAAACATAAGATTTTGTGAAATTTTTATAGTTTTGGGAATAGAATTCAAGGGATCCCTTACCATGTCTTTTTAAATTCATAAATTCTACTAGTTGTTGTTTATTTCCTGATATAGGTTGAATCTAAGGAGAAAAAAACAAATGATTCTAATGTTTTTTGTTTGTTTTTTATAGATAAAAGTTTTATATGTTTGGAGTATCATGGATCATCATCATTAATCATAGAACAAATTTTTGTAATAGTATTTTTTATGTTTTGATGACATGTATGGACTGAATCACAACAATAAAACTCATTACCACCTTAAAAAATGGATAAGAAAAAGTATTGAAATGGTATACCAAAGTAATTTGGGAAAAAATATTAATATAAACAGATATTATTTGGGAAAAAGTTTGAATTAAATTTTATGGGCTTATATAATATCCTATAAAAGACCCAATGGAATGAGTTCATGTATTTTATTTATGGGATGAGATATCACCTACATTTGGAGAAATATAACAAGGCATACTAGGAAGTGAATAAAATTAAGGTGGATCTAAATATAATTAGAAAATATTGGAAACTATAGGTGTAGGAGAGTGGTGAGACTATGCAAGAAACTATTGAGAACTCAAATATTTATAATTAATAAACCAGAGGTTCCCATGATAAACTAATCTAAAAAAATAATTCTATATCGAGGACCATGATTTGCTTTAAATTTATAGAATTAGGAAAATTTAAGGTAAAATTCATTCAATATGGGAAGAAATATTTATTATCACTCATGTAAACCCTTTTTTTAGTTAAATTTGTAAAATAAGGGGACATGGGACTATTTTCTGTTAATGAGAACAGGTTGAAGAAATTATATTGTAATTTTTACCAAACACTAATAGAGCAGTTCACACTCTTATATCATATCTATCAATGATACTAATCAGGTAATACCTCTCACTTATACATAATTTATTATTTTGATTCTATTTATATCTATTAAAACTATTAAATCTATCAAAATGAATTAATTACACTATATCATGTATTATGATTCAAAATAGAGCCAAAACTCATATCAGACCTTATAGTTTTCAAAATAGAAACCCCCAACCCCTAATATTCATAAAAACCTAGAAAATTAACCATTATATTAAAAAATACTTGACTTATTGTGTGGGGATGGATAAATTTATCAAGAATACAAAAATCCTTTCATAACATATAATGATAAAAGATTTCTTTTAATTCATACTAGAAAGTTTAGTTATATAAACCTTGATATGTATGTATAAATGAGCGTGGGAGGATGAAATAAGTGTACTTTAATTAAATAAATTCATAAATAAAATGTAATTAAGAAAATTATGTGGGAATGATGAGATTAAGGGTCATGGTGTTGGAAAATGAAAAGCACATTGTCTAGTGTTTTGAATTTTTCCTGGGTAATATTTTTGTAGTTCACTTGTCCATGAGTACAAAGATTAAGTGTGGATGGTTTTTTTACCACCACTTTTTTGGGTATTAAATATATATATATATATAAACTAGGTTAAATATATCATGGTGTCAACCAAGGGTTGTATCTAGAGTTAAATTACCAAAAAACATGATTTCAATTAATGTTTGAAAAAAGGATATTTTAGTTTGGTTGATTTTGGAATCTAGTGAAATAAATGTAAACAAATAATATTAAACTATAGTATGATAAAAAGTGATTTAAAATCTAATTGATGAATTATAGGGTCTTAAATCACTACACCACTCACACTTATAAGAAAGTATTTGGTGTGGTTGTGTTCATAGAAATATCTTATTGATATATTCTCCTTATGTGTGTATGTGAGATAATAAATCACACATAGTCTACTCATGAAATTTCAAATTGGGTCTTATGTTTCTAAGTAATTTGAGAGTGTCCACTTCCCCTTAGACACATTCCAAAAATAACTAAGAACATTAGCATATTGACTAGTTAATTCAATCATATATAGGCTTGAATGAGTATATGGAGAGGATGGTTAATCAATTAAAGAAGGAAAAAATAAATAAATAAATTTAAATGTAATCTCTTTTGAAGTTATAAATGACTATTTCAGACAGATATAATTTTATAAGAGAAATATAATTTATTCATTAATTTGTGTGACTCAAGAATTACAATCATATTTCATTACCATCCTCAATAACCCAAGGTTCTAGTATTCCATGTGACAGGTCTTAGTGTGAAATAAAGAATAAAAGGAAATTAAAATAAGGTAGAATATAGAAAAAACAATGATAGCTGAATAAAATAGAAGAGTCGAGCCAGGTATTCCTCAACTTCATCCTTGTTCCTTTATTATGAAATATTTTTTCTGTTTATTCCACCAATGGTTAATTCAATTGAAATTTTATCTTTATTTTTAATTTTAATTGTTTCCTTTACTTTCATGATCTTATCCTTCTAAAAATCCATAACTATCATTCTTTTTTTTTCTAATTGATTGTCAGTTGTGTATCATGATTTATATTCTTCATTAGAATCCACGTGGTCTCTTTCTCTTAGTCTGTATAAATATTGATCTGGATCTGTGGTTTTGGATTTTAGTGTAAATGAACCTTAAAATGTTTTGAATTTAATCATTTGAAGTCACCATGTCCCTTCCCTTTAATGTTTTATTTAACAAAGGCATGACTAATCTGATGTTTCACATTACTCATTGAAGTCAAGTCTAACTCATCCAAAATCCCCTTTGATTAATTTTCTGTCAAGATTCACCATTATTAAATAACCACAGAATCTTATGAAGTAGCATTTCAATCTTCCAAAATCTCCCGTGACTAATTTTAAGTCACTAGTAACTCAACCAAACCAACACTATCCAGATTTCACTAAGTTGCATCCAGATTCCCAAAATATTAAAACAATGTAGAATCAAAATAAATATTTACATTTTATTGTATTATTATGAAAAATTAAATTAAATAATTATTTTTATATATTAAAAAACAAAAAAAATAAAATTGTTTTACACTTTAATTAAAAAAGACCTGATAAATTAATAAAATAATGAAATTTGGAATAAAATGAATTAAATATAAAAAAAATTAATTATTTTATTGATTTTTTAAGCAATATCTATGTTCATCCAATAAGGTGATGTAAGACTTGAACTTTTATAAAAAAGTTTATATATATACCAATTTATAAAACAAAAATCGTGTTGTAATATAAGAATACAAATTGTAACGAATAAAATACTTCCAAGTTAAATAATATCGTAAAAAACTCTATGAACATACTATATAAAGAATTATATTTTCATGAGTCTTTCTATTTTTTCTAAAATTCCCCATGAATTGAAATTAGATTAATAAAAAATATAATTTTGATATGTCTCTGTTATTAATTTACTATAATAATTATAACACCTCAAGAGATATAACAATGTTGACATTAAGAAACAACTTTTTATACTTGAAATACATGACTTGTAACATCCTAGTCCAAAATTGATTATAAAAGATCCCCGAGCCTATATTTTAAATGAACTCAAGTCTGCATCCCAATATGCCAAAGTCTTCCAACTATTCGTGAGGGAGTAAATGTGGTATAGTGAGGAGACTATACCTTCAAGAGTGTTGATAATAAGTGGATGAATAGATAAATAACATCATAAGTATAAGAATAAATGAGATGTAAAAGATAGTAGAAACTAAAATTCAATAAACAATCAATACGAACCATGTTAGAACATGCTATAATGTATTAGAAATAGACATATGATAAATGAAAAAATATAGAAAGAGAATGAAAAATTCCCAAGGGCTATCTTGAGAAGAATATGAGACTGATCTTGGTCCAATCCTCCCAATCTCCCATGTATAAGAAAAATAACTTGCATCACATAACATTATCCTTGATCTACAACAATGAGATCTGTTCGAGTACCCCAATGCAATGGAAGATCGAATTGGGCATGACATATATACTCAGTATGAGACCACTAATAGAATCAACTATAATCAAACTAGTGCATATAAAATGAGAAGTGTGTAGGTATATTATTTAAAAATATATATAAACTGTAATATGGTTAGCATTGGTTTCTAAAGGAAACCACGATGACACTACATGCTTTGTCCTATACCGGGATATCATTTAAAATGAAACCATATGTACATATATACTTATTTGTATGTATGTATATTGTTAATATATGTGGTGACATATATAGCCATATATATATACAAATACTATCAAGGACCCAAGGCCTAATGTATGAATCTATGGATAGTCATGAGAGTGTCATAGAGTGATTTGTGAATATATGAAAAGGTATAATAAATCATATGTATTTCCATACATAATTATCACAATTATATGGGATTCCATGCTCTGGTATCACATATATATCGGTCTCCATGCCCGAGAATCAAAATTACATGATATTCCAAGCCCATATATCAAATGTATACTAGGTTCCATGCCCATGATTCAAAAGTAGATATGACTCAATGCATTTATATCACATGTGTATGGTAATCCATGAGCAATAATTACATGTATGTGGGATTCAATTTCAGTATATCACATGAATATGGGACTCCATGCCTAAGTATCACATGTATGTGGGTCTCCATACTTGAGTTTCACATGTATGTGGGTCTCAATGCAGGAGTATTACAAGGAGATGAGACTGCATTCCTGAGTATTACAAATATATGGGACACCATGCCCATGTATTAAAAATGTATTATAGGATAGTCATAATTTAATACAATCCACGGGATAATTTTATAATAATTAAAAATTTATTTAATCAATGGCATGACCAAGGTTTAAATGAGGGTTATGGGAAGTAGTCGTACCACTCACATTCCATTGATTTTCATAATTCATTCAAATGTTGGTAACCAACAACACATAGAAGCTGGGTTGGCCATGTTAAAACTCAATATTTCTCTGGTGTTTAATAGTTACAATGAAATTGGTGTCACATATCTATTTTAGAAAACCCTTGACTATAAACAAGGGTATACATGGTAATTCTAAAAAAATAACAATTGTTTTTAAGGAAAATTATAAATTTAAGGGACTGTGATGAATGTCTTATTTGGGATATGATGAGACATGATATATAATGACACAGATTTGGGATAAATTTTGAGTCCACCTACCTCCTGCTTTGGATGCTTCCCTCATCCATTCTCATGCTTTAATTAGAATCAGATCGAGAGAAATAAGAAGATTAAAAAATCTGGAGAAAATAGTGAAAAAGAGATCACGTGAATTTAGAATCTGATATTGAATGATGAAATAAGATAAAAATAAAGGCAATCATTATACATATAGATGGTTATGAAACAATACTGGTGATTCTTGATTTTGAGATCTTACAAGGGAGAACCAACCAATAAGGATGAGAGGAAAGAGATGTGCCTGCAGGGAACTCCTTGCTAAATGGGGGTGGAAATGGGGAAGCCACATTTAATATCATTGGAAAAAATCAGTAGCCTTTTCCCTTTAAAATCTACTCATGTTTAGGTAATACGGTTAGATAAACTATACAGATCTCACTGCCAAAGAGCCACACCCTGTAGAGTTTGGGCTCATTGTGCACCAATCATGTGGTGCTACTGGTTAATTGTAAATAACAATGCGGGATAGGCACAAAGTTTTGAAAAATATATGTATCCCACACACCCACATCTATAACATAATGTAAACATATTTTATATTCATGTTCCCCACCTTTAATCATTTAAAAAACCATGTGACACCCCAATTTGGGGCCTCCTAGTTTCACTTATAGGACTACCCGGTTTAAAGAAACAATTAACCCCCATCAGTTTTTCCCAAAAATCTATTTTTTAGAGCCCAAAACTTTATACAGTCATCCAAAGTTTTGAGAAACCTCTCAGTCCTTAAACATCATCCAAAAATGACAATTAAATGAGTTATATCACATAGAAGTACATTATAAAAATTAATTTAAAATATGTTTCATCCACAAAATGGAAAAACACAAATTCAATAGAAAATTTCAATAGGTCTAAAAACATTGGATATTACATGCCTTTAGTCATTTTTTCATGCTTACATTTAATAATGAAAGTGGATCCATTAAATAGTTTTCATAATTCCTATTTTATGTATCCTAATTTCATGAGTAAATTCTTCTTGGTTTGTGGGTTTGAAATGAAATTAGGCACATCAAAATGAAATAACATCTAGAAAATAAAAAACATGAAAAATTACACGTATATTTATAATTTTACTATTCTTTTTTAAATTATTAATCATGGAATAACATACTAGTATTAAAATTATTTGGATAATGAGCATGTCATTCCTCCTATTAGAGTAATCTTCCTCAAATATTTATAATTTACAGAAAGGATCGCCATCTCACACATTTTCAACCCGAGTATTTTTCCATAAATTTCAACCACATCACTCATACACACCCCAAATTCATTAATTCGGTTGTCAATTTTAAATTCACTTATGTGTTATACATCAACTGTATTTATATCTGTATCTCATCCATTATTATTTCTATCCATTTAACAAATGAAATAAATGGTAAATAAAAATATATAGTTTTTATAGGGGTATGCATACCAATGTTGGTAACCCAACATTTCCCCAGAGACAATGGAGTTTCCAGATTCTCACCCCATAGAGATGAAAGAGATGGTTGGATTCAAGCACCGTCTGAGGAAGTTGATTAATTTCCAATTGTATCCAATTTAATTGAATCATTTAATTTTAGAAAATGTGATGGCAGTGATGACATGGTCTAAAATACATATCTTTTAGTGTTTTGAAAATTTTCTATTTCTGAAATTATAATATTACAATGTAATTAAAATATTAAATTTTTTAAATAAATAACTATAATGAAATGAATTATAATCTATAAAAATAACAAAATAAAATAGTACACATATAAAAAATATAATTCCTATTTTAATGGTGAATTCTATTAAAAAATTTTATCCATAACATTAATACATTAAAATCATTGTAGATGATATATGTAATATAATACATTAAATATTTTTATATCATAACAAAAAACACATAATTTTTTAAAAGTGTAATATAGTAACATTATTAATGTATAAATTCAAATATCTTAATATTAATTTTACATAATATTATCAATATTCATTTTTAACATTAAATATTAATTATCACCCTGGTTTTAGAATCCCCAACTCTATCGGTCTAAAAAATATAAACTAGATAACCATAAAATGTCTTGTGTACTTCCCTATACACAAGATGATATCGATTAGTAGTGATATAGTTTCAATACCAAGAAAGAACTATCCCATCAATCATATAACCTCCAATAATATAGGTAATAAATATAAATAATCATCCATAATGAAAAAATATAATATTTACATTATATTAAGATTTAAACTATATATAAATTATCATCACATGATTTTACAAAATTCATTCCACATTAATGTCATAAAAGGAATACATCAAGATTAAGATCACCCAATGGATTGATAGTATAAAAAAGATCTAAAATATACAAATTAACAGTGAAATATATATAATCAAAGAACCATGTACCTTCAAAATCCAGTCTTCCATTCCGATCATACATCCTATCTCACCTATTGGCACCAGAGCCATTTCCCATACATGTATCTTTGATTATGAATTTAGTATATCCATGAAGGTGAAAATGTACTGTATAAACAATATGAAATATATACCACAACATATGGTTACAATAAATAAATCTAAAAATATGTGCATTTAGGTATAATATGTTATCAATAAACCTATCAATTGTCATATCATAGGGTAATAAACATCCACCAACATGAAAAATCATACATCCCTTGAGTAGTTCCAAAATGGGATGGTATTCGAATAGTTTGATCTCAAAAAAAGTTTATTTATAGTTTAATGTATATATAAATAATATGACATGTGAATGGGATATCAACATCAACATTGAGTTTGGAAAATTGGTCATTTCCACTCATCACATACAAATAGGTTAGTGTGGCATCACTATAATCCCCCTAATAAGGGTGAATTGGATATCACTATAACCATTTATAAGGTGAATGAGTTATCCCCATAATCAAACATAAGTTGTATGAGCTATCAATGTTATCACATGAGTGTGGTGAATGGTTCATTATCACTATTAAAATGAATAGGTGAACATTAAATCGCTATAGTCAAACATAAAGTGAATGGTATCACAACAATTTTGAATAATGTGAACTAGTTACCAAAAATATAATAAAAAAAATAGTGAATGGGTTATCACCACTTTCATAATAATTGGTTAATGTTCTATCACCATAATAATTTATAATGTGAATTATTAAGAACATAATTAAACATAAGGTGAAGGACTTATCACCACTATCACATAAGTATGGGTAAGCTGGTTATCACCACTCTCAAAAGAATATGTAAATGAATTAATACCATAATCTATGTGAGTGTCGGTAAATGGGTTATCAACACTCACACCCAAGCAAGGGGAATGGAATATCATAATAACATAAATATAGAGGTTGATGTAACATCACCAATTCCATAATCATAAATAGGATGAATATGATATCACTGATGACATATATAATAATGTTGAATGAATTATGACAAAAAAATAATATAAAAATAGTGAAAAGGTAATCACAATAAACTTAAAACATAAACATAATGAATTATTTATCACTATTTACATTATCAACTATCATAGTGAATAGTTTGTCACAAATAACTTCAACCTAATCATAGATTAATGAATAATAATCAAAATCCTAAACATAATAATAGTTTAATTAATAATCACCACGTGGTATTGAAAATTTAAGGTTTAATGGATAATAACGAATAAAAATAACATAACATAGATTAATCTTGATTATGGTGAATAATATATCACCCTAGAAATTGGTCTCAATAATCCAAATTATTCACCAGGCTACCCATTACCTTGACATTGTACTACTACAACATTTTTTAAAAGTGTAGCCTTTATTTTTTGTTGATTTAGATCCTATGAAAACACCCATTTCTCATTGGACTCACTAAATTTGGAACATCCACTATCAAATTACCTTGAAAAGGACAATACCCTATAATTATTAACCCTAAGATGCACATGTAATTAAAAATGATTTCTTAGTGCTTCCTTACAAGTACCCTTAAATTATAACATATACATGAACACCTCTTTCGGGATTAAATTCCCATGTCACACATCAATTTCACTGGGAATAATTACCATCCAAAACCATGGATACAAGGTAATGGTTATTAATAGTCTATCGGGAGTAAGATAACTCATTATCATGCCTCAAGATCCAAATAACTCATATTTAGTTCTATCCTGGGTCATTTAGACACATCCATCTCCCCCCTGCATATTATATAACACATGAAACATTTATAGAATAGTGGAAACAAATAATGAAGTCATAACTCACACTCGTAAATTAATTCTTATCAAATATCCTTTAGAGATTCAACCAAGAATGACATAAATCTCTAACACAGAGAACCTGTCCCCAATTTAGAGATTTTGTGTAATGATAAATGATGGAATCAAATAATAGAAAATAGATTTGGGAGGATTATGTTTAAAATTTTTTTTGACAGAGGTAGTATATCTAGAATAAAAATAGGTAGGGAGAAATGGTTAAACTTTTGAAACCATAAACTGATCAGCAGATTTGAATAACTCTATGTTGGTTAAGTATACATGATATTAATTGGGTTTGGGCTATGTGATAAATTCTAGATTACAGAAGTATAAAATTATAAATTTCCTTGGTGGGCATTGTTTTTTTAAAAGGAAATATAATATGATATTGTATATTTCAATAAAATATAGTTGTTGAGGTAGTGGATTCTATGAGCAAAAATTGGTTTCCTATACCAATGGTTGGATCCCCACAAACATTGAAATAAATTGCAACAGGTTTCACTGCAAAGTCCCCTCATTAAATATGTAATGTGGGTTAACTTATGGATTATCCTTGTAATCACACATTATTCTTCTATTAATATAAAAAATGTAGTATTTTCTCATATGGATTTAAAAATAAAGTCTAGTGAATTGAGTCATATGGTTCCATCTGATTCTCAAGAGTTCTCAACATTGTTCTGAGGTTGAATTTATAGTGGTTTTCCTCAACATAACTGATTCTGGTCCCAACAAGTGGTATCGGAGTTCGGGGTTTAAAAAGTGTCAATTCACTTGGAATCTTACTTCTTCAATACATTAATTTCTTCAAGATATTCCTTTTTAGATGGATTCTTCCATTTTATAATGAATCGTTTCTAAAGAAAGAATGATCTAGATTAAAAATTATGATGAGACAGACATTAGATTATAGAGGACTTGGATGGAGGATTATCTAATATATAAGGAACTATAGATTCTATTAAAGTGATTCAAAAAAGAATAAATGTATAAAATAAAATTGTATGGGATTTATTATAATTTAATTGATGTGATACAGATGTTATTAGAATATAATGATTCGAATATCATCTAGAAGATTAAGAACATATGTGAACCGATTAATGATCATGCTAATATAAGATAAACCAAAAAAATTAATAATTTTCTCAATATGAAAAAATTATAGGATAAGAAAATTTTAGATGGAATAATAATAGATTATAATGTAAATAACTTCAATATGATCCACAGTAAGTTGGAATTTATAGAAGTAGATTTATTAGATCTGGTGTTGGATTTATTGTTGCTCTATTCGCTTTTGGCATCATCGGATGTGATATTTAGTATCATAATAAATTCTTACGGAATGATTAATAATATTTTCAATGATTCCTATGATATTATTTTGAACGAATAGATCAGATAGAAAAGTCCAAGAAAAATATAACCATGCTCAATGTGGAAGGAATATGAATTTTTGTTTCATGGAATGTTTAGAAAAAGAATGAGGATAATAGAGAATGAAGTTATTGTAAGTTTGATAGGAAGGGACTAGTATGTAAATTTTACAAAAAGAACTGGAATTTGAAAAAGGGTTGCAATTTTAATTTTGGAAGGGGATCATCTAGATGTTCTATAAACACTATAGCTAAAGAAGGAGGTAGTTTACTACTATGTGTTAATATTTTAGTGGAATCATTGATCATTGATTTTTGGTATTATTTCCATTCTATAATTGGGAGGGGTGCGTGGTGAATTATGCGTTTGATATTTTATTCAAGATATATATTTCAATTTATGAATCCATCTAGATTATATGGGAATTGGATGTTCAAGTAAAAAATTTAAAATAGAAGATTCCATGTGTTATAATGTTTTCATAACATATCAGGGTAATGGAAGAATATAATATTTGTAATTTTTTGGTCTAAAATGGACCAAGATACCCTGAGAGGGGGTGAATGAGGTTATAGAAATTCTTTTTGATGTTCTTCTTACCCCACTATATTTTGAAATCTTTATTATAAGGGTCACATTTTTTTAACATTAGTGTTTATGTCAATATTATTCTTTCGTTATTCATTCAATAATGATGGTAGAAAGTAATGCAGGAAAGTTAGCTCATGGGCCCACAAATGTTTATTTGGTTCACGCTCACTAGGTAACATCCAAGGACCATACAACAAAGATGTGCTGATTGTACCAAATACATTACGTATCACTTCCAAAAATTGTGGTTTGGGATAGATCACTTCCATTCCCAAGATCACCACATTTTCATGGTTTAGGGTCAGCTCACTAATTTCCCAAGGGTCACTCACTATCTCTCTTTCTCTGGAAGACAATCAATGGAAAGGATAACCATATTCTTTTTACATTTCTCAGTTCTCTTGAAAGGGAGATACTCAATATTTATGGAATTGTAGGACCTTTCATTATAAATAATTAATACATAATTAGTTGTAGTTGGATTCTTTTTTGAAGTTCAAATTTAATCCAATTGATGAATACCACTTTACAACAGATCACTAGGAAATTTCTTTTAGAACACCTTTTGGATGCTCACTTCCTTCACGAAGATCAATCTAAAATAATTCTCAAATAGCCTTTTTGAAGAACCTTCCCCTCAGGAATCTCACATATCATTTTCAAAGCACCTTCCTTTCATGATGCTCACTTAGTCTTCTTGAGTCACCTTCCTTTAACGAAGCTCACTTAGATTTCATGAATCACAAAAAATTATATCATATTTTGTTAGCCATTATTAAATCCATTAATTTCAGGATGCTCAAAACATTTAGTTGGTTGTCATAGCCATCACAATCTTTTACACATTAACCACCTTCATGTACCACCTTCACGAATCCAGAGCCTTAAGAAGTTCATTAAGTCTCTCTATTTTTCTAAAGGGGGTAGACCCCTATTTATAAGAATTCTCATCATTTATAGAATCTTCCATCCATGTCAACCAATTTTTTGTTTCTCCCTCATTTAATTCATGATTCTCTCTATCTCACGATTCTCCATGAAAATTCTCGATCCACCAAGCTCTTCGTAATCGTGTAGATTACCATAAACTTCCTTGAATGTTCACAAAACAACATTATTAAATCCCATTATTCATGAAACTCATAAATTTTCCATATTTAAAGGATTCCTTCAAGGGAATAAAATTTTTATAATACTATCTAAACTCCAAATTTTGGACCCCAAAAATTTGGAAAACACATAGAAACATTGTCACCTTATGTATGCAATTTTTTGTACTGCTTCCAAGGAATACATTACTTTTCATTGTATATTTGTGAACATATCATGTTAAAAAGTCTTTTTCCTCCAAAAAATATTTCGGAAACACTATTTTTCAATGATATTCAATCAACCCAAAAATACTGCAATATTTTCTCGAGGATTTTTTTCCCAAAAATCTCCCCCTTTGGGTTTGTTAACAACTATTGACATTTTGATACCTATTTGAAGCTTCTTCCATATTTTGACAACATTATATTCATGTGATTCTGATAGAAATCAATTATTTAGTCAACACACACTCCAAACCTACATGATCTATGCTTGGTGTGAGAATGAATTGTAGTATGAATAGTTAATCAATAAATGACTTCATCCAGAACCACTCAACTTCTTTCTTGATGAACCTAATCTACCGTGATATGTTTTAATTGATCGATCAGATTTAGCATTTTCAGATTTAATACTCCCCCTATATCAGAGATCCCCCTATCATCGTCTCCCCTGCCTTGATTAAGAAATTTTTCCATTTAAAATCTACAATTTCTCCACCCTTCTCAACGAAGCTCAACCCCATATAATTTAGGTTTGAAAAAGGTTAAATAACCAATATCATAAAATTCTGGAATAATACACCATACCTCAATGAGAGTGGTTCCCACATCCACACTTTTTCAAGTTTAGGGATTTAAGAGCCAGTTGATTTAGTTCAAATGATTCTATAGGTAATGCCTTTGTCAGAATATCTGTGACCAATAGTTATTTAATAACATACTCCAAAATTACAATACATTGCTCCACCTTCTCCTTGATATAATGATACTTTATTTCGATGTGATTTTTTCTTGAGTGATGGACTATATTTTTTACAACATTTATAGAACAAGAATTATCATAATGGATATCGATTAGGAGACTTCACTTCAACTCCCATATCATCAATATACTTCTTCATCCACAATAGTTGTCTGCATTCTTGAGTAGCTGAAATATATTATGCATCTACGATACTCAATGAAATGAAATCTTTTTTCTTTATTATCCATGAAATACACAATCTAGTAAGATAGAATACACCACCTGATATTAATTTTATATCATCAACTGAATCGGCCCAATCTTCATATATATATCCGAATAACACATGTTACAATTTTTCAGTGTACATTCAACTAAAATATATTAATCCCTTGATATACCAAAGTATTTTTTTCACTGAAATCAAGTGAGTTTATATGGTATTGATTTTATACCATGCTTCATGATATTTGGAAAAAATAATAGTAGTTCTTGTAACTATCATGTAAAGTAGACTACCAGTGATTTGCCTATATTTTGTGACATCAACTACATTACCTTCATCATCACATGATAATTTCTATATATTGGGTGCACGCTTGAGTAGCTACAATATATTATTCATCTACGACACTCAATGAAATGAAGTTTTTTTATTTCCTAGCAAATAATTACAAAATTTACCAAGATAGAATACACCACTTGATATTAATTTTATATCATCAGCTGAACCGGCCCAATTTGCATCTATATATCCGAATGACACATGTTCAGATTTTTTAGTGTGTATTGAACTAAATTCTATTACTCCCTTGACATACTGAAGTATTATTCTCACTGAAATCAAGTGACATTACATGGTATTGATTTG
This sequence comes from Viscum album, assembly GCA_963277665.1. Lineage (NCBI taxonomy): Eukaryota > Viridiplantae > Streptophyta > Magnoliopsida > Santalales > Viscaceae > Viscum > Viscum album. The sequence continues at coordinate 588,047,199 of OY728164.1, read as the reverse complement.
ATACCATGCTTCTTGAAATTTGGGGGAAAAAATAACAGGGCGTATCACTATCATGTAAAGTTGACTACTAGTGATTTGCCTATGTTTTGTGACATTAACAACATTACCTACATCATCCCTTGACAGTTTTATCTATGTTTCTGTAGGTTTCATCATCTCCTTGGAATTATATATTAAAAATATTCTCATTTACTCCTAGGAATATTTATATTGATAAATTAATGTTCAATTTATTATTTTTGTTACCTATAAATGAAGGAAAAGTGTTTGTTCACCAATCATTGACATTTCAAACTAACTTTTCATGAATTTTGAAAACTGTTTTCACCTCACTTAATCTTATAAAATGAATATTATTTCATATACATAATACAACACCATAATCCTTTAATTATTTTCATTATTGACATTGATATTGTAACCAACTCCACTACACCGAAAATTTTGTTTCATCCAAAAATTGAGTCTTAAATACCATGATAATGGTGCCTTCATTAACACATAAAGTGACTTTCTTAGCTGAAAAATTCATTTATCATCTTCATGAATGAAAAAAACCATATATTTGGTCTATATAGACCACTTCTCCTAGAATCCAATTTAGATATGCTGACTTGACATTCAACTGAAAAAAATTAAACTTTCATTACACTACTATGGAAAAGAATAATATAATGGTATCCATCATTGAAATAGGTAAAAATGTTTCATTGGTATAGATATCCTCTATCTTAGAGGGGACTTTTCAAACTAGTCATGTTTTTTTTGAATTACTACTCCGTCTTTATTCATTTTGTAGCAAAAGATTGATTTTTTTGCAATGACATTCTTATCTGATGTCCTCAAAAATGATAGTCATTCCTAATTCCTCTCAATTTGTTTAAGCATGTCATTCATAGCCTAAACCCAGTTGTAAAATCCATCTAATTAATGAAAAAATTTAGGCTCTACCTTTGATAGGAATGATTCTTGTTTTAGAGTCTTCATCCATCTTGTATACACTAGCACAATCAGATCAGCAACTATGTTTTATCTGTCAATTTTTCCTCTTCTCTTCTTTATTTGTATAGATATTGAATTATTCTCATCCTCTTATTTATGTGAATATTCTTCTAAATCCACCTCTAAAACTGGTACATCCACCTATATTTTTATCTCTTCATCAATATCCTCCTGAGACTAATCTAGTGTTTTTTAAGATTTTACTCATTCTCTAATATAGTTACATACTTTATCTCAAGTACCTTTCTCGGCTACTTATTGAAGTGTTTTTAATCACCACTCACAACATCTTGGTGTCCTAAAAATATTTAGTTGAAAAAATATTGTTAGAACAAAATACATAATCATAAAATTAATTAATATTATTTTTTCTCCTAAAATATTTCTTCTCTCAAAGGACAACTAACACTTATATTAGGGCATAATAATAATGGTTATATGTTAAATTCAATCATGGAACCTCTTGATCAACCATGTACAGCTTTAATATCTATTCTATTTTTATACAGAAACATCACCATATCATCTTATTTTTCTACCACACACAACCTTATGATAATGATTCGAAAAATAGAATTGTAGCTTCTCACCGCCTATTGTAACTGATATCATATGTCAATTTCAAATATTCATATTATTCTCTTCACATGTATCTCCATTAAAATTGTACACTCCTTCTCTTTCTGGAATCACAACCCATGGATTGTATCTCCCCCTTAGTCATGCACAACTTCTAGTAGATATTAATAAAAATTAAATCATGGGATGAGGGGTTTTTCTAGAATTCTGAAGATGTGGATTGTGGTTGATCCTTATGGACCAACCCTTTGATACTTTCTTGCAATGCACTGTACTATTTTTATGCATGTTCCAACAACCCCACCTACTTTAGCTATTCAAGCCACAAGACTAAAATTTATTAACCCACATTCTGAGACTTATTATGATATATAGATTTTATAGGCTTGGTCATTTTCACAATTTCGGTTTTAAGCTCAACAGTATTGATTTCAATCTTCGATGTACCACTAAAGTTCCTTTTTTTGAGATTCTCTCTCTGATTAGGAATCTCTCGACTAAACATACTCTCTTCCCTTAACCTCCATTGGAGGGATCGTTCCCCTATCATTAAATCTCACATTGTGTCATTACATTCAGTTTTCTCAAGGGAGTGTTTATTTATATTTCTTTTATATTTTATCTGAGCCACCACACTATTTCTTGTAGTATTTCATCCTAGTGGTGGGTTCTCTGCTGAACATACATTCTTCTTACTCATAACTAGAGTAGATCCTCCATTTTTCTTCTAGTTTTTTTCACATTATTTACATGATATCTTTTGTCAGTTTAATAAAGGAGGTTCTTGATACACATTTTATTATGCCCCTTGTGTGTTCTCCATGACATTAAACATGTTTTCTGACTTATCACTTTGTCTTCCAATACATTCTGTCTCATTATACACCACTAGAGTTTGGGATATCCTTTCAATTTCATTTTCCTTCCCTGATTTCTTCCAACTAAAATATATTTCCAAATGTCCAGGATTACAACATATAAGACATATCCCATTAAAAACATGCTTTGTGTCATCATTTCTAGGATGACATGTTTATGCATCCACAGTAATTATTCTTCTGACATTGATTCCTCAAGCTTCATGACACATAATCATGGTGTGTCCCTATCTTCTACAATAATAGAATATGATGGATGATTTCTTCGAAGAGGTGTTCCTTTTATACTATTCAAGAATGATATTCTTATTCTCATATTTGAAAAAAAAATTACCATAAATATTTGAAATATAGTCATGGTATTCAAAAAAACATGATAAATTGACATGCGTCCAATAGATAGAGAACATGAATTCGTTACTTCCTGTAAAATCCTTTTTAGGAATTTCTATAACACCTAACGGGTTTTTCCTATTTCTGGAACTATTCAAATCTCTCTTCTTATCATCCATAGTATAGGTATAAACATATCCCACACTAGTTGTTCCCATAATATATAGCCTTTAGGATGAGACAATCCTTTCATGTTTCACTTATAAAGTGTCATATTTTATTTTCGTTTCATTATCACCAAATGAAGGATAATAAAATAAGCAATGAAATACATCCTTTTATTTAGGCTTTCCTTTGGAATCATATTTCCCCAATTATTTCATTAGAGATTCTATCTCTTCTCCCAATAGTTGAATCATTATATCCCTTGATTCAAGTTTCTCATTATGTTCTCTCTTGAGATTCATAACACTAATCATCACATATTCGAATTCTTGTGTTATCTTATTCACTATGTCACATTTCTCATATATTTTAATTTTTCTTACTAATAGGATATTTACAACATACATTCCACTATTTTAGTCTATGGTACACATGAATGAGTTCGGGTAAATGTGTAGCAAGACCATAATTTCTAGATTTTAGATTCTGAATTCCATATAATTTCATATTATTTCAATTTTCATTATCATTGAGTTTCCTATATTTGTAAAATTATTTTAAAATTCTTTATATTGGGAATAATTCTTTCACTTTAGATCTATATCCACTTCTATAAGTATTTTATTTTAACCTTTAAACTTGTTGACATGAATTTCCAACACAAGGATTTGGATATCATTATATTAATTTTCATCATCCAGTTTCTAATCCAGTGACTTTTTTTATTGGAAACATTAACTTTTGGTCTTCATTCAATTTTTTTCATTATCAGTAGTACCAACATCACATGGAATATCAGGTTCTTCACAAATTCCTCCAACATACTCGAATGATTGAATAGTATCACTGTCTGATTCATCCATGTCTTTATTTAGTACATTTTCTTGTTCCTTCAACTGAATAAAGCTCTTTCAATTGACACTTCCATACTTATGAACTCCACTATAATTATTCAAATTAATTGAAAATCATTACTTTTCTGCGAAACAAAAAGATATGAGTAGGCTGAATCTTCAACATCAATAATAGACTGAACCAATTTAGATAAAAAATATGATAAAATAAACCTTCCCTCATATACTATTTGTTATGTCCAAAATGGTTCTACATTTCCTAAGAGGGATGAATTAGGGAATGGATATTCTTTTTTTATTCTTATATTCCAACTAGATCTTGACCACTTTAATGGTATCTTTTTTTCACATCAGTGTTTTTCCAAATCATATTATTTTTTAATTTATCTACATATGATTTTTGATATTAATGTAGGAAATAAATCACATGGGAACAAATATTTTTACTTGGTATAACCTCCCTAGGATACATCCAAGGAGCATACAGCTACAATGTGCTGATTTTACCAAATCCACAAAGTGACACTTCCAAAAAGGATGGTGCAGGCTAGATCACCCATATTCCTAGTATCACTACCTTTACAAGGATTAGGGTCACCTCACAACTTTTCCAAGGGTTACTCCCTATGTATCTTTCTTTGGATCACTACCGGTGGAAATGATCAATATATTCCTCTTCCTTATCTCACTTATCTTAGAAGGGATTCAATCACATTTTATGCACATTCAAGTCCTTTCATTATTTATAATGAAATACATCCTCAGTTGTATATGGATGTTATGTTGATGTTCCACATTCATCAAATTAATGAATTCAAATTTACCACAGTTCACATGCAAATAACTTTTATAATACATTCAAGATTCTCAATGCCTTCACAAAGATCATTCATACACGATGCTCAAATAAGTTTCACAGATCACCATCCTTTCACAAAATCATTCATAGGATTTGTGTAGAAACATACTAGTTTGAATCTCACATATCCTTCATGATGCACCTCCATTTAACAAATCTCACATAACCTTCACAAATAACACCAATTTTTTTCAAATTTAGTAGAATTCATGAACTCCATTACATTCACGATGCTCAAAATATTTGGTTGGTTATCATAGCCTTCATGAATTGTTTTTCATGATCCTCTTTCACATATTCAGAGCCATGAGATCTTAATTATGTCTCACATCTTTTATGAAGGGGTAGAGGATTATTTATTAGTGTTTCAATAGATTATAGAAGCATCCATCCATGTCCGCACCTTTTTCGTGATGCTCCCTCATCTCTTTCACAATGCTCATTATCTCGCAATTCTCCAAGAAATGTTTTCCTTTCATAAAGCTCATTGTGACCATGTATCTCACTATAAAATTAATTGAACCATCTTGAAACAACCTTGTTGAATCCCATTTTAAATGAAACTCATGACTTTTCTATTCATATGTAATGCTTTCAAGGGAATCAAAATTTCACAATGCTAGAAAAACTCAAAAAAATTAACAACAATAATCAGGGAAACACTGGGAAACCACATCACCTTATGTAAAAAAATTTATGTTCAAATTAAAGGGAATCCATCCCATTATCATGGATATTTTAAAATATATAGTGTCAACAAACAATATGCAGTCCACAAATTATCATGGAAAACCATTTGTTTCTAGAGACACAATCAAACAAAAAATACTACAATGTTACCTTCATATATTTTTTCCCAATAGTAATTCATCTAGAGGAAGATGGTTTCTTAATAATATTTGTAGGAGTGTATAATATCACAGGAATTTCTATTTTATATTCCAATGTTCTAAAAAATGGAACATCGTATCTAAAAGGATGATTGGATGGAACTTTTTTTTTGAATGATAACTTTTGGATCCAAAGATATATAATTTTTTTCATCAGACCAAGAGTGATAAGAACATCCATGTTTTATAGAATAAGGATATAATTATTCTCAATCACATGGAAATTGAGTCTTTTTAGATTTTTATACTTATGAAGAATATATAGGTGTCATTTATCACAAACATAATGACACATTAGTGTTATAATTTTAACTTCATGGATAAGAATGTGCAGAAGATTGCTCTAGTTTATTCTCAGGTTGGGTCATTATACAGTGTTGAATTCATTGATGATTAAATGATAAAAGTGTGTTATTACATCCTTAATCACTAATTAATGCTATTCTGAGTGTTTCTTTGTTGAAGATCCATGTTGTTGAAAGGCATTGAAAATAGTATTAAATTCATATAGTCTAATAATGGTGGAGAATATGGAAGTGCGTAATTTTAATGGATCTCCTCAAGATAATGAATTATTATTGAAAATAGTACTCCAAAAACAATTGAATTTAATTGTGTGGTATAGATGATGAATCAGATGATAATTGAGAATGATAAATGTATGAGGTTACATGCCATTTTTATAAAGGTGTTTTGGGATGAAGTTTTCTATTGTATAACATATATCATGAAAAAAATTTCATATCAACTATTGGAGATGAAAATTTTATAGACACTATAGTTCATAAAACCAGAAGAGGTTTCCCAGCTAAACATTTTTTAAATTCCCACTTATATCCATGTTGATTACATGGATTAAGGAAATCTTGAAGGAAATTTTTTATAATATTTCATTTTTGGTTATGGTGATGAAAACATTGTGTTTTAGCTTATAGATCATGATAATTATAAGATAATTATAAGCCAAAATTTATCTTCAATTATAATATCCAATGGAAATATAATAAATTGGGGGAATATGGAGTTGAGAAAAAAGAAAAAACTAACCATATATAATTTTCTCTAAATAGATGTTCCAAATGATCAAAAAAATATAAAGTTATAGAATCATGGAATGAATAGAATAACTATTAGTTCTATAATAACTATAATGATCAAGTATTTTAAATTCCTATGGAATAATTTAAGATGATTAAATTATTAATGGTTAGATCAATGGTTTGTGTTGTAGAGGTATATTAGGATAAAATTACTGGATAAAATATTGTGTACAAATTTTCATAACATGTTAATTATGGATTGAGGAGATCCCAAAATCATGAAAGAGTTGACGAGTCTTAGAGATTCTAGAAAATTAGAATTTGACAAAAAATATAAAATGGATTCATTATATACAAAAAAGACTGTGCTAATAGAACCAACCAAGTAGGAGAAAGAGGTGTTGAAAAATTATTTTTCTTGTCAATAGAGAAAGTATATGATAGAAAAAGGTACAAGAATAAGTTATATATTAAAGTGTTTCAATGAAAGTAAATTATATATGTTTCTAAAACATTTTCTCCTACTATAATACATATAATAATTTAGAGAGTGTAGATTTCAGTTTCTTTGGAATGTATTCATTTATGATAGGAGGATGTGAAAATGGTGCTCTTTTGTACAGATTTTGTAAAGGAAATATATATGAAGATGCTAAATTATTTCAAAGATAAATGGAATGGGGGATTGGTGTGTAAGATAAAGCAGATACATTTTGGCTTTAAGTAAGTTCTAAGTTAGTGGAATCAAAATTTCATTACCTTTATGGATAAGGAGTTTTTCTGGAGAAACAAGGTCCATTGTTTCTACTGGAAGATATTCAGGTATGGAGGTTACTGAACGGTTTTTATGGAATATAATAACACTTATCATATCACGTTAATTAAATTAAAACCTCATATGAGGATCTCCCATGAATGATATATGAAACCTATAAAAAGTAAAAACAAATAAATACTATAAATATAGTGTTACATACACCAAAGATCATCTGCATCATCTTGATCAACAATGCAAGTATTTGAGAGAGATCACAAGGATAAAACAAAATAAATCACGTCTCTGAAGGAATCCATGGTTCTTGTGTAATATCACATCACAGGTATATAAATATACATCAATTGTGATGTGATATTATCTTATGCATAAATGAGGGAGAATAAAAAGTATTTCGGTAAAGGGAGGTTTGTCTATGAATACAACAATCACGTGCAACTGCTTCCATTGCATGGAAGTGGTTTATAGATGTAATCTAGGATTACCCTTTATTAATATATCATTTATTAGTATGTTACCATGTATTAATAAATTTCATGTCCAATATATGCATTCATCACAAGAATACATATCACCAAATATGTTTCCTCTTATGTAATGGTTTCTAAATAAAATCATAGCATCTATGGAAGGATTAAGTATCCAGAAAATACTTCCACTCTAGGTAGTATAGAATAATTTACATTATTATGAATGAACATATTAATGTTCATTCAATCACCAATTGTATATATATACATATATAAGTATTTAGGAATATATCCCTTTTAATCACCCATTTTCCCTAAAGGCTATTAGACTTTTTCCCATTTCACTGTATATTGTATTATATATGATAACTTGTTAAACCATATTCAAAGTTCATTTTTGGATATCATAGAAAACACTATTAGAAATCTAACCTTAACTTCACCTTGTATCACATAATTTGTAATACCATTTGAGTACCCATACAAAACACTTTTGGATTGACCCTAAAACACTTTTAGAGTAACTCTCTATGTAAACTCAATCCACATTTAGTAAATTATAATATGTGACCCCATGGGTCCTTAGAGTTTTTCCATAAAATTAAAATATATGGATCCATTTATGTATAAAAATAGAGGCCTAAAGAAAAGTATCAATGCTACTCAACCTATAAAGGGACATTGAGTGATCTCCATCAAACACATGTATCTATCATATAAAAATGTAAATTATCTTATTTTCCCTTTTTCAAAGACATCGTTGATTATGGGGATGATGTAAACCAACCCTATATAGCCATATTATTTGTTCTCAATTCTTAGTGTATAGAATAATCTGATTGATGAATACTTCCGACGACATTTATCTTTATAGATAATAACATCACATGCCCCTTAAATGGATCCAAATGTTGCACACATCATAAGTGTGGATAAATCCCATATTTGTTATCCTCCAACTGATAAATTGATCAACAACAAATCCAACCTCCCCCATATTATAGATGTAAATATGTAGACTTGTGTAAGCTAGGTATCAAAGTATTATGGTTCTCATGATAGGTATCACAAAAAACATATGTATTGGGGACTCAAATTTGATCCATGAACCCCTAGTATACCAAATACATTTGTATGATACAGAATGTGGTATTCTTATATGGTCATCATGTGCATAAAAAAATATTATTTGTTGTTTTTTAACACATGGGAATATTTTGTATATATATACAATAATAATTGTGATTCTAACCTATATATTTCATAATAACCTATAACATTCAATGAAAATCAATGGTTATTGATAACTCAAAGTCATTATTTGAGAGATTAATTATCATTACACTTCACAAAATGTATATCTATATTTACATTTATGCACCCAATGTGAAATAATGATAAAGTGGAGATATACTTTTAATATGATAAATTTTATACTCTTAAAAAATTTAACAATATTTTAAAAATCCCCCACAAGAACCGTTTTATCTTATCATATATGAAAAAAATTCAAGATCATCCTAATGTTTGTTTAAATTTTTGGGTTTTGATAAATGATTACATCATATGTAAATCTAGTCACTTATATATGTGACCATACGACACAATTGACTAATAAATTCTTTAGTTATAAACATCTATGAAGTAAGATATTCTAAATAATGGTGATACATTAAATAATATTTATAACTGTTCATATCTTTGAACATATTCAAACTTATTAACTTCATATAATCAAACGTTATAATGTCATTTTATTTTTTCTATGTATAACTCATTATAAGATCATAATAATTATCCTTGGAAACCTATTCCATAAAATTTTTTCCAAGAATTAATGTAACTATTTACATTTTTATTTATCGGTCCTCCTAAATATATTAAGGATAAATTGAAAAACACTTTAATATATAAACATAATATAACTCATACTTTTTTATTTACTTCCATACTATAATATCTTTATGATATAAGTGTAAATAAATTTAACTTGATAATGGTGTAATTCATTATTTGATAACTTTTCACTTATCTAAGTCCAGAAATTCTTCCACTAGTCTCTTCGAAACAATACTTTTTTCAGAATATCTTGCTAAGATTCAACAGAAAGTAATTATTTTAGGCAATAGCTCATATTTCCTTTTATTAATAACATTTAAGAAATAAACTATAGATTTTATATCATATATTTTATTAAATGTGTTCATTATAAATAATTTTAAAACTAAACTTTATTAAAATATACCATTGATGGGGGGTGAGAACACATTCCCTCATATTTTAACAAACATTTTGATAAAAACATTATCCTGGATAAAACACATTATATATATATTTTTCTCAAAACCTGTTATATAAATTGATGAATCGTAGTCCATGTGAATACATTTAATAATATCATATCAGTTCACAACAAATCTTATTATTGAGAATCCTCTATTACCATATAAGTGAAATGAAATTAATAAACACATCAATTCGATATATTCATTTGAAATTAATAAATTCATAAGCCTTAAAATCATAGATGTAATGAATATGTACTTAATCACATTAATATAAAATAAATGATAATAAATTCAACTATTTTTATTAAACTCCTATATATTTACAACACTTTTTAAAATATACATTTGACATCATATAACATTAAAAATCAAATAATTAATTTCTATAAAATCCATACCCAACATGGAAATTCCATAGAGTTTCAGAAATACATTAAGGTATATCTTGGATAATCAAATTATATTGAATTTTTACTCCACCTTCTTAACAACCCTAGGTAACAATGACCTTGATTGTCTTAATGAAGAAATATTGTTGAACTTTTCAACCATTTTTTCTTCTTATAATTTGATCGTTTACCTACCTTAACTATCTATATAGCACTTTATGAATTTGTAATCATATACCCAGTTTGTAAATTTATATAAATGTAAGTTCTATGAATCCAATAACATTGTCAGAAAATTTCCCCAAATGATAATAGCATAAGTTTCTTAACCAGAACAATCAATTTTTAGTCTCCTATTATATCATGTTATAAAATTATACAAATCATAATCCATGTGTATTAAAATATAGATTTAATTTCATATAAAAAAATATTGTTTATATACTCATCTTATAAGCTACATTAGATTAATATAGACATATTATGAAAATTTTATCCAATATTAGGAATTTTATTTATCAATAAAACAATTCATTAACTCCATTACTTAAAATAAAAACATCAAACTAATAAATTTAATTCATTCTCATCTTATAAAATTTCATTATATTTACTATTTTCATAAAACATATAGTTGATATATTATATCTCTCAGAATAACATGATTTTTTTCTACAGCCAACATGTATTTAAGGTAACCTATTGTATCACCAATCATATTAAATAATATTGAGTATCATTTGGCATACCAATTAATATTGATTATATGAGACAAAAATTCATTAAATCATTAATGTACCCTATAATATTAAGTACATGATTAATGACTAAGATTCATTTGTACATTTTTCACCTAAATATTTGGAAACCTAAAATAAACCACTATATAGTTTCAAAAGTATCTAGATTCACTTGTTGAATAATTTAAATATATGGTTACTGGGGAGAGAACTTTTATGATAAATAAAACATTCATTATGAAATTTTCATAAATCAAATATATGACTCAAGAACATTTTTTACGTTTCCATTATTATGACTAGATTAAATTAAACATCTCTTTCAAAATATTGATTTAAGAGTATGTTTTTTGATGAAGATATTGTTCATCTACAAAAAATAACTTTTATCATATGAATATCATGGTTTATTATCCATTTAAAAAATAATTTTATTAAATGGACTCAAAATAAAATAATGACACCTTTTAATAATCATTATACCTGTTATTGGGAAAAGATCCATATTTTAGTATACAGTGAGTCATATTTTGCGTTTCCCTCACCATAGAGAAATTTATTCAGGGTTTCATACAAATTAAATCATATATTTCACATAAACACTAAAGAAGGAAACTCTTTCCCCAATCCATCATAAAGGAAATATCAATTATATTACTCTAATAACATAAACCTATTATGTCCTCTAGGCTTGAAAACCCCAAAAAATATTCTGAAAATAGGCTACCACAGGAAAATTTATGTGCACCCAACATTGGCATGACCTACACAAGGATATGTCAGTGAAACATGTCCTTACTTACCTGACACAAGATAATCCATTGGAACCCAAATATAACATGACCTACCTAGTTAGCTGATCAAGGTCATCATAAGTGCTTATTTAGAAGGAATATAACACTTAGTATTTGAAGCGAATTTTAATATCACCATCTTAACTCATGTTATTTCCTTTTATGTTTGTATTCTTTTTTTAATTTAGTTCAAAATATTATTCCCTTCCCCAAACCAATATGATTAAACCATATTGATTTGAAACTCTTTATCCAACCCATATTTTTGTGTTACTCACCATAAACTATAAGTTAATTATATTCATACATATATAAAGGCATCGTATGCATAGGATATATGAACACTTCAGTAAATGTATATAATGATACAATATTGACAATATCTGCATGAGTAAGCGCAGAGAAATAAATAGCTTACCAAATTTAATTTCAAAGACTAGGTACAAGCCTCCAGGATCATTGGTTGTCTGATCCTAAGTACCTCTACACAAGGATACATCAACCAAGTTAGAATTTAATTCATCAAAACTGTAAAACCTGATATTCATAAATTAGGCACAATAATTAAATTTAATCAAATAAATTTGATTACAAACCTAGGTCAAGGTAAATAAAAAATTAAATTCATTATAGAGTCATTCCTACAATGAAATGCAAGGTTCTATCTATAAGATATTTAATAATTAAAATAAAATAAAATATATATTTATATTCCATAATTAACTTATTAATCATAAATATATCATGGAATAACCTTTCAAAAAAATAAATAATTCAAATATTTAAAAATTAGTTAACAATTCATAAATAGATTATAAGATAAAGAAAACTATAAACAATGTTATAATTTTGGATATAAAATTAATGAAATTCCATAATTTGAAAATAAACAATTTATCATCAAGATAATATTAACTCTTTCATATTCTTCATTGTATGACATTTATTTTAAATATTTAATATCTTATAAATTATAAACAGTTTAATAATTATGTTTTTGTTATGAAAAAATTTTATATATTCAAAATATCATATACTGAATCGTTATTTAAAACATGATCATATCATTCATTAGAACACTATTTTTGTGGATTAATTAATATCAAAATAATCCCCATTTTAATTTAAAAAATTAAAAATAATTAATTTTAGAAAATTATTACTATAAACTAGTTTATATTTTACCTTATTCTATATTTTATAAAAATTTAAAAAATATCTCTTATAAATTCTAAATAAACTATTTTAATTATATATCATAATTTATGTCATATCATTTGTTTAAGAGGTATATTAACATTTAATACATAAGGAATTTTTAATAATATAAGATTCATAATCATTAATTAATTAATTTTAATCCCTATATAATTAATTAATTAAAATTTTATTAATTGATAAATATCCCTAAAATACCTTTTATATTGATTTATAAACATTTTATATAAATTTTTATTCTTTTTAAATGTTAAAAACACATTTAATCATTTTTAAACAAATTTGTTTACCATTATGTAGAATCCCTATTTTACGTAAGGGTTACCTATTTTTACCTTTATTTTGATTCTATGTTTGTTTGTAATCAGATTCTAGATCCCTTACATCAAAATAGAACAATATTTCTTACTGTTGTGTAAGGGTATACCTCTAGTTTCATTATAGAGATAGGTTAGTTACATTTATTCAATCTATTAAAACTGGGTACTACCATTATGTAATTCTCCTAAAACCCACCATATAAGGGTAAATCAGGTGAAACTTACATATAAAACATATATGTAATTGTAACATTAATAATTATTATTTTATTTAACGTTAAACATTAAATCCCTTTATGTGTTACATTATTTAATTTTTCACAAGAATTTAAAACATGACATTACCATAACGTGAACTCCATCACATGAAGGTAATTCCTTGGTTACCTTTATGTAAACTTAATAAAACATAATTAACTTTTATATAACTTCCCATTCATATGTTACACATTGGTTACCCTTATGAAAACCATCTTCATAAAGGTAACTCCCTGGTTCCCTTTATATTTCCCTACTACATAAGGGTAAAAAAAAATTCAATTTTTTATGAAACCTGAATAACAATGCTCTTTTTTATTTTCATATCCTTTTAAATGTATATTTTCATAGATATAAAGCATGGGAAAATTTGGTACCAATAAATAGTTTAAATAAACATAATAACACATATTAAATCACACATAATCAATTTAAACCCTGGTCTAACAATCATTCATGAATGATTTATGAAACATTCACAAAAATCGAAATGATGCAATAATATATATATAATTCACCATAAACCAAAGATAATCTACATCATCTGAGTCACCATCATATGGGTTTGACATAGATCACTAAGTGTAGTCAAAAATCATCCTCTATCTATACTTATCTATAGGTCGAGCATAATTTCACATTGTATGAGTCGGATTCTCCATCCTATATGATTTTCTAGAATCTCATGCATAAATAATGTAAATGAAGAGTTATTTGGGTATAAAAAGTTATGATAAAACATAAAATAATCACATTCAACCAATATCATCTCTTGTATGTGGTTTATATAGGAGAATGAGGCTGCTCATGACTTATTGTCTCATTTATTCTTACATTATAACTTATGAATAAATATTGGGGGTAATATATGAATTATTAATATGAATAATTAATCATCTATATGTGTCATATTATGAAATGGTTTTTGAATAAATGATAGCTCAGGTGGTGGAAGGATTGGGTATCTGGCCAATACTACCAACTCAGTTAGTATAGAATGGTATTCCTCATTATGCATGAAAATTACAACATTCATGCATGGCCAAATATATTTATAAGGGTTTAGGTAATATATATCCTTCAATTAAATTATTTATATATTGTATATGGCTTGAAATAGACATGAACACCATAATTTGTATTAATATCAATAGAAGTACAAACCAAAGATCCTCAAGAGGTTCATTATGAGTGGATGTAAACTTTTGTCAACTAAATTTGTTGCACACATCATGTTATCTAAATGATATGAATTGAAAATAGAGTATGAATTTAATTTAAAGGTAAATGTTAAATTTTATTTATTAGTTATAAGTTTTTATGTACATCATGGTTTGTAAATGTCTAAAAATTTCTCAATCAGTGGGATTTGTGAGTAAATTCCTAGAGAATATGATAAAATGGAACTGGGAAGTGGTGAAGTATATATTACATTTTCTTAAATTATTGCAAGAACTATATAAGTATTTCATGATGGAATACCTATTATAGGGATATGCATATTCATTATTTAGTTTTGATATGTATATAAGAAAGAGTTCCACAAATTTTTGTTTTTCCGTTAGAGGAACAACAATAAGTAGGATGTTGAGATTATAGTCGATAGTTTCATTGTCCAGAATGTGAGAAAAAATTGTTTTAATTATAGAAAAACAGAATGAAATGATATGGTATAATCTCAATTTATAATGAATCCAAAATATATTGAAAAACATGGTTTTATTATTTGACTGCCAAATTGTAATCCACATAGTTAGAAATCCATTGTTTTCTCTGAAAAAAATAACATCAAGATAAAGTATCATTTCATATATAAGATATTGAAGGATGGTGTTTCGGACCTATGGTAAATTGGATTATTTCAAAATCAAGCTAATATGTTTTCCAAGTAAATAGTATGGGGAATCTGGAAGAAACATTATGCCTTGGTGTGACTTGAGTGTCAAATAGTAGAAATTGAGACAGTAACTACTATTGTGGAATGGAAGTGAATCAAAAATTTCCTAACTTTCATAAAAGTATAAATAATATAAAGAAATATTCAAGTTTGAGATGTTCATAAATATGAATATTGTATTCATGATTCTAGTTCCTTTATTTTGGAAGGATTGACAATAGAACCTAGGTTCCAGATCATAAGGATTCTTATAGAAGGCAAGATATATAGATGTGGGGTATCTGAAACCATGATAACAAAATGACAAAATATGTACCTATGGAAGCATAACCGGAGTGTCACACCAAAATAACTTGGATTTGGAAAATGTAATATGATATTCATTGGTGGATATGTCATGTGACAAATTCTTGATGATGAAATTACATATTTAGACTTTGAAAATGTGTTCGTGTATGGTTCTGAAGGCTGGATGTGGAGAAATTACACTGTTCACCAAAATATATCAATTATTTTAGTGATTTCTATTGAAAAATGAATTTTTCCAAATCAATGGTCAACAACAGATGAAATTCAGAAGGTAGTGGAACTAGTTTTACTAGATAGGCCCCGTTATATATTAGTGGGGTGGGTCACCTGTGATATGTACTTGTAATAACTCTTTCATCTTTTGTTGATATAAATAAATAGGTAATGTTCTCTCATGGATTAGGAATAAGTATTGAACCATTTAATGTAGTATTTTTACTCTAAACATGTGTGCGGTCTATACTTAGATTCCTTGTTTAGAGTTTTTTTCTTCAGATTATGAGGGATGGTAATTGGGTGTGATGTCTACAGTGAATTTGTATTTTCATTTCTAGTACAACATATTTTTAGGAATCATCTGATTCATATAATTTATGTATTTCATTTTTCAGTTCCCACTCTAGTGGTTATTTTCACGAATGATGGTCTTGGAACCAACACACTAGACCCTTGATGGTGGGATATGTGGCCCTGAACTAGACTTTTAATGGGAATTCTAATATTGGATGTACATTATCCACCTAGCTCACTACCTCAAGACGTGATACTTAGTCTTCACTAACTCCATCAATAGTCAAAAACTAATATAACACACATTGTTTGATGAAAATTCAATCAAATTAATAACTCATTATAAAAGAAAATAACAGTGCAATTTTAAGGTTTTCAAGGAAAAGTTGTTGAATGTTTTGTTTTTGGTGAGTTTTTAAATCACAAAAAACCACTTTAGATTCACTAACCATTTCATATAAGTATCTTTTTTTTTGTTTCCAAAAACACTCTAAGATTTATGTACTTCAACATTCATATAATATGAAATTTTATCTTATAAATAAAATATTTTTGGATTATACTCATAAATCTCCCTAGAATGGATCATGTGAGAGAAGTGGGCTAATGAAAAGTGTAATGAATTTTTTTTATACCCCTAGGAATGTTAATTCTCTTGTATTTGATTAAAACAACTAAAAATTATCTTATTTTTCTCTGAAATTATTTAATTACCTATTATTTAGTGCTTTCAATAAATGAAAATACTAAATTAAATGCTAAATTTTTGTGGGAAAATGATGAGTCTCATTTTTCACCAAGTTAAGCCACCTAATTTTTCTACAGTCAGTTGAAAAATTTAACTTATTCGATATCAAATAATTAAATTAGAAATAAATTTACTGAATTTACTTTTTAGAATTTCATTTCTACACAAAAAAAACCCCAATGAAAATAACAGTAATTAGGAAATTGAATCACATAAATATAATACCAAATTAAATGGGATACAATTTTATTACAAATATAACTTATCGATATGAAATAATTATCCAAAAATAAAAACAGAAACACGTTCATGGTAGTAAAAATAATAATATATATTGCAAATGTAATTTCATTTCCAAAATAATGTTGTTCCAATTTAATGTCCCACTATTTTAAGAGAACACACATCATAAATCATTGAAATTCCATGTGAACATTGTGAAATTAATCAACACACATAAACTACCACAAAATAGGACTTAAATCAGAACCATCCCACAAGTAATTCCACTAACCTACGTCACACACATGAATTATCATTGATTATTAAAACAACACAAACCATGTCATTGAACATCACTATTACTAATCATATGTGACTGCCCACATGGACTACCTTTGAATAAAACATTGAACATGATACAATTATCAGGTGACGTTGATGATGGTGTATGACAAGATGATTCAAGTAGTATGGTGGAGTTTTTTAGGTAGGGTTTATAGGAGTTCATGTTTTCTATTATTTGGTTTGTAGATCTAGAAATGCATTTGTGATCGAAGCATAATTGGTAGATGAGTAGATGTAGCACATAAAATCAGTTTATTTGAAGGTGGCATGTTTGGAGGATTCAGGTTGGAAATGAAAAGTAGGGGTAGAGTCTGGTGACCTCTATGATATATTTGTGTGTTGGGGGAGATACTATCATCACAATAGAAATAATTCACAAGATACCAAAATTAATTTTTTTGAAAATCTCTCTATAGGATATCATCCACATTTGGGCTTCCTCAATGGTGTAACCCAATTCAGCATTCTCTATTGGAAGCCATGGAATTATTCTTATTTATTTCTCTTCTCTATGTCATGAACTTTTATAAGAGGTCTCATTTATTCATTTTTTTCTCATGTGTATCTTTTCCTATACTCATTCGTATGGGGAACCCGATTCCTTATTCTCTCTCATGCAGATGAATGATGGATCTGTACGAAGATAAAGATGGATATTCCTTGAATGATAATTAAGACTACTACCATTGATGAAGATAGATATGACGAAGAATATTTATGATCTCTTGAATATCTCTCCTCTCATGCTCCTGCATGAACAAATGTAGTTTTTCAAGAATTAAATTAGAAAATAAATTGTATCCTTTATTTTTAGTATTAATAATAGTGCAATTAGTGGTTGTAGATTTAGTAGTCATAGAAGTAGTAGTAGTAGTAGTAGTAATAGTAATAATAATAATACTATAATAAGGGATGAGGATGAAATAAAAATAAAATACCACATGTACACACACATGTACCATGAGATGTTCAAACCTGATGTGTCCCCGAGTCCCCACAGGGATGCTACCACTAGGCTACGTGAGATAGAAAAATAATTGTTATCATAAAATTATTAAAATAATAAGATATTATAATAGTACAAAATAATAATTATATAATATAAGATAAATATTCACAAAATATTCGATTAAAAACACTATAAACAGCTTTTTTGGATATATAAATTTAAAATTCTATCTACACCAGACATAAGAGGTAATGGATCATCCCATTAGTAAAGGAAGACTATATTTAAAAATAATATCCACTAATCCTTTGATAAATCCAGATACACCACACCTGATCAATAGTAATTCACAACATTTACATACCAACGAGTGATATTCTCAATGAAAAAGAGTTAATCATCTAGAAATTATTTCTTTATAATTTTGTCATTGATATCACTAAAATCTATTTCTTGGAATGATAATTGATCACTGATGAAATTCTTAGTTCCCTTTTTATTATTTATTTAAACATAAAATTCTTGTGTTTGATACATCCAACAAATGAGTCTAGCCTTTTCGGCCTTCCTTGTAATAAAATATCATAGAGAATATTGATCGATATACACAGTGAATTTTGAGAAAAAAAGTATGAATTTTTTTTCTAATGATAAAAAAACTACTATATGTATATTTTTCATTTTTTTAGTTGTATTGAGCATAATTTATGTATAACTAGCATAATAGATAAGTTCTAATATCATATCATTCCTTTATCATATAGTGGAACCAACTAATTAGTGGCATACATAACACATTAATTAAAATGATTCTTCCTAGGGTGATGAAATCATAATTAGATATTTTTCTAGGTTTTTCCTTAATGATTGAAATTTTTTATCACATTTTTATCCAAAATGAAAGGTGTAATATTTTTTTAATAGGGTTGTTATGGGTAGTAAATAAAAGTTAAATCCTTAATAAATTATCGATAGAATCCCACATTCCCAAGAAAACCTATTATAACAATAACTTATATAGTTATTGTAGCTCAGAAATTGTATCAATATTTAGTAAGTCTTATTTAATACCATTATATGGAAAAAATACCCTACAAATATTCCACTATATCATAAAGTGATATTTTCCCAATTAAAAAAAAGTTATTTTCATTGTATGCTGCCAAAAAAAATTCTAAATATTCAAAATATCCACAAAAGGAATTTCCATAAACCAAATATTAATATAGGAATATTATCAAGAAATGTTTAAACATTCCCCAAGAATATTTTCACCATTCATCATTTAAACATGGATGGTACATTCTATATTTTAATGGGAAATAACCAATAAGTAATCACACTATTTGGATAAGTGAACATGATTTTCTATGGATCTTATAGTGTAAAAATGATTCTACTATACCCTAAAATCCAACAAGAAAAAATTATTAATTTTTTATTCATATTAATTGATAATATTTTATCAGTTAAGGGTAATGGTATGTGATCCTTTCTAGTTTCATCATTCATTTTGTGGTATTATATGTTCACATATATTAGGAATCAAATATACATTATCATTTATACCATTATTGACATTCTATTTTTAGAAACTACATATAATGGTATGACCCACTGATAGTATGAGATATGAATCTTTAATCCTAATTTAATATTTTGAATCATTTTATTCTTGAAGCCTTTCTTTATCAGATGTGTTGAGAAAAATTATGGCTATATGGTCCTAGAATCAAATAACACCTAATCTAGTGTCTTTAGAAAATAATTTATTTTCCATCATTACCAAATATACATTAGGTTTATAGTTATATATAATTAGTTCATCACCCATACATGAAAATTTATTATATAATAGATGAGAGACATTCACATATCATCCATTTTTCTAATAAAATAAATCTTTTTTGGATATAACAATTATTTTTCAGAAAAAATCTTCACAAGTTTTATATTGGCCTCTAACATGTCCCAAATAATACTTAAAACCCTATGAAAAAATATTAAAAATAGTATGAGCACAAAAATCTCAGTAGGGGACATATAGAAACAATGAAAAAAAATGTGAATTCATGAATAGTTACAAAATATATTCTTTTCCAAAATAAGACATTGTGATTAAAATAAGCATAAGAAATCCAATTTTATATCCAAATATTTTCGTAAAAAATTTCTTAAGAAATCATAATGTTCAAAAAAATTCATAAAGGTTCCTTTTCAATTATGTAAAACTTATGATTTATTTTTCAAAAAAAATTAATCTATTTCTCACATATGAAATAACATATAATTTCCTTTAAACAAAAGCATGTGAGTAATTGCGTGGAATCCTAACAAAAAGAACATTATGTTAAAAAATCATATCAATATATAATATTTGGTAGAAATATATAACATTATATATACATGAGTTAGGGATAACTTCTTAGAAAACATCACATGGTAGTAAAAGTCCCATAATAGATAGGATCACTCACTAATCACATACTTAACGTTTCACGAGACAAAAGATTCCCCAAATGAATTTGTGTATGATAGCACCCATAATAACATGTATATTCTTATGTGTTCCATAAAAGGAAATCAATATAAAGGCATAAACATAAAAAATACATATGGAAAGAAATTTGTTGCATTTGAGAAAAGAACTTATGGCATATATTACCCTAGTTAATAGGGGAGAATAGGATATGTGTATATGTGAGATACATATATACAAAATTAAGAATAATTACATAAAAAATCAGATAAATAGAGATATTTTAATAGATAATGTTAAAAACCCGATGAAAATGGTTTTTTTGGGAGAACCCCTACACCCATAATAAGAACATTTCCAAATATAAAAATATATATTCTATTTAAAAATATTTTTGAAATTACATTGAAGAAAGGGAAATAGGATTTTTCATTGAAGAAAACAAATAATATTATAAATTAATTCAAATATCATATAATGGTTTAAACATTGGTAAAATCTATTGATGTCGTATATATTTAAATTAATCATTTTTTTCATTTGTAAATAAACTATAAACATTTTGTATAAATTGTGTAAAAATATTCAATTTGAAAACCATTAAAATAAATAATAAAGAGATATAATGTATCCTTTAAAATTAATTTATGCTTATATAAATACATTACTGAATTATTTATATTAATATGGACATTGAAGAGAAATATATAGAAAATAAATCTCTAAAAACATCACAACATGGTTTTTAAAGTAAAGTGAACCTTATGAACCCCTTAAAAATATTACATTAAAAAAAGTAAAGAAATTAAAATATCGTAAAAACTACATTTATCATTTATTTAATTATAAATAATAATTTTCTCAAGAAATTTATAAGTACATGGACATAGAAGCGAATGAGTTGGAACAGGGGCTTTATAAGAGTTTTTTTAAAATAAAGTCTTTCACCTTCATTCTGATTCATCGCATATGTTATTTGTCTTCTTGAATATTAAAAATATGTTAAATTTATAATTTATTAAGAACATTTTTTATGTTTAATATTTATTTTGTCTCCATTTTATAGTCAGTTTCTTAATCATTGAAGTTCAAATCAGTCATTTTGAAAATATTCATCTCATATGACCAAAATGACATCAGTATGATGAATATGGTCAAAAGGGTAATTATTTTAAAATATCCAAAATAAAAATAAATTACATAATTATAATTTTAATATATCAATTATATTTTTAAAATAAATACTGAAATATGGTTATGAAAAATGGACTTTTTATAATCATGGAGATGGTAGGTCGTATGTACGCATGGGTAACGTTTCATTTTTTCAAGGATCGTTATGGAAAGAGGTTAATTATTACTATATCATTAAAATGATAATAATATCATAAATAAATTATTATTTATTTAAATATACTTATTTATATCATCCATGTGTAGTGGTTATAGAAAACGAGTTATATCACTTTCTGGATGTGGTAGTCCACATGTACACACTAACATTGTTATCATTTTTTAGTGAATAAAAAGGTATGAAATTAAATAACATGGTATATTTTTTAAATTATTAATATTAAATTAATATCATAAATATTCTTTAAATTTATCTTTAGATATTTCTATAAGAGGATTTTATGGAAAAAATTACATCGTCTCTCGAGGTGGTAGTCCATTATACACATAAATGATTGTTTTGTATCCCATTTTATGGAAGAGTGTTGGATATAGATTATTAAATTAACATAATTAAATCTAAATATATTTAAGATTCTAGTGTAATTATTGAAGTACATTTTAATATTATTTATATTAATTATAATAATTAATAAAACAAAATTTTTTGTTTAGGAAATATACCTCTTCTTTAAACAACCACTTAAGGTTTACACCTAATAATTCCAAGGATGGTTTCATGATCCAAAGGTCCTATAGAAAATTAGAGGATTTTAGGAATATATTTGGTTCATTATTTAGAAAAAAATTATTCTTGATGTGTGAAGAAAATATGTGAAGTGGTTCCCTTTTATAGTAGAACGGAGGGGCTCTCTTAGAATCTCATAAAGTATTGAATTACTAAAAATTAATTTTCATATATATGTGACTCTGAATTGATAATATTTGAATGTAAAGTATGTACTAGTCAACATAATCTCATTAGATTAAAATTTGACATGTTTTTTGTGATTTTTAACCCATATCCTTATATTTTAACTCGTGTTACCCCTTTTTGACAATTATCATGATAACAATGTTTTTACACTTTAGGGGTCAGTACAGTTATTATAAAAATAAAATTGGTCCATTAATGGAACATATATGATATATTTAAATAAATACCAATAACATGATATAAGATATTATATTTTTTAATTTTTAATCATTTAGTAAAACATTATTTACTATGAAATATCATTAATATAAATCTTGACATAATTCATTTAATTTTACACAAAAACATCAAGAAAAATATTTAATTAGGATATATACCTTTCACAATTCACTAAAATGACTTATTTATCTATAAAAATTGAAACAAAGTAATTCATTTTTATTATATTACTTTTAATATTTTTAATATAATTTGTTTTATTTTTCTTTTAATTAATAATTATTTTATTAGTGTTTAATAAGAATTTATGAAACTTATTTCATTACTAAAAATTAGAAACAAATTATCATGATAAAAAATAATTTATATTTTAGATTAATATCCATAACCGAATATATTTCAATTTTATAACAATCATAAAATATTATATTTATTAAAAGAATTAAAGTGAAATTTTTAATTTTTCTTTACATAATGTATTATAAAGGTCACAATCATGGCCATATGATACAAAAATGTCATATATTAGAATTTAGGATTATTATGGATTTTATAAAATCATCCAATTAAAATTATTCAAATATTAGGTTTACGTTTTTTTCTTTGTCAAATTATGTTTATCTTTAATTGACTCATTTTACCTTTATTGTGTAAAAAAATATTTAAAACATTTTTTACTCATAATGGCCAAAAATAAAAGCGATTTATTTATAAAATTTACAAATTATGATAAAAAATAAAAATTCCAATTTTTAATATGAAATGTAGAAAAATATAAGGATAATATTTAAGATTAAACCGGAAAAAATGTGATAATAAATGGGTTTTTATGGAAAATGCAATTTCAAAGTAATAGATAATATTGCAATAACTTTATGACTAGAAATAAATTTTATACGAATTTAAATAAATAAAAATATATATTGAATATATACTCTTTCTTTAATTATTTAATTTTTATGGTTCATTTGATAAATTAAAATAGATAAACATTATGCAATTAAAAACAATTTTCTGAAACCGCATTCTTAAACATAAAAAAACATACACCTAACTCATGAAAAATAATGATTCAAGTGAAATAATTTATATTTGTATAAATAAAATGGTTTATATGTCACTTTAATAATAAATATAAAATATAATGATACTTTTAATATACATTATTTATTGGAATCAAATGATTGTTTTTGAAAAATTCATTAATTTTCACTATTCAGTAAAAAATAAATCATTTTAGAAAAATATTTAAATTTTACCCAATGTTAATTTTGATATGATGATTTAAAATATGATGTTTATAAGATTTCTAATATTTCAAAATAATTAATTATAATACTTTCTACTAAATAGTAATAATTTTTTTGAAGGAAATATATTTTTAAAGAATAAGACGACTTAACTAAAAATTGAGTGATTATTTAATAAGAATATATTAATAAATTTATATTTATTAAGATATATATATATATAATAAATTGTTAAATCCTATTTATACCTAAACATTTAAAAACTATGCTATAACCGTCATATTTAAATAATAATATTTTTTTCTTGTTTAGGCTTGGGGATGAGTATCATATACGCTTTCAAATGTAGTTTTATTTTTAAAATATCATGATGTCACATCCACCCCCCCCCACATTTAATAAATTTCATATCCACCATTAAAATTTATCTTGGTAATAAATGGTTTGATATATGAAAATAACATTCTTAAAATACCATATCATAAAAAGTGTTAATAAAACATCATCATGATAAGAGAGAAATAATAATATGAAGGTTATCTTGAATAAAATGATAATAAATTTCCAAATATGATAAAATTGGTGGGTAATGAAAATATGGACATTGAAAAAAAATAATTCATAAAATCTGATAGAGAGTGAAAGATATCATTGATCATAATAAAATTAAAGTTAATTACAAAATTTAATAACCACAAATCCATAAAAAAATGAAACATGAAAAAGATAGTAGACTCATTAAAAATGAAGGTAATATGATAAAATTTTCATTTCAAGATCTTTTCCCTAGATTTAAAGAATTCCTTACCATATGGACTAAGTACATATGAAAAATATACTTTCTAGATGAGTATAATTTAATCTTGTAATCAATTTCCACCACAATGTCATTTTTTCCTCTAAAAGATGAGTATTAAAGATTAATTTTTATTTTTCATGAAGCACTAAAATAAACTTCTAATTGATCACATAATTCCAAAAAAGGATAAAAATGAATTCATTTAGTATTTATAGATTTATTAAAAACAAAAAATGTTTAGAACAAGGTACGATAATTAATAAAATTAATATACCTTTTTAAGAAGAAATGAAACATTAATCACAAAAATCCAAAAAATAATATATGATGTTACACATTGATAATTAAATAAATAACTAACCTTAAAATTTTTAGAACATTTCAGACTAAGATCAAAACCTAATGATTAGAATTATTTGATCATATATTCTTCCAAGATTTGTTTTTTAAAATATATATCAAAATAACATCAATCACTCTAAAAATATCATACCAAAAATGTATATGTCATTGTTATATAACTCCAAGATATGATAATAATTTATATAAATGAATGAAATACCATAAAGGCACACTAATATTATATATTCTTACAAGAGATAATTCGACCTTTATTCCTCATATAATATCTAAGAATGTTTTTTATAACGTAATCATATAAGGTTCCCAAAATAGTCAACAACTATTGAAATAATTTTAATCACCTAATCACCGAATAAATTTCCAATCCCATGGTTATCTCTATGTTAAAAAATATGTTCCAAAAATCAACATAATCATAATCTATCACATCGTTTAAAAAATTAAATTTCATTCAATCCAAGACATCACGTAGGGTTGTGGTTAGGTTACACTTGTAACAACTCTATTTTTTCCTTATAAGAATTTAGAATTTTTTAGGGAATATTTTCATTGTTGGACATAGAGTCGGCATAGAATTCCAATTCCCAAAGAGGGTCAGTATTTACATAAATAAAATATTATGTATAATATATCATGTGGCGTATTTTTTTTTGAAAATATGGAATAATTCCCAAAATGGGGCCTTAGATGGTAAATATAATTTCATGGTGGATTCTGGAATGTTCGGTTTATTCTAGTAATGACCTATAGTTCTTGGGAATTGGACATTTCATGGAATGATGTTGCTGCCGGTTCTTTTAGTAAAATAATTTATTTATTTATTTATGTTATTTTAAATGAAAAAACCTAACCATATCTATATAAATACTAGTTTATGGAATGTACCCACAGTGAGATGCATAATCCTTGGAGATTATAGATCGAGATGAGGATAACTCTATTGGAAACCATAAGTGTATATCGATGATGAATGGTCACAAGATTGTGAGGCAGACAGATATCATAATGAAATTATATTCACCATCACTAGTGAATTTTTTTCCACTAATTATTAATGCATCATCGATCTAGGACTCATTTTTTAGGGTTTCCTCTTCTGCTGATTATTGATATTGAAATTTGGATTATCTTTTTAGTTTACCTTAGATCCTGTTAATTGTATGAACAAAATTAAATATTGTTGAAGATAGCTTTTCAATATTATCCATTGTGCAATTAATCACCCATTATTCTCCCATATTATGATATTTGGACGTGATTTAATCATCAAAAAATTAAATTATCGTGTTCTTTTACTTTTACCCCACTATTCTTTATGTTTATCATCGTTGGACCATGAGGTATCATTTCGACATTGTCGACGCGGGTTCAAGAACGATTAAACCTCCAGATTCATGGTGGATACTCTAATGACATTTGGATTTATCGATTTCAAATGGATCAAGGTCTTGACTGGGATGTATATGATTGATATGTGGATTAGTGATGTAGAACAGCAATGGGGGGCATGACATCTTCGCATGAGCGATTATACTTCGGATTTATAGGCACCCAAGGTTAGGAATCGATGGTCGGTGATGTTTCCTTTAGTTTTGGGGAAATCAAGCAGTTCAAAAGGCACAAATGGTGAAAAAATTGATATAGGATACAAATGTTGAACCTTTTGTTTAAATTTCCCAACTGTATTCCATGTATCCTATAGAAACACACATTTTGTAGTCCTCTACCTATGAAGGCTATGGATTAGAGAGGATATGAATTTTCATGAAAGTTATAGAGTCATATACACCATGTGACCTATTTCTAGTGTCTTGGCATGTAATATGGGAGTACAAGGTTATAGACACATTCAGGCTCATAGTTATAGCTGGAGTACATAAGACTAGTTGTGTACTCAAACATGGTCCTGGTACACTTGCATGACCACTGTACATGTGGATGTGTATGTAGAATATGGGAAGGCTTTGGGTGGTCGAGAGACATGTGTAACACCAATACATTATTTTTATTTTTACATTTCTTCCCAATCCATTTATAGGGTAGAACGCACCAATGCGACGTGGCCTGGCCACACGTTGTGTGGTCCCACATACACACCATGTACTTCTCCCATGAAGTTCTACCTTCTGCATATCCTTCTTTGTAACTGAACTGTTACACCATGAGTAGCTCTTCCACAATATTTTTCTTTGCAAAATGCGATGGAATCCATTATTGTTCATTTTGATATATGACATGAGGTGTTTTGAGAATGAAACTTCTTCAGGAGATGCTTGACCGGTAGCATTGACCAGGTAGGATCATCAATGATATGTAAGGGTTGGAAATCCCCAATCACATCAAGGTGTAGGTCCCCCCATTCTCTCTAATAATGTTGATTGGGACCCCCTATCACACTACGGTGTGGGTCATCTATATTTTATGTTTCACCCTCCTGATGCACTAGGGCATGAGTTCCCTAACAATGGAGTGGAACCCCCATCTTCGAGCTCTAGCAAGTGTGAGTACTCCACTCCAGTTAGCGGTCCCTCATCTTTGGAGCTCGTAGATTATATTTGGGTTTTCTACATAGACTCTTTAGAAGATATATGTGATTTTTGGGCTATAAACCCCCTATTGAAGCATAACATAGATCCACCATACTCTTTACATGGGAAGAGTAAGTACCCTCCATACTATAGTAGGGTAGAGGTCCTCTATCTACGGAGAGGAAATCCCTCATGATTGAGCCTTTTCAATGAGTGGGATCTCCATAGAATTGGATTCTCTATTGGATATGAACTACAATAGTAATGATTGGGCCCCTCTAATTAGATTCTTGTGTTTCTACATGTGAATTTTGGGATTAGAGACAGGACTTGGCACTAGAGGTAGGATTTTTTATTTTAGTAGTGATGTGGAGATAGTGATTCCATTTTTCTATTCATATTGGTATATTTTTTATAATATTTGACTTATTATTATTGTTATTATATCATATTAAAATTTATATTCCCTTATTGTGATGAGCTAGCTATTCCTTATTAATTATTCATGTTTGGTGGTTTTGGGGTGTCCTACTGGGTATGTTTACACTCACCCATACATGGTATTTTCCCAAATGATGAATAACATATAAAGATGGTAGAAATATTGGTGGTGAAATTTGTGGAACATAAATGTAATTGGATGTATTGACCATGTTTTGTGGAGGGAGTTGGAGATCATGGTTCGAGAACAATCTAGATTTTATTTTTCTATTTTTTGTTGGGTTGGGACATCATTTCAATTTGATCATGTATTTTTTACATTTATTATTTTGTTTTATACTATAATACTCTGATGTATTACCTAGAAGTTGTTGCATTCATGGTTATACATTTGATGTCGCAGTATTTTATTATTCATCTACTGCTTTTTATGGATATGGTAGTGTTTTTTCATTCATGTACTTATGGTCAAGGCATGTAATTTTATTTTATTTTATTCCTTCTCAATACATTTCTCCATCCAATAGCCTATTGGAGGCTGGATTAAGATGTCACGCTAAGCTTATCACTATACTGGCAGGCCTTGGTAGGTCAGGTTGTGACAGAGTGTTATCAAAGTTGGTTCTCCCTTATGCTAGTGTTGGATTTGTAACTATGATGAGGATTATTTTGGGACTTATGGATATTTATTTGTACTATTTCAAGCTTATTTTTTTGGCCAAGAAATCATGTTTTGGTGTGATGGATGATGTATCCATTCACTTGGACTCTAATTTCTACCTTTTCAATTCAAAACACTAAGACATAAATTACAGGGAACTAATGGAACATTCATCATATATTATTGAGTCCGTTCACTATCCTTCTTGAGCCATCTCCCCATATATTATCTTTGATCATGGTACGTCAGGATTATTATCAAGATTCATCTATGATGAAAGCTACTTATGAATTCAAGGAAATTTCATGATGATATACATTTTATTGATGACGCCTCGATTCAAGGACCCACTCATGAGGTAGTTCCTCTAAGTGGGACCCAAGTATTGCTACCACCAACTGATAAGTTCACGGACCCATATCCAGTACTCTATAAGGATGATCCTATGCATGTTGAGTAGTTGATAGCTCTATTAGTATATGAAGATGGTATGTGCGTTGTAGGTGTATTGTATGAATTATATTGATTCTGAAATCTTGGGTTTTATGGTGAGCTAGACCCTCAAATAGTAGGTGACTGGCCTGAGGAATTGGTCTTGGTTTTTAAACTTGTGTAGACCCTATCCAATCAGATGGTCGTGCTCGCAGCTAGTCTTATTCTTGGATTATAATGTGGTTCTGGTTGTACAAGTGGATGAATATAATATTCCTAGTGTGTTTTGTGAGTGTAGGAGACATATATGACTCATGCTTCATGATGAGATATACCCCCTTCTTAGGTGGTAGAGTACTGGTAGAATAATGTGCTCTGAAATTTCCACTTTGATTGAACCCCTCGTTTTGGTGTTCCATGAAACAAAAATTCCCCAAGGTGGTGTAAGGAACTAATATTACCCATTTTTGGTAACTGTTGACATGGATTTGAACACAAAAGTAAGGGGACAATCCCCCCATAGACACATAATTTTTCTATGATACAAAAAAAAATATAGGAGTTGGTGCTGCCCAATGTGGATAGTGTTGAGGTTTGGTTGATTAGTTATTTTAAATTGTTTTTTGAGGTGTTCTTGATGTGAAAATTCTTCATATCAGGCCTTGGTTAAGGAGTATATAAAGGCAAGGGGAAATATGGATTCATGTAGCATAGGCTTATGATCTAGAGGCTATATGTGTGATCATTGTATGAATTGTTCCTTATCATCCCCAGTCATAGTTTTGGTGTGTAGTAGCAGAACTATTTTACATGGATATATCCTCTATTCAAGGACTAGTGATAATAGTGGAGAATTTCATAATTACCCTTGTGTTTGGTGGCTCTTACAATGGAGGATTTTTTGCCAATATTTTATTAACAATTTTATCAAACTCTAAGAGGAGAGAGATCCTCACTTGGAGTCATTCCATATAAATTAGTGAGGCCCTATGATTTTTTACTCAGTATGGACTTATTTCCTTAAATCTATTCTAATTTGAATATTATTTATGTGGGTTACCATTTACACAAGTTAGTGGGATAGGTTTTTCACTTCTTTTGTATAAATGAATCCAAGGTAGAGTATAACGAGCTCATGTATATGATGATACAACTGATTCTCTATTAATTGTCAAGTATTACACGTGGAGAAATACATCTATGATATTTTAGTTCATTTTATGTGTGAGATTTATTAGGAAATCTTATTTATGTATTTTATAATTTTACCTCCCCACAGAGAGTTTTTTCCTACATTGAATTTCACAATGGATGACCCAATATCTACACTCTCATATTGGTGACAATATGTATATATGAGAGATATAGGTGTGATTGGAAATATATGCATATAATAATCTTGTTAGACCCATTTTGTTCTGCTAGCCATTCTAGTGTTGTTCACCTAGGAGGCAGATGGTAAATAGGGGTTAGGTATGGGATGATGTTTCTTGAACCATGTAACATTGGAAATAATGTCTGGACCAGAGAATCAAGGGATTATTTTAATAGTGGATAGGGGTGAAGGGGTTCATTGAGTTTTAACATAGTACATTTTATCACTAGCATGCAGTTGAAGAGAAGGATTTACCAAGAATCACTTTCTTGTGTCATTTTGGTTTATTTGATTCCTTATTAATAGTATTCGGCATGTTGGACACCACATCAGATTTTGTGGGACTTAAAAACATGATCCTTAACACCAATTGGATAATATCTTGGCTGTATTAAATAGTGATATCCTTGTGTACCCAGTGTTAGTTTTGAAGTACTTAAGACACGTGAGGATGGTTTGAGACATTCATTGAGTGTACCAACTACATGGGGAGCTCGAGTAGAGCTTGTTTTGGATTAAAGGGTTCACTTAACAAGGATATATCTTCTCAGACATGGTTTTGATACTATACCAAATCATAATTATGGTTTATATAGCTTTAGGTCCTCCCAAAGATGGGATTGTGGAAGTGGATGCTCAGAATGAAGTTTTTTATTCACCTTTCTTTAGTGAGGTAATAGAGTAGTTGACCTCGTTACAGTTGACACTTGATGGTGAGGATGGTGTATAATACCTCCAATGGATGGTTATCAACACATTTATCCTACAAAAGTTTAGGGAGTATAATCTTGGAGACACATACTATAAGATCTTGCATGACCAGATAACTATTGGATGTGGTCTATTTGGATTTTTTGAAGGTGGGGAGCCTATAATACTTTTTTAAGAGAGGATGATGGCACCATTCATACAATGAGATGAGATGATAAGGGGGGTATTTTCCCTTGGTAGTACACCAAGGAGAGGTATAGATGTATTAGGATCTTATGGAATTAGGTTTTTAATCCATGTTTGTTGTATCATGTTTCTATGTTTATCTCTTTAGGTCTCACCCATATGTAATGGGTGGTCGAGGGGCCTGGATGGAAGTGGTAATGGGTTGGTATCTTTTTTAGTTATTATGACAGGGTTTCCATGATTAGAGAGAGGTCAATCCATTATATAAGTGATTTTAAAATGACTCGCCTTGGTGGATATCTTCATAACCATCGTAGAGAAAATCCCAGGGGATTGTTTGGGATACCTGTGCAAGTAGGAAGAAGTTCATCTTCATGGTGTTCCCTCAATGTTCGTTTCATACCGTGATGCCTGCATCACGGTATGATGATGAAGAACATTTAGGAGGAAAATGAAACTCAATTTTGGTTGACTTTGAATTTTCAACCCCATATATATTGACAGAAAACGTGGACTATTCATGTTAAGGATAACATACCTCATGATTCCATGTTAGCTTAAGGCCATATCTAGGAGGATCATTTAACATTGGTGGAGTTATTTTATAATAGTATATACCACTCCACTGTCATTATATCACTAGTTGATTCTATGTATGGGAGAACCAACATGTTACTACTGTATTGGTTTGATCCAGTGGTAAATAGCACCTGTGGGCCAAGATTTATTGATAGAGATGGTTGTAATGGATGTATTTCATCTAGATAAATATGAGTACTAACAAATAACTTCATGAGTAATTTGTTGTGTGATGATATTGGATTTTGTAGTTTTATGAGATGATCGTGTGATCAAACTGATCTCACATCATTATGAATTGTGGGAATTTGTCTAGGATTGAAGGGTATCTCTTAGGTTCATAGGCCTTTCTTCAGATTATTACTTTGGGTTAGGGAGGTGGAATACCACATTACCCTTTGACCACAGTTAGATCATACATTGTGATGTATTCCACATGTTTTAGATGAGGATACATGTGAATGACTCAATACATGATCTCAACAGGGGTGTATTGGACATTGACGGTGGATTTACCTTTACAAGGTGTCTGGTATTGTTTGAAAACTAATAAGAGAAGAACCTTTTTGGGAAATTTTTTCCCTTGGATACATGGAATTTGATATAACAGAAACCCTCAAAAGATCTTTTGGGACTAGGAGACCTTGATTAGAGCTCGGTATCCTCACTTGTTAGTGGTATTTCTCTTTTTTGGATGAAAATACTAGAATGTGGGGAGAATGTAATGACTATTTCTTTTCCCTATAAAACTTTTAAATATTTGATGGAATATTTTTTATGTAATTCACTAACTCGGTACAAAATTCTAAGATACAGAGAGGCCTATTATTGACCTAATAAAAATATTATATATATTAAATCATGCATGAGTAATTTTTTTAATTAATGGAATAATTCCAAAATGATTCTCAAATGGGAAATATGAGGCCATTTTTTTCTAAAATATGCAGTTTAACCTATGTGCAACATAATTATCAATGGTGTCAAACTTTTTGTGGATGGAAATTGTTGGCAGTTAATTTTGTAAAATAAATAAATAAATAAATAAATAAATAAATAATTTATTTATTTATTTATTTAAATTCCATAACCGAACCCTATACATATAAATAATATGTTGTGTAAATTTTCCAGAGATAGCTTCCTAATTAAGGGGTATTAGGGATTGAGAGGAGGATGGATTTGTTGGAAACTGAGAGCATGGATTGAGGATGAGTGATCCGAAGATTTTGAGGAAAATGACGAGCATATTGAAATTCTCATTTTCATCTATGGTGAATTCATTATTTTCCAATGATGAATATACCATCAAGGCAGGACAAATTATTTTATTGTTCCCTCATTTTTTTATTATTGATCATGGATTTTGGATTATCTCCTTAATTCACATTAAATTATGTGAATTTCAAAAACCAAAAAAAATCATGATGAATGACGATTATCAATTTTAATTTGTGTGCCATGTTTCAAAACTTCGTTACCAATATCATGAAAAGTGTACATGATTTCATCATAAAACAATGGATTTACCTAATTATTTCTTGTTTCCCCCACCATTCATCACTTTCTTCATCATTGGCATATTGAGTTCTTGTTTGACATTGTCAGGGTGGGTTTGAGCAGGATTAGACACCCAAATTTATGGGGGCTACATGAATGATATTAGGATCAGTAGGTTAACGTTAGATTGGGGTCCAAAGTGGGTTGTGGGTGACGGATCCATGGATTTTGGATTTGGATAAGTGAAGGGAGGTTATAGGGGTGGTGTGAATTCTTCTCAAGGATGATCGGACTTCCCATTTCTTGCCAACATAGATCGGGAATTCAAGGCTCACAATGAATCAATTGATTTCATGAAAATAATGTGGTCAAATAGGTGTCAACAATGGCGGAAATTTTGGATCTTTGATCATAATGAGGAAATGAGTTTTCTTAAAATTTCATAATATCATGTCGTGTCTCCTAATGAATCCCATGTATTTTAGACCCCTGGATATAATGGATAGGGTTTCGAGTGGAGTAAATATCAGATTCCATGCATAGAGTTATACATGTTGTGTGACCTGGTGATAGCGTCTTGGTGCGTACTCTACGAGTTCAGTAACATTACCATGTTTAGAAACACTATAACATCAAGTGTACATGGTCATGACTATGTACTCAAAAACAGAATGGCTACATAGGCATGGCATCTATACACAAGTATGGACTGTGTACACGAGAATAGGCTAGAAGATCATGAGCAGGCACAGGGTGGTTGAGACATACCATTTACCACCTATGCATTTCATGTAGTATGAAATAGTTTCCAAAGTCGTGACCATGGGAGAACATGTCTAGGAAACAAGGTGAGGTCCCATGTCATGTGACACAAAAAACATGTCGTGTACTTATCCTATGAACTTTTAACTTCTGTATCTTTTTCTTTGGAACTTAGATTTTGGCTCGTGAGTAACCTATCTAGAGTACTTTTTCATGTTGTATTTATGGTATCCATTATAGTGGCTTTTAAAAAATTTCATGTTGTTTTGGGAGTGTGACTCTTCTTTAAGTGTTGCTTGAATGGTAGCAATGATCAAGTAGGATCATCAGAGAGATGTTGGGGTTAGAAAACCCAGGTCACACTAGGGTGTGAGTCCCCCATTATCTCAACTAGGGTTCTGTAGCAACCCCCCATCACATAAGTTCATGGGTTCTCAATCATTTGGGTGAACTCCCCCCCCCCAAAAAAAATACACTCGGGTGAGGTTCATCTATCTACAGAGTGGAACCCCCATCTTTGAGCTCTAACATGAATCGGTCCTTCAACATAGTTTGTACTCATTCAACCATGGAGCATAGTGGTGAGGTGTGGGATCTCCAAAAAAACTCATTAAAGGTTATGTGAGATTATATGGTTTTCCACACCCCTATCTTAGTTGAGCAAGAGACACCCAAACTCTTTATGTGGGTTGATTTGGTACTCCCAAAACTACAGTATTGTAAGGGTCATATATCTATGAAGTGGAACTCCCCCATCATCTAAATATAGTGGTGGGCGGGTCCTCCATGGGAGTGAGTGATCCCTCTACTATTAAGAGAAGTAGTG
This sequence comes from Viscum album, assembly GCA_963277665.1. Classification (NCBI taxonomy): domain Eukaryota; kingdom Viridiplantae; phylum Streptophyta; class Magnoliopsida; order Santalales; family Viscaceae; genus Viscum; species Viscum album. Next base: position 588,011,146 of record OY728164.1, on the reverse strand, counting down.
AGGAGTGGACCTCTCCACTCAGATTCTCGTGTGGTTATGCATGATGATAGACATCGAAGATAGACCTTGGTGTTTCAACGAGGATCATTATTCTTAGCTAGAAAGCAGATATGGATATACCATTTATCACTTTATTTGGGATTATTATTTATTATATTTATCTTATTGCTATGGTTATTGTCTGATATTCATATTGACATGCCCTCATGGTGATGAGTTAACTACACTCTCCTGAATCAATTTTTTGTTTATTTATGGGTTTCCTACTGGGTTTATTTATACTCATTACATCAAAGGATTTTCTAATATGTACCATGTCAAATAAATATGTTAGGAAGATCAATGATGAAATTAGAGGACTATATAGGTGCATGGATGCATTGACCACGTTATGTTGTTGGACATGAAAATTAAGAGATGAGATCTCTCTATCATTCCTTTTTTTTCGATTTAATTCAGGTTGAGAATTAATTTCTATTTGAATATGTATTTTCCCCCTTAATAAATTGATTTTATAATTTCATACTGTGATTTATTCTTTAGAGTTTATTGCATTCAGGTTTATTCTCTGGATGTTGCAGAATTTTTTTATTCATCTGCACCATTTCATGGATATGGCTATGTTTTTGTGTAGAATAACTTTAGTTTAAAGCCTTAAATTTTAGTTTATTTTTTCTTAGTTCTTATCACCAACCCCTGAACTATGGGAAGAAGTCTTGGTGTGTTACACTTAGCTTATCGTCACCCAGGTGGACCCGGTAGGTCGGGTCTTGATAGAGTGTTATCCGATATAGTTCGTCCTCAGGTTGGTGTTGGAGTTTTACCAATGGTGATTATTGATTTAAAACATAATGAAATAGTGGTTTAGTTTTTCAGGTGATGATTTTTAACTAGGGAACCTGCTGTTGGTGTGATAACCGACATATCAATTCAACAAGACAAGGACTAACTACCTATTGACTCAGCATATCGAGACATCAGTTATAGGGACCAAATAGTACATGCATCGTATGGGATTGAGTCATTTCACTATCCTTATTGATTTAGGTCCCCAGATTATCTCTTTTACTATGACACGCCATTATAATTCTCAACATTCTTTTGTGATGATATCCAGTTAGGATTTCAAGATATTCTCATTATGAAGACTTATTGAGTGTTGATGCGTCATTTATGGGACCCACATATGACATTTTTCCTCCATTCAAGCAGGAAGTAATGATACCACCAATTTAGTAGTTCATGGTCCCATGTTCAGTGTCCTAGGTGGATGGTCATTTTAATTTTGATATTTATATGGCACCTAAATGATAGTATAACTATACATTGAATCAAAGAATGTTTTGTGAGTTACAAATATATATATAGATTATGTTACGTGGATATCCATACTATTAGGTAGTGGGGGATTAGATCAGGGTAGTGGTCTAAGTTTTCTTTCTTCTGTATCCCATGACTGATCATATGATTGTGCATGCAACCAATCTTTTTTGTACAGAAGTATCTAGTTCTGATAGTACAAAAAATGAAAAACATATACAATGTGCACTTTTTTAGTTGTAAATATATATAATTCCCCTGATTTATGATGATCCAAACCCCTTTCTCATGTGGTAGAGTACTGTCACGATTCAATGGTGAAAAATTATCTCTTTGATAGGTCCCCACTTGGAGGATATCTTGGTGGCGAAACTTCTCCATGGTGACACGGGGAATCATTAGGGCCCTTTATTGGGTACACATGATGTGGCTTCAGACATACAAGGAATATAGACACTTCAACCAATGAGAATTGTTCTTATAACATGATCCTAAACTTTGAAAGTGAGTTAGTGCCTCCCGAAGTTGATAGTGTAATTGTGGGGTGGACGATTTCATTTGACTTTTATGTATGAGTTTGTTTTAATGTACATAGGTGTTAGAGTGGGCCCTGGTTATGGATGATAGTTGGGAATGGGAAAATACAGCTTTAAGAAGTAGATTCTTGTGACCCTAAGCCTCTAGGTGTGATTGTGGTATGACTAGTTCATGTTTTTCTCTAGTTTAATTCATGGTACATGGTCATAAGAAATGATTCCCTAGACATAGCCCTTATTTGAGGCCTAGTGGTATCATTAGATCCATTTAGATTAATAATTGTGTTTAGAGAAACCTACAATGTAGGATACGTGATCACACTTCTTTCAAAAGTTTGACAGACTCAAAGATAATTGGGAGCCTTGTGTAGAATCTGTTCATAGAAGACAGGGTGTACCTGTAATTTTTTACATTGTATAGACCTATTTTTTACAATACATGCTTAGTAAACTGTTACTAGTGAGGGTAACAGTGTACCTGAGTTAGTGGGGTAGGGATTATCCTTATTTTGCAAGAAGGGGTTGATAGTAGAGTAGGATGTGATCATGTATAGGAGGATACAGATGATTCCTTATCTTTTGGCCAGTATGACCCTTGAGTGGTAGCTACTGTCAGCTATTAGTTCCTGTGATATGGGATGGGTATGAGGATGTCTTCCCTTCGAATTTTCCATGTTTACCTATCCATAAAGAGTTGTTTATATGTACATTCAATATGGAGGACCTATATCTTCAATAGAATATCAAATGATCCCATACAGATACGAGACATGGCAATTTGGTCAAAGGAATCTACAAAGTAAGGGAATTTTAAACCTAGTATTTTCTCGTTGGTAGGCTAGTGTAGTTCGCCAACGAAGAAGATGTGATCTTGTGGTTATGCATGGAAGGACATCTCCTGGTCCATGTAACGTGGGAAGGGATGCATTTCCCCATGAATAAATAACTTCTTTGACTAGTGGTCAGGGGAGAAAGGTTTGGTAGAGTATGACAACAGGACAGGTTATCATCATCTCATGTTGAAAGAGGAGGATGTATTGAGATTGGATTCCTTGAGATACAATAGTTTCTACAAGTTATTTATGATCCCATTTTTCTTGTTGGAAGCCCCATAAAATTGTTTCAAACATTTAAATCATATCCTTAACCCCACTTGTATTGTTTTCTAGTAGTCTTCTATAGAGACATCCTAGTGTAATCAGGATCAGTAGTGGAGTATGTGAGACCATTGAGTATGGTTCAAGATATTCTCTGAGGATACCAGTACTATGGGTATCTCTCATAGATTTAGTGATAGATTACATAAGTCTACTTCTCGGGGATATGTCTTCTAAAACATGGGTGTGATATTGGATCCCACAAAAGTTGAGGATGTGATATCTTGAGGGCCACCTAAAGGTGTGGTCATAGTAAAATGTTATCATAATAAGGTTTTCTATTTATTGTGTTTGAGTATGGTCATGGAGTATTTGATCTATTTATATTCTACCATTTAGTGTGAGGATAGTGTAGCATACCTCTTATCGATTGTTTTTACCCCACTACTTCTATAGTGTATTAGGGATACTGGATATGGAGATGTTTATTATGTGATATTTCATGACCAAATATATACTAGGCATTGTATTAATTGATTTACTCAAGGTGGGGAGAATATAATCCTTATTCAATGACGGATGATGACACCAATCATTATATGAGAGGATGTGAGGTGGAGGTTGTTTCCCTTGATATTACAACCAAGTGAGATAAGGATGTACCTGGATCCACTGGCATCGTATTGGGAAACCAAGGATGTTGTTTCACATTTCATATTCTATCCCTTGATGTCTCTCCCATCTTTAAGGGAATACCATGGTTCCTAAATGTAAGTAAAAATGGAATGTTATCTTTAGTGTTCTCATGAAGGTGTTTCTATGATTAGGGAGAGGTAATCACATTATCTAAGTGATTGTATACTCGAATGGCCTGAAGGTATTATTTTTTTTTCTATTTTGGATAATAACCCTCTTTAATTAGGATGTGGGGGAACCCTTACATGACCCATAGTCCTAGTATAACAACTCCTAGTACATGACCTGAGGCTAAAGATTAGTGGAGATTTTTGGACATCTATATGTACAAGAGTTTGTCCAGATTTGAGGTGTTCCCTCAGTGATCAGTTCAGATTGTGATGAACACATCACTTTAGATTGTTGAGAGGATGTTGGAGGATTGTGAGACTTTGTGGTGGTAGATCATGACATCCCCCCCCCAATAAAATTCCACATAAAGTAAACCATTCACTATTTAGAGAACATGTCTTAAGAATTCTTGATAAATTTCAGAAATATCATAGAGGATCATCTACATTTGATAGAGTATTATTATCATAATATATACCACTCCAGCATCGATGTACCACCATTTGTGGATATGTTCAAGAGACCTAGTAGGTCACCACTATAATGTTCAGAGATAGATAGTGACAATGATTTTGGGATTAGGGTTGGTGTTCGTGAAGTTTGTAAAGGGTGTAGTTCATCAAGAGGTAGATTATGACTACCCACTGATTTCATGTGTTTTCATTAGAATAATGAAAGTGAAATTTTGAGTTCATCAAGTTGATTGTGTGTTCCAAAGAGATATCCCCTCAAGGAGGGTTATGAGTATTTGGCTGGGGTGAATGGATATCCATGAAGTTCATAGGTTCTTCTTCCATTAAATATGATGGGTTATCTAGGTGGTATACCACCTGAAACTATGACCATTTATATATGAGAAACATTATATATTCAACTAATCGTGGTTGAGGAAAAATGTGTGTAACTTGTTAAACAATATCCCCAAATGTGAGATGGATATCATTGGTGGAGTACCTTTTCTAGATGTCTGTTGGAATTTGAGAACAAGTAGGAGAAGACCCTTTGTGAGAAAGTGTTTCCATATGGTGTGTGATTTTTGACAAGATTAAGGGCGGCCTGTGCATAATGATCACCCAATACCAGTGTTCAAAATAACTACCATTATTTTACTAAAAAATTAGAAATATAGTGAATCGAAAACACTGACTAAAAATCAAAAAATGTGTGAATCAAAAACAATATATTCCCAAACCTAATTATAAAAATAATAATGATAATAATTATAAATTTTAAAATAAAATTACATAAGGATGAAATTGTTATTGATTTTAGTTTACCAGGTTTGGGGGGTTCTAGAGAGATGAACATAGCAAGGATGACCTTGCTGGTGATGTAAAAGAGACTTTGGCCAAGATGATAAAATAGATTAAAACACTAGTAAAAAATAAACTATGAAGGGTCCAAAAATAGACTGGCAGTTAAGAAACTAAATTGAAAATTTCCCCCAAAATTTCTTTCACCCAACTTCATTTAGTATCCTTCTTCATCCTCTACTCAAACCCTAAAATTTGAATCCCTCTATTTGATTTCCACTGGTCACCTAATTACCTACACTCTGATCATTGCTACCCTTATCAAATCATGTTCCATTATATCCTACCTTAACCATTTTACATGCTCATTGTCACAAATCAACTAATTTTCATCACCTAGATTTCCTATCATTGTTAGATGCACTGAACAATACATGTATTTTACTCACCAATTTTCTTCAATAACTGTCATCATCACCTCAACAACCTCACTAAATTTTTCTTTACCCTCATTCTTGTCCACCGGTGTCTCTCATTTTCATCGCCTGCTTAGGCAATCCATTTTCAATCACCGCCTGCCAAAATTTGATCCCCACACATCATCTTATGAAATTTGGGCATTCCAATGGGGTATGGTATACATCAATGGTGGAGGAAGAGGAGATGAATAATTTATTGAGTTGGGAGGTGGTGTTGTGGGATGAGGTGGGGAAGGGAGTCACGGGGTTCCCATTATTATAGGATTCCCTAGCTCGTGGGCTCACTGAACATTCCCATAGGCATGGCATAGACTACAACAACCCAAAAAACATGGTACATTTTTTATAAAAATATTTCATTCATTTATTTACACAACTCTATATCGCAAAGGTATAGAATTTTATAGAGTTTGATCCATTTGGAAGATCCTTATAACACAAATTAGAAGAAAAAAACTGAACACCAATCATTACAAAGGACAAACACCATAGTGATACTTCGAACAATATATCAATTCTATGCGCCTTTAAGACCTATGAAAAGTGATTTTGAAAACATAGGGTGAGTGTAAAAATATTAGTAAGGGAATTTAATGATAAAAAGGAATCCTGATAGAGTTTTTCAAATAAAATGTAAAACATATTATAAATATTGTTAATGTAGGCTTATGGATACATGTATGATTTTCAGAAATAACATTTTAGTATAAAATAATTTCAATTTAGACATAAAAAATTTGGAAAATCCTCTCTGATAATTCTAAAAGGAAGTTTAATTTACCTAAAATACCTATAAGTATTCATAATAAATTCTCAACGATGACTTGAATCAGGACAAGGATTTTCGGTTCACTCCTGAGACATAGAACATGACGTATGTATGAGTCAATGCTCATTGCCCCTGGAGGTGCATGATTAATGGTTCATTGCACGTGAACTATCATGAGTAAACCCTCATTCCACATTATTTAGCAAGAGTAAACCCTCATTTCACATGAATTAAAATGAGTAAACCCTCATTGCACATGATTTATCAAGAGTAGACCCTCATTGCACATTATAAACATGAGTAAACCCTCATTTCACATGACTTAGCAAGTGTAAACCCTCATTTCATATGAATTTTCAGGAATAAACCCTCATTTCACATGAATTAGCAAGACTAAATCCTCATTGCACATGACATATCATGGTACATTATTTATCCTCAAGTTTTGTAAATAAATTCCTAAAAAGAACATTCTTGATTATACGTGTATCATGATGAATGCAACTTCTCATTTCAATACATAAATTGACTTTCATATAGATGTATGTAACTATTTCTCATTAAAGGTACATATATATATATATCCATTTATTAACATAACAATGATTTCACAGTCATTAAAATATCTACCGATTAGAAATAACTATATCACTTAGAAAACCATTTTATAGGTGCATCCTTATAAAAGTACATAATCTTAATTATATGATCATATAGATAGTGTTTTTTCAGAAAAGTTACATATATTAATATTTATTTACAAAAACATTAGTGTTTGAAAAAAATGTGATTTCCTACTTATGCGTATATACATTAAATAAAACCAACAATAACAGTTTTTTATAAAATGACATAAACATATTCATTCGTAAAACAAGTAATATGTATATATATACATATGTGTGTATATGTATATATGTTTTTTTAAAGGTATCAATTAAAACTATTCCATAATATATAAATATATATATGATTATTATTTTCATCAATCCACCTGTTTTGAAAAACATTAACTCGATAACCTCACTTGCAATTTTAGGGACTAATTAAAAATCCAAACAACATTAATTTAATTTTCTCGAAGAAAAAACTATGGCCTGTCGTGATTTAATAAATTTCATGATATATACATAAACATTCATACATTTTTATATTGAAAGACCTTATATCAAAATAATATTATTTTGAAAATATAATAGCAACACTCATATTTATAAGAGTCCAACTAAAGTTCTTTAATTAATTTTTTATCAAAATAAATTTTAAGAAAAATAGGTCTCACAAACCAATGATATTTGTATATCTAAAAATAAATATGGATCACTATGGAATAATATAAAAGGATCACCTTTCCATCTTGAAAACAATAGAAAGACTATTTAAAATACACTATTGGAAGGTTAAAATATGTTTTAGTATATAGATTTCAAGTTCTCATATGGTTTTAATAATTTTAAGTATAGCTATAATAAATACCCACTTTCTACCCCAGTAAAATAAAAATACATATTTATAGATACATGTATTAAACATTAGTATTTTTATAAATGAAAATTTCCTAAAAACACCTAATCTTTTGAATTTTGTGAGAAGATTTTTAACAAAATTAGCACTTCATTTTACATAATATGATTTTAAATAAATATAATTCGTTGGAAAATATTGAAAAATATGAATTCATAAAATTTACTAGTTCTTTTCACAATAATAAAAAAAATGTTTTGAAGTGTCAGATAATAATAACTTCAAAAGTGACATGGACCAATTAGAATGAAAATCAAGTATTTCATATAATACCATAACATGTTTCAGAAAATAATATCTCTTATAATACAGGCGTTGCATCTGGGAAATTAATTTAACAACATGGAGAGTTATATAATTCTTATAATTCAAAAAAATAGTAACATTTTTATAAAAATAAAATTTACTTTATTTTTCATGTGATTTCAATACAGCATGAATGAGGGAAACCAATCTCACAAGAGGGTGGGTGAATTTATACAAATAAACATGGAACAATTTGAATGTAATAAAATAATTTTATAGTCTAATATAATCCCCTAACTTTATAGATATTTTCAACACTCTCTTGAAAGAAAATTAAATGCACAACAGAATGACTTAATTACAACTAATAAACTTATAAACAATTTTTCAGTCATAAGAACTATGTTATATAAACTAAATGGAATCCACTTACTATAAAGACGACTTCAATGCTTTGAAACAGAAAAAAATCTTATTATACCAAAAAGGATAGATTAACACTGCAATTCCATTGGGAATTTTTTTAAAAGAAACAAGAAAAACTCATTTTTGTATTACAAAAGCATAACTTCCCCCTTACATAAATTTAAAAAAACTGTTCATTTTCAATTTGAAAAAAAAAATACAGTACATGATCAAGAATATATGAGCACGTGGATAGGGTAAGAACATAAATTCTAGAAATGAATTCTGTATAATGGTTTTGGAAATAGAATCCTCTTACGTAGGATTGAAGCAACGAGTACTCCTCGGTCTCAAATCACAGTGCAGAATAGGATGAAAACCACCTCTTATAAAGACTAACGAGGCTACAGATGGGAGATTAAGGATTGTTTACATCAATGGAGAAGGTTTATTATACTCAGACATTCAAAACTAGATTTCAAAATACAACATAATGTGAACACACCAATTAGCAAACCAATAAGAAAGAATACATTTACGTAAAATATATCCCTAATTCGGTCCAAATGGGATATTTGGGAACCCAAACCAAAATAATAAATTAGAATCAAAACATAAACGCATTGTTAGTTTTTTTTAATCTAACACAATATTGCAATGAGGGATTAGAAAAAGGATTTTCCCACTTACAACACGATGCATGGAGTCATCATGTGTTATCAGTGCGAGTTTTAGGCCGACTGAATGCTAGTGGGGGTGTGTCAGCTGCCTTCGTGCATGACCATCCCAAGTCACAGGATCCTCAATGGGGAGTCACTCCAAGGAAAGGAAAATCATGTTGACCATCGTTATCGAGGGTCACACGATAGGGGTGCAACCGAGAGTAAGATTTTGACATAATCCTTTGAGAGTTTGAAGATGACAATGTAGTAGGGTCCCGCTCGACATTACCCATAATCAAAATGAGACTACTCCTTTTCTATCCAACATATTAAAATTATTAATAAAACATAATTTTAATATTATAAAAACTCATTATTAATCATATTTTAACTTATTACATTTATTAGATATACAAATATATAACATATTTTATTAGTTTTGATTCAAATATATTAGAATATTAATGCATCAAACTTAGAATTTTACACTTTATGTATTTATTATTATTACTGTTATTGTAATTGGAAAAAAATTATACTCTCCCTCCAATAACTATTATTACAAAATTTATGAAATCATGTGTTATAAAAAATATAAATTAGGTATTTATCTTGTTTAATATAATAATTTTATAATCAATAAGACCCATAAATACTATTTAAGTTAATAAAAATACATGTATGTTTCTTTTTTTCTGCAAAAAATAAGAAAACATTTAGTATAAAAAGTTACTATGATTTTCATTAAAAAAATAAATTTTAATGTTTTAAGATTACATTCTATTTTAATGAAATTATATTGAATTAAAAATATATATATATATATATATAACATAAAACATTTTTAAATATGATCAAAATAAGTATTTATATTTAATCAAGACACTTATTCAAATCATGTTTTTCTGTCTATGTACATAAATAAAATAATTTAATGTTAATTAATCACTAAACAATATATATATATATATATAAGTGTCTAGTAGTTATTTTTTGTTTCATTTACTAAAATTTTATTTTTGTTTTTTAAATATTACATCAACAGTTATATTGAGTGGTCATATTATGTATAAATACATAAATTGACTCATCAATTTTGTCGATTCTTTTTCCACCATGATGTGGACAATTTTTACAATCTTTTATGCTCTTACCCTTATTCTCTTTGTTTGATTTTTACTCAGGGAAGATCCCAAAAGTTTGGGCTGCGATATCATCATTATAATGATTGTTATGAGGTGTCCTTATTTGTTGCTAATGATTTTTATAGGTTTAATATTACCATCTTCTTAGTTTGAGGGGATTTTTCTTATATAGTTCTTAATGTATTGATATAATAAACTAGGTGTTCTTTTTTAAGGTTTATTTAATGTGTTTCTCTAAGAGACACAATTTATATAGGAGTTAGTTGAGTGTTAAAATATACCCCCTTAAAAATGTGTCCTCGTAATTTGATTACATATGAAACTAACACTAAAAAGTTTACAAGGCTTTAGGGTTTCTTACTTTCAAATATTTAGCATTCCCCATCGCTCATTATCGAGTCAATCGTGGAGACTGAGGGTCCACTTACTGAAAAATACCTTATAGATTTTTCATGGTCTTCCACTCAGTCTAGACACAGCCTGTACATGTCAGATCTTACTGATTGAAAATATGATGCACATTTTAAAAATAATTTTCTCTGACATACAGTATCAAAACATCACCATGTACTAGGTTTTTTTAAAAAAAGTTTGATAGATTCAGCTTTGAAATTTTCGAAATGTGGTTCTTATAATATATTTCCTATGTTTCCAAACAAAACTATAATCCCATATATATATATATATATAGTATACATGGATGTCTCCCTCTTCGGCATCTATTCTAAAATCAAATAGTGCATCATACTCTATGGATAGGGTGAAATATTTGAAAATGCTCTGACAGTACGTCCCTTGTCGAGAAAGGAGGAAGAGTTGAGAGCTTAATATTTGATCATAGGTGTGCCATGTTCCATGTTTATTTTTTGGTACGGACGAGGTGTTTGATATGTCATAGGTAATATTGCAGGTAAGTTGGATATTGAAAAATGTTTCAATGTTTTGGAAACTTTTATTTGTAAAAATTATTGAATGTAAGTCCTCAAGAAGGGACAAAAGAGTTGTGAGGTTCTTCCCCTTCCATATCAAAACTACCCTCTATCCTACTAATGAAATATTTCAAATTCTATGTTACCCTCTAGACATGATTCTAGATGCCTCGATGTCTAATGATTTATTACTCTTTAAAGCAATTTAACTACAAAAATCTATGAAATGTAATCAAGGGTTTCTTCATATCCTAACCTCTAAATTTATCAATACCTATGGTCTAATACCAAATCTAACGACCTAGAAAACATGGCCCAATTTTTTATAAAGATATTTCATTTAATTATTTTCACAACCCAATATCACAAAGGTATTGAATTCTATAGAGTCTCGATAAATTTTGATAATCCTTATTAAAGAACACAGAAAAAAACTAAAAACAAATAATTACAAAAGAAAAAAATACCTTATTGAGACCCCAACCACTATCTCAATTCTACATAATTTAAGCCCTGTGAAAAGATATTTTGCAAATATAGGGTTCGAAACAAAATCATAGTAGGAGGTTATCAAGAAAAAAAAGGAAACCATATCAAGTATTTCAAATAAAAGGTAAAACATATTATAGAGTTTGTTAAGTAAGATTAGGAAATCCTGTGAACAATTCTAAAATAACATTTTAGTGAAAAGAGATTTTAATTTACCCATAAAAAATTATGAAAATACTCTTCAATATTTCTTAATGTAAGAGTAATTTCACTAAAATACTTATAATCATTCATAATTAATTCTCAAAGGCAACCTGAATCATGACAAGGAGTCTCATTTCACTCCAGAGACATGGAACATGACATAAGCATGAGTCAATGTTCATTTCTCCTAGAGGTGAATGATTCAAGGTTCATTCGATATAGATTTGCATGATTAAACACTCATTTCTTGTGATTTAACAAGATAAAATCCTCAATACACATGAATTAGTATGAGTAAACCCTCATTAGACATGATTTAGAAAGATTAAACCCACATTTAACATGAATTAGCATGATTAAACCATCGTTGAACATGATTTAGCAAGATTAAACACTCATTGCACATGAATTACCATGATTAAACCCTCATTGCACATAAATTAGCATGATAAAATACTCATTTCCTAGGATTTGTCATTGTACATTTTTTGAACTTGGTGTTTTGAAAATCAATTCATGAAAATAACTTTCTTGATTATATGTTTATCATAATGAATGTAGCTTCTAATTTAAATACATAATTAGACATTCATATACATGTATGTAAATGTTTTTCATAAAAGATACATACATACATATATATATATATATATCCATTTGTTAACATTATCATGATTCCATACTCATGCATATATCTACTGATTAGAAATAACTATATCACATTGAAAACCATTTTATATATGAATTATTATAAAAGTACATAATTATAATTACATGTTCATGTATATAGTAGTTTTGCATAAAATAAATAGATATACACATTTATTTACATAAACCTTACTTTTTGAATAAAACGTGATTCCATACATATGCATATATACGAAAATTAAAAATATTAATATCACTTTTTCATAAATGACATAAACACATTCATTCATATAAAAAGAAATATGTATATGTATACATATGTGTGTATATTTATATACCTTCATATAAATGTCTTAATGAAAACACTTTCATATAATATATATATAGGTATATATATTATGTTTATTATTTTCATACATCAACTTGTTTTGAAAAACGTGAACTCTGAAACCTCGCTTTCAATGTTAGGGATTAATTTAAAATTCAATAAACATTAATTTAGTTTTCTCAAAGAGAGAACCATGACTATTTGTGATTCAAAACATGACTTGAAATATACATAAACATATATACATATGTATATTCAAATCATTAATGTCAAAATAATATTATTTTGGAAATATAATTAAAACACCTATATTTATAATAGTCACATAGAAGTTATTTAATTATTATTTTTCAAAACATTTTTTATGAAAAATTTGTCTCATAAACAAAATCAATTTATATAACTAAAACATAACTTGTAACTATAAGGATGAATATAAAATGATCACCTTTCCATCTTGAAAACAATAATAATACTATTATAAATACACTACTAGTAGGTTAAAATATGTTTTAGTATATAGATGTAAAATTATCATATGGATTTAATAATTTTAAGCATAGATATAAAAAAAATTCCCCTTTGCTACACCAATAACATAAAAATAAATATTTCGAAATCCATGAATTAATCATTATTATTTCAATAGAAGAAAATTTACTAAAAACTCATAATCTCATGAATTCTGTGAGAAAATGTTTCACAAAATAGGAACCTAATTTTATATAAATTGATTTAAAAAAAATCTACTACATAGGAAAAGTTTAAAAAGGGTGAATACATAAAAATTCATAGTTCTTTTCACTATATTAAATTTTTTTTTGATCAATCAAATATTAATTAACGCAATAGTGACTAAGTCTAATTGGCATGCAATTCATGTATTTTATATAATACATTAACAAATTTCATAAACGTATATCCCTTACCATTATGGATTCACATATGAGAAATGAATTGAATAGCATGGAGGGTTATATACAACTGGCAAGTCGAAAAACAAGATAATTTTTATGAAAATATTATTCCGTTTACTTTTCAGGTGATATCAATATTGCTTGAAAGAGGGAAACCAATATTGCAATAGTGAGGTTAAATTTATACCAATAAATAGATATATATTTTAAAGGAAAAAACAAAATTTTATTCTAATATCATTCCCTTAAATGGAATGTGGTTTACAACACTGTCTTGAAAGAAAAATAAATTCAAAATAGGATGAGTTAATTCTAACTGATAGACATATAAATTCTTTTGAAAAAATAAGAACAATTTTATATAAAATTGATGGCATCAAATTACTATATAGTTGACTCCATTTATTTTTAAGAGAAGAAAATTAGAATATTAAGGATAAGAGATTAGCTCTACAATTACATTGGGAAAAATTTTAAAAGAAACAAGAACAAATCATTTTTGTATTACAGAAAGAAGAATTTCCCTTACATAAATTGACAAAAAAAATAATTTGAAATTAGGAAAAAAATTATTGCATTACAATATCTATAATATGTGACAACATGGATAAAGTAATAACATGACTTATGAAAATAAATCCAGCAATATGGGTTTTGAATGAAAATATCCTAACTCCAAAGATTAAAGTAGCGAGTACCGCTCGGTCTCAAATCACAGAAAAGAAGAGGATGAAAAAAACCTCCAATATTGACTATATAGACTACGATAGAGAGATTCTAGAGGGTTTTACCTCAATGAAAAAGGGTTTTAATACTCGTAAATTCAAACCCATAGTTTATAATACAACGTAATGGGAACACATTGATTAACATACCAACAAGAAATAATACTTTAACTTAAAATATAACCCTAATTTGATCCTAAGGGGATTCGTGGGATCCCAAACCAAAATTAAAATTTATAATCAAAACATAGTCACATTTTCAGTTTCTGGATATCTAACTCATCGTTTTAATGAGGGATTCGACAGAGGATGATTCCATAAGCCTCGCAACACTTGGAGTTTTCAGGGGTTTCCATCACGAGTTTCAAAACTACTGAATACCAGTTGGGGTGTTTCACCATCCTCCATGCATGACCATCCTAAGTCATAGTATCCTCAAATGTGAGTCCATCTATGTGAAGATGATGCAGGTTGACTCGCATAATTGAGGTGTCGCAAGAGCAGGGTGCAATTAGGTGTGGGAGGTCTACATAAGCCTTCGATAGGTTGAAGATGAAAATGGGGGAGGGGTGACTCGACTTTACCCAAAAATTAAATGGGACTACAAATTTTTTTATCCAATGCATTATAAAAATTATAATAACATAATTTTATTATTATAAAAACTCATTATTAATAATATTTTATCCTGTTACCATAATTATATATACTTATATATAGCATATTTTATTAGTGTTGATACTCATATATTAGTATATTAATTCTTAAAACAAATAATTTTCCACTTAAATTATGTATTATTAATGTTATTGTTATTTCAAAATAATTATACTCTCCCTCTAATAACTATTATTATAAAATTTATGAAATCATGTGTCATATGAAAATTATGTTAGGTATTTAACTTGTTCAATATAATAATTTTATAATTAATATTACCCATAAGTACAATTAAATTCAATAAAATTATGTGTATGTTTATATTTTTTTAATGCTGGAAAATATTTATATAAAAATTTAATATGATTTTCATTTAAATAATAAATTTTTATGTTTTAAAATTAAATTCTATTAGATTGAAATTATATTCCATTTAAAAATATATATAACTAAACACATTATTTAATATTATCATCATAAGTATTTATATTTAAACTAAATAATTATTCAAATAATGTTTTTGTGTGGATGTACTTAAATAAACTCATTTAAATGATAATTAATCACTAAATAGTATATATATACAAATATAAGTGTTTAACGGTAAATTGTGGTTTCATTAACTATAATTTTATTTTATTTTTTAAAATATTACTTCTACAAATATATACAATGGTAATTTTATGTATAATTACATAAATAAATCATCAAATGTTTAGATTCTTTTTTTGCCAATATATGGGATATTATTACATTCTTTTGTGCTCTTACCCTTATTATCTTCACTGGATTTATACATAGGGAATATCCCAAATTCACGGGCTACGATATCTTCATTATCTTGTTTGTTTTGATTTGTCCTTATTTTTTTTAAATATTGTTATAGGATTAATAATACTATCTTCTTAGTCTAAGGTGATGTTTCTTGTATCATTGTTAATGTATTGCTTTAATGAAGAAGGAGTTCTTTTTGATTAATATATATTTAATTCATTTTTCTAAGAGTCATAATTTATATAGGAGTTACTGGAGTGTTACATAAACATCATTGGAACCTTCAAGATAACTCATGGGAGTGCGAGACATCAATAAGAGCTTTGTATCCCCACATCTGGGTGAGTTTTTTTTCTTTTTTGGATGAAAATTATTAATGGTATGGAGAATATAATGAATCTATTTTTTCCTTTTTAATCCATTGTAATATTTTTAGGAATATTTTAATAGTCAAGGGTAGAGACGATGTATAATTTTGGGACTCCTAGAGGCATGATATTGATATAATAATAATATTAAATATATTAGATCACACACAAGAAGTAGATTGGAAATAATAGAATAAATCTCAAATAGAACCTCCTATGGATAATATGAGGGCATGGTTGATTCTAAAAAAGTGGGTTTTAACTAATTTGGGTCCTAAGGTTCAATAGTATTGAACATTTTGTGGAAGGAAACCATTGGGTGTGCTTTTTGTAAAATAAATGATTTATAAATGATTTTATTTTAAATGGAAATACATAAACCAGTCTCTATAAATACCATGTTACGGAAAATATCTAGGGATAGCTACATTACCCCAGGAGATTAGATATTGATTTGAGGTGAACATAATTTTAAACCTAGAGCATGGATTTATGTTGAATGATCGCATGATTGTAATGTAGATGACAAGCCATGTAAAGTTATCTACTTTATTGATAGAGAACACGTTATACACGGATGATTGATCCATCATTAAACTATGAATTTTGGTTTTAATTTTTCCTTCCTATTTTATTATTGATCATTTATTATGTATTATCTACATAATTTACCATTTATCCTGTGAATTTCATGAACTAAATTAAACCTTATTGAAGCATGATTATCAATTTTATTCCATGTTCCATGCTTCTACCCCTAATTACACATATTATAATCATTGTAAATGATATCATCATCCAAAAATGGATTAACCACATTCCTATCCTTATCCACAAAATTTATTCATGTTATTTACAATTGGACCACTAGGTTGTGATTAGACATTATCGTGGTGGGTTTCATCTCAATCGAACCCTTAGATTCATGGAGGTTATGTGAACGACGTACAAATTAATGTTTGGTAGTTAGATCTACGTATAATGTGGGATTCATGTGATGGTTCCATGTATTTGGGATTTAGAGTGATGGGAGGAGGTGAAAACGGACGTTCGCCAACTTCACATGGGTGATTGGATTTTTGATTTCCAATCAGAGGTTTCTGTGAATTGATGGTCGATGATGTTATCTTTGATTTAAGGGAAATGAGGCATCCAAACAGGCATGTAAAGTAACAAAAAATGGTTGATATAAGATACACGTTAATAAACTATGTTTCTATAAATTTTATGACAACACACCATGTATCGTGGAGGAACATAGACAGTGTAATCCCCTACCTACATAAACAAGGCATTTTGGTTGAGATAAATATCACATGTTGTGTGGGGCGTTATACACATCATGTGACCCGGTGTTGGTGGATCAATGTGTACTTTTGGAGTGTACAAGAATAAACATGGTAAAGAACACGGGTTATACCATAGTATAGGGGAACAACTATATACATAAAAAAACCAGTGTACATGAACATGGACAATGTACAAAACCACATACCAAGAGAACATAGGAAAACCCATGGTGGCTGAGACATGTCTTGTACCACCAGTAAAAACAATGCAGTATTACATGGATTCCCAATCCATTTCGATGAAATAAATTTCATCAGATAATAGGTAGGGTCATATGTCATATGACCCCATTTACTCTCCATGTATATCTCCCAGGAACTGCAACATTCTATATCTCATTATTCAGAAATTAGAAGTTGGACTACATGTAGACTATCATAAGTAGTTTACTGCATATAATGCAATGGAATCTCTCATATAGGGTTTTTAGTTATGATGTGAGGTGTTACAAGCCTGAAACGTCTTCAAGAGACACTTTACTGATAATCGTGATAGGGGAGGATCATCAGAGAGATGTCAGGTTTGGAAACCCCCATATTTCACCAAGACGGAGGGTACCCACCCCCTCATTCTCTCTACTCAGGTTGAGTGGAACCATATTCCACATAATGTTTTGGGTCCTCTATCTTCTGAGTGGAACCCCCTAGAGAAATAGGGCATGGTTCTTCTATCTATAGAGTGTAACCTCCCCCCCCCCCCCTCATCATCAAACTCCAAAGGGTGTGGGTCCTCTATTAGAGTAAGTTCTCCCTTGGACATGGATTTTAGTGGTGATATTCACGCTATCCACAAAGACTCGGGAGAGTTTATTAAAGTTGTTGGCCTTTGAAATCCCCTATTGTAGTAGGTAATTGGTCCACCATATTCTCTACATATGTAGATATGGTACTCCCTATACTACAATAGGGTGAGGGTTCTCTATCTATGGGGTGAATGTCCCCTATCATTGAGCATTGATGGCGAGAAGGTCGTTGATAAGGGTGACTTCTCCCTAATATATGGAGTTTATTATTTAGGTACATTCCCCTTCCACTCTAATTCTTATATGATTTCACATGATTCAAGACATCAAATTCGGTACATAACACTCTAGGTAGCCTCTTTGTTTGTAGGTGTGCTGTAAAAATGGATATTACATTTCTCTCATAATTTGGGATTTTTTTAGAGAATATATATATATATATATATTTTTGTGGTCTCATATTCTAATTGGAATTCCCTCATGGTGATGAGATGACTACTCTCTCTTGACGTTCCATTTTTAGTGATTTCATGTTGTCTTATTGGGTGTATTTATACTCACCATTAGATGGGATTTTCCATCACGTGGTGTGTCTTATATAGATTACAGGAATGTCAATGGTGACATTGGTAAAGAATAGTGTTACATGTGTGTATTTATTGGGATTGGTGGTAGGACATGGATATCTAGATTCAAAATCTCTCTAGATTTCAATTTCTCCAATTATTGTCTGGTTGGAACTGTATTTTTGGTTAGGCATGTATTTTTTTCCTTTATTCTTTGGTTTTATACAATTTTACTCTAATGTGTTCTCTATAGGTTATCATATACATAGTTATACTCTATATTTTTATGTATTTTATTATTCCTTTAATCCTTTTCATGGAGATGTTTGTTTTCATGTTTGTAGGTACTTAATGAAAAAATTTACAATTTTAGTTTATGCCTTCCCGGTTCTTCTCTCTAATACTTGGACTATTGTATGTGATATTAGGGTTTCACACTCATCTTATCACTGGTCAAGAAGGCCCTTCTAGGATGGGTCATGGTAGCACCCTTATCGCCCTTCAGTTGGGGAGTTCAATCCCCATGACCATGTTGGATGTGGTAGGTTATCCTTTTTTCTTAAACTATATTAATATAATTATTATAACATCACTATAATAATATACTTAATCAAAAAATATCATATAAACCACGAAGTTTATCAATTCCATTAAACTTGTGATAATACAATTCATTCTAACATAATACATCATGTTGAACCCCAAAAAATGTTTCCCAAAATTTCATTAATAATAGAAAAATCACATCACTTAAAACCTAAAAAGGCATTTATAAGACATTGAACTTATGATCAACCATAAACTCATAATCCCATGATGTATCCATAACTATTAAGTTAACATCATATGAAAACATCCTATCCTCTAAAGTCGTCTAAACCATTTCTATGATAACAAATATAAGAACTAGTCCTTAAAAAACATATTTCAGTTTCCTTAGATAATAATTGACATTCATACATTCCCAGATATATTTTAGGTTTATATTTATAAAACATTAGTTCATCACCCTTCAAAAAATAAATATTACATCCCAATTTTGACACTTCTATTTAGTATCCATTTTCTAATAAAATAAAAAATTTAAGATATAAAAAATTATCTTTTCCCGATACATATTTATAATATTCATCTTGACCTCATCAATAACCCTACTCATCCGTAAACCCCTATGAAAATTTTTTAAAATGTGGGATGAGTGCAAAAATATTAGTAAGGGATATATAAATATAAATAAAGAAACCAGTTATTTCCTGAATAATTACACAATATTTATCTTTTTCAAAATTAAACATTGGGTTTAAATAGAAATTTCATTACCCAAGGAGTCAAATTTTCTACCCAAATATTTCCATAAAATATTTCATAATAAATAATAGTGGTTCCTTTTTAATCATGAAATAATTATGAAAACATTTTCAAAAAAATCATACATTTCAACCACACGATGTGACATATAATTTTCATTAAATATACAATCGTGAGTAATCACATAGAGGAATTGCATAAAATCATTGTTTAAGAAGATCATATGAACAAATGAAATTTAATGTGAATAAATTATGAGCCAAGTATAACATCCTACACAATATCACATGGTGAAAGGTTCCCCATAATATATTATGTTTACTCTGAAATCTATTATATAAAGGCTCATAAAAAAGATATACCCAATTCATTAGATCATCATCTCGATGAACCCATCATAAAATGTTCATTTTTATTTTTTCCTCAAATTTAAAGAAATAATAAGTCATAAAAATATATATTACACATGGAATAAAATTGGATGCATTTGGGAAAAGAAATTATAGAAAGCATCACCCCATCAAAGGAATGGAGAATAAGTTTAGTAAATATGTGAGGTACATATATATATAATTTAGATGCATTAAATAAAATTTAATAGAGAGATAAATATATATATAAATACAATGTTCATAACCTAAAGAAAATGGTTGTTTAGAGAGATCCCTTACACCCATAGGAAAAACATTCCTATATATCAAAATATAAATTCCAACTAAAATAATTTTTTATAATAATTAGAATAATGGTTAATAGGGTTTTAATTTTAACAAAACAATGAATATTATAAATAAATCCAAACATCAAATAATATTTTCTTTTCTGCTAATATATATTGGTTTCATATACATTAAAATAAAATTGTCATTTTTGTCTATTCTAAAGAAAGTCAAAATGTTCTGTTTTAAATACATAAAAAGATTAATTTTGAAAAAAATTGAAATAAATTATAATGAGATATAAAATTAACTTTATAATTAATTTATTTCCATATAAATTTATTAATAAAATAATTTTAATTATATTGGCTTGGACGATAATGATTTAGAAAATAAATATTTATAACCTTCAAAATGAGATTTTAAAAGTAATATATCCCTTTAGAAAACCATAAAATATTAATTTTTTGAATTTTTTTAAATAATATGAAAATAGTAAAAAATAAACATTATCACTCATTTTATAATAAATTATAATTTTCATGATACATTTAGAAGAATGTGTACAAGGAAGACATGGATTTCGAAGGGAAACTTTAAAAGATAATTTTTATAATAAAGTCACATTCCTTGATTTTGACTCATCACAAAAGATATTTATCTTCATGAATAATAAAATTATGTTAATTATATACTTTATTAAGAAAATTTTCATGTTTATTATTCTTTTTATTTCCATCTTATAATCAATTACTTAGTCAATTATGTTTACCTCGGTCATTTAGAGGATATTCATCTCATATGTCCAAAATAAATTTGGTGGGTTGCCCATGGTAAAATAATCCATTATTATATAATATCTAGAATAATAAACATGAATTAATTATAATTATAATACATTAATTATATTTTTAAAATTAATCATGGAATATGATTATAAAAAATGAACTGTGTTACAATCATGGAGATGGTAGGTCGTACATGAGAAAGACTAATGTTTCCATTTTTCGACAATCATTATGAAAATAAGGTAAGTATGATATTATATTTATATAATTATAAAAATATCAAAAATAACATATTATTTTTTCAAATATAATTATATATATCATCCATGTGATTTGGTGATGAAGAATGAATCACATCGCTTCATGGAAGTGGTAGTCCACAAGTACGCACAAAGATCGTTATCATTTTTCACTGAAAGGAATGGTAAGAAAGTAAATGGTAAATAAATATTTATAGTTAATAATATTTCATTTAGACCATATATATTTATATAATAAATAAATCATTACAACATATTTTAATAAGAGATGATCGAAAACAAATTACATCGGTTCACTAGTCAGTGGTCCTTCGTACACATGAATAATGGTTTTCTTTTTCATTTGATGGAAGTTAATATATATATATAGGTTATTACATTTACATAATAATTTCTGATTATATGGAAGATATAGTTTATTTTTTCATAATTTTTGAATAATATTTCAAGAAGGTATAAGAATAAATAAAATGTAAATTTTTTATTAAGAATTATACCTCATCTTCAAACAACCTCTTATGGTTTAAATAAAAATATTTCATATAATGGTTTTATAATCAATAAAAGGACTATATTATATAGGGAGGGATGCTAGAAATTCATTTTGGTAGATATTTTATGAAATAAACTGTTCATGAAGTCTGAATAACAGATTATAAGATGTGTCCGTTTATAAGAGGGCGGTGTTACACTTAGGATTTCTAAAAATATTAAATTAATATAAAATTAATTTTCATATCCAAATGGATCCCAATTGATAAAATTAGAAGATAAGATATGTTTGTGAAAAATTACACACATAAAATATTCATTTCACAATTTTAGGTGATGTTTTCAACCTTATATTGTTTAACCCATTTAACCCTTTTTGACAATTACCATGGTAATGATGTTTTTACATATTGGGGTTAAATATATCTACTATAAAAAGAAAATTAGCCAATAAATGGATCATAGATGAAATTTTAAATTAAATACCAGTCAATTGGTCAAATATATAAATTTTGGGAATTTTTGTCATTTAATATAATGTTGTTTTTTATAAAAAAACATTAATATCAATTTGGACACTATTCATTTAATTTGACTTTAAAAACATTAGACAATTGATGGAATTTGAATATATTACATTAAAACATCACTCTAATGATATATTTATGTATAGTTTTTTTTTAAAAAATATTTCATTCATATTATATTAATTTTTACATTTTGAAAATCATATATTTCATTTTCCTTTTAATTAAATAATTAACTTGTCGATGTTGCATTAGAATTTAATTTAAGTATTTAATTACTAAAAATAATAATAAAATTACCAGTATAGAAATAATAATTTATATTTATAATTTATTTTTATAACCTAAAATAGGTTATTTAAATCATGGTAGCGAGATAATCGTGGTTTTGGGGGTGTTATGGGCTTGTTCAAGGCCTGGAGTCGGACTTTTAGAGAGAAACTGTATGGCTTCATATTTAGTAGAAACTCTAAAACAAAAGATTTATGGCTATGAGTAACCATGTGGGGATGATTATTGGTATGTAAGAGGCCACATATTTTAATGAAACCATGCCGCCTGGGGTGCACACCTCTGTGAGGGGCTCTGAAACTTTTGGTAGAGGCACACAACATGATTTGTGCATGGTTAGTCGATCTATGTGCATAAACCATGTGATGACTCCCCTTGGGATAGAAAAGGGTGAACGGTGGGCACATTGTTTGTAAAACTGGTTGGCCAAACCATGTCACTCGTATTTTAAAGGTGAAATTAATATTTTACAGCTGTTTAATTTTATGTTTAAACCCACCTTCCAAATATCATTCAAGTCGATGGTTTCACATATGGAACATCCTTTTGAAGAAAAATAATTGAATTATCCACCATTTCATCATTTATAATTATATTCAAACATTGGTTCTCTCATTAGATCCATGCTAGTAATTTCTCTATTCCTCTTGTGTCATTATCTATTTGTCATTATATTGATAGAGTTATTTTGATGCAAGATAATCTTCAATATTTCCAATCTTATCATATACTATTAATTTTCTTTTGATCTAGACAAACTCATATGGATATACTAGATAATTTCCATATTATGGAACTACTGTATTTGGTTAATAACTTTCTATCATGGTTTGGTGTTTTAGATGATTTATTTTCGTTGTTACACACGTAGGAATTTTAATCATTGTCCTTAAAATTGATTAAATTTTTTGGATAAATTTTTTGGAACCAGTTAGGTTCACCACCCAGTACAATTGAGATTATTGGAGGTTGTTAGAACCATCCTAGGTCACCCATGGTGTGTTCCCTTATATATTACCTATTTTATACCACCCCATTGGGTGCATATGAGTTCACCACTTATTTTTGGATCCTTGATAAATCGTATGAGACTAGAATAATTGATTAGGGGAAGGTTATGTCTCCTTTATATGTTATTACAATATGTGAATTATCTTAAACAATTAAATAAAAATTTTAATTATTTTTATGGTCTCATAAAATGTGAATCATTATGTAATGATGAATGAATTTTGATAATGAACTTTTTATGGTAGTGGATTCCTTGGACGAGCTCCTCAGGTCCTGATTCAATAGGATGCCATGGAAATTTATGCTCTTTGGGTCTTATTTATAGTAGTGAATTCGTTAGACCTATTTACTCCCTAGATCTTGATTCAATAGGATGAAAGGGCCTTACTACCCCTTAAATCTTTCATGCACGACCTCGCAATGAACATGATATGTCTACATACTCATTGGACTCCACCCAAGTCTTTATTGAGTTTCTATTATGATACTCTTATGACTGGATGAGGATTCATCAGTATTCTATACCTTATATCTGATCGTTCGTGGTACAACACTGGATTACACAACATTTTCCATTAATGACATTGACAATTGATTTCATGGCATGGCCATTGAGGATATGTTTTTATGTTTATAGATATCCATAGTATGGGTATCATATTACAGTTGTTAGAATATACCTTATAATATCTGATTATTTATTATTTATAGTTACCCTAGTTTTTGGGATCTTGACTATTATTTATAGGGATCCATTTCTGGCTGCACATAATCACTTTTTCATCTAACACTTTATTTAAATTACTGTTATATCTGTGATACATTGCTTGTAACATTTTTTATTATATATACTGAACATGTTATAGGCATTATTGGTGGTGGCCTAGTAAAGGTTATATCACACCCTATTTTTTCTATCATTAGGTACCCAAATAGGCTTCATGGATGCAGGTAGGGACAGGGGAAATCACCCACAATATGATTCTTTATTTGTTAATTGTTTAGGACCAGTGGTGCAAATGGATGATCTAGGATCGTGTTTCTATATGGAGATAGCTCCCTTCACATTTTTCTACATTTTTATTCCCTTATTGTACTGAATTGTTGTATAAATGTTTTCCTATTTTTTAGAGATATGATCATAAAATTGTATATGAATTCTTATAGATTTATTTATTATACTGTTTTATGGAAGTTTATCTGCATTTAGTGATTTATAGTTTTCTTCCTATATTAATTAATATATTTACACCATTACATTACACACCGACATGAGGGAATAGACTCCCTAAAGACATAACCTAGTCCATCACTACATGTCGACGAACTCTAGAATATGGGGAGTCACGCCAGATGCCATGTGATCCACATGATTGATGGAACATTTAGTGGCTCATGTGTTGGATTGTTACCTCATGTGTCTCTTAGTAGTGGGCTATGTAATTTTAGAGATAATTTCAATTTTGTCCTTATCAATTTCAATTCCACATTTAGAAATTTTGTTTCCCAAGAACATTGATATTTTCTACTATGAATTGTAACATTTCAAAAATTAACTCTACATTTTTAACAATGCATTTGTTTAAATATTTTTTCATAATATAAAAAAATTGAAAACAAGTTCCACAGAAAGTAAAATAATCAAGTAATACCTCTAAATAAATCTTAATAAGTTATTATAAGATACAATAATGTATAATGTTTTCTTTTGGATTATTTTAATAAGACTCACACATTAAGATTCCATGATTGGGTAAATTATTCCTTCATCTGATTTTCTTTATACATCATTTTATCTTTTTCCAAAAGGGTCAAGATGAGCCTTCTTTGGGGCTTTATCACTAGTTTGGATTCACATTCCCAAAAAAATAAATATATGTAAGTGGTAGGTATAATCTCTAGAATGTATCATATTTTCCAACCTATTAACTGAGATGTACATGGCCACGGTGCACATGTTGGACCCCAAAGTATATACATAGGCAGGATATATGGACATGGCCATGGTGCACAAGTTGGAATCCATGTGGATGAGGTTGGTCATGTTTTCCACCAACATGCCATGTATGGATACATGGTCTATGATCCATATACCATCAGGTGCATGGCTAGGAGATGGAGCAAGAAAACTCATTATGTGGGTACCTTTACATGTTTTGTACCCCTTCCTTATAAATAAACACCATCCTCATGTATATCCTTTATTCAGACTTAAATATTGGCCCATGAGTAGCCAATTCTATGTTTTTTCTGCATTTAACATGATGGTGGACTCTATATTAGCATTTGGGATATGATGAAATATTTTCTTGGCCTGATTCTTGTTTAAATGACGGTCAATGATGGTATTGAACATGAAGGATCCCCAGAATCACTAGAGTGTCACTCTCCGACAATGACAGGGCATGGGTCCTCAATCCATCGATAGAGTGGAACCCTCATACAGGGAAAGGTACAGGTACTCTATCTACTCTCTAGGTGGAATCCAAATGCTAGTAAGGGCATGGGGCCTAGATCGACAATTAGTGTGGAACCATCCACATGGGGTGGCCATGGTTCCACTAGTTATCCATTGAGTGGAACACTCCAATAGAGCCAAGGCATGGGTCTTCTACTATGAGAGTGGAACCCTCAAGTTGTGTAGGGCATGGTCCCTCTATCATCTATCAGAGTGGAAACCTCCTTTGGAGTTAGATCATGGTTCCTCGACCGCTAGAATAGAACCCTCAATATGGGATACGCATGGGTCCTCTATCAACTATTATAGTGGAAACCTCCTGTTGGTATTGACATGTGTCATCTATCTGTTACATGAGTGGCACCCTCCTATTGGGATATGGAATGGGTCCCCTAGCTATCTACTTAGTGAAACCCTCCTATTTTACTTTGGTATTGGTCCTCAACCTAGAGATTGTCCCCATAACAATGTGGCATAGTGGAAATGTGTTGCATGACATTTATGTTTCTAGTGATATGACATGAGAGATGTTGGGCATACATTTTGGACTTTTAGAATAGACAGAATTATTTACAGGGTTGGCATGTGAGATGGATATCCCCTTCCCTATAGTTTAGGATTCTTTGGTTTGATCATATTTATATTGGAATCCATGTTGTTGGATTTTTCCTCTTCTGTATTGAGTGGTGCAATATGTCGATCAATTCTAATCATGTATCTTACGTCTCCATCGTTATATTTTGGGTGATCTTACTAGGAATATATATAATAACATTTGTATGGTATTTTCCTACATGTGTCGTGTCTTAGGAAGATAACGAATAGGTTTTAAATGACTACAGAGGATTATAGGGATAACTAGTGCATTCGATCATGTATGGTGGTTAGGGATTGGATATTAGGATCTAGGATCTCTTATTACTTTACATTCATGTTTTTTCATGTTGGCACATCCTTCTAGTTTGTTGTGTATGGTTTCACTTTCCTTTTTAGTTTCCACCATCTTACTCTTGTACACCCTAGTGATTTTCATGCATGGTTTATATTATAACTATTGAAAATGTAACACCCCGACCCCAGTTACCCAGAGTCGGTGCGTTATTGCGTAACATTGGCATGATCACAAAGATCAAGTCTCGAAAGACCGATTAATTTAGTAGCCTTGAAACACTACATATATTCATAAGTTTTACATTACATCATAAATCAATAAAAAACTAAAACAACATCTTTTCTTCATATCCCCTCACATTATACCTTCAGGTCATTCATAAAATTCTTCTTCACATCCTGGAAAAATTAAAACATTGAAAGGGGTGAGCTCAGATGCTCAGTAAGGATTACAATATAGCGGAAACATTCATAATAAACATAAACATTTAAGGCAATGTATAACTAAACAAAAGCCTTTTAAACATGAACTTCAACATAATATGGAAAAAGTAAAATTACATAATGACATTTACTTATTCACATGGATATTTTACTGGTCGAATAATCACATGCAATATCAATAACCACTTTCATAATGATGGAATGCATAATTCGAGACTATCATAACCACGTAGCCAAGGCCTCATGCCAAGACTACAAATAAGATTTTGTCAAGGACTCGTGCCAAGACACTAGATTCTCTCATGAGACCTTCCGATGCATCGAGGAGCTATAGCGGGCTCCACCCGTCACTTATTAAGTCCAATGCATTTCTCATATGAACAGGTTTAAACATATCATAAACCATAACATAATCGTATCACATAAAACATGCATAAATAAAACATAACATTTCAACATTTCAATCACACGATATCAATACAACACATTGATATAATAAAAACATTATCAAAACCATTTTCAATACCAAAATAGAAGAAAATTAAAACATTGTAATTATTTTTCATTTAAAAAATAGTAATGGCTTGTAGAGGAAGTCGAAAATCAAATAATGGTCATGGCGGCGGAGAAGTCATTGTCACCGCATACGTATGACAAAAAAAATTATTTTTATCATTTAGTAAAATGCTTCATATAAAAAGATTCCTTTTGAATAAATGTAAAAGTCAAAGGGGTTTATACACCGTATAAATGAAAGTTGGGTATAAAACAAAATATGACTCAATGAAAAGAGATTGAGGCAAAGTCCATTACAAAGATCCTTTTTTAAAATAAAATAAATCTATTATGTGTATTCACTATAAGTATATATAAATACACTACAAATACAAGATAGGACATAATAATATCATGACATAATTTGAATGTAGGAGATTAACCCAACGAATGGAAATTGGGTTAAGAAGTTCCCTTACCTCGTGTCCGACTTGACTCGATCGTTCATTAACCTCCTGAATAATAAACTAGAGTTAATTTCTAATCTATTAAGAACGTTTTTCAAGTTTATCACTCCTTTTATATAACTTATTACCATGTTATGAACATTATGTAATTATTTATGTTAATAACAGTCGTTTTGTCGATCTTTGGTACTTGAGTCAAAAGTAAACTTCTTATAATTACAATTTGTTCATGTGGTGAAATATTCATTATATCCAGAATTATATTCCTAATGTAGATATCATATATATCATATATATCTATTATATACATGAATTTATAATATTTCATAACATTTAGAGGTAAGAAATGAAATGCACCGTTCATGGAGATGGTAAGTCGTACGTACGCATGAACGCTACTTTCATTTCTATTTCGTAATTATATAATGAAATTATAATTATATAAAGTTATACTATAATTACAGTATAATATAATGTATAATCACATTTACTCCATCCTTTATACATACCACATATGGCATTAATGATTCAAATCACTTTGAGGGGGCGGTAGTCCGCACTTCCTAAAATGAAAATATCGGGTTTACCCATAATGGAAACCATAAAGGTATTCCATAAATGAAAAATACAAAAGCTTATGTAAGACAAAAACATTTTATATATTATATATAAATTTAGTGGCATATTAATTTCCACCTTTGAAAGTGTTATATTAGTGTTGAACAATCATCATTTCGTGAGGCAGAAATTCTCCATCCACAGAAATAATATGTTCTTTAACCATTAGATTTAGGTTTGTGTATGTGTAGCTCGAATACTTATAATAACAAAATCCTTTTATATTTAGGATACTGTTGTTGTTACAAAATAAATTAATAAAATATTTTAGGGGGTTGGAGAAGCAATATAAAACATAAGAACACAAGATAAAACACTACCTTTAAAACGGCTAACACTTTTTGATTTAAGCTCAACGGCTTCCTTGGGAAGACTTCTGCCCAATGTGAGGATTCTAGGAGTAATATTGGGATGTGGAGAGACAAAAAGGGTAGGGTTTGGCCGAGCCAAATGCTTGAGAGGTGTGGGTAATGTGGTAGAGGTGGGGGCTTTTTACAAGAGGAGAGGAGGGGCACTCTTGAAAACTTATAAAAGGTTACATTATTATGAAATGATTTTCAGATTTAAAAGGTCCCAAAATTATATTTTTCGAAGATAAGGTGATAAGGGTTCTAAATATACTCATCCAATAGGTTTATGACATGTGAACGTCTTATATCTTACAATATCGTTTCATTTTATTTAAATCACTAATTAATGAGTTAATCACTACATCATCATGGTGTCATAAAAAATTTACATTATTTAATGTCTAAAAATTATAAAATAAATTTCATGATGTAGGAAATATTCTTATATTTTTAATGAATATTTATAGTCAAAAGGATAACTTATATAACCCCATGTAATAATTGTTTTAGTAAAACAACACATGTTTGTGACAATTTTATTTTTACTTTAAATAAAAAGTTATTAATGTCATTTTATTACCCATGTGGCTCCATGGGGTCCCCAAGTTGACCCATGGATTTTCTAGGTCGTAAATTATTCATCAAATAAGTGTAGGACAAGTTTCAAGATATTTTCATATTTTTATAATATCATTTTTACCTTAAATTTCACTAATTACCTTTAATCGCGATTAATTAAACCTAAAAGTTACAATTCACCAAAAATTATTTTTATCCCATTGTACCAAATTTTAATTCTTAATTAAAACCATGTATGTTGGATTTTGGAAAATAAAATCATAGAAGTGGTAATGGTTCATTTAAATGAAAATTCAGTTTTTTAACTACCACTTAGTGGTTTCACTATTCATCAAAAATTGAAGTTTTTCAGAACAATGCCAAAATTACACCCTAAGATATAATTGATATTCCTAATTCAAAAATGATTTCTATTTTAAAAAATTCCAAACATATAAGTTGCATTAATTAATTTTATAATTAATTCCCACTGTCACAAAAAATACCGTGTTTTTAAGAAAAAATATATATCAAAAGATTGATAATTGTTTATGTCGAATTTCAAAGTGAAATTTATTCTAATGACCACCATAGGATAAAATGGTAAAAATATATTCTAATTACACTTTAAAACAACTAAATAGTATAATTTATCACTATAAATTATTTTTATTAAAAAAGTTTTTTTTAAGTATTTTTCGCTATTAATAAAGAATTGGAAGTTCTCAGAAAAATACCAAAAAATCAACATAGGATAATTTCGATATTACGATTCCAAAAAATGAAGTCCATTTTGAAATATAAAATATATATAATTTCAAAAAGTGGTTATTACTATTCATAATGGCTATTTTGATTGGTCGCGGTGTGTTAGAATCTCAATCTAGCGTACAATTCAAGCTATTTCATTATTGAAAGAGAAGTGTATTGTGG
Organism: Viscum album; assembly: GCA_963277665.1. NCBI lineage: Eukaryota > Viridiplantae > Streptophyta > Magnoliopsida > Santalales > Viscaceae > Viscum > Viscum album. The sequence goes on along the minus strand of OY728164.1, from coordinate 587,979,653 downwards.
AAGCTCAGGGTGTTACATTCTCCCCTCCTTCAATAAATTGCATCATTGCATTTTGAAATTTTTCTTTGAAAATAAAAGGTTGAAAATAGAAAATACCTTTGTGGAAAAACCACATCGAAAATAAGGTTAATAAAAATATAACTTTAAAACGAAGAATGATAAGTACAAAGGTCACCTGAGATAGCCCATACTAGGATTCTATGAAAATATGGATATGGAACAAAAAAACCATCAAGGTCTGATGTAGAGTTGTAGAAAACTACATTAGGAGAGAGTTAACCACAAGAAAATCACAAACATGTGATTGGTTAAACGGTCATTGAATCCCCAGTTGGAAAATTTAACCGGCAATGTTTTTGTTTTAAGTTTCATTTTATAAAGTTGAGGAATTTATTTAGGAGATTTACTAAGAACGGAAGGGATTATACATACATGTCATGTAGACTTTCATTCTTTAATAATTTTTTACCACAAACCCATCTTTCACTCTAAATGTAATAGAACTCAAAAATATTCTATTTATAATATTAGTATAAGGTTCCAAATATTAACACATACCATTTAGATTAGGAAATCTTTTTTGTAATAACCAGGGACTTCCTGTAGGCTAGTGGTAGGTAATAAAGGCATGTCGCACTATGGTTGTGGGTTTGATTCCTGCAGCTTTTTCCGATGCGACGGGTTATCCCCTGACTTGCTGGTTGTCCATTTCCTATACTATAGTATTATAATATTCCAAAAAAAATCTTCATAAATGTTTTAACCTTAAACAATACTATCCAATTTTCAGATTAATCCATTCCAACCTTTATAGTTATCCAAAATACCTCCGTCCAGACTTTCTCTAAGAGGTCCTTAAATTCCAAAATCAATTATAACATTAGATTCCCCAAACAAAGTAATGTTTCTCTTATTGACACATATTAAAAATATTATTACCTTCATCATATTAAAACCTTAATGAAAACTACAAGTACTGCTGTACAATCCTTATATATATCACATTATTATTATAACCAGAATATAATCCTTGATTCCAAAAGCACCAATAAATTAATTATTCCACTTCAACTGTAGTAACATCATAAGATTGTCCTTAATCCCTTGGCCTTCTCTGATGTAATTTTCCCTAACGATTAGGACATTCATTTACATAATTCCCCATTTCCCTGCAATTGTAGCATTCAACATTGATAGACTCTTTCTTTACCTTGCTATCATGAGCCTGGTGAACTTTTTCTCCACATTTATAACAAACTCCCATTCATTTTAGGCAAGTACCGGGGTGATTCTTACCACAATTATCACATAATGGAAAATCCTTATTTCCCTTTTCCCTTTATCTGTCTCTTGTTCCACCATTATCTTCTTCTCTTGGTTTACTTTATTGTCATAAGATTTAGATAATACCTTTTCTCTCTTAATAGAACATGAGACAATATCTTCATACGTTGAGAAAGATAGTGATACTAATGCTCGACGGAGAAATGGTTTTAACCCATCAAAGAAATGATCAAACCTACTTCTTGGGTTATGTATATAATATGCAGCATGCCTTTCTAACATTGTAATGTTAGCTTCAAACTTTGTGACATTCTCATCCTCCTTCTGTCTCAGACTGAGAAATTGCATTTCCATATCTGCTCGATGGTTATGAGGAAAGTATTTTTCTATGAAAATTTCCTTAAACTCCCTTCATTACATACTTGATACTTATTCATCTTCCTTTTTGTTTTGAATCAGTGACCACCATTGATCGGCATCTCCAGTGAGGCGGTAAACTTCCATGACAACTTTCTCCCTTTCGCTACTCCCCAAGGCATGGAAGATTTTCTCTATGGATTTTATCCATTGCTCAACTACTAATGGATTTTTACCCCCATTAAATGTTGGCGGTTGTTGCCTCATGAAGCGGTATAACATATATCCTCCATGTTTCGGATCAGGGTGCTCCATACGAGTAAGGTTATTATTCATAACCTGAGTGAGTTGTCCCAGTATGGTGATAAGCAGATCATCACGAGTTGTATCACCAGCTCCACTATAATTATTTTGAGTAGAGGGAAACCCCTACATGGAGTTCGTGCATTGATATGGTTTCCATTCCTCCCACTAGGCGCCATTTCAAAACAATGGAATAAACTAGATTAGTTTATGAATCAAAATATATAATTCCATACTTGTAAAACACTTAACATAAATTGAACTATTTATGGATATATTCCATAATAATAAAAATAAATGTTTTCTTTGAAAATTATATACTCATAAACCCTTCATAATGGTTTGTAAAAAAATGAGAATTATCCTAAGCATATCTCCCGGGAGTGTTGTAACCAAGAGTGCAACAAGGCCCGTTGTTGTGCACCAGTTCCCATTCGAGTCTAGCTCAAAGTGGTGTTTTTGGGTTTTACCCCTAGGTACATCTGTGCTAGAGCTGCCTCTACCTGCTCATATCCAGATAGGGATGTATTACTCGGAAAACTCATAAAATCTCTATAATACCAAAATTCATGGAAGTTCTTCCATACTAATCCTCTAAGTCTATCGTAGGGCTATGTGTTCTAATCAGAGTTTATCTAAATCTAGCTTTCAAGGTTAGTACTAAACTGCCTCTGATACCAAATGTAACGCCCCGACCCAAGTTACCTAGAGTCGGTGAGTTATTGCGTAACATTGGCATCATCACAAAGATCAATTCTCAAATGACTAATTAGTTTAGTAGCCTTGAAACACAAGATACATTCATAAGTTTTACATTACATCATAAAGAAATACAAAACTACAACAACATCTTGTCTTCATATCCCCTCATATTATCCCTTCAGGTCATTCATAAAATACTTCTTCACATCTTGGAAAAATTAAAACATTGAAAGGGGTGAGCTCAGATGCTCATTAAGGATTACAATATATTAGAAGATTTCATAAAAAAACATAAACATTTAAGGCAATGTATAACTAAACAAAAGCATTTTAAACATGAAATTCAACATAATATGGAAAAAGTAAAATGAAATAATTTCATTAACTTATTCACATGGTTATTCTACTGGTCTAATAATCATATTAAATATCAATAACCACTTTTATAATGATGGAATGCATAATGCCAGACTATCATAACCTTGTATCCAAGGACTCGTTCCAAGACTATGAATAAGATTTTGTCAAGGCCTCATGATAAGACACTATTTTCTCTCATGAGACATGCAGATGCATCGGGGAGCTATAGCGGGCTCCACCCATCACTTATTAAGTCCAATGCATTCCTCATATGAACAGGTTTAAACATATCATAAACCATAACATAAGCGTATCACATAAAACATGCATAAAGAAAACATAACACTTCCACATTTCAATCACAAGATATCAATACATCACATTGATATAATAAAAAAATTATCAAAACCTTTTTCAATACCAAAATAGAAGAAAATTAAAACTTTGTAATTATTTTTCATTTAAAAAAAGTTATGGCTTGTAGAGGAAGACGAAAATCAAATAATGGTCACGGCGGCAGAGAAGTCGTTGTCGCCGCATACGTATGATAAAAAAACATTCATTTTTGTCATTTAGTAAATCGCTTCATATAAAAAGATTCCTTTTGAATAAACATAAATGTCAATGGGGTTTATACACCGTATTAAAGAATGTTGTGTATAAAACAAAATATGCATTAATGAAAGGAGATTGAGACAAAGTCCTTTACAAAGATCATTTTTTTAAATAAAATAGATATATTATGTGTATTCACATTAAGTACACATAAATAAAGTATAAATATATGATAGGACATAATAATATCATGACATTATTTTAAAGTAGGAGATTAACCCAAAGAATGGAAATTGGGTTATGAAGTTCCCTTACCTTGTGTCCGACTTGACTTGATCGTTCCTTAACCTCCTGAATAATAAAATAGAGTTAATTTATAATTGATTAAAAACCTTTTTCAAGTTCATTATTCCTTTTATATCACTTATTACCATGTTATTAACATTATCTAATTATTTAAGTTAATAACGGTCATTTTGTCGATCATTGGTACTTGAGTCAAAAATAAACTTCTTATAATTACAAGTTGTTCATGTGGTGAAAAATACATTATATCCAGGATTATATTTATAATGTAGATATCATATATATCATATATATATAGTATATACATGCATTTATAATATTACATAACATATAGAGGTAAGAAATGAAATACACCGTTCATGGAGACGGTAAGCCGTACGTACGCATGAATGCTACTTTCATTTCTAATTAGTATTTAATGGAATGAAATTATAATTATACAAAGTTATACTATAATTCCAGTATAATATAATGTATAATACCATTTAATCCATCCTTTATACATCCCGCATGTGGCATTAACTATTCAAATCACTTTGAGGGGGCGGTAGTCAGCATTTCCTAAAATTAAAATATCGCGTTTACCCATAATGGAAACCATAAAGGTATTACATAAATGAAAAATAAAGAAGCTTAAGTAAAACATAATCATATTATATATCATATATATATATATTTAGTTACATCTTATTGGCCACCTTTGATGGTGTTATATGAGTGTTGAACAATCATCGTTTCATGAGACAGAAATTCTCCATCCACAGAAACGGTATGTTAATTAACCATTAGATGTACGTGTGTGTATGTGTAGCATGAATCCTTCTTATAAATAAATCATAGTATATTTAGGATACTGGTGTTTTTACAAAAGAAATTAATAAATGATTTTATGGTGTTGTAGAAGCAAAATAAAAGATAAGAACACAAGAGAAAACACACCTTTAAAACGGGTAACACTTTTTTATTTGAGTTCAAAGGCATCCTTGGGAAGACTTCTGCCCAATGTGATGATTCTAAGAGTAATAGTGGGATTTGGAGAGACAAAATGGTTAGGGGTTGGCCTATCCAAAGGCTTGATATGTGTTGGTAAGGTGGTAGAGTTGGGGGCCTTTTATAAGATGAGAGGAGAGGCACTCTTGGAAACTCATGAAATGTTACATAATTATGAAATGATTTTTGGATTTCAAAGATTCCAAAATATATATTTCAAATATAAGGTTATAAGGGTTCTAAATATACTCATCCAATTGGTTTTTGACTTGTGTATGTCTTATATTTTACAATATCTTTTCATTTTATTTTAATCGTTAATTAATGAGTTAATCGCTGCATCATCATGGTGTCATAAGAAATTTAATCTATTTAATGTCTAAAAATTATAAAATAAATTTCATGATTTAGGAAATCTATTTATCTTTCCAATGAATATTTATAGTAAAAAATTTAACTTATATAACCCCATGTAATAATTATTTTAGTAAAACAACACATGTTTGTGACAATTTTATTTTTACTTTAAATAAAAAGTTATTAATGGAATTTTCCTACCGAAGTGGCTCCATGGGGTCCCAAAGTTGACCCATGGATTGTCTTGGTCTTCCATGATTCATCCAATAAGTTTATGACAAGTGTCAGGATAGTTTCATATTTTTATAATATCATTTTTACCTTAAATTTCACTAATTACCATTAATCGCGATTAATTAAACTTAAAAGATACTATTCACCAAAAATTATTTTAATCCCATTGAGCGACATTTTACCTCCTAATGACAACCATGTATGTCGTATTTTTGAAAATCAAATCACATAAGTGGTAATGTTTCATTTAAACGAAAAATCTGTTTTTTAACTACCAATTTGTGGTTTCACTATTCATCAAAATTTGATGTTTTTCAGAAGAATGCCAAAATTTCACCCTAAGATATAATTGATATTTATAATTAAAAAATTATGCCTATTTTACAAAATTACAAACATATAAGTTGCATTAATTAATTTTATAATTAATTTACGTTGTCACAACAAATAGTGTGTATTTAAGAAATAATATATATCAAAAGATTGACAATTGTTTATGTCCAATTTCAAAGTTAAATTAATTATAATGACCACCATTGGATAAAATGGTTAAAATATATTCTAATTACACATTAAAACCACTCAATAGTATAATTTATCACTATGAATTTTTTTGATTTAAAAATTTGTTTTTAAGTATTTTTCACTATTCATAAAAAATTGGAAGTTCTCAGAAAAATACCAAAAATTCAACATAGGATTATTTCGATATTCCGAATCCAAAAATGAAGTCCATTTTGAAACATAAAATATATATAATTTCAAAAATTGGGTATTACTATTCATATTGGGTATTTTTATTGGTCGCAGTGTGTTAGAATCTCGAACTTACGTACAATGCAAGCTATTGAATTATTGAAAGAGAAGTGTATTGTGGAAGCTCAGGGTGTTACAGAAAAAGTTATTTAATTATTCATATAAACTTATATATTAATATAGTTGGCTTTGTGCATATATTTACATTAGGAAATGTATATCCATTTTGGATATTCCTTTTGTAAATTTTCACCACCCCTACCCTATTAAGGTAGGCTTGGGGTATTTTAGGCTCGAGCCTCATCGAGTCGGGTCATGACAGAGAGGTATTGGAGTAGTTAATTCATTAGGATAATGATTTGAGTAGTCCCCTTATGAGGATTTAGTTAGGATTTAGGGAAAAAATTACAATGTCTTTCAAATGTGGACTTTAGGATAGAGAATCCAATATTGGTGTGGCATCCAACATATCCATTCACTAAGACCTTGGCTGCCTACTTATTGAATTGTAATACCACGAAATTGGTTGTAAGGATCAAACGGTTGATACATCATATAGTACTGAGTCTCTGACTATACTACTTAATTCAGCTCCCCATTGTGTGTGTGTGTGTGTTCTAATATTACTCTAGTACTTCCTAATTAAAATTTTAGGATGCATCAATGATAACATCCATCCAGATTACAAGTTTTGGATCATGACGATGATCTGATGTGTAGTGAGGACTCATTTCATGGAGTATCCCATAAGATTATTCCTCCAGGTGGATAGGTAAAAGCATCCCCACTTGTTGAGAAGAAGATCATTCCAGCTGGATTGCCTAAAAATGCACGCAATCCTATCACACTCTGTGAGTTCCATCACCAAAGACCACTGATGTTCTACAGAAAACCAGATCCCCATTTAGTGGGGGATTGGCTAGAGTTAGTGGTCTATGTTTGTAGGATTATCTAGTTGCTGAAATAACATGTGGATACCCTGACCAATATTTTTTCCCACATTGTAGTTGGGTGCTAGTGGATACTTTTTACCTAGATGTTGGATGATTTTACACTCTCAGGGCTCGACTTCTTACAGTTGTTCCATGAGGAGTATTACCATTTTGTTTGAATTCACTTTATATTCTTTAGATTCATGAGCAATAGAATGGATAGATGATAGTGGATGTGTATACTATAAGGATCACAAACATTACACGACACTCCCTTAACATTATTCTGGATGGATACCTCCGTGACTTTATGTTTTAGTATGGAATCCACATATAAATTTTTTCTAGTGTAGTGACTATGTGTATTCCCACCTATTCTAGGGTATTTTGGTGGGAACTAGTGAAGGATATTTTCTTATCAAATGGATTCAATGTAGATGGAGGTGTTTTTGGGTGTTATAGAGATGGTTCATTTGTAGCATATAGAAGTTTCTAGTCAAAAGGATCTCGGTGTGGGAGATATTCAATGAATATGGCTCAATAATATGGTTAGGGACAACAAAAATGACCATGGAAACCTAAATAGGAGAAGGTAGATTCTTGTGATGGGTGAGATCACATGTCACATGTATTCTAAACTAAACCTGGCAAGGAGCACTAACAGATGACTATTTGGCCACCATGGTAGTTGCAGCGCTGTGATCAGGGATCTCCTCAGAGTGAGCAAGGAGGAAAATATGGAAGAGGATTAAGTAGAGATCCAGTAGGAGGATTTATGGGTAATGAAATATGATATGTTATTTTTCCACCACCACCCCAAGGCGACCCATTTTAAGATTAGGGACTTGGCGATTCAGGTCGTGAAGAGTTGTAGACTTTTGTGGCATACATCACAGGGGTACATGAGATGATTAAAGGTTTGATATATGTTTATTATTCCCATAATTATTTATTAATAAAAACTAGTGTGAGTCATTCCTTCATATCATTAAACAATGTAAAAGAGCTAGAGCTTCCAATTGAGGCTTTAGCCTAGAATCATTGTCTTCAGGTTCCTACGGGAAATGCCTATATTGAATCTTCTAAAAGTGAGAGTTATATCTTCCTGGGGAGAGGTTCATGTAGGATATTTTTATCTTCATGATGAAACACTATGACATAATATTGGGTATGGATTGGTTTTCAATGGTTTGATCCCTAATTTAATATAACCATAGAAAAGTCATATGCATTCACACTGATTGGATGATCTACTCCTTTATGGCCAAGAGGAATATCAAAGTCGGACAAGTGGGTTTTGCAAGAAGGAATCTGAATCTCATCACCCATTATTTGGAATGTATATCCCTCATTACTGTACTCTCTTCAGGAATTCTTATTCTTTTAGTCATGGAAGGTTTTATGGATGTCTTACCTAAGGACATTTTGAGACTACCTCCAAGGCAGTAGACGGAGTTTGGTAACAACTTTAATCCCAAGAATGACTTGGAATCTTTTGTGACATATTGGATGTCCCTTACCAAGATCCTATATTTTTTTGTTTTAGCTAGAGTTATTTTGAGAGAATGGATTTATCGGACCTAGTGGGTCCCCCTGGGTAGCTCTAGTGTTGTTCCTAAAAAAGGTGGATTGGATATTGCTAATTTGAATGGATTATTGTCACATGAACCAATCCATGGTAAATAAAAAGTACCCCTATTGAGGATTCATGACATATTTGACTAGTTTTAAGGCATTATATGGTTCTAAAAAACAATCTCAAGACCAACTATCAATAGTTCAGAGTTCATGAGGATGATATTTCAAAGATTTAATTCCAATGTCACTACAAACAATATGCGTTATTGGTGATTCCCTTTGGTGTGACGAATGCCCTTGTACTATTTATGGCTCTAATGGACTATGTTTTCCAGTCGTACTTGGACCATTTTATGGTTTTCCTCTTTAAAAACATACTCATTTTTTATGCATCAGTGGAGGATCATGCAATGCACATGAGGGTGGTTCAAGATATTATTCAGGAGCACTATCTTTATGGGTAGCTCTCAATGTAAAATTCAAGATTCATGAGGTTTACATCTTATGGAATGTAATTTCTGAAAATATTTTTTTCATGGGACCAATTAAAATAAATGTAATGCTTTCTTGGGATCCACACATGAGCATGTAAGAGGTGCATAGTTTCCTTATCTTGGTAGGGTAATAAAAAAGGTTTTAGGAAAAATTTTATAGGATTACGACCACTATGAATGCACTATCCCATAAAGGGAAACCTTTTAACATGACTGAGTAGTACTAGAGGGACATGGAGTAGTTAAGGATAATGCTGGAATGTGATCCTATTTTGAGACTACCATAGGATTTTTTGGAGAGGTTTGTATATTTTGATGCCTAATGATCTAGCCTCTGCTACATGTTGATATAGTGGTAGGTAGTTATCATATATGGGTTGGGGTAGTTGAGACCCCATGAACAGAACAGCATGACTCATGACCTAGAGAAGGATGAGGTAGTCTTCTCTTTCAGGATATAGAGACACTGCCTTCTAGTAAAGCACATCATGGTTTTTTCAGAACATAAAAGTCTCTGGTATGTCTTCACATAGTGAGACTTGAACTTGCGAAAATAGTGATGGTTGGAGTTTCTATAGAATTACGATTTTGATATAGTCAATACTCTAGGGATGGGAAACATAGTTGAATATTCCCTTAATCGGAATACTCATTTTCTTTATCTGTATAACGATTATGAAATTTCGGCTTCTATGTAGCTGACCCTAGTGGATTAGGATGGTGCATCTGTTCTTTAATCGATAGTTTCAACTCCAATGCTACTCTAGTGTTTGAGAGAGTCCTAGTTGGTATATATCAACTGTGAGGTCTTGGGTGACTAGATATCCTCAGGATATTCAGCTGATGTATTTTCTAAAGAATGGAATCACGTCATTATTTATCAAGGATGGACAGTGGTCCCAGTCATAATACGGGAGGAGGTGACGAGGTAGTTTCACATATATCCTTTAGTTGTACATATAAATGTAAAAAAGATGTAAAAATACCTTCATTACTAATTTTGGTGGTCAGGGTTGAGATGGTGTGTGGATGAAATCATTTCACGGTTCCTTGCCTATCAGTATGTGTAGTGTGCACACTATGTTCTGAAAATTTTGTTATGTCCCATTGAGAACCTAGAGTGTAAATGGGATGGTTTATCCAGGGACATCGGGATAGTTATTCCATGGACAGTTATGGGACACGATTCCATCTAAGTGATAGTTTACCGACTTATGAAGTTGAACAAAATTCTTTTCTATCAAGGAGCAGAGTTCGGTGGAGATTTTGGGAAGATGTACATATGGGACATTTTTCTCCATCATGGGGTACCCAAAAATATTGTCTCATACCATGATACATGGTTCACAACAATGTTTTAGAGAGTCCTATAGAAGGAATTCAAGGCCCATATCAGGATGAGTAAATCCTTTCACCCCTAGATAGATGGGCAGCCTAGCACACTATCTAGCTGTTATAAAATATTCTACGGGATTGCATCTTACACATTGGAGAATGTTGGGAGGATCATTTTCCCTTAGTAGTGTTTGTATACACTAATAGATACCACTCTTTTATCAACATGGATCCTTTCAAGTGTCTATATGTGATACCATGCCGGTCACCCCTATGATGAACATATATCGTTGAGGAATCTATTGTCGGTCCATAGATAGTGCATGCAATGACAGAGAAGGTCCAGTTCATCTGTGAGCATATGATTGAATCCAAAATAAGAATGAAATATTATTCATATCAATGTCTTATTCCCTTGTAGTTTGACTAGTGAGACAACATTTTCTTGAGAGTCTCCCCATAATGAGGATTGAGGTTATTCAACTAGTGTGGTAAGATTTCCCTAAAGATAGTCAAGACATTGGTGATCTTATAGAGGATTGAAGAGGTTTTTTACCGCCTTTTCCTCCCCCCACAGTTACAGTGAGTCCATTATGTCTTCCACATTTTACAATTGAGAAGATATGTGCATAACCCAAATGCACGTTTTTGGCTGGGGAGAGCTGAACATTGAGGATGGAGATACTTTTAAGAAGAAATTAGTATCAATCCAAGATCGGCAAGAGATGACCCCACATAGGTGGACCGTCTCCTTGGTTCATGTGTTGTGGGAGCACGGAAGCGTGCATGATAGCTCCTAGGATCGGGAGAGCATGATACGGGTTCAATATCATATGTTTTTTATTTTTTTAGGGATTAAAATATTAAAGGTAGTAATGATATAGAGACCTTGTTTTTTACTTCCAAGACTTCGGAATATTTATAAATATATTTTCAAAGCCAGGCGCTGAGAATATCTGCAATTCCGAGTCTTGGAGTTCCTAGAATTATTTGGATAAAAATTTTAAAAAAAATTTATATTATAAACACACTATTTCTTAAAAAGAACTAGATAACTCTTAAATTGGATCTCTAATAAGAAATAAGAAACCAAGATTGATTATGGAATGCTATTTTTACCCTAGGAACAATTTCAAATGAGTCGGCATGGGGCGTTCAGATAAAAGAGGTTGTGGGATGGCGTGTTGAGTTAAATAAATAAATCAATATTTTTATTTAATTTCTTTTACCTAATAATAATTTTGTTTAAATAAATAATTATGGAATTTTTTCCAAGGTTAGTTTTGTAACCCTGGGACAATTGAGCACTATTCTTCCTCTGCTCTATTAGCGAATTCATATCCAACGACGATGAAACTCCGAATCATGGAAGATCAAGATACAATGAATGAAATGATTTCTTTTATTCATTCGAATATTCGTTGCTCCTATAAGAATGATAAAAACCTAGGTAGGACTCAACAATTTGTGGTTTACTCCCCTATTAATTAAATTAATTTATCATGATAGACTCTTCTACTTTGATTTTTGCTAATAGAACCTTGGAATGAACATATATACCAGATTAATAGATTTTTCAATTGTTTTCTCAATATAAATTATCCCAATTTTATTTTTTAGCTGATAACAATTGGAAAATTATTGTTAAACCCTTTATATTGTGCACTTATCCCACAAAATTCGTCATGTTATTCATTGTTTGACCATTCACTTGCGATTTAATATTTTTGGGAGGGACTAAGCCTGATAGAACTGCTGAATTTACAATGTTTTTGTTTGAGATGAATGGATTAGAGATCAAGGATTAAATTTTTGATTAATCATTGTATAATGGGTTTTGGTTTTTAGTATTTGGGATCCTAGACAATTGAGGTACAATGAGATTCATGTTGTGCGTACGGTGATCCATCAGAACGAATCACTGTCATATTTTTTAACAATTGATGACAAAAAATGATAAACATAAGATTTAAATTTGATTTTATGATTCTTGGTGCCGATATATGAGGTGGTGAGGCTGAATCTAGAACTTTGGGGTGGATATGTATATTCTAGAAAAAATTCAACAACATGTTGTGTATTCTGATAAACACAAGGTGTGTAGTTCTATAGTTATGGGAGGCTATGGTCCTATGGAATTAGAGGTATCACATACTATGTGTGACCCCTTAGGATGTGTGATAATGTGATGGAGGTCCTATGTGTACTATTAGAGTACACAAACATGGGCACAACCACAAAAATTCTATATTCCATAGTACACAGGAAAAACCACGGAGCATAGGTAAGACCCCGAGTGGCTAAGGCATGCCATGTAGTCCACATACATGTTGTGTATGGATATATGGTAAATGATATATGTACTAGAAGGGTCATGGATGAGTTATATATTAGTATGACACATCATGTGGGACTTCTTACAAGTGTTTTACCCATTATTTCGTTATAAGGAAACATCAACCACCCATGTCTCATTCATTTGAATTTGAATTTTGGACAATGATTAACCTATACTTAGTGTTTTTCCTAGAGAATTTTATAGTCTTCTCCATAGTTTCATTTGAGATATGATGTGAGATGTTCATTTTTTCTGGATTCTGGGGAGATCATCGGTTCTCAGGTGAATGAAGCAGTGTGGGATTTCATCAAAGGTTGGTCTTTCCCAATGTCATACAACACCTCTGACGTTGTTACAGATCTTAAAGATAATAATTTAGAGTCAATCAACCAATTTTATACTATTTTCCTATGAAAATTTGTGTATAAAATCATTTCCACCATTATCAATTGGAGGATATAATTCATTTTCCCAAGGATTGTGTATAAGGAAGAACATGGTTTCATTCTAGGAAGGGGGATTTCAGGTGAGGTGGGAATAGCTCAAAAAATTGATGAAGATTAAAATAAAATGGTTCTGGGATAAAATTTAAAAATCAAGGTGGATTTGGAAATGGTGTATGATAGGCTTTAGTGGGGATACTTTCTCAAAATTCAGAATATATTTGGTTTTAGGGTTTGGTATTACTATATGGTTTTTTGGTCCTTTTATTCTATGTCGCTACCTATTTACTTCATGGGGAAGAATTTTAGTTTATCCAAAATGTCTTCAAGCTTGTGGAAGAGTAGTCCACTATCACCTAACTTAATTTTTTTTGATGATGAAATAATCCTTTTACTTAATGGTAGGAAGTGATCTATTAATTAATGGAAGACATTTATGGGAAAATATAGCTGACAAAGCTGACAGTAGGTGAATTCAGGGAAGAGAAAATTTTATATCTCCAAAAAATGTGATGCTCAACCTTCCAGGGACATCCGATATAAATTGGTTATGAATGAGATGAAACTCCATCTAATTTATCTAGGAGATCCCATGTATAATGGCATAATAATTAAGAGATTGTTGGATGAGATGTTGGGGAAGATTAAAAGGTGTATTTGAAACTGGAAAACATTTTCTTATCCATTGGTGGTCGCATGACATTGATTAATAGTGTTTTATCCTCCATGACGATTCTTGTTATCTCTATCCTGAAGGATAAAAAAGATACATCATATTGAATCAAAAAATTATGCCAATGATTATTTCGGATACTAATGTTAATTGAAAATGTCACTAGGTGGGATAGAGAAGATTGGCTAGAGTAATGGACGAAGGGGGATTCGATCTTTGGGATTTTCTTGGAGACTATGATGTCTATACAATGAATGCTTTCCTAGGAAATCATTAAAGGGAAGTCTCTTTGGGAGAAATTCAAGAAACACATGTTTGTGGTGAGTTTTAATGAATGATGTTTGGTCATCAATAGTCCTTTGAGGTTGGTAAGACTCATGATGGAGCTTCTACAAATGCAAGAGGATAAATTATGTTGGGTGGTGGAGCATGGAGAGATTAACTAAAAGATAGATAATTATAGTGATAACCCAGTGTTCTTCCCATGCTTCCCAAGTCTTGATACAACCTTCAAATAGGACTCAAGATACCATATCCTTACCCAAACGATGCTTGATCCTAAGCAGTGTGAGGTTTACGATAGTATTATTTTTTGAGATGAGCCAGATATATGTGTTCTGAACTTTTCAAAATTGATGTGTTTCAACAGTAAAGAATTTCATGAATACCTGCATATTGAATCTAGTACCGTTGACTCAGCTTCAATCCTATCATAAATAATGGATCCTATAAAATTTTTCTTTCTATACATGGGATATATGGAAATGTTTTATATTGACATAGGAGAATATAAAGACCAAAGGTATCTCTTTGACATCTATATTCTGGTGTTTCACCTCCCCAAGTTTGGAATCTTGTTTTCATCTACTTTCCTTGAGTGATATTGTGACTGGTCTATAAATTCATACAGAAAATTGCATCGAAGTAGCAGAAGGTGGGGATTCACTTGATGAGTTCCATTCCAACAAGTTCTAGGGGTCTAATTCTTGTGGCGAGGAGAAAAATTCAATATAGCTTGGTTTTTTCTAGTGTGTTGGGTCATTTGGGAGGCTCAGAATAAGTAATTGTAAGGAAGCACTTACTATGTATCCTTTATTCAAGTGAAGAAAATATCTCTGGTCTCTATGCTAGGGGAATTCCATTCTTGGAGGTACACTAATTCTTCTCTCAAAAAAAATTCTTCCTCGATTGGTTATCTCAACGAAAATCAATTTTAGAACCAATAGGGGGTCATGGTTTTGTTGGTCCCCTCCTGATTCCAGGATGAAAATCAATAAGGATAAGTCATGTATAGAAGTCTCCGTGAGAGGTGGTTCATTGGTCATGCATAGAGGAGGTTTAGTAATTTTTTTCAATTCATTCTATGGAATAAATAACACCCTTGGAGTGGAGGTGAGGGCGTTGATAAGTGGCCTCTAATTTTTCAAATTATGTAAAATTGGTCTCAAGGAAGTGGAATCTTATTTAAAAGTTATTTTTGGAATGATGGATTGAAGGGAAAAAGACCATTGGGGTTAGATTATATAATTAGGAATTAGAGGATATTATTGTATCTTAGAGAAAAATTCAGTTACACATGGAGGTAAGGAAAGTTTACTACTGCTGTTTTAGCCAGTAACATTGACCCTGATGATAACCGCTGAATTGTTTAGTACAGTGTCCATTCAAAATTATTGTAATCTTATTGTTCAGGGTGATTCAATGGACTTGCATCATTTTTGTTCACCCTAACTTTTCCCCCTTTTTCTCCCAATAATAAAAAATTCTAATTTTTAGTCAGTCACCCCCATATAGTGTAGGGTATGGGTACCTTACCTACTCTTATAGTGGAACCATCTTATTGGGTTAGGCATGGGTCCTTGATCGACTATTAATATGGTGACCTCTATCTAGGTTGGTCTTCGGTACTATAACTATCCATTAAATGGAACCCCCTGTGGAGTCAGGGCATGGGTCCTAGACTATGATATTGTAACCCTCAAACTTGGTAGAGGATGGGTCCTCTGGCTACTATTTGAGTCGCATCCTCCTGTGAAATCAGGTCATTTTTCCGTAACTACTATAGTGGAACCCTCCAGCTAATTTGGCCATGTGTCCCCTACTAATTATTAGAGTGGAACCCTCTAACTGGTATGGGCATGGGTCCTCTATCTATTAAGTGAGTGGAACACGCCTATTGGGACTGTACATGGGTCCTCTAGATATCTACTGAGTGGAAACCTACTATTGTACTAGGGTATGAGTCCTCTACCTAAGGATTTTTTCCCTTGACTATGTTGCACAGTGGTGAGTTATGTCTTGACTTGGATGTTTCTATTAGGAAGACATGTATATATATATATATTCATATATATATATTCATGATGTTGGATATTTGAACTCTTGCTTTGGTTTTCCTTTTCTATCTATATATTTCTATCGTGTGTCTTACTACTCCCCCTTTAGCTTTTACGTTGTCATACTGGGTGAGTATATACTCACAAATGCATTGGCTTTTCCTACACGTGTTTTGTCTTATGAAGATGAAGATTATGTTAGTAGTGACTATAGAAGATCATAGGGATAACTATGGAATTGGACCACATATGGTGGTAATGTCTTGGAGATCTGGATTTTGGATCTCTCTCAGAACATTACATTCCAGTTTTGTTCAGTTGGGACATTTTTAGGGTTGGGAGTGTATTTTTTCCATTTAATTTTTAGTTTGAACTCTCATACTCTTGTATACCCTAAATGTTTTTCATGATTTTTTTTTATTCTATCTATTACATATTTCATTTTTTTATTACTATGAACTTATGAATTGATATGTTTGAATGTGTGGGTATAGGGACATTAGTGAAAGGCCTCCCATTTATGATATTCCTTTTGTCATTTGTTACCACCCCTGGCCTATGGATGTGGCCTTCAAGTAGTTACACCTCGAGCCCCATTGGGTCGGGCCATGATAACTTCCTCTTTATAAGAAAAGTTAATTCGTAAAAATTAATATAAAATAATAAATCTCTTCATGAGTATATTTCATTAGGTTAAGGATTATGAAATTCAATATTTTTTCACAAAAGGTCATTGAAATTTTGCCTTTCATGGACGCTTATTATGGTTTTAACATAAATTTGGAATTACCTACCTATAATGATGGAACAGTTATATTTTCTTTTTCAATATTCCATCTTCAGAATGTATAATTCAACCGGGAACAAAAAACCTTATTCACTTATGAAGACATATTGTAGAACACTTATTAGGTAGGCAATAGTTTGGTTGGTGTGCTGAAAAACTACTCGGTGGATTTTTGTTCTCTAATATACAAATATAAATATAAATATTGAGTCATTAAATTAATTGATGCTCTTAAATCAAACAATCCATTGAAAATTTTATCTCTCCAATAGTGCATAGGATAATAAAGATACATGTTTCTTGTAATTTTTATAGTATTTGTGGTTTTATAAGTGAATATAAATATTTTTCCGTGACTCAAATTTTCATTACATTGAAATCATATACTCCTAGTGTACATGTCCTTGATGAATTTATCATTCATTAAAATTTAGGGTATTATTTATGGTAGATGGATATTAATCACCACATAATTGAATATCTCTATAATCTCATGTTATAGTGTGTCTTCATAGATTTTCATAGGTGGGTTGACTGTTATGGGGATGGGTAGATGGGGATTATTTGAATCTTCCCTTTCATATTTCACTTTTTCTTTCTTCAAAGGTGGTGATTCCACTGTTGTTTCATATTCTTTTTCATGAGAATATTCATAATTTATTATGGTATATTCACTTCCATCTCCCTCTTGGGATGTTGATTCTTCACTACTTCTCAACTACTTGTCGCTACTTAATGTAATATAAATAAAATTACAATTGGGGTTAGGAATTTATTAGTTTTTAATCTTACCTAATACTTGATTCTTCAATTCATTTATGGAATTCATAATCTAATTATACTATCCCTATAACTCCATTAGTTCTGATCCATGATTTTTTAGGGTGGTTTTTTAAGTGGTATGAGATTCCAATTTTTTTTTGTAATCCCTTCATGGAGGTCTCATGTTTTTTCTCCCATTGGTTTCTTATAGAGGGCCATTATTTTCCCCTTTGGAAATTTTTAGGTTGGAAGGATAGTTAAAAACCTTACTATAAAGGTTATATTTTCTATTTTAGGTTCCCATATCCAAACTAAGTATTGGTATAATCCCTATATCCTTGATTATTTTATGGTTTTTATTTGAACTACCTCTAGTACATGGGATCACCCCTTTCATATCCTTGAACATGGTATTATACATTGATGTATCAGTCTTGAAAGAAGAAAATATGGTAGAGCCTTGGAGATATGGGAGATGATTATTCTTGTAACATGTTCAAATCTAAATTTTTCACAAGAGATGTTTGTTCTTCAAATTTATTTTCAAGTAAATGGGATTTAAATCTTTCTACCTCATAAAATATTATTATGGATGATATTTTTCCAATTTGATAATAGTTTTTTGAGATTCTATCAGACAAATATTGAACTCCAGTGAGACATTTTTCTTTCAATACACCTCTAGAAGAATAAAATAACATATTTTGGTCATTTTCTAACAACCCTTGGTAAAATAATACCAGGAAGTGTTGATATTTGAAAGGATGATGTGGGAAGGAGGTTTTAAATTACTTGAATCACTCCATGAACTCAGAGAGATTTTCTACACATAGTTTTTCTATCCCATATATTTCATTCCTTGATGTAGACAGGTATGATAGACCTAGAGGGTTTCATTACATCCCTACAGGACTATGAACAAAATTAAGGAAACACAACCATGCTACTTAATTTATGAAAGTGAGTATTATCATCAGGTCAATATTGGTCCATAGGGGTGGTGAAATAAGTTTTATTTGGTTTTAAAATAATTTAATTTTATTAATTTCTAGACATAGGTGATAAAATATAGGTTTTGATTGATTTGTCAAGAGAAGAATAAGAATGAAAAACAGTTGGATTGGTTTGTGATCAAATTTGAGAATAATTCCTAGTTTATTGTATTTTAGGGTTCGAGTACAATTGGATTTAAGAAAATGTGTTGATTAATTCATGATTGGTGTCAGATTCAAGAAGAGGATGTTTCAATGGTCATGGAATCTCATCCTTAACTTGACAATACCCTATTTCCCTTCTTCCAGTAATTTAGGGGTTTATAAAATCATGTTTTTCTCAATACCATATTTAAACCTTATTTCCCCTAAAGTAGAAAATATTCTTTCCTTATATAGATATGTCAGTTGAAAAATTTTAATGTTCATTTCTTGATTAAAATATCAATGGTCAGGATACAAGAAAAAAATAATTGTAATGTTTTTGAATAATTACAACAAACTAAATACATGAATAAAAATAATTAAATCCAACAAAATTGTCCCCCTTCTATTAATTTACCCTATCAAAAGATAGGTTTACCCCCCCATCCGTGTGATGAGATAATTAGAGGGAAGGAGAGAATAAAAATAAAGCATAATGGAAAGGAGGAAAAAATAAGGAATGTCCCTCCAGCATCTTGCTCCAAGATTCAATCTCTATATTTGAAACCCTATAATAGAAGTAGCATATCCCTCCTTTTATACGCATCATATGGGCTTCGTTGTTAATTAATATCATAAATATTTTTTCCATAGGATATCTAGGCTATCCCATTATCATTGATTTGGTGAAAAACTAATGATACACAGAAAATGTACTTTCAAATATCGCCTCGTGAATTTACACGATGTGTAATGTGGTTACACGATATATAATCTTTGAATTTACAAGTGACTTTAATTTTGGCGTATCTCTTCAAAAAAGTACCCATGAAAAAGAAACTCATATTGTGTAATGGGTTTACAATACATGTAATTATTATTCACTATGTCTAACCTCCTCACGAATTACACTGAGAGGGTTCTTCATTGGATAATGTCACGATGTGTAAATGAATTACATAGTGTGTAATTATTCTGCTCCAGTTTTCCTACTTCGTTGTTCCCTAAAAAATCTAGTGCCACACCACTTCGCTTCGCTCATGATGTGATGTGTCTTTTTTCTCCAATATTCTTATTATTTCATTCCTTTTCCAAATATTCATTGTATCCTTCCATAACACATAAAACAAGTTAAATTGATTATAAAGTGGAAAGAATAATCATTTAAATATACAAATCAATACATTAAAATACCATAAACTATATACGTGAAATATATTTATAAAAATTCTTATGGAGGAATTCCTCTTATATCACAACCCATGTTGTAACTTCCCTAGGCCGAAGTTTTTAAATCCATTCATCAAATTCTCCATCAATAGAGAAGGGGAATGCCTTCCAGCTAACTTGATCTTCCGATACTCCTTTAGGACTGAAACTATTATATACATTAAATATTTTATTAGATACTGGTTAGGTACCTCTCATTCCTAGCCATGAAACATTGGATGTATTTGGATCATACTATTTATCATTTAAAATTCTAGTAGATTATTAAGTAATTGAGGACAATATTCATTATTAAAATTATGTTCATAAATTTCGTTCAACGTCTAATTCGCTCATTCCATGTTATTTTATATTTTTTCACTCCCTAAGTCACTCTAGTGGAAGAAAAAGTTGAGGATGTGGAACTTGTCAATCAAACTGTAATAAAATCTCTCCCTTCTTTTTCTGTCATTATTAAGGCTCATAGTCTTTCCATAAAATATTTTTCAACATATGGATCAAAACCAATGATCTGAGATGAACTGGATCATGTCAATTTTTGATCTAGTTTTAAAATATAATTTAATCAAAACTACTTGAATCCCTAGTAATAGTGTTATGTCTGATGAACACATGTCATGGGGCCCTAAGAAAAATAATTTTCAAACCTGAATAAATTTAGTGATAGTGGACATATATTTTCTGTTAGAGAGGAAATTTTATGTGTTTATTTTTATCTTATTTTATAGGTATGATGTTTGAAAATAGAAATGGAATAAAACTACTTTTTAAATTCACTATTAAAAAATAGTGGTAAAATGGATGGTTTCCTAAAATTATATTTTGATATAGTGTCTTAACCTCATATTATCCCCTTACAAAACATATTAATTCATAATTTGATTTTAAGTCTCTCTTATTATCTCTCTATGTGAGTGAAACTTCACATAGAATACCATGTCTTGGATGTATCAACTTGATTAATGGTGTATAATGATCTCTATAGACCCCAATCTCACCTAGAATAAGGATTAGATATATCTGATCACACTCCTTTTCACCCATTACTCATCAACACATGTAGTGGAGTGAGTCAAAGTGGAATCATTGCGCAATCAAAAAATAGACATAATACACGTTTAAAATGCATAAGAAGAAGTAAATCTACTAAAACCTTAACACATTCAAATAAATATTCAGTGATTAATTGAAGAGAAAATCAAATAGAAAATTTAATTCATTTATAGGTAATTAGATAGAATCTCCTAACCCAAACACTAATGGATTAGTGTGCCATTACTATTGAATTACAACAAAAAAATGAAAGAAAAGAAGTAGAAAAAAAATATGTGGAGTTAATGATGGTTTCATGATTTCGGAAGAGGACATAACCATCATGAGAATTGTTAGTCATTTATAGAAAAATTTTCTCAAGTATTTCATATTCCCTCTCCATCCATGTGATTATAATGAGATTCTATTGGAAAGAAACAAAAAATTTAGATTTATTCCACAAATTCTGAAACAAATTCCTTCTATCCAGATTTATGTCACATGTACAACTCGATGGTTAAGATTTCTCCAATTCATGATACATGAATCATTTCTGTAAAAATATTACAATATGATCAAACTTCATACACCTTAATTCTGGATCTAAGAGAAATGATTTTCTACTTTATGCATTTTAAAGATGTCAAAGTTTTCCTAGGGTAAGGAGATTATGTATGTACTAGCAAGGTATCTAGATTTTTAGTTGAATTTGAATGGGCCTATATATTTGGATTATGTGTGGTTATTCTTGAGCCTAGGATTTCACTACATTTGGGACTTAAAATATCAAAATTCAACTTTGATGGTCTTGGAAATCATCTTTGTTCTCTTCCTACTGAATGAGTTCATCTTCACCTAAACATGGATTTTCCTCTAGTTTGAATATCCATAGATGTGGATCATTATCATCTTCTAACTGAAGGATCATTGATTACTATTAAATCTTCTTCATCTAACTTTGTTATTGATTTATTAGTTTACTTTTTATATGTCACGCTCGGTTTTTCAGGTTTTGATTTATGGTCCGATTCATTGGGAATCATGATATCATTCTTGGATTTTGAGGGTGACGAGTGTTGATTTTTGATATGTTTTATTATTCTAGTAATATCCTCATGGTTCATCCTTGGTTGTGTTGGGTATTTTTTGGATAAAACTTGTACCTTTGGTCTAAAAAATTCCCTATGCATGGTTGGCGTAGGGTTTGATAAATCATGCGGTTGAACCCAAGTTATTGTGCAGTAGGTATAAAATCTACTACACAGATGGAACATAGGTTTTCCACTTCTTATTAGTGACCATATAATCTATCTTATGTCTTTTGCGTGGTTTTTTTCACGGTTTAATAAATAGTGCTTCCTAACCTTGGGAATCTTCCCCGAATTAAAATATTACATTTTCCAACATTTCCCCCTCTAGATTTTTTGACATAAATTAACCCAAACCCCCCTCCCCCTAACCTAGTTCTTCTTGACCTTGTTATCCCACTTCCTTTTCTCTCAATACATTACACCTCCTCTCAGGGTGTATATCTAAGAATAGTTTAATTTTAGGAAAGTTTCCAAGGTAATTATCCTTATCTTTTACCCTCCCTCTTCCTCATTATCCCTTTTTTTTGGTTTTTTTATTTTTCCAAGGTCATTATCAACATAGGGATTTTTCCATTTTTAAGATGGTTTTTTGGTTTTCTAGGGATTTTTTCCATATATCTTGGGTTTTGGATCCCACAACGAGTTGTTTCAGGTGTCCGTTGGTATTCCGCCAAGGATTTGAGGTAGGTTATCCGATGAACATACCTTTATAATTTACGATTCTTCTATTTCCTGATTTTTATCACTATTTATATTATGAATAGTAATATATAAGGCTTGGATAATTATTTGTATGTGAAACATATTGTTTAGTGGTTCCTTTTATGGAAAATCATGTTGTTTTGTTAAAATTTTCCAAACCACATGTTTGTTAAAATAATTCGTTAGCTTTCACACATGGATTAAGGTATTTAGAACACATTTCAGTTTCATGGATTAATTTATGGAATGAAAATTTGTGTTTTATAACTTATTGAGTATCAAATGATTTTTTATTAAAATGTTGCATGCCATGTGTTCAATAAATTTTCTGGTTCGATTTTATGGGTTGTTTATGATATAAATTTATTTTTATTTATTTATAAATATATTGGAATAATGAGAAATGTTATTATGGATCCCTTAAATGGTTCCAAAAGTTCTTTTTGGATTTATAATGTATTGAGTTTCAAATTTAAATGTGATTTTTCATGAGATGTCGGTGAATAGCATGCAAGGAATTATTATAAAAATAATTTTGTTTTGAATGTGTAACCTGAATGTTTAATGGTTTTTTGTAAATTTATAGATGTATCAAATGGTGGGTTCACACCTCTCTATGAAAAATGTAATTTATACCCCTGATAAATGTTTTTTTTTGTGAAATGCTTAAAGGCTTGTTTGGCATCTTTTTGAAAATGCTGAAATTGATTATTAGGGAAAAATTCCTTTGGATATTTTCAATATTAATTTTTTTATATAGTGTATGGTATTTAATCATTGTTTAATACATTCAATCCATTATTAGAGTGCCTTATGTTGGAATCTTTGTGTTCCGTTTGTTATATGTCATGAGATCGATGCTTGGAGTGACTCGAGGTGATGCATGTTGTGAATTATTATTATTATATATATATATATGTTGTCAGTGGATGCTAGGCTAGAATCAGTTGGATCACCCCAATTAAATACATGAGACATGGGAACCTGAAATATTAAAAGAATTTTCAATGATTGATTACAGAAATGGTAGGTCACAGTTCTGGCCAATGGCGTATTGTAGGTGGATATATTTGGTTTATTATTATGGTATCTTCACTCAGTCTTTCTAGAGAAAGGGTGGACATGCATATTGAACATTTTTATTTCATCATTTGTGGCATTACACTTTATATTGGGTCTTATGAATTGGCTTTTCAAGATTTTTCATGATCTTATGGTTTCACCTATGTCAATTAACTCTTGAATGCTTGCATTGATGAACATGATAAAATTATAATTCTTTACACTGCCCTTGTTTTTAGTTTACTATAATTCCTTATTATGGAATGTTTTACATGGAATGTGATGTGTTTAATTAATAAGATTTCTGAATTTTTTTTAAGAAAATTGTTTTACACCCATTGTCCAAGATGAAAATATAGACATCACTTTCCCCTTCAAAATTCTAAAAAAACACTACTGAAATTAAACGGGTTACCAAAATTAATAAGGGCAATGAGTTATAAATTTTATAAGTAAATTTTTTTCAAAATAATACTTTTATATTTTGTAGTTAAAACATGAAAATAATTTTCATTTATTTTAAAGGAAGTGCATTGGGAATAGATTATCAGGATATCCTACAGAGTTTTATTACTCATGCCTATAGTTTTTTCTATTTTTAAGCCTTATGCAGGTTTCAACCTTAGTTTAGTCACCTTGGGTAGTGATTGAACGTTCTGTTAGATAGTGACCACTAAGGTCACATGGAGAGAGTGTTTTCTACTTCTCTGGTTGTGTATTTTGTGTACTTGTTGAAAATTTTACGTTTTTGTATCAATGTTGTTTTGCTCATTTTTAAAAAAATGGGTTGTTAGGTTCTTTTCTATGCATGTTTAAATATTTATTTTCTGGTAAAATATTTCTCTATTGTACTCTGTTGGAGCCCGACACTAGTTTTCAGCCCATGGGGATTGGGAACTCCATTCGAGCCTTGCCACGAATCGGCTTGGGTGACTCGTTCAGGATTGACTTAGGTTGGTTTGAGAAAAATGGTATCAGAGCCAGATTGTCTCCTATCATACTATGCTTTTTAGAGAACCATTCATTACTTGGTGATATCTTGGTATATGAAGTAGGATTGTTGGGACACAAGAGGTAGGTGCGGGAAGAGGTTTGTGAACTCTCACTCCTTTTGATCATCAGGTTTTCATGGGATGTCCAGTTTTATTAGTTACATTGGTCCTTAAGGATTTTTTGGTGACTGGAATATGAAAAGGGAGTCTGGCTAGTGGTCTCCATGAGATCATAGGGCCTATGAAGTCATGTGGATCTGAATGACATGTTTCAATAAGCCTCTCTTTTTTGGTGGTGTGTTTGGTATATGGAATCCAACCATATGGTCAAGTCACCCACCAACAGTAGGTTCCTCTTATGGGACTCCTTGAATATTCCTAGATTCTGAAAATTATTTTGAATAACTATTATGCTAGAATTGTGAAAATTGGATTTTAATGGTAATTATTGGATTTTGGAATGTGGGAGAAGGGATTTTCAGAATTTAATTTTAGATAGATCTTAGGAAAATTATTTTTTATAAAATGACATCTTTGGGGTTTATGGTGAGCAGATATATATCTTGGAATTTATTTTAAATTAATAGGACTGGGTTATTAATCAATGGTTTTTTGTTGGAGTGTGGTTTGTTACAATGCTATAAAATGATTTTATAAAATTGAAAAGGAAATGTGATGGAAGACTATGGTGTTTCATTCACAATTATAGTGAAATGGTTTGTTAGGTGAATCTGAAAAATGATTTTTTACATGGTGGTTAGTGAACCATTGGTAGGTTTGTGAATTTTTAAATGGGCCGAGTGATTTGGTTCAAAAAAATTAGAATGTTTTATTTTAGCTTTTTTTTGTTCTTATGGGTGCTCACATGTGTAGTGGTATGTGGTAATGTGGATGAATTATATGTATTTCAGGGAGGATATGTGCCCGAGCTGGAATGTAAACATCTATGTGAGTGAGACTCCTAGGAATACCAATAGAGATTTCTCAACCCACAATGTTTTTCCTAAATTTAAAAAATAAAAGGTAATGTATTGATATTCATATTGTCTTGTTTGCCTATGCTCAACATGTGTCACCAATACAGTGTTTTAGGATCTTTTTGTTTATTTTACCTTATCACGGTTCTTGGTTTTTTCTTTGTTCAGAACTTGTCCCCGTGGAGATTCAATGGGTTATCTTAGCGTATCTATGGGTGATTCTCCATTAACGGGATTCCCATTTGACCAACCTAAGTATTTATTTCATGAGTATCAGAAGCTAGACCCGCCTATCTTTTTTTGGACAAGCAGATCCTCTTGAGGCGAAGGAGTGGATGAGAAAGTTCAAAAGGATCTTCATCCTCATCGAGTTTCGCAAGTTCATAAAGGTTATTTTTTCTACATTAATGCTAAAAGGTTCCCCATGGAAGTGGTGGAAGTTGGTGTCTCAAAACTAGTATCATTAATACCTCACATGGGAAATCTTCAAGGCTTTATTCATTCTTCAATATTTCTCTTAATGGGAAAGGGTGAGAAATGGGGTAGAGATATGATGTTTGCAGTAGGGTGATAAGTTTTGGTTTGGGTATTTCCATCACATTTTTGTATCTAGTCCCTTATGATTCAGGGTATTCTGTAGATGATTCAATGAAGTCTTGGAGTATTGAGTATGGTATCTATCATGATTTAGAATTGAAGGAGTTACAGCTCAATCTAACTTTATTTTTTGATGTGGTGGTGAAACTATTTATGTTGAAGTTGTGATGGCAGGAGTGATCGAATTATTCCACCCTAATTCAATTCCTAGGAGCAGTTGTAATGATTCTGGAAAGAATATGTGAAATCAGTTGAAAGTTGATGGAGTGGGTTGTGGAATCCGAAGGCCTAGTTATCTTTAATCAAACTCTTATGCGAATTAGGTTTTTCTATGCTATTAGTGTGGAAAGTTGTTCCACATGAGGTCTTTGTGTCCAATTACTCCTATCCTCTACCATGCTTTGAGATTCTTGGGTCACTTTTATGGATTATTTTGAGGCATTTCTAGAAATATTTGTGGAGGAAATTCTAAAAAGAGATGTGTTGTAGGAAGGTTGTTTAATGATTCGTTTTTTAAGTTTTCTTCCAGTGTAAGGGATGTTTTTTGGAGCTCTTGTGTTGATGGTGTTTTGGTTTTTTTGGTAATGGATGTTGTGTGCCTTTTGTGAACTACTGTTTTCAATGGAAGTGTGGTTTCTATACAAAAAAATTATAATATTTCCCTTTAATCTAATCATGTGACACATGATCCTATTTGGGATTATTAGTTCCAGACTAAGAGGTAGTAGATTCATCATTAATCAAAGCACCAACCATAGGTCCTAGAGTAATTCTTGTGGGTAGTTAGTAATAACATAGGTTTTATGAGTTTTCCTAGGTTCATGCCTCCTCTATTATGGTGGGGAAGTTCTACTATTTTTATTATAGTCCTTAAATGCTATTAATTTTCTATCATGTTTCAATGAGTGTTGGATGGTTTTCAGCCACAATTTTAGTGGTTCAATGATTTAGTCCCTTCCCTCCCCACCCTGTGTTATGGGGGGTTTTGGATTGTGCGAGGGTTGTTCGATAAAATTTACCCCGTCTATTCATAAGTGTGTACTTTCAATGTCCATGTTGCGTTCTTCTTTACCAGGGATGATTGGTCATTGTATGAGATCTTTAGGTTAGCCTATGTGGGAGAGGTCTAGTTCTGGGTTCATGTTAAATTATCATTTGGTCACTATTAGCTAGTTATTAATGGTGGGGACACCCGCCCTAGGTCTCGATCAGTTTTCTCCAAAGATGTTATGAGATGTTTGTTTTTATCTAATGGTGGGGAGTCTGTTATGGCCTCCCTTGAAATATTTGTCCTTCATGAGAGCTCTTGGGTTTGGTTGATCATTGGGATCTTTTGGAGAAGGCCCAACAATCTAGTTCTTGGCTTCGTTGTGGATGTAATTGATCATTCCTTTTGCAGATTCTCGAGATGTAGTTTTTGGTTCATGTTTTGTTTTGGGAAAGTGGCCTATGTTCCATTTTTGGTGAGTGAAATGTTAATGGTTTAAGAGGTTGGATAATGTTGATGTTGATTCCTTAGGAATTGATCAACCAGCTAGAATGTGTTATGGCTTTCCAGGGAAGAAAAGTGCAATTAGTGGGGAGAATTGTCACACCCGGGTTTATCATTTTTTGGTTTATGTTTCGATTCATTGTGAATCCCAAACTTTTTCTCAAGTTTCAGGTGTGATGGGTGTGAGTATTGATATTTTTTCTTTGTCTAGTCATTTCTTTATGGTTTATGCTTTGTTCATTTAAGTGTTTTTGGTGAAAACATGGATGTTTGGATTGGTAATTATTGAGGTTCCCATATCTTCTTCGACCAAAAAAAATCCTGGCACTGAGTAAGAAAATAAAATTCTATGGTCTGGTTGAAGACAAGCTATCATAGTGATTATTAACAAAATAAAAGGTAAGGAATATGATTTTGGTCTATGCGTACAATTATGGTGCAGTCTGTAAGGCATGTAACTATGGGTGCATTGGTCATGAGAGGATGAAAATTATGATTATATACAAGCTTGTTCAATTCAGGTGCTATACTGATTATCAAGGTGACACTCTAAGGAAAATTTTATGGTTCATGGTGGCATTATGCAAATTATATGGAGTGTATCATTTTTCATCATCACGACCATAATAATGTGGAATAATGAGACCATGTCGTCTTTAAATTATTTCACAACAAACCCTGAAACTAGGAAAATTTGATAAAAAATATCACGAATGTTCAATCCATCTATGTTTGAAATTATCATCCATCGATCAATCAGTCCTATATATGAGATTCCTTTGATCGAGCCCACTTCCTCATCAAGATAAGCATACATTTGGTTTGGAGTGAGATTAGTGGATCAATATTCATCTCATAGGTCTCAAGGCCCAATTGTTCTTGGACCTTATCTCGTTTGGAAGAACTCAAGTCGTCAGATTTCAATCTCGATCATTCTACCTTCAAGTGACATCAAGATCCAGGGTATGTTTCATTAGTCTGGCTATGATTAATTAATCATGGTTCTTTGGTATCTTCTTGATCAACTTCATCATTGTTCATATTAAAGATCTGAGTGGTATCTTTTCATATGATCAGATTGACACCACTGATTTGGTGTTTCAATGATCTCATGGTTTGTCTTCTACAGTTAGAACAGGTCAGCACAACTAGTATCATATTTGAGTTCTTCATCATTTCATTGCAGACCTCTGATTTGATTTCTTCAGCAAGCCTTCACCAAAAATCTATGACCATAGTTTCAGTTGATATTTGAAATCTCGTTCAATTATCATTTTCTCCTAATTTCAGTTTATTGAGTTTTGGTTGATCATCATTGAGATCACATCGATCCATTACATGGAATGATTGATTGGAATGGGTATTCGTTATAGATTGAAGGTGAAATCATAGTAGCTTGCCTTTGGAAAAAGTTTAATTCATGTGACTGTTAAGGTTTATTCCATAGGATGAGGGAATGATTGATACAATTCTTTTTCAATTTGGTGAGTGATGTCATGGTCAATTGAAAATAGGCTTACAGTCGATTTCCAAAGGGTGTGATCGATCCATACCTTTTTAAGATTATATTATTTGGTGTCGCATCCAGATTGTTGGTTGACTGTGAATGATTTAATTTAATACAAAATTGAATAAAATAGTCAAGATTCAAAATTATCTAATTGACATCAAAAATATATATTAGTTTCTAGAATAGGTAGATGAAAAATATGAAGTAAATAAACCAACGATAATATTATACTTACATTGTAGAATAAAATATTCCCTTAAGGATCTAATTTGTAACAAATCCTTAAAATCCTTCATGCAACCAAAGATAAAGGACATATATGATGTGTTTATGGATAGGAATATGTGCATAATATGGATAGGAAAAAAAATTTCCGATGTTTATAAAAAGCGAGGAGTGGTCTTCCTTGTATAGAAAAAACTTGATGGAATTCTTATAAATATATATTTCATGAGGGTTGGGTATGAGATTTCAAAATTCTAATTATAACTTAAATAACAAGCAATGAATAAGATCAAAACACTTATCTCCTCATGTCGTGAGATCTTGTCAATTAAAAAATAATTTTTCATTTTTTATGACAATCATGATTTTTCAATAAAATATAGTTCATGTTATTCTTATCTTCTGCTACACACCAATCATTATCTTCTTAAATATTTTAAAATCCATTTAATATGAATTTTTATATATACACATTGTGTAATTAATGTATATAAATAAACTATTAAACTTTTGACTGATATAAATTTGATAATTTTTTAAATACAATTTTTTTACAAATATAAAATTATATATTTATTTATTTATAATTAAAATTATCATTTAACATATTAATAAATATTTTTATATAATTTTAAATATGATTATATCATTATATATATTTTAGAAATTATAAAAATAATAAATCTATTTATTATAATTTTATAATTATATATATATAATATATTTATTTATTTATAATTTTAATTATAAATAAATATTTGTAAAAATATTTGTATATAGTTATAAAAATATTTAAATATTTACATAATTATATATATATATATATAAATATTAATATATAAATATATATATTTATAAAGTAATATAAATGTATTTCTTGTAATTTTTTAATTATTTAAATATATATTTATTTACATATAATTATCATTATATATAAATATATTTATGTAATTATACATTGGGGTCTGCACCTCTTTGAATTTAAGATCACTGTTAAACTTGTTAAACTATATTGGTATATACATCTCTTAAATTATCCTCAACTAATAACATCTTAATGAGGGTGTTATGATGTCCATTATAACAATTATGCCACATAGATAAAATTAAGAGTTGAGGTGTTTTCCTTCATCCTACATCCCCAATTTATTTTAATAAAATTTCATCACTAAATAAATTTACTTTCAATAATAACACATAATTAAAATGATTGGAATTTCTAACGAGCCCGTACCCGAGTGGTAAGGGCTCCTGGTTGTCATCTGAGAGACCCAGATTCAAAACCGGGTGGAGGTGATTTTTTGGGTAATGTAGCAGTTACTGTTGCAATTACTATTCAGTACTGTAGCAGCCAGAACAATTCAGCCGATTTGGGCCTTTGAGCCACCGGTTTGGGCCTACGAGTCTCAAGGGCCTTAGGGTCATCAAAGGATGTTGGGACACAGGGCCTTCGAGCCACAAAGACCATGGAGTAGCCCAGTTCAAATAGAACAGGCCCCTGAAGAGGATCGGAGCAACAAGAGTAGCAGCCACCTGATGTAGAGCTAACCAGATTGGAGGAATGAGAGGGTATGTCAGCCGCCATCAGGATCAGGCACTGTGCCGCTTTGTATGGGGAAATACTATCTGATTATCAATGAAATTTGGGGGGATAGGTGATCAAATGATGCAGATGCTGTGGAGGGGAAGTTCAAGTGGGATGGGCCTATGAGTCATGTATTGGGCTTGGTATGGCTCTGGGCCTTCGGGTCAAGTAATGCGAGTCAGTCGGGCCTTGTTCCTTGGGTCTATGGGTCATGTACGGGTTTCCCACGGACCCTTAAAAGGGGGATTATCCTTAATAAAATAAAAAATAAGGCCTTCAGTCCATTAGGGCTAAAATGATTGGAATTTATATTAATTTCTAGAGTAGTGTAATGTTGAAAAATAATAATTTTTTTCTTTCAAAAATGGTGCACCTAAATTCTGATGCATTGTCTTCACCTCACCAATTTTGATGCCTTCCTTTCCACTCATCATATTTATTTTTCAATTTCTATAATTGTTCAACTCACTTGTATGGAAGATGCGTCAATCAGTGCTCTGCTGAATCATGTAATTTGGGATTATTATCTGATGTTGTTAATGCTTTTATGTTGACACAGAGTCCTTGGTTCATGTTTCACCAATTAATTGAATGGTCTTTCTGATTATGATATGGATTCATTAAATTAATATTATAAAATACTAATTTTATTTTAATTAAATGAAATAGGAATCTTGTTAAGATGAATGATAATATTGTTCAATTCAAACTCAAACGTAGGGTTTGGTGTGATAAAATAATTGTGATAGAAGACGAATGTAAATGGAGATGGAAAATGATTGGTCAAAGAAAAGTAAAAAGGAATTTGAAAACATATTTAGCATAATGAAACTTCATAATGGATTTTTCATATTATTATAATACTAAAAAATTAAATATATGTTAAAAATATCAAAAAAGTCATTTTCTTCCGCACACATATTGTTGGTGCTAGGCCGTCATAGTCCCTTGTCAGTTTCAAGACCACCCTGCCGTTATCAGAGTAGCCCACAATGATAAAAATAATGGCCTTTACATATCTAGGAACAAATTTGTAGAATGTATCTCACAAATCAATCATCAACATTTAGACAAAATAATTGGTTCATTAATCACTATTTAATTATTATTTTCATTATGATCAGGAGAGAGTTTGTTTGAATATTCAATAAGTACATGTTTTTCTTATTGCATGTTTGGAAGGGGATGTCCAAAACATGTGGAATGATTAAATCATATTTTACATGAGTAGTTTTTAAATAGTTAATTGAAACATAGAGACTCAAGAGACATAAAAGATGTCAAAAGAATATTCTCCATAAAAATTAGGTGAAATCAAATAAAAATAACCTTTGAAAATATTTCATGTGTGTTTTTCATTGTAATATGATCATTGAACTACCATAAAACGTATCATGTAGATTTAAAAAAAATTCCGACCAAGTTATTTTTAAATTATCAATATCAAAACATAAATATTATTGATCAAAACTGTCAAACTCTTGATGTTTATGGGGTTTCATTCAATCATATTTGCAAATATATATATATATATATATGTTTGTTTGTTTGTTCTTGTTAGTGTATATATATACACAGATACAGTGAGAAAGAGGGTGGAAGAGATGAAGGGATTTAAACTATATTTAAATCTACAATTATTAAATATGTGTTTCTCTCGCTGGCAGAGATTGTCAAGGATACAAAGCTATAACTTTCTAAATCATCCTAGCATGCTTCAAAAGATTTATCAATCATTGACCACGAATAATCAAAGGGTATTCCAACTTAAACTTTATTGCGTATTCATTTTTTCTCAGACTTGAGAAGTCATTGTTGAATTGGGGTGCTCAGAAGCTCTCTTTATCTATGAAATTTAAGAGGGATGACATATACTCCCTCTAAATCTTTGGGAAATAGTGCATCAAAATAGTGTTTAGTATTTACATATATACATAGTTTTGACATATGAAAATTTTTCATCAGACTTTCATTAAGTCAACCCTTCCAAATTAAATGATGTGTCATTAAAAATAATATCATGTAAATTTGAACATTGTTATTTGATGACCATATTATTGTGAAATAATCAAGACCACACTAGACTCATGCGTATAATTTATTGAATGGACATGATGTCTATAATATGGATTCATTAACGGATGATTATCAAATACTATTATCTAGTTAATTAAAACAAATTGGAATCTTTCCAAAAAATTAGAAACATGTTTAGCATGATGAAACTTCTAAATCGAATGTCCATATTCTGTTAATATTAAAACGTAAAATATATGTGAAAAAGATCAAAAAAATCATTTTATTCCCCATACTTTTAATTGGTGATAATCTTTCATAGTCTCATGTCTCTTTCAAAACCACTATTTCTTTGTCAGACTAGTCCACAATGATACCCAACATGGCATGTAAGTCGCTATGAAAAAAAATTGAACTATATCTGACCAATGGATTTTCAATATTTAGACAGAAAACATGGTTCAATCATTACTATTTTTTTGTTATTATCATTGTAATCAGGAGATCATTATTTTAAATCATCAATATGCACATATTTTTCTTATTCCAAGTTGGGAATAAGATATTCAAAACAAATGGAATAATTAAATATATTTTTAATGACTTTTTCTAAAATTTTCAATTACAACGTGGAGACTCTATTGACATAAAATATATCTAAATAATATGATTGGTAAAAATTACGTGAAATCACGTAAAAATAACCACTGAAAATATTTCTGACGTGTTAATCAATGAAATATGAAAAATATTTTGTTATAAAAAATTGTATGATGTGGTTTTGAAAGTTTCTCGTTGTTGACCAAATTATTTTGGAATCATCAACATCATAGCATAATGAATATTTATCAAAACAATCAATTTTTTGGGTGTTTTTCAATCATATTTGCATATATATTGAGTGAGATGGGGGAGGGAAAGAGGGACGAAGTCATTTAAACTATATTAAAATCTACGTTGATCGAATGTGTGTTTCCCTCGCTTACAGTGATTGTCAGGAAACCAATGTAAAAACATTCTAGATATTCATATCCTCTTTTAGAAGCTTTATCGATCATTGAAATTCGAAATCGGGTTGTTATCATAGAAAATAAAAAGCTCTTTAAAAATAATCTTGATTTTCTAAGCAATGTTTCTTAGACTCGGGAAGGCGTTCTTGGATTGGGGTGTTCAGAATCTCTCTTTCTCTCAATGGAATTTAAGAGACAATAAATATTCCCTCAAAATCAATCTGGGGATAGTGCCTCCAATTAGGGGTTAGTTTTTTACATATATAAGTTGTTTTAACTTACGACAATTGAACATTGGCCCTTTATTATGTCAACCCTTCCAAATTAAATGATGTTTCATAAAAATCATATCATCTAGATGTGAACGTTTCTATTTATTGACCAAATTATAGTGAAATCATCAAGATCATTGAATGAAATTTTTTTGATCAAAATTGTCAAAATATCGGTCAAACACATGATAAAGTTCATGTTGAGTTTCAAAAAAAATACATTGTAAATAAATAAACTCGACCTCTGCACTAGGCCCTTGATCGTCAAATTCTCCCTTCAACTCATGTGGGAACAATAATTAAATTACCAATTGTCTAATAAGTTTCATATATACAATTAAATTAAATCCTACTCCAAATATTTGAAAATTAATATTCAATATAAGTTTTTCTATGCTTCTATTGTTAGGAATCTCAAACACTTCATATAAAGTAACAATGAATATTGATGTGCATCATTCCACCAGAAAAATAGAATTTTTACAGAGGAATGGAATTCTTATTATCATATATCAAAACCATCATTTTCTAATCAATATAATGTCCATGTAAAAATAACAAGTAGGTAAGGGGTGTACAACCCTTATCTCATGTCATGAGATCTTATCAATTAACAAATAATTTTTCATTTATTATGACTTTCATGGATTTTATATAAAAATATAGTTCATATTATTTTTCTCACCTACTACACCCCAATACTTATCTTCTTAAATTTTTTCAAATCCTTTTAATTTAAATTTTTATGATATACCCATTTTGTAATCAGTGTGTATAAATAAACAATTAAACTTTTTTTCCAATATAAATTTGATAATTTTTTATATATAAAATTATATAAAATTATATAAATATAATTTTTAATTATAATTATAATCAAATATATTAATAAATACTTTTATATAATTATAAATATATTTATATATTTATATATATTTACAAAATTATAAATATATGAAATCTATTTATGATAATTTTCTAATTATATACATTTATAACATCCTAATGTGGATGTTATTATGTCAATTATTAGAATTATGCACAATTCAAATCATTTTGATTATGTGTTCTTCACGAAAATAAAATATTTTTATTGAGTGAGTAAATTTATTAAAATACTAACTTTTTTAAAAAATATACACATCCCGGAGAGGGATGGATGATAGTAAAACAACATTGGACTGATTGGTGTGTGTTCCAGGCAATTGTAGTAGTGCATGGCAAAGGAGACCTATTGAAATAGAAGTAGCAAGCCCCCAGATGATACTCCCATTGAAAAATTAATTTAATATCGAGTGACCCATTGGGCCAGAAATAGAATATTAAACTGATATGAATAGATATTAAACTTGATCTTAGAAAAAATGCGGAGAAATATATGAGTTGATTGGTTGTTTTCGAAACTCTTTCATCAGAAACCATCTCATTCACCCCTTTTAGGTTATTCGATGTGGGCTGTTAGTACCCAGTACTAGCTACGCCCCGACGATGCGTCAACAACACCCTCCAAAATGCATCTCTCTCCACACTTCAGTAAACATGGAAATTCCTAGTATGAAAAATAAGGTAAACACCCAGAATTTCTATGGAAATTTTTTTTCTTAAATTCATGGAAATTTTGCGATTCTGTGAAAATTTACATCACATGATTCTGAGGCCCTGTGTGCCTGTAATAAATTTCTGAAGTTTTATTCGGGTACATTCATTAAACGTACGAGCGGGATTTTATATCTTTTGAATCAGTGCTCGGAATTTAAATATGAGGGCACCGTTGAACTCACAGCGCCAATATTTTCTTATGAAGACTATCACCTCGACAATAGTTGGTTGAGAATAAAAGTTAGTTTTTGGGTTTTCTTGAAAAAATAATAAAATAATGTGATCTACACTTTATTTTATTAAAACTGTCATGTGGGTGACTGGTAGTTAAAACCTCCTCATAGAAGTTGGAGGTGGGACAACCACACCTTAACCTCCAATGAGAGCTTATGTTGGTGGGGGCCACCCGAACATAACCCCCTACGAGAGGATACGACATGGGGACCACCCAAGACCACATAACCTCACGTTTGAATAATAGGGGTGGGGACCACACAACCCCTATTAATGGGAGGAGAGTATAACCTCTCAACTCTCCCTCATTAATGAGGCAGAGCCTCTTGACCTTCCCTTTATTTAATTGGTGCCAACTCCCCAATTAATTCATGCCAACACACATGAATTAATGAGGTGGAGAATTTTAATTTAATTCACCCTTTTTAATTTGTGCCAAAGAAATAATAGATTAACTAATATATTATTTGGACCAAATATTTCACATGGGTGATTGAAGAGAAAGCTCTCAACGTGGAACCTCATCTACCAATGATGATCTTCGGCAACGGTCCCCTTCGATCTTCTTCCCCGGACACCTTCTGATGTGGAACCACTTCCAGAACCATTGTGCGAATTCGGGAGTGGAAGATTGATGTGGAAACGACGAGCAATAGATCTATCTTCATCCCGGGACATCACCATCGATGACCGATTATTAAAGGTATGGGGTTTATTACATGTTGTTCTATTCCTTTTCAATCTTTTTCAATGGTTTGAAAGGAATTTTTTGTGGATGATTTTTTGTTCATCTTATTTTATTGATGAGCCAACTGATACCACCCTAAACACGGAGGGTGCATGCCAAACCAACATGGCGCGTCCCCTCAATCGTTATTGTTTGAGATGATCCTCAGCATGGCGATGAAG
The DNA here is from genome assembly GCA_963277665.1 of Viscum album. NCBI lineage: Eukaryota > Viridiplantae > Streptophyta > Magnoliopsida > Santalales > Viscaceae > Viscum > Viscum album. Next base: position 587,942,100 of record OY728164.1, on the reverse strand, counting down.
GAACTAGACAACAAAGGCGGTGACGAAAAATGTCATAATTCCCGCGGCCTCCGCAACCCGCACTGCCCTCGCGGTGCTCTGGTCGATCCGAGCCCCGGCCGAGCCGGCCTCCGCGCGTCCCGCACACCCGGCCGCCCCGCCGGCCCGCGCCAGCCCAAACTGTGTCAAACTGTCCTGCCCGACTGCCTTCCACCCACCAGCCAGCCTAGGCGTGCAATACCTAGCACCCTCATGGACGCCTGTCGGCCTTCCAGGAGCCCTTCTGGCCTCCCAGGCTGCCCCCCGGCCTGCCCAGAGAGCCCCCGACCTGCCCGGCCACCTCGCCAGCCTGCCCAGGCCGCACCCCGGTTCCCGGCTGAACCAGTCGAGCTGTTCTGGCCTCCCAAGCCGTCTTGAGGCCTCCCACACGGTGCCACTTGTCAAAACGGCTCTACCTATAGGGAAGAGCTGCCTGAACCGTGCCCCTGGTGACACTGGCCTAACCAAACCAGCCGCGCCCTCTGGGCAGAGTCGTTCCCCTCACGGTGACCTCTAGGATGAACATCCCACGGGACATGTTGGGATTGACCCAGCAGGCTAGGCCAAACCTAACAGGCCAACCGACCTAATGGGTTGGGCCAGATCCAACAGGTCTGACCAGGATGACCAAGACTGGGTCGGCCCAGACTAAGGCGGGCCGAGTCGGTCCGATCGAGTCAGACCGGACCCTGGCCCACTCCCGTCCTTTACTTTCTTTTGGCCCTATCTTTGGCACCGATTGACTGTTTGACGAACTGTGAGTGATGATGGAAATCTTGGAGAATGATGATCCCTTTGAGTATACCCCACTGGAGTTCGGAGAAAAGTTGAGATACGGTCGGGTTGGATCGTACACAAATCCAACCAGGCCCCCAGGACTAAAAAGCTAGTAACTCACAGACTGGGCGTCTAATTGACGCATTGTCAGTTGTATTGAGACCTCTATGACATGGCAGAACATTGAGATACTTTTACATGGGACTTCATGATATATGGAGTATCAACCTGAAGATTGTGGAGTGGATCCTCCCAGAGATGAGCGAGCATCATGAAGAGACCTAGTAGCTGGATGAGACCTGAGGACTACTGACCGATTCGACTCGGAGTGATTCGACTAGCCTAGTGGGGAGCGCCTTGGTGTCACGGCAGACCCACAGTGGGGAGCACCTCTGTGTGAGCGCGGCAGACCCATGGTAGTCGTCAGAATAAGTATCTCAGCAGGCTATGAGGGGGAGTGCCTCTATGTGACACGATAGACATATGATGGGGAGCGCCTCTGTGTGAGCCTGGAAACCCCATGGCACTCAACATGAGGAGTATTTTAGCAGTCCAAGGATAGTGGGAAGAACCTCTATGTGATGCGGTAGGCCCACTATACTCTATAGAGGGGGATTTCTCCAGAGGCCATGGTTTTGATAGTCTGACTGGGGATGTTACTTGTTACTACCCCTAAAATAAAATCCTGGTTTGAGCTGAGTCAGTACCCTTTGTGTTACCTCATGATTGAGATGGACTACTTGGTAAATTAGGTATATATATGGTAATATACCTATGTGAGGTTATCTATTGATTTCATACTTTTGGTTTATCCTTGATAGATTTTGTGAGACCTTGAGGGTCTCGTCGTCCCGACTGAGTATCGTTATACTCACCCCTACACAGGCATTGTCCGCACATTGTTGTTTTGGTTGTAGGCAACGGCCAGCGAAGACTGAGGTTGAGTGGACAGGACTAGACAGTACCCAGATTTGGACCACACAGATTGACGGTACACAGAGGAGATGGATGGACATGGAGTGTTGTGGAGGCTTCCTATACCAACCCTTTAGGTAGGACTTCTCAGTAGAAGATCTGGCAGTTGTTTACCTTTCATCAGTTGTAATTTTTTTACTTTCTTTGTACATTACATTTGGTCTTGTATTTATGGCCCCTTTACATTTCAGCACTCCTTTCATATATAGTTTACTTTGTGTTTTGATTTCATCTTACTCTATTCTGTGTGTTTATAGTTTTTAAAAGCAACGCCTTCCCTGTTTTAGGGATTTATGCATTTGGTTCTAGTCACTAGCATCTGGCCTATGGAAGGATTTCATCGGGTAGTCACGGCACGGGCCCCAGGGGATGGTTCATGAAAAATTGGTATCAGAAGAGTTGGTTCTACCGTAGAACACAGGACTTTGACCTTTCTTTTCTTTGAAGATATTTTGTTAAGGGTACTTAGTGTGGATCTCAGTTCTGGGAGTGTAGTGTTGGTGTGGCGGCCGACGTATCCATACACTAGGACCCTGACTGCTAATCTCCGACCCAGTGCACGGAAACAGTTAATGCGTGTGTGTTTTCAAAAGTTTTCTTTATGTCAGCTCAACCTTTTCATCTCACTAGGTATAAATTTTGACCGTGTCACATCTGTTGAGGATGCCTCCATGAAAACAGCTAGTTAGAGTTCTGAAAGAGTACATGATGATGACCCACTGAGCTATGAGGATCCGGTGCATGGCCCTCTTTCTATGTTAGAACCTTCGAGTGGTGTAACAGCAGCACCACCACCCATTAGGTAGTAGATGACACCAGCCGCACTGGCGGATGGTGCACGCCGATTGAGCGCGTCGCATGAGTTCCAATGACAGAGGCCTCTAAGGTTACAAGGCGAGACAGATTCCCCGGCAACAGAGGACTAGCTGGAGGTGATTACTATAGTTCTCCACCTAGTTGAGACACTGGTAGAGCAGATAGTGGTCTTAGATACTAGTGTTTTCCAGTGAGTGTCCATGAGGTTGGTCCGTATAGTGATGAGGATTCGGTACGTGGACCATTTCCAGAGATTGTACCTTCAAAAAGTGTGTCATCCATGTCACTGCATGTAGGTCAGCAATTACAACAGGTGGTACCGGTAGATGACACCTGTATGCTTAATGCATTACATGTGTTTTAGCATCAGATACCTCTCTTGTTCTGAGGAGATCCTGACTCACATGCGGCTGAGGAATGGCCTTAGGAGGTGGTTGAGAGTTCTCTAGAGCTGGTACAGCTTCAACAAAATGACATGCTAGTAGCTAAGTATTCATCGAGGCTTACCGATCATTCTCAGTACTCAATGAACACGATACGATCAGTGCTTTGGGGATCAGAAAACTGAGCGAGGTGTGTTTTAGGACTTCCGATCCATCACTGTTTCTATAGATGCTAGAGAGAAACTTTGTGGTTGAATGTTCTTTGGCTGAGAAGATACAGCCAGTGAATGTTAGCAGTGGGAAAGCATGAAACTGGCACCAGTCTCAGAGACATGAGTGTCTAAAATGTTTCGAGAGTTGGATGTTTTAAAGACAAATGAATATGCAGGGCACCAGATGTGGATGCAGAGATAAGAGAGTACCATGAGGTGGTGTACATTTCGACATGTTATAACATCCCACCTATGTAGTCCCTGTCAGGCTTAGGGAGCTCGAGGGCAGGGGAAGAGAGTAGCTAAGTGCGTTCAAGGAGTGTGACCCAAGGGCTCTAGGAATGATTCGATGTACGGTCTATGTCTACTACTATATACCATATCAATAGACATAGGTATCAATCATTCCATCCTTCCACAAATTTTTCCCACACCAAGATTTTCCAGCTAAACCGTTGAATTGACCCTCACGTCTAGAGATAACATTGGGAGGAGAATAGATAATGACACTTATTCCAATGGGGTGATATAACACTTGAGGTGAGAGTTTAGAATAGAACCTCTTGGTGGCAGCGTCCAGGACTTGTGACGTAAGTTTGGGTATGTACTGGGCAACCACAATTCATACACAGATTGACTGTATTAGGAAATTTTTTTGAGGTTTATCTACAATGTTGGGATGAGGTTTTCCTTAGTCAGTGAAAAAGGATACACAGGAAGCACAGGTTAAACTCATGCATATGAGGGTGCAGCCGATCACTCTTGAGTGTGCCCGCCTTACCCTCATGGCAGCATGAGTTTTTAGTTTTCAGTTCCAAACAGGAGTGAGAGAACATGTGGAATTATTTTCAAAATATGTTTACAGGATTCCCCCCCCCCCCGCCACAATGGGGGAGAGACATCTTCTTTTGCGGGATACTACCATAGGTTCGTTCCAGACTTCTCTAGAGTTGCAACACCACTATCAGCCTTGAAAAACAAGGGGCATCCCTTCATTTGGTCAGAGAGATGCTAGCAGAGCATTCAGGATCTGAGGTAGATGCTGACTAGTGCCCCCATCTTGAAGCTTCCAGAGGAATTCGTATGGTATGTAGTCTACTACAACACATCAGGGACCGAACTCGGTTGTGTCCTGATGCAGGAGAGAGTAGTGAATGCATATGATTCTTTGCAGTAGAGACAACACGAGTAGAACTACACTACCCATAACATATAGTTAGTAGTAATGGTCTTCGCCTTGAAGATGTGGAGACACTATCTTATGGGGAATGATGTTGCATATGCACTTAGCACGATGTCTGGTATATACCTACTAGGTGAAGCGACAAAGAAGCTGGTTGCTTTATAGATAACCTTTGTTGATAGAGATGTAGTAGTCTTCCTTCAGTCTCTTATAGTAACTCCCCCACTATTCAGTGAGTCAGGGAGGCACAACATGGAGATGTTGACTACAAGACACGATGTTCTCATATATCCACAGGGCAGGCACCTGATAAATTTTCTGAAGGTAGGGATCCCGTCTTCCTCGTCAGTGGATGTACCATGGTACCAGTTTCACTTCCGGAGGAAGTTTTGAGGGAGTTCCACACATCCCCTCTAGTGGTACATCCAAGAGTAGCGAAGATGTACTGGGACCTTCAACGACCCAACTAGTGGCTAGGTAAGAAGAATTCAGTAGCGGAGCATGCCTCTTGATTTGTAACTTGTCATCAAGTGACGGAGGAGCACCAGGTACCAACGGGCTTGGTTCATCCTTTAGAGGTCCTATATTGGAAGTGGTATGGGATATCCCAGAACTTCGTGACGGTACATCCATGTACATCCAAGGGTCACAACACAATTTGGCTGATCTTTGACCGAGTCACCAATTCAGCCCACTTCATATTGATCAGAGAGTAGGGTTCAGTAGATAGCATGGGATGCCTTTATGCGTAGGATATTTTGAGGCTACATGGAGTACCTTCATCTATTGTCTCTGATCGTGATGCACAGTTTACTTCCCGGCTATGTAAGGGGTTGAAGGAGGCTTTCAGGATGCAGTTTTGTTTTAACACCACCTTCCATCCTCAGACGGATGGTGAGACTGAGCAAAACATTCAGACCCTCAAGGACATGTTTCATGCTTGTGTCCTCATCTTCGGTCATAGCTTGGAGGATCACTTACCTTCGGTGGAGTTTGCATACCACAGCAGCTACCACTCCACCATTTGGATGGCACCTTTTGGGGCATTTTATAGGTGACCTTGCAGATCAACCTTGTGCTAGACTGACTATGGGGAGTCAGCACTGGTGGGACCAATGACGGTAAGAGCTAGCACAGAGAAGGTGCAGATCATCCAGGAGCGAATGAAGACTGCACATAGTAGGAAGATGTTGTATACTGACATGATATGGAGACCTCTGGAGTTGGAGGATGGCGACCACATCTTTCTACGGGTCTCACCTCGATGAGGTTTATGGAAATTTGTTCGAGGTGGAAAGATATCCTTGAGATTCATCCTACCTGTTCAGATCCTCAGCATAGTTGGCTAGGTGGCTTAACGCTTAACTCCTCCACCTCAGTTGCACTGGGTGCACGATGTCTTCCACATATCTCAGCTGACGAGATACATGCACGACCCTTCTCACATCATCAACGTCTAGATCTCCATGGTCGATGATGGGGTGACTTTTAAAGAGGTTCCAGTGAAGATTGAGGATTGATAGGAGCGGGTCCTTTATGGACGGTTGATACCTCTGGTTCATGTTCATTGGCATCACGGGAACATCCAGAAGAGCACATGGGAGCGGGATGCTAAGATGTGTGCTCAGTACCCCCATTTGTTCCCTTACTTCGAGTTGTAGCTTACTGGGATGTAAATCCCTGAGGTGGGGAGAATGTAAAGACCTAGAATTTCCGTGAATTTGTTTCTTCATAAATACATGGTAATTTTTCTAGTCTATAAAAATTTACAGCGCATGATACTGAGGCCCGGTGTGCCCGGAATCAATTTTTGAAGTTTTATTCAGGTACGTTCAGTAATCATACGAGTGCGTTTTTATAACTTTTGAATCGGTTCTCGGAATTGAAATCTGATGGCACCGTTGAACTCGCAGTGCCGGTATTCTCTTAGGAATATCACCTCGACGACAGTTGGTCGAGAATAAAAGTTATTTTTTAGGTTTTCTTGGAAAAATAATAATATAAAGTGAGCTAGATTTTATTTTATTTAAGCTACCATGTGAATGAATTGTAGTAAAAACCTCTTCATGGATGTTTGAGGTGGGACCACCACACCTTAAACTCCCATGAGTGGTTGTGGTGGAGCGGACCACCCGAACATAACCTCCCATGAGAGGTTATGACATGGGGACCACCCGAGACCACATAACCAACCATTTGAATAATAGGGTTGGGGACTACCCAACCCCTATTAATGGGATGACAGTATAACCACTCAACACTCCCTCATTAATGAGGGGGAGCCTCTTGACATACCCTTAATTTAATTGGTGACAACTCCCCAATTAATTCTTTCCAACAAATGTGAATTCATGAGGTGGAGCCCTTTAGGTTAATTCTCCCTTTTGAATTTCTGCCAATGAAATAACAGATTAACTAATCTATTATTTGGCACAATGATTTCACTTGCATGATTGAAGATAAATATCTTAACGAGGAACCTCATATTCCAATGAAGAACGCCTGTGACGATCCCCTTTGATCTTCTCCACCAGAAACCTACCAACATGGAACCACTTCCACAACCTTCATGAGAATTCGGGAGTGGAAGAGTGATGCGGATGGGACGACCGACATCTTCGTCCTCTTCCTATGACTTCACCATAGACGAATGATGATTAAAGGTAGATGGCTTATTACATATTGATGTTATTTCTTTTCTATCTTCTTCAACGGTTGGAATGGAATTTTTTGAGGGTGAGTTTTTGTTCATCTTCATTTCATGATGAGCCAATTGATACCACCCTAAACGCGTAGAGTGTGGGCCAAACCAACATTGCCCGATTCTTCCACCATTATTGTTTGAGATGATCCTCGGCATGGCAACGAAGAAACGAGATGAAGAAGGAGACTACAAAAAAGTTTATGCTTCTCGGGGCCTCCGCAACCCAAACCACCCTTACGGTGCTCCGGCCGAACCAAGCCCCAGCCTAGCAGGACTACATGCCTCCTGTGCACCAGGCCACCCCGCCGACACGCGCTCGCCCAAGCCACATCGAACCGGCCTGCCCGACCACCTCCCGACTGCCGGACCGCCTGGTCGCACCCTACCCAGTGCCCTCCCAGCTGCCTGTCGGCCTTTCGGCCTGCCCGACGCCCTTTTGGCCCCCCTACCGGCTTGCCCAGGCTGCCGCTTGGCCTGCCCAGGCCACCCCGCCGGCCTACCCAGGCCGCTGCCAGCCTCCCTGGCCGCACCGCGGTTCCTGGCCAAACCAGCCACGCTATGCCGGCCTGCGGCCTACCTCTCAGCGCCGCTGGCTGAACCGGCTCGGCCTCCGGGGCGGTGCCGCCCGAACAGCACCCCTCGCGGCACTGGCCAATCATAACCAGCCACGCCCTCTGGGCCGAACCGTGCCCCTCATGGCAACCTCCACACCGAACTTCCCACGCGGCCTGCTGGGCTGGACCCACCGTGCCTGACTGAACCTAACATGTTGGCCCACCCAATGGGCTGGGCCAGACAAAACAGGTCTGACCAGTTCGACCTAGATTAGGCCGGTCCAGACTAAGGCGGGCCGAGGTGGTCAGACCGTGTCGAACTAGACCCCGACCCACTACCGACCTTTACATTCTTTTGGCCATATCTATGGAATCGGTCGACCGTTTGACAAACCATCCAAGATGCTAGTAATCTTGGAGCATGATGGTCCCTTTGAGTATAACCTACTGGAGTTCGGGGTAAATTTGAGATACGGTCAGGTTGGATAGAACATGAACCCAACCGGGACCCTAAGACTAAAAACCTAATAACTCACAGACCGAACGTCCAATTGACGCGCCGTCAGTTGCGTTGAGACCTTTATGACATAGAGGTCCTTTGAGGTACTTATACATGGGACTTCGTGATAGTTGGAGTATCGACCTGCAGATCATGGAGTGGATCATATCAGAGACGAGCGAGCTTAGTGTAGAGACGTAGTAGCTGGATGAGATGTGATAACTGCTGAGCGATTCGACTCAGACTGATTCGACTAGCCTAGTGGATAGCGCCTTGGTGTCATGGAAGACCAACGGTAGGGAGAGCCTCTGTGTGAGCATGGAATACCCACGGTACTCGATAGGAGGAGTACCTCCGTAGGCTATGAGGGGGAGAACCTCTGTGTGACGTGTTATACCCACGGGGGGGAGATCCTCTGTGTGAGCACGGTAGAGCCACGGTACTCGACAGGAGGAGTACTTCAGCAGTCCAAGGATAGTGGGAAGCTACTCAGTGTGACGTAGAAGGCCTACTGTACTTGATAGAGATGGAGTACTCCAGCAGCCGAGGTTTCAACAGTGTGACTGTGTATGTTACATGTTACTGCCCCTTGAATAAAATCATGGTTTAAGGTGAGTCAGCATAATTTGGGTTTACCTCATGATTGAAATGGATTACTAGGTAACATAGATATATGTATGGGCATATACCTAAGTGATGTTATCTATTGATTGAATACTTGTGTTTTATCCTTGTTTAATTTTGTGAGACCATGAGGGTCTTGGGATCCAAACTGAGTATCATTATACTCACCCCTATAAAGGTTTTTCCTACACCTAGTTGTGTTGGTTGGAGATGACGGATAAAACTCACTGAGGCTGAGTGGAAAAGACTAGATGGTACCCCGAGGTGGACCACACGAAGTGACGGTACATGAAGGAGATGGACGGATGTGGAGTGCAGTGGAGGCTTTCTGTACCTACCCTTCAGGAAGGACTTCTCAGTGGATGATCTGGCAGCTGTTTACCTTTCTTCAGTTGTACTTGTTTTCATTTTCATTGTACTTTACAGTTGGGATTTTATTTCCAGCCCTTTACTTTTCAACACTCCTTTTATATATAGATTTACATAGTCTTTTGCTTCTAGCTTACTCTATTGTGTTTTTTTAAAGTTTTTAAAGGAAATGCATTCCTAGTTTTAGGGATTTATGCCTTTGGTGCTTGTCACCAACCCCTGGCCTATAGAAGGCAGGCTTGGGGTAGTCACGGCATGGTCCCTGAGGGATGGGTCATGACAAATATTCTCCCTCTACTCCTCTTCTGCACATATCTCATCGTAATGATCTTCTGTGGTGCTCTTAGGTGTAGGGTTTCTTGAATCTTCCTTCATTTCTTTTCTTCAACTCACCAATTATGATGCATTCCTCACTAACCCTATTTTCAATCAACAACTTTTTTCAATAAAGATAAATCTGTTTTCATTCAATAATCATTTGTTCAATGTAAACCTTCTTTCCATTCTCATCAAGCCCATTCCAAACTCTCTCTACCAGATATTCGGTGCATTATCTTCCTACCCTTCCACTTTGCATTATAAACAAATTATTCATTTCATTCCCTATTAAATATTAATTATTTGTGTGAAATGGTTTTAAAATTTCAAAAATACATTAAAACCTCGATCCATCCATTGGTAAGGATCTTGCAAGTGTTTGTCTCTCATTCCTTGAAATTACGGCCTATGGGTTTGTTGACTATAATGAAGATGTCATTCAGAATTAACTAAAGAATTAGGAGGGTTGTTGTGTGTGATTTTTTTTGTGCATATTTAAAAATGGGTTAAGGTATTTTTAGTGTACATAATAATTAGGAATTCATGATTCTTAATTATAATCCTTGTATGTTGGTCAGCTACATGTCGATGTTTCTGCCATATAGTCAGATTTTTGTCAACCAAATTCTTACTCACACATACAATACATTTTTTTTCAATATCGAGTTATATATTATGTTTTTTATTGAAATTTTATTATAAAAAATTACAATTATGTTGTCTGTTTCCCAATAATTATTTTCATAAATCTTGATTTTCACCATATAAATCATTTAATGGTCTTTCTGATGATGATATGGATTCATTAAGTAAAAATTATCAAATACGAATTTTATGTTAATTAAAAAATAGGAACTATTCCATGAAAAATGATGCTATCATTCAATTCAAACTCTAAGGATATATCTGGTGAGATGGAATCATTTTCCTGGATGATAAATGTTAATGGAAATGGAAAATTAATGTTTAAAAGAAAGAAAAAATGGAATTTGAGAACATGTTTAGCATGATTAATCTTCTTAATGGAATGTTCATATTATGTTAATTCTGAGAAATAAAATATATGTGAAAAAGATCAAAATATTCATTTTCTTCCTCACACATCTCAGTGGTTCTTGGCCGTCATAGTCTCTTGTCACTTTCAAAACCCCCCTTCCACTATCATACTTGTCCACAATGATACCAAACATGGCATATAGGTCTCCATGAATAAATTTTAACAGTATATAACCAATGGTTCTTCACAATTTAAACAACATACTTGGTTTAAACATCACTAGTTTATTTTTATTGTCATTGAAATCATGAGTGAATTTATTTAATTAATCATCAAGCACATCTTTTTCTTATTCCATGAAGAGAAAAGGATGTGAAAAACATTTCGAATAAATAAAATATTGTTTTCATGATTTTATTTTGAATTATCAATTGCAACATAGATAATCTATATGAAGAAATTATATAATTGGTTTAAACATATGAAAATTGTACATTGGCCCTTCATTTAGTCAACCCTTCCAAATTAACCATATTCAACACTTAACCAAGTGAACACGTCAAAAACAGTCTAAATATTTTATCACATTCAAGTGAAATTAAAATATGTAAGGAGATAAAATACAATTCATTAACTCAACCACTATCTCAAATAAAATATTATAAAATGATTAAATAAATATTCATTCATAAAATATTTTTCTTTTTTATTTACTTACAACTTATGAACACCTTCAGTAAATAAATTTAGCACTTATTATTTTAAACTCGAATAATATTTAATTTATTTTTTTCTCATGATCACTCAAACAGGGACATAAACTTACCCACACTGTGGGTACCACAATTTCCTAAAATCCAATTCATTGTATTTGTACTAAGATTTTTAATATGCCTTTTGTGTGACCCTCTAGTCCCCTATCATGTTTGTAGCGATACATACTCATAAACCAAGATCTGTATCTAGTAACACATCATGGCCCCTAAGGAAATAAAGTTCAGTCAATGAAATTACATCCACCTACACATATAAAAGTTATAATATAATCTATTTATCTCATAATATATCATTATTAAGGATGAATATAGTTTCTATGTCCAATTTTGGCATGCCTCAAGCGAGGTTCCTACAGGTGGGAAATCCTCACGATCTCCAATACACAAGATCACCAAGTGAGAACTTAATGACATGATGTCTCAATAGTTATGAAATCCTAACACCTAATATTTAGACATCATTTTTATCCCATCAGTAAGAAGTATCTTGACCATTGGCCTTAGTTTTAGCATAATTTCATAGTATCTCAAGGTTCTAATAATAGATGAGAACTCTTATAAATTATTTACACAATAAGTAGTCTAAGGAAATTACCATTTAAAAAGTGTATGAATAAGTAAAAAAATATTATTTTAAGATAACATCATGAATAAATATATGTATACATGATATAGTAATCAAAAATTACTACTAAAGTTGGTGCTTAAGTACCATATTTTAGAAAAAATACCACAGATTGGAAATATTTTTTAATTATATGAAACTAATAATTTTATCTAATAAACTAATATTTCATTATTATTTATTTGTGGTAATGAAATACAATTAATTAAAATGTAAAATATTTACTCAAATGTATTGGGATGATCCATTCGTGAACCTCCTACCAATTTCCTAGTGAACATGAAACCACATCTCCACTCATCCAAATTGGTGACCTAAGTGATGATCCTTTATAAAAAATAGTACACAGATATCAATTTGAAAACATTTGGGGAAGATAATAGGATGGATATAATAATGAATAAAAGGAAAACAATATAACAAATTTTCATCAAATAATTTAGGAACCAATTATATAAAGAATATCTTATTTTCATGGATCCTTGTGTTTTTACCCATCACTTAGAAATAGATAAATTAGTAAAACCAACAGTTTTGATTTGCTTATTTTATTAATTACTATCAAAATGTTAACAACTCATAAGATTCATCCTTGTTAGTATTAGTTATCAACTTTCATTACATGTGATATACACCATCGTACACTTTTTCATGCATCTATATAATGCTTAAATATGTGTCATTAAACTCATTCCATAAAAAATTTAATTTCTCCCCATTTATTTCCTAAATTATTCCTGATCCATGGGAATAATGTTGAACCAGACACATCAAAATGAAGAAACATCTTGAAATAAAGTCTTAAGAAATTAAAATTATATTAATAATTCTACTCGCATTTTTAAAATCAATCATCAATGAATAATAAATTATTATTAACCTTATTGGTTGTTTGAAACAAATTTATTATAAGATATGGGAATATTATTCTAATATTTATAATTTATGAGAAGTATCACCATCTAACATGTAATCTACAAAAGGATCTTTTTGAAAATTTTGGAAGCATCACTAGTATGCACCCCCAACTCATTAAATGTGGTGATAATTTTAAATCCCCTCATGCCAATACATCTGATATATTTTTATTTTTATGTTTTTTTCTATTATTTTATCTATTTGATAAATTGGCAAACACATACCATGGGGTGAGACAAATGAAATTTAATTTTCATAGTGTGACACAATGGATGATTGGGGATGTCTTATTTGAGGAGATTCTCATTTTTTTCACCTACTAATTCTAAATAACCCAAAATACTTCTTTTTGTTGTTTTAAATATTAAAGGAAAACAATGAATTTTTTGGGGGGTTGTGATTTCATCTCTAATTAAATTCAACTTGGAAATTTAAACTATCATTCAAATCTAAACATAATGATTTAAGAAGAATGGACATGGACTTGAGACTTTGTTTAAGGTTAAATCATTATTCTCCTTTAATTTTTTGATTTTGGTTACATAATACAAACATGAAATCTAATGTATGAATTACTATTATTTATTTTGAAATTTTGTAATATTTGAGAGCCTAAGAAATCTTATTTCCACATCCTCCTATATTCAAAGTTCATGATACACCTTAGTCTAGTGTGTTCCATATTTCAGGACTAACCTCTATCAATGTTGTTTCATCCATTAATTATCTTAACTCTTATGTATAAAGAGTTAACCAATAGAGAGAGGGGAAAATGATTGAAATAAATGAATAGAAATATTTTGAGTTTCATGGAATTGATGGGAAGTCACCAAATCTGTGAAATTATCCTCACCATGCATGCTACTCAAATCTATATCAAAATTTAAATAACCTTTAATTAAAATTAATGAACACATTGACCTACACCCAGGCCAAGACTTAGGTTCAGCCTCTCATTTCCATGAGTTAGAGATCACTTGGTGGAGTGGATGGAAGAGAAGAAGAATAAATATAAATTAAATGAAAGAATAAATTTAAAATGAATGGGATGATAATATAAAAGAATAAAATAAAAATAGATTTGGGATGACGGAGAAAGATATATAGAAAAAAATATAATAGAAGGATGATGAAAATATGAAAATAAATAAAATAAAACAAATAAAATTTATATTATTAATAAATAAAGATAAAATAATTATAATAATAATATAATAATAATAATTATTATTATTACTATTAATAATTATAATCATAATACTATTTTTAATAATAATTATTATAATAATAATAATTGTTATAATAAAAAAAATAATTATTATTATTATTAAAAGAAGAATAAAATTAAAAGGAGAAGGAGAAGTGGTTAAATGATGGAATGGAGACAAAATTTAAATTAAAAATTCATTAATTGTATATTTATTAAAAGGAAATTTAAAATTTAAAATAAAAAATTGAAATAGAAAATAAATATATTAAATAAAATAAATGAGAAAAATTAACAAGGGGGGGAGAAAAATAATTGTAGTAGAGGATTCCGAGCCCTCAGCTTGGAGAGATCTCACTCCATAGTGGTGTCAACTCATGCATACCAAGGAGGGAACAACCTCCTTTATATAGGCAGGGGAGGGAGAGGGGTCTTTAACCACCTCTTCAATGCCCCTCGTGAATGACGGAACTTCTCCTGGGAAGTCCCATGTGGAATGGATCCATGCAAGGATGCACCATCATTAGTGGTGAATGGGGGCCAGAGGTGGCTCCATGTGTATGGGGCAGCAGGCATTCATGGATAAAGGCAGTAGAGGGTTCTTGTAAGATAAGTGATGGAAGAGAAGTGGAGAACCATTGATGGACAACTCATCATTATCCTTTGGCTTTCACAATGTCTGATGGAGTCTCTATATCTCATATGGAGGGTCATCCCCGGCATTGTAGGTGTTGGCACAAATACTTTTGGTGAGTTATAGTTGGTGGTGATGCCATGCGTAAATGTTGTGGTGGTGACGGTGGCATGGGGTGTTCATACAAGGCAGAGAGTGGAGGCAAAGCTGAAGTGGTGGAGGACGGTGTAGGGAAGCGGTGCTACTTATCCCACATTGAAATGTCTATGGAATGGTAGAAGCCTTATAATCTTCAAGGTGACTTCCTCAACTCAGAATCTTGCACTAGGGATGGGCTCCCTCCTTCACTCGCACCCACATTCATGCGAACTACACATCTACACAACCCGCACTAAAGGATTCATGCTCACTGTACACCCGTAGGGGTTGACCACCTATTGGTAATGCACAGTCCTAACCCCCCATGCGCCCAATCTCGTTTTTCGTCTCTCTCAAGGACTGTGTGGTCGGGTAGCCCCCTATGGGCCTCCTAGGAGGCGTGTGGATCCTTTTTTGGGAGTCATCCCAGTTAGGATAATTTTTGGACAAAACACATATAAAGAGTTAGAATAAAATTAAAATATTTTATAAATATTTCATAAGATTTATAGATAAAATCCAAATTAAAAAATGAACCTTAATTAAATCATTTAACACTACTTCCATTACCAATTCCATATTACCCATAATTATCTAAGGCATTGAAAATCATGGATTTTAATATTAAAAAACATTAAAAATGATTGAATTTTGAATAAAAATATGCACATAATTTTGTTTTGACAAATATACCCACACTCGACCCATTCTTTTCCTAAATCATAAAATCTCAACATGCTATTAATGATGGGACTGATGTTATCAATGTTTAAATTTTAAAGTAATAAAATCAAATGATAATAAATTTTAAATCAAACATTCAAAATCCAAATAAAATATTATTTCAATTTATCAATTTTCAAAGAAACAACTAAGTCACAAAATTTATATTTCTCCATTTTAAAATGATGAAAATTATCTTCTCAATAATTCATGTTCCATAATTTCTAACTATTAAACATTCCATTCATAATTTACATCTATTTTGAATCTTATTAATCATCTATCATGATAAAAATTCAGGTTGAATTATTCTCATATAATGAGACCTTACATCTTATCCATAGTCTAGTAAATGAACTACTTTCTCCACTTTGTAAATAAAAAATCACATATAATTATGCGGGCATGAAATTAAATGTTCAAATGACTCTGAATCTTAAGGTTGGTATGAAATGATCTTTTAAAATTAAGGCTCGAGGGTGAATTTTATCTCTTAAAGAAAAGTGCATGATATTAAAAGTAGAATATCAATAAAAATACCCCCTTTAAACTATTACAAATCTCACTACCCCAAAACACAAAGATAATATCATGAACATTTTAACTATAATGAATTATTTAAGCACCCTCTTGATATTTTCTAAACTCTTATACTTTTTCTCAATGAAGTTGTTCATTTTTTTCTTTTTCAAAAGTTATGATTAAAATAAACCTCACATCCACCACTTGACCACATATGATAAAAATCATAGGTATAGTAATGGTGATATTTGGTAATGCCAAATCAGATCCAATTTTTCTCATTTTTTTTATTTTCTGCATTTTCCATTTTTTTAATCCAAGAGAGGAAAAATGATGTATGAATTAAACAAAAACCTTGACTTATTCCCTAAATAAGAACATCCACAGATTTTACTATCACTTTATATCATCTCATTCACCATATATCCCTACACCCCCACATTTCAACATTAAAATATCACACAATTTCAAAGAGGAGGGTATGAATAGATAAAAATAACGTGAAACACGGCTCATTCCTATAAACGGTTTTCATGGTTTCTATGGGATAGAGAATTATTAATTAAAAGGTGATATTCTAAAGATAAGTTCTTAATCAAAATACAAATGATTAATTTTAAATGGTTTTTTTCATAGTGATAAATTTGATAAGTTCAAATGAAAGCTCTTGAATGTGGCATGTTTCAAGATCACTGAATAAATAAGCTCAAGAATAAATAAGAAGTACGTGGTCTATAAATATTCTTATGAATGGATATATGAAATTGGGAAATCACTCAAGTAATTATTAATAATAAAAAATAAATTAACATGATGTTCATAAATTTGAAGCATTAAAAATGGTTGAGAAATTTTATTTACATGAATTAAACAATCCCATTAAATTATGAGTCCTCATTTTAATATCCATGAATTAATTTAATCATCCCATATTCAATTTTACTAATTCAATTTCATTAAAATTAAAAATTAAAACATGGAATCATATGATTCCAAAGAAACTAATTTCTCCCAGACCAGTCAAGTAAAACCTAAATTCATGTGTGGGCATGAAATTTTATATTTAAAGCACAAAACATGTTCTTGAAAATAATTCCAGAGAGTTTAATGATAAAATAATTATAAATTTATCACCCTTTCCAATGAATCTTGGTCCACTTCCTTTACTATTTGAGGCTTCCTTCATCCTTTATAATCCAACAAAATAGAATTACTCAAGTAAACACATGGATCATGTCAATAATGCAGAAAAATATAAGAGGGAGTGAGTTATATATTGTATTGATCGTATGAAAAATAATGATATTGAAATCATAGGAAAGACTGTAAAGGGATAGGTCATTGAATGATCCCATAATTGGGACCTAAATTTTTTCTTCTTCTAAGGGGAAGTACCATTATTTTTCTATAATTATATCGTGGATGAAGATTCATTTATTTGAACCAAAAGATTGTGTTTTCCTAGCATATTCTTCTGTTTTTGTATAAGGAATGATCCATGGATTGAGTATAACAGACCCCCCCCCCCCCCCCGTAAAAAAAATTAGGTATAGATTTTATGGAAGGGGTATGATAAAATATGAATCATCATCTTCTTGGGTTGCTACTTGTGAAACCTCCTATTGTTCTTCTAGTGATGGCTTCTCAGAGGCTGTATGAATTTAAAAATTAATGGGGAAGTAAACTAGTATTTCTAATTGAAAAAAAATCTGAATTTATAAAAAAAATTATCACCATTATTATGAGAATCCCATTTTCTGATTTTCTCATGATCAGCTACTTGAATATCTTCTTAGGGATCCTCAACTGAATTTTCATTGATATTAGGGAGCTCCGTGTGTTCTTTGACATAGGCTTTTCTAGTTTCCACATCTTCCTCTAATTCCTAGAATGAATTGACTAAAACTAAAAATAAAATGCTATAAAGAGTGATAATCAATTTAGATTAAATAAAATCAAAAAATGAATTGTTCAATACAAGAACATATGGCTGATTTGGTTTTGTTTTAATAAAATCCATGGTGGTGAGTGCCTATTGGAGATAGATGGTAGCAAGTGGAGGTGAGTAGTCAGGCTCCCTGATTATTTCATCAAATTCCATCATTAGGATGGCTTACACCTCTTCCATGGTTAGAGTTACATGAAATGTGACTAGCTCTTCAACTTGGTATGTATAGTGGATATCAAGTTGCACCTCAAACTCATTCCAGAAGTAATCTAGATCTCTTAGTTCTCCCACAATTAGCTCAGCAGGTAATTTTACCTTATCATTAATCCACTCTATATCATTATGATCTTTTTGGATTTGGCACTTCATTTTGTTGGGATGTGAATACTCCTCAATATTTTTATCGACCTCTTTGTTGTCTTCAGTAAAATTGGGTATCTCTAGTGGCAATCCTTCTTGGTCTTTTATTTTTGAAAATCTATTTTGACATTATCAACCATATCTTCTTATTTATGAAATGAAATCCTGGTGTTATTCCAATTTATCATAAGCGTGGCTAGGTTAGTGAGTTCATTGAGATTTTTTAGGAGATCAACCAATTCAGTATTATGAATTATTGGCCTTTTAACCTAAGAGTTATTGTTCCATTAATTTAAAATAGTATTATTTGAAAACATCATCGATTTTTTTGGTTTTTGTATTTTTCAAAGCAGTGAAATCTATCAAAGATGTTGAATAGAAAAATATATAAAAAATTGTGGTTAGATCCTTATAAACGATGATAGTTTTGAAAAAAAACCTCTCGTGAGGTGTTGAAAAAGAAATTTAATTTTCCTATTGTATCATAGTGGCAGACAAAAGTCATCTCACTTGAGGAGCTTCTCGGTTTTTTTACCTACATCTTCTAAATCACCCAAACTACTTATTGTTTTTTTATGTTTTAAGGGAAAATAATGATAATGATTTTGGGGTTTTATAATTTTATAATGACATGCAATATGGAAGTTTAAACTAACAGAAAAAATCTAAATAGAATGAGTTATAAAGAAAGGACATGCCTTTATGGTTTATTTTGAGTTTACCTCATTGTTATTCTTTAATTTTTTGATTTTTTTTGATAAAAAAAATATGAAAATTCGGGTATTAATTACAATTTTTTAATTGTGGAATCATTGAAATCCTAAAAATATTAATTCAATATCCTCCTATAATCATGTTGGATAACACACATTGGTCTAGGGTGTTCAATCATCTAGGAACCATCTTTAATGATGTCATTTCATCCATTAATTAACTCAACTCCTGCATATTAAGAGTTAACCAATGATAAGTGGGGAACGATATTTAAATAATATATATAAGTAAATTCAGTTTCATGTTATTGGTGGGTAGTCACCAATTCAGGGACTTTTTCCTTTTCATGAATTATACTCAAATATACAACAAAATATTTGGAAAATTCAGTAACACCTTTACTGCCCCCTTCCACGGGCCAAGACTCAGGCTCAATCCCTCATTTCTGAGAGTGAGAGATCACTAGGTTTAGTGCATGAATGAGAAGAATAGGAAATATAATAAAATAAAAGAATGAAAAAATTTAAAAAGAATGGGATGAGAAAATAAAAGAATAAAATTAATATAGATTTGGGACGAGGGGGAGATAGAAAGGTAAAAATAAATTAGAGGAAATAATGTAATAAAATAAATAAAAACAAAAGAAAATTTCAATAATTAATAAAAATATGTCAAAATAACAAGAATAATAGTAATATTATTTATTATTATTATTATTAATGATATTACTATTAAGAAAAATTATTAATATAAATAAAATAAGAATAAAATTAGAAGGAGAAGAATAAGTGGACGAATGATGGAATCGAGATAAAATTCAAATTAAAAATTTTCAGAATATTTATATAATAAAATGAAATTGACAATTAGAAATAAAACATAAAATAAAGTAATTAAATAAAAGAAAATAAAAAATTGAAGATGAAGGTGGGAGATGAAGAAGTAAAACAATGTAGTAGAGCCCTTAGCTTGGTAGAACTCCCTTCAAAGTGGTGTTGAATAATTCCATCCAAGGAAGGTATAACATCCGAGATATAGGTAAAGGAGGGAGAGGGGTCATTAGAATCCCCTTTAATGTCTCCCCATGAATGTGAGAGCTTATCCTAGGAAGACATATGTAGAATAGATCCACTTGGAGAAATTCCCTCACTGGCAGTTAATGGGGGATGTAAGTTGTTTCATGTGGATAGGGAAGTCGGCCCATGTGGATGAAGGTGGAAGAAAAGATTGGTAGTGGTTTCTTGAATGCGTAATGCGGTGGGGATGTGGAGAACTAGCAGTGGCTAGCTCCTCCGTATCATTCAGTCTTCACAATGGTCTGAGGAGGCTCGATATCTTTCATGGTGGGTCATCTCAGGCATTAGAGGATATGGAATGGAGATTTTTGGTGAGTTACAGCAGGTTGTGATGCCAGAAAACGATGTCGTTGTGATGATGGTGGTGTGGGGTGGTTGGCCGAGGTGGAGAGAGGAGGCGGAGGTGGAGTGGTGAAGGATGGTGGAGTACGATGGTGTGTGATGATGCTTCTTGTCCAACATAGAAATGATCGTCGAATGGTCAAGACATTATAAACCTTAGTGTGTCTTCCACAGCAAAGAAGACTTCATTGTGGATGGGATCCTAGTATCACTTGCCCACATGTACATGCGGCACACACAAATACGTGACCAGCGCTCAAGCCTTCGAGCTTACTCTACACCCACAGGGCATGACCACCCACGAGCCACAAACAGGCCAGACCCCCTGTGCGCCCCATCTCGATGGATGGTTCTCCTAAGGCCTATGTGGCCAGGTGGACCCATGTAGGATGCTTATCAGGTGTGTGGCTCCTTGGTTTATGGATAATCTAGTTAGAAATCTTTTTGGATAAAACACATAATTGTTTTTAGAAAAATACAATCAAAGTTCATAAAAAATTCATAATATTTATAGATAAGAATCCAAATTCAAAAATGAACTTTATTTCAATAATTTAACACCACATTCATTACACATTCCAAATTACACATAATTTATTAAAACATTGAAAATCACGGATTTTATCATTGAAAACATAAATAATGATTGAAACTTGACTATAAATATGCACATAAATTTGGTCTTTCATAAATTAATGAAATACATAATGACAATATATAGTTTTTTTCAATGATATAACCCATGATGGTAACCTTCTAGTGTACCTAGACAGTGGATTGACCAACTGATCATCAATTAATGATGCATTAGATGGTGGAAAAGAAACATCAATTTGGGAATTTGATGGCTTGATAATGATCTCCAACATAATTTAATCACATAGATCCACCAAATGTGATCATAGTAAATATTTGCACCAAGATACTGATCATATAGGTTCTAAAAAAATTATTCTACATGTTCTAATATTAAAAACAAGCTAGAACATAGTTAACGAGTAAAATAAAAAAGAAAAATTAAAATAATTATAAGCTCAAAAAATAACAAAATTGAATAGTATATGTATAAAATTTCTAATAACCCAGTTAATGATGAATTATGATATATAATTTTGTATCATTGACATTAATAAATTAAACAAAAGTTAGATGATGTACATAATATTATAATTTAAACATTTATACATTAGAAAAAAAATTAGGATGTTTTAATAGTGTAATATAGTAAAATTATATATATATATATATATATATATATATATATATATCCAATTGTCTTAATATTAATTTTATATATTGTTACAACCCTCTATTTCAAATGTCACTTATTCATTTTCAGCTACCCACATGAGTTATACTTTTTGAATTCGTGACCCAGTTAGTCTAAACAAATAAAAACTCAAGAGCCACAAGAACTCAAACAAGCCTCACTATACAAGAAATGATTCTAATTAGTAGTTATATAATATCAATTCTATAGGGAGAATATAACCTTATACATATAACTATATATATAACATAAAATAAAAATAAATCATCATCCAAAATGAAAAAAACTAATATTTTTATTAGAGTGGGATTTAAACCATATATAAATAACAATTTAATGCTATATGAAAATATGATACACTGTAATTCCATGGAAGACATGCATGACGAGAAAGATCATCAGAAGGGATGATCATATTCAAACAAGATCCAAAATAAAAAAATTATAGATACATAAAAAAAACTAGACCTAAGTCCCCTTTAATCTATTATTCGAGTCTTGCCAGGCATCATTACTCTCTTATCAATTGTAGGTCACATTCCTTTACCTACATATCAGACCATAAAATTGGTACATCCATTAAGGTGCATGTGTAGGGTGTAAGAAATATACATAGCAAACCACCACAAATTGTTTCGTTTAATAACTCTAGAAATGTATAGTCGCATAAAAAATATGATATGATGACAAAGTAACCATAAACATATCATCTGTAGCATCACAGTTTACTAAACAACCACCCATATAAATAAGAAAACCTACCCAGTACCATTCTGAAATGGGATGGTATTCCTATAGTCTCGTCTCAAAAAATAGAATTCATAGGTTAACAATCTGTAGCAACAATGTAATTGGTGAATGGTATATCACCATCAATATTGATTATTGGTTAATTTTTTTATCACCACTTTTCTAACACAAATTAGTGAATGGTTCATTTACACAATCCAATCAATAAGGTTAAACAATATATCATGATAAAAAATTCGGGTTTTGTGATGGATAACATGTTCAATGAAAATGTATTCCTAAATGAATGTTATTACAATGCATAATTTACATTGTCAGATATACTATTTTCTAAAATATATTTGGATTCCATCATAATATTGTATTGTAGGAATTCACATATGATGGTGATTAATAATTTTTTGTGATATATTCGACATGTTTACCACAAATACTTTTCTTCTAATGAATATTTTGAAACAATATGTTTTCTATCTTGAATAAATATTAGAGAAAAAATACTCATCTCACCATAAATATATTTTTTGTAATATTTACTTATGATATAACTATTAGTCGATCACAATTAGGATATGAAAATTAGGTAAAAAAATATGGTAGGTAGATTTTGAAATGGATTGAAATATCTATCAAAAATATTTTTTTTATGAGATGGAAAAGTTTTTAGGTTGTCATGTATTAGAAATGAAATCCATCACAGATAGAACTTTTGGTGAGAGAAATTTAAATAGTAAAAACTCTATCATAATTAATTTAATGTATGAATGGTTGAATGCGACTTCTCCTCCTCCTCCTCATCCCAAAATATCTTTCTCATTTCTTCTTTAAATTATAATAATTCATAATCAAATTTAATGGATTATGATTTCTAAGGTATTATCAGTAATTTAAACGAACTTTTAAAGGGATAAAGATTGAAATATATTATTTGTTATTCAATGTCACCTTTAAATGTCTCTATATTAAAATCAAATAATTTTTATTTAAACTTCAGTTAGAGGTTGAATATTTCAATTAGGATAAAAATTTTAGTCTAATGTACTTTTTGAGACGAATTTAAGTAGTTGTTAGTTCCATTAATTTATTATTTTTCTAGAATGATTTATTATTTAATTTAATCTATACGAATTTAGTTATATATTCATATCATGTTATTATTATTCTGTTATGTTATTTTCATTGTAATTTATTAAATTAATATCTTGGTTAATTAATATTAGTATATTTGGAATTTATAATAAATTGTAGAAATGAAATTTATTATTAAAAAATTAATCTAAATAATTTACAATAATTTACAAAAAGATGACTTATTAATAAAAAATTGATATAAAATAATAAATGGTGGTTACAGTTAGGAAAACCGAAAAAAATTGTAATTGATTAAGTATAAATAAACTATAAAAAAAAATTGAAATTTTTTAATTATTATTAATTTTTATAAATTGTAAAAAATAATTTTCAATAATAAATTTTTGTATAATTATTAGACAATAATAAAAATATTTAATATTTAATATTAAAAAATGAATTGTTATTTGTTATTATAAAGTACTAATAACTTGATAAATTTAATTTAAATAAATAAAAAAGGGAAAATATTATAGTTTAGTACTAATTAGTTATTTAAAAACAACATATATATTTATTGATTATTATAAAGATAATATAATTAATAAATTGTAATATTATTAAAAATTATTTAAAAATAATATACAACTTAAATTATTCAAAATTGATATATAAAACTATAACATTATAGAAAATTTATTATAAATTATTAAATATTCATTATCTACTTACAAAGGAAAAAACATTATTGTGAAACTACAAAATATTAGAAAATTTTTAATTCAGTTAATTTAATCACTTATTTATTCTTCCTGAGACATCCTACCCCTAAGGATCCTAACGAGAATAAAGTTTATTTCTTATCATAGGGTGACACCATTATTTTAGACACAACCATGATCTTGTATTTTTTTCAATGCCTTATGTTGAAGGGAAAGTGTAATCCATGAAACATTTGTGTGCTCATTAAAAATAATATATTATTCTTAATAGATTATCATTGAAACCACTTTGCACCCACATATTCATGTTCTCCCATCCCCTGGGTAAACACAACACCCTGGAATCATTATATCAATTATAAAACTTTTATCATGTCGTGTGTTGGGGTAAATATACCACTTTATCCCTAGGTAGGTCTTGAGACTCTAAAACTCAATGTTGAGCCACATGTCCCTTTGAAGAAAACATAGGTCACAACATAATCTTTTTCAGTAGAAATTATATATGATGAATTTATAAAACCATCTCAATTAATTATTGTGATGTAGTTCATTGCAAATATTTCTATATTGAATGATTTATTTATGATGGAAAAGTAAATAAAAATGAGTAATAAAGGGTAATGTTTTAATAAAAATAATTATTAATGTAAAAAATAATAAATTTCGTAGATAATAACTAAAAAACTAGAACATATAGTATTTTTAAATTTATATAGATTACTTCAATACTAATAAAATAAAAAATCATTACAAATTATTAAAATTAATTAATTATTGAGGTAGTGGGAATACAATGCTTATTAGTTTTTTTGAAACATTATATAATAAACCAATTGATGTTTTTTTTATAAAATTATAGAGCATGGAAATATATATCATTTTCTATTGTGAGATTATAATCGAATAAAGAACTATAAAAATAAAAATAGTTTTGGTAAAAAATCATCCAACATTAAGGGAATTGAAAATTTTATATCATTTCCATCATCCAACTACAAATTTGAATCAAATGGATAATTAATTTCCCAAATAAGAAATGATATCATGATAGATTTTATACTTTTGATAATGTTGGAGTTCATCTATTTCGTTTTAGTTTTTGGAAGGATTGTGCCTTTTGGTATTCACATTGTGAACATAATTCAACAAAATATGAATGTTTTGTGATTCTAAACCCCTTATAGTGTCAAAATTTATTATATGGGGCCACTAGACAATAATTTTATAAAACAAAATCTCAGAATGATAATTGAATCCCAATTTAGAAAAATATCAATTTTACAGTTTACTGAAGTTTTGAAGAGGAGTCCTTATATCTCGAATACAAGATGATACAAATTTAATGGATATTAAATCAGATTTTAGAATGTCATATAGTTGGTTAAGAAAAACATTTTCTTTGGTTTAATCATTGTTTCCCAAGGGAAATATATTGTAATTAAATTTATATTAAAGAAAGAATTTGGTCTATAATTTGGGTTTCATTTATCATAAGATCCATGCATGTTCAAATGATTTCATATTATATTTTGATAAATATTATTCATTAGTTAATTTTACAACATGTGGTCAATTAAGGTACAAATAGGTACACCAAGGTAAGTACATATTTGTTAATATTATATAATTGAGGTATTTTCTATATCACCTAGATCTCAATGTCAGTTTATATATCGCAACACATCCACATTGATGACTAAGCATATATCCAATATTTTTGTTCTGTAAAATATTTAATCTTAAATGTGATGATGATTCAAGAAAATGATAAGATCAGGTATATCCATATTTCTCATTAGAATCTCATAATGTGTGGTTAGTTCTTTATACAAATTGTTTTTTTTCATTTTGTGCTTACATGAGTCTATATTCTTATTGTCCTATTTTTTTATCTTTGTATAACATACTTCCTTAGATGTTAACTAGGGGACCACATATCTCTTTTTAGTTAATAATTCCATGGAATCCAAATAATAATATCAAGTATTTATTTGAGTCTATTGATTAATGCTTTAATTTTATTATAGAGTGATGTTGTAAATATATATTATGTATTTATAGAAAATAGTTTACACTCATTGTTGTCTGATTGAGGGAAATAAGTGGCTTTACATCATATGTTGTGAAATCTGGATGGAGTTACCATGGTATTAAATCATTTATTAATTGCATGGGTGAAAAAAAATCTTTTATGCCTGTTAATGTACGGAAATCATTTTTTACTGTAATCAAATATTTCATCATGAAGATCATCCTTTTTGAAGGAATTGAAATAATGTTACAAAAGATATAACTGAAATAGATAGTCCTAAAATAGTTCAATATGGCATTCAGTAAAAAATTTCTAATCTCATTATTACAAAATATTACATTTGGATTAACAATAAATTAATAAAAATTAGGCGGCTTTGGGAGATATACCCATGGTATAAGGAATATTATTTTTTGTGACGTTCTTTATTGGCCTGATTTATTTATTTTTCACAAGTTAGATGTCGTACAAATTGAGAATGTCTATTTGAATAAATATTTTATACTATATTGGAGACACATGGAAAATCTAAAGATGCTATAAAAGTATGGTTAAATTTTTCTCAATTATTCATGAATCCCGAACATGAATTAGATGGAAATGACAGATCACATACATTATTAAATCAAAAAGAAATATATATAGTTTCTAAATAAATTATTTGTTGTTAAATCAATGGATTATAGATTTGAGGTCACCTAATGGATAGGTGTCTAATTATTCACTCTATATCAGGAATAGACATATTATTTGGTTAAAAAATTAGGACTGTTATGTCATAATGGAATGATTGATTCTCATTGGTCTTTGTGGGTTGATGAACTATTCAATCCTCGATGATTCTACTATAATATTAATATAATTTTAATTAATGAGGGATGATGAAATTAAATATCAAATGGAAATTAATCATATTGTGGAGTAAAATGAAGACATTATAATTAATGAATAAGAATATAAAGTTGAAAAATGATGTATTATATTCTAGTTATATTCATAATCAATATTTGTTATTTGTTTTTAATAAATATATTTTTTATTTGATATCTATTTTAAGAATTATTCATAGGTAACTTTACTTTCATGTTTTTGATGGATGGAGAGGATTATGATGAGTTATTTTAATCTCTCAATGATGATATGATTCTTGATGGTTAGTTAGATGAATCACCATTAGACCTATAGGATTTTTTCTTTCCCCCATTGACTTGGAAGGGTGATGACCTATCTAGATTGATGATTCCAAACAATATTCTCAAGCAGTTTCCATCTCTATATTTTGATCTATACTGGTATAGTTATCTTCAACTATGTTATTTATTTATTTTTTCCATTAGTTTTTTTGTATATTAGATGTTTTTTTATCTTTTATTATTTTCATTTTCATACATATATATGTTCTGTAAGATCATATGATTCTACAACATTAATTTTATACACCATTTCCATCATGAGATTGGGTTACCATTTATTTTTAATATCATATGTTTGGTTACTATATTTATTTTAATAAATATTTATTTTAAATTTATTTCATTCACAAAATTATATTATTAATTATTTATATAGTTTATGGTCTCCTTTCAATGATAGAATGAGACTGCATATCTGAGAGGAATGTGAAATTTGCTTTCATGAGTGTTTTTATCAATTATTACACAACCTTTGAAAGAGATTGGTGGAGGTAGTAAGTCAAAAATTGAGTTGAGATTCATTCATTAAATATTAATTGACAATATATTGTGAGTAATATTGATTATTAATTTAAATATAATTTTAATTTAAAATTTTCATGTTATATTAATGTGGGTTTTTTGTTGATCCTAATATTATATAATATTATGTTTATATGAATATTTACACTGATCCTACTCTAGGGTAGGTTTCTAGTGGAGTTCAGTATCAAATTGTTGTTATTTTTAAAAACAATTGGTAAAACTATGAAAACAACACACAGACAAAGAAGAAAATGATTTATACCCATTATAATGAGGACTTGACCATGCGACCACACCCCAATGCACTCACCACCCTTACCACCCCAACTGAGAGAAGTGAGAATAAAATTATGTTTAGTTTTATATCATTTTTTAATATTAACATAAATTAATTTTTTTCATTTTTTAATATACAATTACATTTAAAGGATGCATATGAGGTCGTGACTTATCACATGTGAGATAGTTAGACTGAGAATGAGGAAGATTCCTCATGTGAGTTATGTTTCAATGATGCAACTTGGATATGAGAGACCATACATGGAATTGAGATAATTCAGGTATTCGGTATTGGTTCATGATCAATGCCTTAAAGTAATTATTATAATGAAATGATGTTTTCATCCAGATCAAAGGGATATCATGCAATGTTGTCTTCTGCTTCAGAGTATTAGAAGTGTTTGTGAGCTCAGGATGAGATTTCATAGAGATAGGAGTGAGGGTAGGAAGATCATCATTAGTATTTAGAGCAACAATTCCAATAACATCAGGATTTGTTGGATTGCATATAATTATTTGCAGAAGGTTTAGGATGGAATTTCATCCACCTAACCTGTAAGGAACTCAAATTTTATAAATAAAATTCCCCTATAAAATGAATAAATTTATTATATATGTAATGTAATTTTATAAAACGCATGCACTACTTTGGATATATTAGACCAATATAAGTTATATCCTATCAGATTTAAAAGACCATTTAGCATCATAACCATTGATAATATAGTCATTGAACAGTGATCATATGATTATAATATATTAAGGATTAAGATTAAGTAATATTGACATAGTTGTTTTTTATGCTTTCAGTGGGGCGTCAGTGCGTCATAAGTATTTCCTCTGTTTCCCCACATTCCCACTTTCTAAAGATGGGAAACATTCATCAATAATTAATTTTCCTTGATCGAAAAGAGATGATTATATGTTGGTTTCCCGTTAAAAGGATTCCTCCTTGGATATCATTTACTAGTTCGGGTCTCCCTCAAGGATTAATTTATTTTCATGGAAGTCATTCCTAGTGCCATCTCAAGGTGGACACTGATTAATTATGCTACCTATATCTGAATAGGACAGAATCCTTCGGTCTTGGTGAGTAGTAACACTGGTAATTTCAAGTATTGTTTGGACATTGGGTATATTAGGAACCACTAATGAATTCCCCTTTATGTATGCTTCTCATATGAGGCAAATTAGGCACAAAACCCAGGGCATCACATGTTGGCCACGAGGTAGAGGATGTTAGGATCCTAAGTTGTCTATGTATTTTTACCTCAATCATCCAATATTTAATGCATGGGTTAGGGAATTTGAATTAGGGAACAATGTCAAAATTTTATGGAGATGATAATAGGGTTTTTTTCATGTGGTGATTGGTTGGGAGTAGGTTTAAGGTTTTTTTGGGATAGGATGGGTAGAAGTTTAACATCATGCAGAGATATTATGGGTGGAGGTTTAAATTTTGGACGAGATAATATTTGCATTGGTTAATGATTGTTCAATGATATGATAGGATCATATATAACATCTTGCATGGATAGGACATGCACATGATTAATGATTTTCAGTGATAGTATGAGCATAAGTTTATAGTCATGGGGGTACAGGATGGGTGCAGGTTTAACCTCTTGTGGGGACTGGATGGGAATAAGTTTATTGTATTATAAGGAAAATATGGGCAATAAATACACATCATGGAGGTGGATCAGGTGATTGAGTGTGTCCCTATGAGGGAATATGTCACAATCATATAATGTCAGGTAAACAGAATGCCTCGTGGAGGTGGATCAAGTGATTGATTGCATCCATATGATGGAATATGTCATAATCGAATGATATAAGGTGATCAAGACACATTGTAGAGGCAGATCAGGTGATTGTTTTCATCTCTAGGAGGGAATATGTCACACTCAGATGATGTCGGGTGATCAGGATGCCTCATTGAGGCAGATCAAATGATTGAGTGTGTCCCTATGAGGAAAGATGTCACATTCATATGAAGTCAAAATTGAAACTCAGAGAGATGTCATATGTACCCAGTTCATGAGATAGTGATAAAACCCCATGAAATATAATATCAATTTTTGTGGTTGTGTGATGGTACTGATCCTTGTAGTTTAACATCATGTAAAAAGGTTGTTCGTGTAGTAAAAGGAGCCTCGATAAGGGATGGTGTGAGCCTTACACATTGAAGATACCTGGAGTAGGTGTTGTTAGTAGAATCAATGATTTGAATGGGGCTTGCACGTGGGAGATTACCCATGGAGGAGTATCATCCCGTTGTGTGGGATAGGTTTATATCCAATGATGATCGTACATGGGGCATCTTGTGTTTATCACATATGGTAAGAGATATCGGTTCGTCCCATGTGAGTCATACAAAGGGAAAAATGTGTTTATCAGATAGAGTTTGGGTGTGGATTCATCCCAGGACATCCATATGTGGTGCATCATGTGTTTATCACATAGGGTACAACTACAATTTTATATTAGGTGTTTTGGATGTTTTCATGTATTTTAACATTATATGACTAATATATAGAGCAAGACAGTTTTACTTCATGTAGGTCAAGAAGTGTACAAGGCATACATCCCATGGGGACCATTTCAATGTGAGAGGAATTACCAACATATGGTCCCTCAACCAAGAAAAATGCATAATTTTTCTCGGAGAGGCCACCTCTTGGGATTATGTGACCACCACTCATATGCCTTTGGGTGGGACAAAGAATTGGAGATATCATGGAGGAGTGAACTTCATGAGTCCCAATGTTAGGGTGCCTATTCTTAGAAGAAACTAGAAGAATGGTCATAACATCTTTTATTGAAGCCTTTTGGCACAAACCAAAAGGTGTTACCCCATTAAGAGGTGACATCTTCTCTCAGGTTCATTATTGTATTTTCCTATTTCACCCATCCAACTATATTTATTATATTATTATGTAAAAAATATGTATCATAAATATACTAGGACGTTTTTATGTAAATATTTCGATATACACATACACACACGTCCATTTAATGTGTAACGAACATATTGTTTCTCTGTATGATGAAATACTACCTCAGGAAATGATGATTCTTATTTTTTCCATTACCACATATCATGGTGGAAATTATGATAAAAATATATATTAATATATGATAGATATTATAATTATATTGTCTTTATTATTCTGAAATTTATATTTAGAACATACATGTATGCTTTCCATGTTATGTAAACACGATAATTTCGTTTGAGGAAGTGTGGACTACCACCCCCTCAAGGGGATATGATTCATTTATAAAAAACATGGATTGTATACAAGATGGTTTTAGTGCATATATATATATATGTTATAAAAGATATCATAAATCTACTATAACAATTATATATATTTATATATGTGTGTCATTTAATTTCGTTCTCTCTACACGATAATTAAACAGAAATAACATTCATGCGTACATACAACCTACCGTCTGCATTAATGGTGTATTCTGTTTAATAATTATATATTCTAAAAATTATTATAATAAAAATATATTTTATATACTTGATATTTATATCATTTTTTACATTTTTGAATCATTATACAATTATAAGGGCCAAAATATAACAAATTAATACACATACAAAAAACAAAGAGAATATTACCCGAAGTGAATCCTTAACATACTATTGTTACAAAGCAAGTAATATAAGTTCGTAATCAAACTATATATGGAATTATATATTATAATATGGTTCTATAAAAGACATATAAAAAATTTATATTTAATATACATGTTTTTTGAATGAGTAAAATGAGATTCAAGACACAAGGTAAGGGGATTTCATCTCAATTTTCATTTCTTTGAGATACAAGCTATGTTCACCACTATTTACTTTTTGTAGTGAACGTACTACACATTATTGTATTCAATGTATATTATACATACATTTAGGAGTATTAACACATCCATTTTATGATATTTCGTTCATGGAAGTTATTTTTCAAAAGTTACCAAATCAGTAAAATATATTTGTATCAACATTCATTCATTGAGACTCATGTTTTTTTATGTACCTTAATTATAGTTTGAGGTAAATATATTTTAATTTTACATGTTATATCATTAATTTAATTCTTTTAAATGATATTTTAAGCTTCATGTAATTTTTTTTCTTACATGGAGAGTATGATCCCACGTTACCAAGTTAAAATATTTTATAGAAACCATCTCATCTCTTTTCAAGATTTTTAATGATTATGATTCATTAATGAAATATTATGATCCATATATCAAGAACACTCTATAGTTTCCATGAAATATATTTATTCAATATATAACCATAAATTAGTACCACTGTTTCACTCTTTGTTACTTTAGATAAGTAATAAAAAAATTTATCTAAATTTAACAGTATTTCTCTCTTTAGTTGGAAATCTATTTTATTTAAAAAACCATGTTTTAAAAATATTTTAAAATGATCCATGGAAATAATTTTAAAGGGGAAAGGATTGTAAAGATGTTTTATGGATTTCAAATATTCCTTTATAAATTTTCAATGCTATTTTTAATGAAAATGTTTTCAGAAATATTGTTATTTTTCGTTTATATTTTTTCTAGGAAAATCGTTTTCCAAACATTTTTAATATTTATTGATAATTTTTCAATGTTTTTAAATGTATTTATTTTTAAAACGTCTTTAAATAATTATTTATATGTTTTAAAACATTTTAAAATTATTTGTTTTCAAATCATTTTCATGATTTATTTATATGTTTTCAAAGTATTTACAAAAAATATTTTTTCAAAACTTTTTCATATTTCTTTTATAAGTTTTAAAGGAAAATGGATTTCAAAATTTTGCATGTTTTTAAATATAATTTATCAATATGAATGGATATTTTACATAATAATTATTTTTAGAAAATATTTCAAAAAATATTTTACTTTTAAGATGTAATCTTTTATTGTTACTCATGAATATCTAGGAAATGATCTAAATGTTCTATTCATATTATTTATATAAATGGTTTAAACTTTTATGTCATGATGTATATAAAAATTGATTCTCATCAAAATGATATATTCTATGAAACCCACTTATTATCAAGGGTTATGATTTTTTTAAAGGATTAAGAATCCTTTTTATATTTATAGTTTTTGATTTGATGAAATATTAATGATACCCATTTCATTGTAAAGGTTATGATTTGATGTTTATTAAAACTATGTCTTTGGGGGTCCTGATATGATGAATATTTTATTTTTAGAATCATTAATGAATGATATTATAATGATATGGGTGGGACCTATATCCCCCTCTGATGCAATGGGCGTTAATAAATGTTTTATGAGATGAAAGGGCACACAGAAGGGAATCCCAATCCCGAAACAAGATGGTACACTAGAGTATGTCCAAAGCCTAAAACAAGAGGGTATACGAGAGTACATCCCATTCAATAAAAACGAGGGTAAACAAAAGGAAATCCCACAACTGAAATAAGAGGGTATATGGGTGGACATCCAAGCCCAAAATGAGAGGGTAAAAGGGAGAAAATCCCAAGCGCACAAGAAGAGAGTACACGGGAGGGCATCCCAATCCTGAAACACTAAGGTACATGGGATGACATACCAAACCTGAAACAAGAGGGTATATGAGAGGAAATCACAATCTAGAAACAAGCAAGTATATGGGAGTAAATCACAGTCCCAAAACAAGAGGGTACACGGGGACATCCCAATCCCAAAACAAGAGGGTACAGGGGAGGATATCTGAATCCCAAAATAGTAGGGTATATGGAATGACATCCCAATCCCTTAAAAAAGGGTATATGAGAAGAAATCCAAATCAATAAATAAAAGGATACATGGTAGGGAATAAAAATCCTGAACTAGGTACATAGGTGATTAAAACATGTATATCATGTTATAAAAGACTTTTTAGACTACCTTGACATGGGGTTTTATATTTTGTTTCCTCGATTCCATGTTTTATTATTATGTTATTCATTCTTGAATTATGATCATTTCCTTATGATTCATGTCTAATGAACTTATAATCATTATTATGATCTCTAATATTAATTTTATGATAATAAAATTTTATTCTAATGTTTTATACTCGTTTTTTCCAGTTTATGCTTACACATTTCCTTTAGTTTCCCTTACTGAGCATCGGATCTCACCCATTTCATATGTTTCCATTCCTGAGGATTTGAAGAAAGTATTTAGGTAGAATTAATAAAATTGTATATATTTATTGGAGATTTTGAATATCTTTCACGAGAATAGAATATTTTATTTTCAAGGCTACAAAGACACTATATTATTATGGTCCTCTGGCATGTATTATTGTAATGTACTAAAAAATCATCCAAAATGACGTAATATCCATGTATGTCAAGCCTAGGTTGTTATTGTTTTTATCAAAGGAATGGTTTAGTCTACTATTGGACTCTAGTATGAGACATATTTTTTTGAGATCCCTATGAATATCACTAAAGATATGTCTAGGGATGTCTCGAAGAATAATTATAAGCATGATATAATGTATAGTAAATTTTCTTGAAATTTTGGTAAAGGTTAGTGTATGTGGTTTCATAGAAATAAATCCCTCTCTGGATACTACAAGTGGATGTGGATTTAGTATAGATTTATCTTGGGGTAAAAAATCTAAAAATAGGTATAGATCTTGACTTGGGGTAATATGGTGCTTGATAACAAGTCCTATTGTAAACCTGGTTTGACACTCCTGAGGGATAGGTGTTGGATATTCACAAACTATTCATGAACCTCCATTAAAGATTAAAATAAAAGTTATCAATGAATAAATTAATATAAACCTAATGTATAATAGATTTGTAAAGGTTTCATAATTTATACATCATATAAGTGGTTTTCATGATTATGTGTTTCCTCACTCGGATAACCATTTCTTACCCTATAATATTTCTTTTAGTCAATGGATGGAACTTGAAGGAACCATGTTTATGGTTAATGAAATATACAATGCAATGATTCTCATCCTGAGCAACCAAATTATACATGAGTGGGATTAAAAAGTCTCATTTCTATTATCATAATTGTTTCACAAGAAATGAACCATGATAGATTCCATAATGTGAAAATGAGGGTACAACTTTTTGTTGATTTATTTATGAGGAAACATCCTCCTTTTTTCTGTGGGTCTCTGGATCCCATTGTTTCTGAGCAGTGGATTAGTACAACTAAAAATATATATTCATTTCTCCAATGTTCATAATATGATAAATTCAATCTGGATATTTATCAGTTTGATGTTGAATAAGATTAATGGTGGACTCTAATAAAGAATATGAGGTGATAAGATGAAATTGAATCAATTGTTTGAGATGAGTTCAAAAACATATTTTTTAAAAAGCACTATACTTGGATTATTTGTAAGAATATGAAAAAGGAATTTATTGAGTCGAAGAAAGAGTTTTCTGAATCTATTCATTCTTATGGAGAAAATTTTACAACACTTGTGATGTACTCTTCATGTATTATAATTCAACCAGAATGAAAATTGATCGATTCTTTAGTAGTCTAAAACCTATCCTTCGAAAGGCCATGGATATATCATAAATTAGTAGCTATGATGAAGTTGTTATATTTGAAATATAGGTTGAAATGTTGGTTTTATTTTGTATCAATCTAATCATTTGGATATGAAAAAGAAGATAAATTTCAAAGGAAAATCTAACAACCATGGATGAAAGAAAATGATCGTTCCATTATAAAATTATTGTACAAATAAACATAATGGGATTTATCATAACTGGACTACATAATGTTTTAAGTGAGGAAGGGAAAGTCATGATGTGGATGAATATTAAAATGATGGGAGGAAGTTATATAATGAAGAAAATAATGAGAAATCCCCACAGAATGAACCTCCCACACTTCAG
The DNA here is from genome assembly GCA_963277665.1 of Viscum album. Taxonomy (NCBI): domain Eukaryota; kingdom Viridiplantae; phylum Streptophyta; class Magnoliopsida; order Santalales; family Viscaceae; genus Viscum; species Viscum album. The sequence goes on along the minus strand of OY728164.1, from coordinate 587,905,942 downwards.
TGTTTCGATTGCATGACATTTTTCCATTACGCTAACAAGTGTCCCCATCCAAGGACTAATGTAAACTAGAAGCCAAAAAAACCTCTGAATAAAAAGGAAAAAGGGAAATATTTTTCGATAATAATGTATAAGGTGAGACATGATAATTATTATGTAATTATCCTTCCCTCTATGGTTGGGAATTTTTTATTTTATTTTGTACAAATATTCTATATGAAATTATTATTGTTCCTCCTTTAGTGATATTTAATTTGATTATCTTTCTGTACATGGAATATCGAATAATAAAATCACATTTGATATTCTATTAGTACAATGATGGAACAAGGATTCTAATAAAAATTATTCTGTTTTATGAAAATATCTTATTTAAGGAGTAAATGTTGGATTATATTTTGGAAGGGTTACAAGATTCACCTTTTATGAAATGATTAAGATAAAATTAAATTTTAGTAAAATATTATTAAATTTTTTTCTTACCATGTGAAAATGTATTCATATTGTATAGACTATTCAAACTACATTGTTTTAATGATAACTGATGAGATGAAATATCATGGGTCTAAGGATATGTTAGTACATTTGTAATGAAAACACTACCTTTATTTTTAGAGAAAGGGGTAATGTAAATCCATGACATACAAACAGGTGATGTTTTCTTGATATCATGAAAGTACATATTTCCATGAATATTATTTAATTTTTGGATAATTTATCATCTATCCAAAAAAATTCCTAGTACTTTAATTTCCAATGAATTAGAAGTTCCCTTAGTTCATCACAGATTTATAGATTTTGTATTGTTAACATTCTACTAACAATTTTCACTATCACTCTCCATCATAAATTGATTGTTTGATTTTTCTTCTATGTCCATGTTTTCACTTCCCAACCATATTCCCCTATATGTAAACCTACTTATATGTTACTTTGGTTAACCATATGGTCCCAACATTCCCTTTTATGGTAGGTTTTAATATTTATTTTTACTATAACAGTTTCTATGAATGAATATTTCATGTATAGTTCCTTATATAACTCCAATGAATTTAGAGTATTAAAATAATTTTAATGGGGTTAGATTTCAACACCCCAATAATTTTTGAATTAGTTTTTTTCAAATTATTTTTTTTAATTTTTCATTTCATTGGACACTGGAAATAATTCTTCATATATATATATATACATTAAAATACTAAGTCAAACATTACTTTCACATGGTACCAACTTGTATTGATCTACATGAAATAGAAACTTTTATTTCACTACATGAAATACCTAGTGGAAATGGGATACCTGGAACACCGACATGGCGTATGTTACATACAACATTGATGTTTCCTGAAACAACATTTTGTTGTTATAATTATTTAAATGATAAAATTATAACCTAGTCATTAAACATAGTAATATAAATATTAATAACTAATTTTTATATAATATTTATAATTTATTATATAGATAAAACATATTTATAATGAAATATGTGATATTTAGAAAAGTCCTTTTATGTTTAAAAATTTTGTTTTCTAGAATGAACAGTTTTTAATGTCCTTCTATGAAAATAATAATAAAATTTATTTTACAAACATTATAAATTCATTTTTATAAAATAAAATTCATTTTTTAATTTATAATATCTATATTATCTTATGGTGAATTTTTTATATTTTTCTGACAAATAACATTTTTTTGATGAATAGTGAAAATTAATGCTTTTAGGTTTAAAACTGCATTTTTTATTTAATAATTATCTATAATAAATTATATTTTAATAATTTTAAGGTCAAATTAGAACAATAATACATATATTGATACAATTTAGGTCATTATAATCTATTTTTCTTTGAAATTGAGTATACACACTTAATAAACTATTGAACATCTTTCTACTTTAAAAACATGTAATTTCACCCCATCTACGAGATTATAATTATTATTAAATTTGAAGATTATATGAATTGTATTTATAAAAACTAACATACACCATTTTAATTAGTATTATATTTATATTCTAATTAGATCATGCTTATTATTGACCAAAATGATTACTAAAAGTGATTAAAATTAATGATAGTGATTAGTGTCAAATTTAGCTTAATGAGGAACAAGAACCTAATATTGGGGGAAAATTACCTATCCATTTGTAAAAACTCCATTTATGGACATTATTTGGACATAAACATTAAATTAATGAATTAGGTTGGGTTTTTATGTCCTTGTTTAGGTAAAAACATGGTCACAAATAACATGTTTTCCAAAATTCCATGTGAGTCCATTTCCATCCTTATAAAATCCACACCTCTCACATATCATAACACCAATCAAACCTATTATGATAACCAATAAATGAAAAATATAATTCCCAAAACACCTTAAATCCTCCTATAATCCCTCCCTTTGTACAGAAAGTCTACTAAGAATCCTTTTGGCATAAACCAAAAGGAGTTACTCGATGATGAGGTAACATCTTCTCTCAATTCCTTTATTTTATTTTTCTTCTCCACCCCATAAAAATTTATTTATATATTCTTATATAATAATACATGTATCATAAATATACTAGTATGTTTTTATTTAAATTATTTAACCTAAAATTAAACACACCTCCATCAAATGGGTAATGACTATATTGTTTCTGTGTAAGATGAATTACTGCCTCACGAAATGATGATTGGTCATTTTTCCATTATCATCTATCATGGTGGACTTTATGATGTAAAATATGTTTTTATATGATATTTATTATATTTATAATTTTTTTATTCTAATATAATTTTGTATTAAAAACATACATTTGTGGTTTCCATGTTATGTAAATATAATAATTTCATTGGAGGATGTGTGGACTGTCGCCCATTCAAAATGATATGATTCTGTTCTACAATACATGGATAGTATTAAAGATAGTTTTGGTGAATATATATGATATATATTATATAATAAATCTACTTTAATAATGATATATATATACATATATATTTATATATACATGTACTTATTTTACTTTCATTCTCTTAACAAGATAATTTAAAGGAAATAGCATTCATGTGTACGTATGGCCTACCATCTCCATGAATGGTGTATTTAGTATCATAATTATATATTATATAGATTATTATAATACCAATATATTATATATAAATGAAATTTATATCATTTTTTACATTCCATAATCATGATATATGTTTAAGGAACAACAATATAATAGATGAAGACACATACGAGAAACAAAGTGAATTGTAACCGATTTGAAACATTAACATAGGATGGTTAACATATAGGTAATATAAAGTCATAACTAAAAGATACATGGTATTTGATATAAAAATATGGTTATGTAAAATATATATATAATCCATTTATATTTACTATACAGGCGGTTTTAATGAGTACGATGAGATTTCATACACAAGGTAAGGGGATTTCACTTCAATTTTCATTTCTGTGAGATATATGCTATGTTTGACACTTTTTCCATTTGTTTCATGTATGTAATAACCATGATTTCATTATATGTATCTTATACATAAATTTATGAGTATTCACAAATAAACTTTATGATCTTCCATTCATGTGGTTTAAGTTTCAAATGTACTAAATCTGTAAAATAGTTTGGTCTCTATTTTCCTTCAATGAGAATCTTGTTTTTAAGTACCTAAATTATTTTTTGATGTGTATATAATTCCATTTTCTATGTTAAATAATGAAATTAATTTCATTAATGATATTTTAAACATCATATAATTTCTATTTCATGCATGGAGAGTATGATGCCAAGTTACCATAGTGAAACAATGTCATATCTTTTTGAGATTTTTAATTAGTATGTTTATTTAATGAAATTATATAATACATTTCTCAATAACACTCATGGGTTTTCTTATACTATTTTTAATAAATATATAACCATGTATTAGTACCATTTTTTCACTCTTGGGTATTTATGGCGATTAATAAATTGTTTTTAAGAAAATTGTACCAGATTTCTCTCTTTGGTCGGAAATAAATTTTATTTTAAAAACCATGTTTTCCAAATTTTATGAAATAATTATCAAATAAAAATTTAATTGAGAAAATAGTTTATAAAATTGTAATGGATTTGAAGGATTCTTTTATATGTTTTCAAAAAACATTTCAAAAAAAAATTAAAAAAATTTCAATCTTTTTTTATAAGTTTCCAATAAAAATGGTTTTCAAAAAGTTTTCCATGATTTTTTGATAAGTTTGAAATGTTTTTTTAAATTAAGGGTTTTCAAAAAAATTCAAGATTTATTTATATGTTTTCAATTTTTCTTGAAAGAAACTGTTTTAAATATTATTTTATAAGTTTTCATGTAAAATGGTTTTCATAAGTGTTACTGTTTTTAAAAATCATTTATCATGAAGAAATGTTAGTTTCCAAAATAAACGTTTTCCAAAAATATTTAAAAATTATTTTCCCTCTATATTTAAATCTATTGATGTTACACATGCCTTAAAATTAAATTCACAAAATGTTCCAATCATATTCTTTCTATTAATGGTTTATGATTTGATGTCATGATGTATATGAAACTCATTTCTCTTCCACAATTTATATTCATTGAAACCCACTTATTTTCAAGGGTTTTCCTCTCATGAAGTTATTACAAATCCTATATATTTTAATAGTTTGTTATTTGATGAAATATTATCGAAACCCATTTAATTTAATGGGTTATGATTTTTTGATTGAAAAACCTATCTTATTTTATGTATTATTATATGATGAATGTTTTATTTTTTAGAAAATGAATGAGTGATGTTATAATGAGATGGGTGGGACCTATATCTCCCTCTAATGAATTAGGTAATGATAAATTTTTTATTAGATCAAAGGGTACATGATAGGGCATCCCAATCCCAAAAAAAGAGGGTATATGAGATTACATTCCAAGCATGAAACTGGAGGGTATACGAGACTACAAACCAAGTCATGAAAGAAGAGGGTAAATGGGAGGACATACCATGAACAACATAAGATAGTATATGGGAGTATATCCCAAGAACAAAAGAAAAGAGGGTAATAAGAAGGACATCCCAACACTAAAATAAGAGGGTACACAAGAGGACATCCCATACCCAAAAAAAGAGGTTATACAATTGGACATCCCAATCCCGAAACAAGAGGGTATATTAGAGGGCATCCCAATCCTGAAATTGGATGGTATATTGGGGTAAATATCATGCCCGAAATAAGAGGGGACATTGGAGGACATCCCAATCCTGAAACATGATGGTACATGAGAGGACATCCCAAGACCAAAACAAGAGGGTATACAAGATGACATCCTAATCCCAAAAAAGGGGTATATGGGTGGACATCCCAATACCAAAACTAGAGGGTATAATATAATGAATCCAAAGTCCTATGTAGGTACATGGGTGATTATACCAAGCCTACCATATTTTAAATACCTTGGTAGGACACCTTGACATTGGGTTTTTATTTTTGTTTTCCACAATTCCATGTTTTATTCCTATGTTATGATTTTATGGATTCTATTTTTATTTTCATATGATCTATGTATTATGAAATGTAAATCATTATTATGATCTATAATGTGAAATTTATGATCTTAAAATGTTATTATCATGTTTCATAGTGTTTTCATGTTATTATTATTAACTTAATTTATTTTTCCTCGCTGAGAATCTGAGCTCACCCCTTTATTGTGTTTCCTTTCCAAAGATTATGAAGAAAGGTTTTAGGAAGAATTACCAAAGGTGGTGATCTTTATAGGATATGTTGAAGATCTTCCACTAGGATAGATGATTTTGTTTCCATGTTTCCAAATACACTAAACTATTATGGTCCTCATGCATGTATTTTTATAATGTACTAAATATTCTTCTAAAATTATGTAATATCCATGTGTGTCAAGACTAGGTCATTATAACAGAACTTTTTCTTCCAAAAAACCTTGACACATGGATTCGTATCACACTAATAATAACTCTAAATTGTAATGATGGAGGGATTCAAATATTCCTCTATCAGTCCCATCTTATGGAGAGTCCCGGTTGGGATATGATTGATCCCAAAACATGAATCCAATATTCACTGGAAGATTTATATTACATTGAACATGCATATGATGTATAGTTTATTTATGTTTGCCTATATGGTTAAACCCTCACCTTCCCTTGAAAATGAGATGATGGATTGGAGTTTGTTTAGCATAGCCAATTTTGTATAGTAGTACTCATCGGAAGATACATCATCTTTGAATTCAAGAGGGATTTTAAAAGATTTTACAATGTACATACGCGTTTTATTATATAAGTATGGGGTCCTGAAGGATCAACATATTAATGGGTAAGATTAAAGGATTATTCAACACATCGTACTTCCATGCTTGGTCTTGTATTTCCTCCACTAAGGGTTTATCCTTTATAGGGTAACACCATATGATTCAAGATGAACCAATGAGGTCTAATAGGTACCAGTGGTATTCTACTACTAATCAGTGGGCCTACTCTAAACAACTGTCGACTGAATATAAGTTGACTGTGGTCATGCTCTGGTAGGATGAAACTTATCTTAGTGTGGTCACGAGGGAGATGCTCGATCAATTAACATATTCAATTATAGAAGCATAATTTATTTCATGGATTGGAAGGAAAATTACAAATGATCTCTACACAAAACATGTAGCCTAGTCTCAGTTGTACGATCGACATGGTTAGATGTACTTTCCAAACTATTTTGGTAGCTCGCATGTCCACTACATTTCCTTTTATAGTGTTAACTAGAAATAACCAAGGTGTTTACATGGTACTCATCACTCTATGGTGTTGTGAAGAAGTCCATTATCTTGATAAAATTCATTGATTCGTAATTCTTGTCACTATTCTTGAAATATTCTAGAGTTGGGAAGATTGTAGGAACATCTACTAACTCAAGTGCCTAGAAGTTTCCAAGAGTGAGAGTTGTATTTAGAACCACTGGGGGAATATGATTCCCCTTATTCAATTAGTTCCTATTATTCTGATACTTGGATGTTTAGAACATATATGTGTAATTTTTTGTTGAAAGTGGAACATAAATTGTAGGAGGTTCTATCTTGCTCTAACTATTATAAATGACACCATGAGTGCAAGAAACTACCTTTCGGGCCAACCCGTCATTATATTTCTACGTCTCGTGTGTAGGATCTTTCTTCCATTCACCATATCCATCACTATAACAATTAGGGTCAGTGGAGAAATGTGGAACATGTTCCATAATGTCACCCAACATTACCAAAACATGATCCACATGGTCATAGAGCCAACATATGAACACAAAGAACTCTATGATGTTCTATATGATTATCCTTTTTTGTATAATAAATGATAAGAAAATACAATGAATCTAGGCTCATGGGACCTCCTAAAATCTAGAAATTTTTGGATTCCCTTCTCTAAGACCCAATGTATGTAGTATGGGACTTATAAATCCCAAAAGAAATAGGTCTTGATTCTTTTATTTGGGAAGTTAATTTTGACAGTCTAACCATTATGGGGGGCCTCGAGCCAAATTCTCTCATTAAGGTAGCTACACTTGGTGACGTGGTTACTTATGAGGCTATGATGGGCCAGGTTACACCTTGTAAGGATTCCCTCAAAAAGGAACTTTTGGAAAAGAGGCTACTACGTGTCATGGTTCAAGAAACTTTGTGGGCATAGTGGCAGAAGTCATTGTAAGGACTCATCCAAATCGTGCGCCTTTTCCAATAATTCCTAGAATTCCCCTGGGTAGTTATGGGTGATGAGGGTTGGGACCATCTTACTCCAAGAATTCCTGTCATACCCTGACCTAGAATATTGTGGTCATGGTTATTTAATTTTATATTTGAGACTTATGGTTTCTTAAATAAAAAAAAAATTAACGATATTAAAATCAAAATGAATTAAAATAAAATAAATGGATGAAAATTATTATTATTAATATTATGGTTAATATTTTTATTATTACTATGTTTATTATTATTATTATTAAGTTATTGTGAATATTATTGTTATAATTGGAGTTTGTTATAATTATAATTATTATTTATTAATGTATTATTTTATTTTATTTTATTTTATTATTTTCTATTTTATTTCCTTTTTTCTTTTTCCCCTCATTACCCTCTCCCTCCCCTTCATCTCCCTGGTGAGACCCAACCCCCCTCCCTTTCCCTATATCATGTCGCCTGCGCGACCCCCCCTCTCCGGTTGAGTGCTTCTGTCAGCTCCTCCTTATTCTCTAGAAAACAACTCTCATACAACCAGATCTTCTTTTCACTGCCCCTCCTCCTCACGCAACAACTCTCTCTTACACGACACATTTATGGCATGGCCTCTTGGTTTGCGACCCCCTTCACCGACAAACCCTCCCCTCCTATGTCACTCCCTCTAGTGGCCATAACCTCCACAAGTGAGTACCCCTTTGTTGTGGTTTACCTTGATTTTGTGGGTTTCATAGGTTTTTCCAAACCCTAATGTGTTTGGGGTTTTGATTTTGACCTATTCTAATTAATTAGGTTTTGTTGGGTTCTATCGAGGCTGATTATAGGAACTTTCATCATGGGATGTGGGTTCACCATGGTTTTAGATTAAGGATTTTTGAATTTCTTCATTGTATCTAAATTTTAATTTTGGAGTTTTATGATTAGTGTGTTTTCATCAAATTATTATGGTTGCGAAACCTTTTTTTATAATAGATTAACCTGTGCTTTATTTTTATATGGCAAGATTGTGTGAAATGGGGTGTGTTTTGGATATAAATCAATTTTGTTAATGCTTTTTTGTGTTTTACGACTTGTGTGCTTGGTTTATTCGATCACGTAAGGGATGTAGATTATATTTTAGTATGGTTTTAGTGTTCATTTGATTTAAAAATATGATTTTGGTGTGTGTTTGATGTGAGGCCTTGATGTTCTTCATTGGTATATTTTCATAAACTGTAAAATGTTTTATTAAAGATATTAGCATCGAAAACCATGTTTTAATGCCTCCATGATGTGTGATTGGTTCTAAAGAGGAATTTTAAATGAAACTGGGTCTATATTTAGTGAAAACATTTGTTGCATCATTCTTATGGATTTAAAAACTACTCAAAAGGTTTATTATATTATTCTTGTGGTGTGATCACCAATTTTGGTAGCATTGCTGAAGTTTTTAAATTTTAATGTTGTATTTTGACATGAAATTGGGTTTTTTTCATATGTGTCCCATGTTGCATCATTCTTGGTTGTTTTATTACTTTTGAAATTTATTTATTAAATATTGTAAGGGTTCTTAAATCTAGTTTTCTATGGAATTTTTGGGTGTTTGTACATAAAAGGAAATTTTAAATGGATTTCACACGTAATGTCTTATTTTACTTCATGAAATAGTTTTAGGAAAAATATAAATGGTTTATTGAGTTACACAGAGGGTGAAAGAGCACGTTGTGTATTTTTTGGTGCATGTGTCTAGAAAATGGGGTTTTTTATGAGAAATGCACCACCTTGATCATGTTATCCTTGTTTGTTCATTTCCCAGTATGTATTCTAAATTCATTTAAATGATGGAAAGAATGTTTTAATGTTTCTTGGTTCTATGTTTGATTTTAAAGTAGATTTTCTTACTTGAAATTGAGTGTGTAATTGGTAAAACCCATTGATGTGTTATTTTGAAATGATTTATAGATTGTTTAAGTGTTTAATTGTTTTATTAAATTATATGTGTAGTGTGTGGTCACTGTTTCATGGTTTTGAGTCACCTGGTTCAAGGGGAATCGCCTCTATGTGCATAGGTATGTTTATATATCTTTTTATGTTCCCTTGTTAGATGTAAATTAACCCATGATATTGAATATACATGTATGAGGCTAGGTGTTCCCATGTATATATATGAAAATTTATACACAGGTGAGTGGGAACTAGTATATCCATTTAAGCATATGTGAAAGGATCTCCTTGCACAAGTTCATGGCCATGCGAGTGTGTGTATAGGGGCTACGTGTCCTTATATGTATGTGATGGTGCATATACTTATTGGGGGGAGAATCATCTTTTAGTTAGAAAGTACTAAGAGCCAAAGTGGATGGATTGGTTCCACCTTGAGGCATGTCCCCTATTCCTATGCCTTTAATCTGAATTCCATAATTTCTTCTTGCTTTAAAAATATGTTTTCTATTTTTTCTATATAAACATACTATCAAATCTGGTTTCAGTTTCCAGAAATAATTATTCTTTTGTTTTAGAAATTTCACTGTATTTATAACACACATTGGTCTTAAGTAACTTTTCTTGAATGGTTATTTCCTAAGTGATTTTGAATTGGTATTGAGTATTTTCAAAGGTGTTTGTCCTTTCAGCTATTTAGTTATAAAAAGTGATCTATGTATGTAATTAATCCTTTTTGGAACCTGACTAATTGTTTATGTAAACGAAAAAAACCCTCCCTTAAGGAACAAACCCTTGTTTTAGAAAATTATTTGTGTTTTGAATTTGTGATTTGTGATATGTTCCTTGTAAAAAGGATTGTTCATCATTATGTGATGGAAAAAGTGGGATACACTCAAGGAGGTAGATCAGTGGTGAGATGTTGTGTTTTTTTTACATAAATAAAATGATAAGTTCATATATGATTTATTAATAAAAACTCACCACAACGTGAAATATATCACAATGGGAAACATGGGTATCTAGGAGGTCAGTCTAGGAATAGTATTATAGATGATACATAAGTGGTTAGTCCCAATTTCATCTTGCAGGATTGACACTACAAAACTAACTAAACATTTTTTGTTGATTGGATACCACTATGTTATGGGTGTGTTTCATACTAGTGTCTTGTGGATGAGAACTTATATCATTGTGTTTCTTATACCACATTTCACTAAGGTATGAGGATCTAAGGTCCCCAACTGACACTAGATGCTTAGGGATTTCTCATGGTTCTTTTGATGTGATTTCCATTACAGTCATTTCATACTCAATGTCATATTTGAGATAACAATATTTTTATCTAAATTGGATTCCTTTCATCTTGAAATGTTAATGAATTCTTGGAAACTATTTGGAAAATGTAGAGGGAGATAAATTCATTACATGAAAATGAAAAATTGTTACTTGATTTTGAAAATAATGAAAAACATTATTTTATTATGTCATATTTTCAAACTAGATTTTTTTTGATTTCTTGTAAAATGAAATAGCATAGGGTGTTGTTGTATCTTGATATTCCTACTGATTGTCTGAATGCTCATGGCTAATTTAATTTTTAGATTCAGGTTCCTCTAGTTTTGGATCGCTTTTGGAGCGAGTGTATTTTATGTTCTATGGTGACCCACGGGGTCACTTGTGTTATATCTCATTTCTTAGTTTATTTCTTTTTCTTTCTTCCAGCTTGTTCGATTTATTTTCTTTTATTAATCTGTTTGATCAGTTAATAATTATCTATCTATCAATGTTATGGGAAAATTCATTCCTAAATAGTTTATTTTGGTGCAAGACACTAGTTTCTATCCCATGGGGATCAGAAACACCCTTTGGTCCTTATCGCAGGCCGACTAGGGTTACCGGTTTAGTGTCATCCTGGGATAGTTTGTGACAATTGAAAATGGAAATCATTAGTAGTTATTATCAGTAAATTGGTTGATCGAACGAGTTGTGAGTCCCTTCCACTAGAAAAAAGTCCCTCATATCACCCATCAAGCATATGTTTTAACATTAAGAGGTCCAAAATACTTTTATTTCATACGGTGGAGATGAACTAATAGAGTAACTACCATGATAGATCCTTAAAACAGATAATAATCCTTATGGGTAGTTGGTTGTACATGATGAAATTAGGGCCTTCAAGCATCTGAATAATTCATTAGAGCATGGTAGCCTCCTACTATTATAGAGTTCCCATAATAGGTCCATTCCATGATGTAAAATTGGATAGATGCTGCATTTAATAATCTATTATGTTAAACAAGGTGAATCTTGGGTTACCATAATCTAGGAGTTCATATACATTGTCCACCCAGGATAGGTATGACTTTTCGTCTTGTAGGATTTACACCTTTCACGTCTCTAGGTATTTGGGTTGAGAAGTGAGAGTAGCAATCAAATCATCTTTGAGAGGTTCTCTGTCCACACAAGCATTGATAGACTCATTGATGTAAGGAGAAACACAAAATTGATCTTGAGGTGGGTAATTGTGTTTCTTAGGTGGGCTTAATGATATGTACCTTTATCACATTCCATATCCCTAACTTCTACATTGACTGGATGTGAAATGATACTAAGCTCATATAGGGGCATCTAGGCTGAGGAGGACTAGATTCCCCATTGGAGGAGTGATAGGGTCTCTTAGGGTATTTTGTGGTCTTTTTTCTACTCAACAATGATATCATGGATAATCCTTTTATATTCTTCAAGTTTTTGGATATGGGACACTACCATAGGTTCTATCTCTACTCTCAGTGCGACCTCGGTTGGGTCATATGATTCAAAATGTCCCTTGAAATTTTCATGATTCTGATGGTTAGGTAGAAAAGTCTCATTGGAGGGACACTAGATTTCGAGTGTCTGCATCTAATGACAAGTGAGGACACCTATCCAAGGTTCTATCAGGTATTTTATTTCCCTTGTAAGTGAATTTGCTATGTCATTCCTGAAACAGTGTCCCTAATCATCTGAACCTTGCGTAGATCGATGATGACCATATTAGCCATTTTGGTAGCAGGAGGTGAAGTTTGAGCAGCAACAGATATAATGAACTATCATAAGATAAGTATAAATTAGTTGGAGACTAATTATCCCCGAAATCTAATATACACATGCGGGGAAACTTCTTCCATAAACCGATATAGAATTATGAGGCCCTTGATATAGGTTTATTGAAGGGGCTGTTGGAAACCATATTATAAAGGGTTCTGAATCATCAGGAGAAGCCTAATCTCAACCTTTCTCCATTATTGTTCGATGACATTGAGGTGCACCAAACACCTAGGGTAGTAAAACTGATGATTACAAAGGTGTTGAAACATCACCTTGATAATTTTATAGAATCAAACCACATAGTCCTCTATAATTAACTATGGAATTTCAATTTTTAAAGAATCATGCACCTAGAACCCCAATGGAAACTAATCAATGCTCATGAACTCCCACATGCCCTCTTACCCAAGGGAAAAGACCTGTACATGGTTGAATCAAGCCCCAATTGGAGTAGCGTGGGATAAGGGATGTGTCATTGACATAGACGAAATCTATTCTTGGTTTATAAGGAGAGGATTCATCATGCGAGTAAAATTTCTAATACATGCTAGAACGTATCCCAAGGGCAGTTTGAACCTCATCAACACATACCTATAATATGGGGTGTTCACAACTTCCTAGTGTTTGAGGTATAAAATTTTTATTTATGGGGTGGTGGAATTATCACTATATGAGGGCATAACACCAAACCAAAAATATTCTCAAACTTCTTGTGTGGATGTAGAGAGGATGGAAACATGATGTGATAGATATAGATCTACTATGATCCCCTAGAATGTGTCCGGAATATCCTCCATATGTAGTTATCTGTGGAGGGATTTTTGGATCATATAGACCTTAGATTTTGAAATAGTTAGCCTTGGCTGTCAGACTTCTGACCCAGACATTGGCAGTTAGGGTAAAGATTCCATTGTTGAGTCATCTGTCAGCTTGAAATCGAAGTGTTCAACAATGATGTCATGCTTCCCAGGATTCCACCACTAAAAGATTGTGTCTGATATCCTACCCTTGTATGTTTATTCAAGGTTGTTACTTTTTCAACATGGGGATGTCATCCATGTCATCTAGTATAAGTTCTAGGATGATCTCTAGATTGGTTTTTGATGGATATGGTAGGACCCATTATTTGACTATCCCTAGAATAGGGAGGACCTATATTTTGGTTGAAGGTAGTATGGGGAAGACCTCCATGATTATGGACGGATGTTCATGGATAACCTCCACACTAGTTGTCAATAGAGTAGGGAGGACCTCAACTCTAATTGTTGGTGGCATGTGGAGGACCTTTGTGATTACCTATGCTAGCATATGGAGGACCTCTATTCCAATATTCCTCATAATTATTTGACTTATATTAATTTTTAATTATGACGGAAAATAAGAGATTTAACCTATTAATCATATGCGGTGGATGGTTTCTCGATCTCAAGTAGAAAAAACAAACCCTAGTTCTTCAATCATAAGAATTTGGAATGATATGTTAGTGGTGGAAGGGTCCACTGAAGTCGTAGAAGATTCCCCTTGTAGAACATTTTCAAGGGTCTTCCATTGATTCCTTCACTAGGTGCTCTGAACTAGGGATGGTGGAGTAGGGAATGATTCATCCTACTCCTCGACCTAAGGAACCGGTCGATTCTAGCATTGGTGTAACATGGTGGGAGCCCCCCTAGGTGACTCTTAGGTAGTAGATGCTACCAATGAGACTCGAATACCCCCTACCTCCTCAATGTCTGGGAGTGATTCATCTGAATACTTTGGGGTGAGTCTCCTAATGCTTTTTTATATTGGAATTGGGGGAGGTTTCCCATTATGCTACCCTTGAGGTTGGTGGTGTCAGTGAGGCAGCAATACCTTTTGGTCCTAGCGATCCATTTCCTAGGATGGAATGACGCCTTCCTCTTCATATCGGTAAACAATCACCCTCATCTAGAAATTCTCATTGGGTGATATCTTTCATGGGAACCTAAAAACTAATGAAGCAGTGGAATTCATGGCGCAGGTGTACTCATGCAGGATTTCCCATTAATATCCCTTTTCTCGGTGTCTATTGGAATAGGGTTACTAGTTTTTTGTAGCTATCTATATAGGTAAAAGAAAAGATAATCCCAATTTCTTCCCATCATCAAATATTCATGAAACAGATTGGGATTCACACTAACAATTACATATACTAAAGATTCCTAACACTGACTACCCCAATCTATAGGTGAGATTCATTCTGGGCCCACTGTTTTCTTAGAGACACCTTGTGTTGAATCTAAATCCAGTAACATGAATATCCGTTGATGCCCCAGATACTGCTTCTCCCCATGGTTGAAGAGAATAGTTTTATGATGGTTTCACCATTTTTGTTTCTGATTCTTTCACTATGGAACTAGAACGTTCAAGTTCTGCTGCTATTTCCATGCATTTCCACATTCAAAAGGCATGCGTCTTTTGTCACTTTGATCGGGGATGTATTATCCTTAATCAAACTAGGATGATGGGATATTGGTTCTTCCTTCCTTAGAATTCACCATGGAGATTTTTTCCTAGTCTAGTTCTCCCTCATATATTGATTCATGTTTCTATAACTCATTATTGAGGCCATATGTTGGCAAACATTGGCTAATTACACTGTTTTTGACTCAATAGGGTTGAAACATTCAGTAAGGGTGAGTAGTCATGCTAGGATATTCCATGAATGTATTGAAATTGGGTGTATTAGGAACCCATATGGTTTTATCCTTTATTGAGGCATCTCATATGATTCATCGTAGGTGCATAAACCAAGGAATCATTTGTGGAATACATGGTATATGACGACATGGGCATAAGTCTTCCTGGTTTTTTTTTACCTCAGGATCCTCATGTATAATGCATGGTGTAGGGATTCTGAATAAGGGAATGAGTTTTATATCTTGTGGTTATAGGCAGAGGGTTACGGTTTTCTGGGGAAATGTTGGGCATAGGTTTAGCATCATGTGGGGACATGATAGGTGTAGGTTTAACATCTTGTGAGGACATGATGTGCACCATATTAAAGTGTTAAAGAGATAAGAGGGGAATATGTTAAACGCCTTATAGTGATAGTATGGGAATATGCTTACCATCTCTTGGGGACAAGATGGCTGTAGGTTTAATGTCTTTCGGACAAGATGGGTTCATGTTTAAAGACATGTTGGGACACAATGCGATCATTTTTAAAATCAAACGGGGATAGGATGGGTGCTGGTTTAATTCCTTTTAGGGATATCTTGTATGATTAAGATGCTTCGTGGAGGAATATAAGTTGACTAAGTACACTCATAGGAAGAAATATGTCACAGTCATATGATATCAGATGACAAGGATGACTCATATATGTCGATAAGGTGATTTAGTGCATCAATATGAGAGATGATATCATACTCAATTGTCGTGAGGTTATCAAAACACCTAGTGGAGGTAGATCAGGTGATTTAGTGTATCCCTAGGAGGGAATTTGTCACACTCAGAAGATTTTGGGGGATCAGGATAAATTATGGAGGTGGATTAAGAGATTGAGTGCATCCCTAAGAGGGAGGATGTCATACTCGGATGATTTACATATTGAACATTTGGGAGGTGTCCTACAAAACAGCTTTAAGAGACACGGATCAAAACCTATATTGTTTTATGCCACAATTTAAGGTTTTGTGATGGGACTGATTAGTATAGTTTAGAATTATGAAATAATGATTCTCATGTCACAGAAGTATCTTCGATGAGGGATTGTGTGGGGCTTACATGTGGAAGCTTCCTAGAGTGGTTCTTTCTACGACTAGTGATGATGTTAATGGATCTTACATGTGGGAGATTCTTTTTGGAAGAGGATCATCCCATTTTGGGGGAGATGGTGGAATCCCATGATGATTGTACATGGGGAATCTCTTGTTTTCACATAGGTTAAGAGATGTGGGGTCATCCCAAGTGAGTCACACACATAGAATCCTATGTTTATCAAATTGGGAAGGGGGTGTGGATTCATCCCATTACATCCATATATGGGTCATCTTATGTTTATCACATATTGATAGAAAACAATTTAGTGTCATGTAATGAGGAAATTTTCATTTTGTATAGAATCATATATCTAGGATGTGGTGTGTGGTATTTTTACGTCATGAAACCCAGATATGGTATGTCTTACATCTCTCGGGAGACAATGCCATTGAAGTAAGATGATCCAACATCAGGATCCTCAACCAACATATGTTTTCAATTTCCTTCAAAGGTACCACATTTATGTATTATGGGACCACTACTCATGCACCAATAGGTGGGAAATGGATATTGAACTATCATAGATGAGTGGCCATCAAGAGGCCCAATGTTAGTCTTCCTATTCTAAGAACCAACAATAATTATGATACATATTCTTATAAGTAATAAGTAGGATAGAGACCCAGATCACACATGAAGAGTAATTGGAAAACATAGTGGTGGCATCATTCCTCTTTAGACATAGAGGGATGTAATGTTTCTACATAGTTTGTAAAACTGTACAACCAAAACATGATGCATGGATAGGTCACAAAAAATGTAAAATTTACCCTTTTTACCTTTTGTGTTTATCCCCAAATCCATCCATTCTCTCTCCATTCAATATTCCTTGTCCTATGCATGCCCCTCCATCATGGCTCCCTTGGACCACAATTTCATGGTGGATTTGGATTTTGATCTTCAATGAATCAACAAGTAAACCCTTTCTCTCTTGATTTCATTCATCCTCTTGGTTCCTCTTTCTTCCATCCTTAGGTTTGTGTTTCTCCAGAAAATTGGTTGACCTAATGGTGGTTCAATCTTGGTTTTTTGGGTTTAATGTTTATTTTTGTGGTATTATAAATCCTTTATAGGGTCTCCTTGTGGTGCGGTTGTGGTTTTCCAATATATTATAGATGTATCCTTGAATTACGTAAGTGATTCCATGATTTAGCATTATTAGATGTTTTTTGTATGATTTCAATTCTCTCTAAATGTCCTCTCTATATTTTTTTGGTGGTGTGAATGATGTTTTTGAAGGTTTTTTATATGATTGGGTTTGAAAGGGTTATTGCCTATGAAAAATGGTGGTTTTCATGTGTAGTCCATGGTTTGGTGTATATGTATGCATAGTGGTGGTGGAAATGACATGAGAAATGATTTTGCAATAGAAAATGGTTGTTTTCTTTTGTGTACCTATTATTTTTTGTGTGTTCGTATGAAATAGTTGGTTTATGTGTGATGGAAATTGAAATTTAGAACAAAGGGGGACCATGGAATCTTGGTGGGTGGAAAAGGACTAGAATGATAGTTGGATCAACAGGGCTGAGGAATGGTTCACTCTAGTTTGATAGATGATACAACCCTAACCAAACATATGATGATTTTTGGAGACCACTAGACCTTTGGATGCATTCCCCTCTGGTGACACGTGCATATGGACATTGTCGGTTATTATTGCTATACCATGTCACCAAGAGAAAAGGTTTCCTAGGGTCCCAATAATACCAGTTACTTAGGTATTACCCATTGTTCTCATATCATGTCATGATATTCTTACCATCTTCATATGGTGGACTTTACATTCACGTTAAATTTCATAGCATTTTTTCCTTAAAAAAATTCTGTGAAAATTTTCCTTTATTTTTTAAAATATCTTGCATGTTGATTTTCCCTATTATGTTATATCATGGGATCCATTTGGGTGGTATCCTACTAAGCATTAGTTAAAACCCAACATACACCCTTGGGTGTATATAGACCTTGTTATGTTTGACCGAGGTAAATTCATGATATTATGTGGTGGTGGTGGTGGACCTGATTACCAGTGTTCCTCTTCATATAGGTTTGGGTGGAGGTGGATAGAGGGTGATGACCCTCTTCATACATGGAGGGTTTTTTGGTTTTAGTATATTTGGTTACCCTCACCATTTTTACGTTTTATTATTTGTATAAATAAATAATTTTTTTAACTTATGAGATTTAGTCTTCTTTTGGTTATGTTTATTGATCATGTTGTGAGTTTTTTTCTTTTTTGATGCATATATTTGATACTAAGGGGAAAAATCACTCCCAAATTTTTGTTTGATGATTAAGAAATAGTTTACAATACATGGGGATCAAAAATTCAATTAACTCATGTCAAGGTCTGAGTCGGTTGTCGGGTCGGATGTCACTCTAGCCTAGTTCATGACAAAATGGTATCAGATCCAAGTTTCAACAATTCCTTGGGTTTTGTTATTTGGGATAGTATAGATAGATAGGGTCTAGGACTGTCATTGTTTGAGGATCCAGTTGGGAGTGGGGTTTCTATCCAACCCAAATCATGATATACCTTTGGTCACCAAGGGATATTGGGAATTGGTTTGACTTCTCATATAGGTGAGATGTATAGGCTATAGACTATGAATAAACACTAGATAGGGGTGAAGTAGTTTGGATTGTTGTTGCTCTTATTATTCTTTTTTATTTATGGAAGTGTTTTGGATTTTTTATGTTGCTGAAAAATTTTAGAATAGTGTATTGATGGGTTTTCAATGTTTGTTAATTGATGTAGAAAGATGCCTCCCGAGAGACATCCTATGAAACCATGGGATGAGGATAGAGAGAGTTCTTCCTCAACAGTGGATTGGACTATCGTGGATGCACCGGTTCTATTTGTCCAATATATGGGTCAGTGAGTGTGTCATAGTCATGATCAAGTTAGGAAATCCAAACTACTTCCAAGAAAGGACATTGCTTAGGATTTTCTCAAGAATAGACCTCCATCTTTTTAGGGTAGCACGGATTCCATGAAAATGAGTATTGGATTGAGAAAATCAAAAGGATGTCTAGGTTTCGTGACACTCATGAGTATTTTAAGGTGAAATATAATTATATTTATTATAGGTTCACAGTCCTAGGTTTTGGGACTTAGGGGTTCAAGGATGAAATCATGACAAGATGGTTGGGAAGGATTTCAGGGTTGTATTTAACAATAAGTATTTCCCAGAGACCATGGATTTTATTCAAACCTAGATGTTTATAGATCACCAACAGTGGGATCAGACTGTGTTATATTATTCCAACTAATTCCCTAATTTACATTGATTCTCACCTAATGTGGTTTATAACGAGACGATGAAGGATGAACGGTTTGAAATGGAACCGCAACCAAACATTGGATCCCATGTCTTTATGTTCATGTTGAAGATGTATGATGAGGTGGTTGATTGAGCCTTGATGGTGGATACTGACCACTCTTGATGGTCTAGGTTTTCTGGGGTATCTTCAAAAGTGGGCCATGGCAGTGGTAGTTCGTCTGAAAATAAGAAGATGCATGATGAGTAGTGGATGAAGGGAGGTTGTGGTTTAGGCCATCCTTCCCGACTATTTTTTCCTATGACATCAGATGTTGGATTAGTCTTGTTCCATTAGTGCGGAAATGAAGGTAATATGTGTTCAGTATATATATCCACACCTTGGCCTTTCCATTAGCATGGAACCATGGGGATCTTAGAGTAGTTTTCTAAAGTGGAACACCCTAATCAGGGTTGTATAGGATCTGCATTCTCTAGGGGAATGTCAGCCTAGTCAGAACCATCTATGAGAGTGGGCTATCAGTTTAGTGGTTGTGGCATTAAGTCCATATCCCTTTATAGGTATAGTTAGCTTATGGGAGATCCACGGGTCAATGGTTGTTCTTAGGACTAATCATATACGAGGCATCTTCATGTTATGGATCAATCACTAGTGGAATCAGAAGTTTGACCTATAATGGTTTAGGAAATGATTCTTATTTCATTGCCCATTATTGTTTCCCTGTTTGGTATAGGTGCATTCATTTATTTTATTTTCACACAAACTATTGATTTATTGACTTTTCCATCTAATTTCATGACGTATGTGATGGAGTTGGTGAAATATATTGGTAATTAGAAAGAGTAGGGTTCAGGTTTCCATCTTGTACACTCATCATGTTCGGGGTAAAGTCGGAATGGGATTTCCTAGTTATTGAGATTTACCATTTCAATGTGTTTCTCAATATGGATTGGATTGTGCACTTCCAGACAGACATTGATTTTTATCAATGGAAAGTGAGTTTCATGGCACCTGATGGATGCTCTCATGTCATCCATGGTGAATTGGATCCTCATTCAGGATGTGGTAGAACTCTACTTTTAGAATTTGGAGGATTTGTTTTTCTAATCTCTTTACTCTTGATAGAGGATGATGGTAGCATTGATAAGGGTGGATTGCCTTCTCTGGTCGATGAGATTCCATAGGTGTTACCCAAACCCTTTTCAGGTTTACCTCTAGAGAAGGATGGGGAGTTCCCCATTAATTTGGCACCAGTAACATATTTGATATCTCTTCCATCAGACCTCTTTCCCCCACTGAGTTTAGGGAATTAAATATAAAGATGGATGATTTGGAATCCATAGGATTCATTTTCCCTAGCATCTCACCTTGGGATTCCCCTATTTTTTTGTAAATAAGTTTGATGGATTTATTTGGTTATGAATCAATTACCAAAATATGAATAATGTGATGATAAATAATAAATGAACCATTCCCTTTATTTATGAACTGTTTGATCAACATAATGGGGAAAGGGGGATATCGAGGATAAACATGCATTATGGGTATCATTATGTCTAATTCATAGTGGAAGATGTTTTGAAAATAGACATTCAAAGTAGGTAAGACTACTTCAAGTATTTGGTGATTCCATTTAGGTTGATTAATGATCCATTGGTATTTATGGTGTTCCTTTAGTACCTCGATTCCATAATATTGGTATTCATGAAGTCATTCTCTAATCTAATACTAATGAAGGGAATGAGTGGCACCTAGGAATTACTCTAGGAACTCTTCGAGATCACTATCTATATACTAATATCTATAAGTGTATATTATGGATCTGGGTGGTGATGTGTCTAGTCCATGTGATCTCATATAGTGGTGTTATAGTGGACCTAAATGAGATTAGAAATGTGATCTCATTGGAAAAACTGAATTTTTATTTGAAATCAGATTTTTTTAGTCTTGGTAGGGTATTAAAATTGGTTTGTTTGAGATTTATCTTAACTTGTTTCACCCATGGATGCTCTTTACATGAAAGGGGTAATTCTATAATATAGATAATAATGTCAATAATACTTTTAGGACCTTATGTGATGGTTGGCCAAAACCGCTATTTTGATTATTCCTGAAACTGTAAAGGGATATGTAGTCTACTTTTATGCCTCAGGCATGGGACTTGGGTGTGTGTTGATGCCGGATGAGAATGTTTTGGTGTATGGTACCTTCTATCTCCAACGACAACAAAATAATTTCCCAACCCATTATCTAGATTTATTCATGTTAATTCAGGACTTGAATACAAGGAATTATTACCTCTTCAAGGATATTTTTTTATTCTAAGCAGATTATAAGAGCATGGATTACATTTTCTCCGAGAAAGACTACATTTTGAAGAAACATCATTCGGTATAGTACCTTCTGTTGTTGATATTGATATCGTATATACCCTAGGAATAGGTAATGTGGTAGAGTAATCATTATTCTAGAAAATCTCAGTGCCAAAAATCAATGAATCTAGTGTTGAATGGGCCCTGAGGGTATTTTTCCTCGATTAATTTGGAGACAAAGGAGAACATTAGTGGTGTGTTCTTGGTCAGTGTTCAACTAAATCCCTCCTCACTATATTTTCTTCATTAATTGAATATTAGTGGTGATATCTTAAAATGGTCTATGTAGTTATAAAATTTTGGGGTGGTTCCCAATAAGTGGTCAATGTCTTCTGGTTAAGTTCTTTTCTTCCAAGGTTGTGTTGTGGTGTTTCTGCCACTATTGAAGGTGGGGATATAAGATAACCACCAGTATTAGTTGTCCATTCACCATGGAACCTCTAAAATGTACTATAATTTTCATCATCATTTTTGGTGGTCAGGCATGTGGTGGTACATAGCTATCTTCAAATCTAGGTGTTATGGTTTTCATCAGGTTGATGTAGGGAACCATTGGCCCTTTCATTTGCTTCACACATAGTCCATTCCTACTTGGATGTGGGAAAATATTTCAATGTATTTCATTATTTGGTTTCCTCATACATCTCATAGAAGGAACACCATAGGGGTGGTGATTGACCATATGACCCAAATGACCCACTTCATTTTGACCAATGATGCATCCAAAGTGATAGAATTCGGTATGTTGTATGTTCAATAGATAGTGTGCCTTCTTGGTGTTCCATATTCTATAATTTTAGATAGATAACCCTTCTATACTTCTCAGTTTTGGGATTGTATTTAGAAGGTAATGGAGTCACATGTGAAGCTGATCATGAGATACCAACCTTAAACAGAATGCATAATGGAGCAGGAAAATCAGATATTGGAAGACACGATTTGAGCATGTGTGTTAGATTTTAGAGGCTTATGGGATATCCAATTAGGGTTGGTGGGATTTTAATATAATAATAGTTACCAATACTCAATATGAATGGCTCAGTTTGAGGCATTTTATGGTCATCTCGGTCGATCAACTTTGTTCTGGATGAAGGTTATTGTGACCTCATTTTTGGGACTGAGTCTCATGTCATAGATGTCTAGAAATGATTGACTGATTAGACAATGTTTTTTTATAGTGTAGATCCACCATAAGTCTTTTGGAAATCTGTGCAACAAATCCATGGGATTCTTTGTTGGTGATTGGGTGTTTCTTAAGGTGTCCTCTCATTTGGTTCTCTATCATCTTGGTAGGCAAGGGAAGCAAACCCCAAGGTATTTTAGACATTTTTAGGTTACTAAGAGAGATGATAAGGTGGCATACCAGTTATACCTTCCACCTATGTCAGTGCTAGTACATGAAATGTTGCACGAGTCAAAGCATAAAAATTATAATATTGACATATATCTTGTGATGAATTTGGAAGAGTTGGAATTGTAACATGATTTTTTTCTATTTGAGAAGATGATGCAGATTGAGGATTCCTAGGATGAAGTTCTTTTTGGAAATTCCTAACATTGGTTTAGGTTATTTAGAAGCATGGGAATGTTGAATATGATACATGAGATTAGTTATCTTGGCATGATGTTTAGTACCTATTCTAGTTTTCTGATCAGGGTTCACATTGAATTTCAATTGGTGGAAAGATTTCATGGTGGGGAGAATTTCCACATCTGTGATATTATTTTGAGGTATTATTATATTTTATTTTAGTATTATCTTTGTTTTTTTTTGAATTTATTAATAGTTTTGTAGAAAAATTGTAATTTTTAGACAAAAAATGGTGGCACATGGTTGACGCATGGTTAGTATAAACCATGTGCCAACACAAGAGAGACTATGTTCCCTAGAAAATTGAACTATCTAGGAAGAAAAACCTACCACACAGACAAAGGGATAACAATGCACCCAAACCCATGGGTATGTCTGAGGAACATATGACGATGATTAGAGACAACTATACATTGGGATGTGTTCCTCTCTAGGGGATATTTAATGAGTATGTTTTGTGTTATGGTTTCTATACCATGCCACTAAAATATAATGTTCCTATAGTCACACTAATGTTAATTCCTTAGAGATTACCCATGGTGACCATCTCATGTGATTCTATGCTTACCGTCAGTATATGGTTTACATTACCATTCACATTAAATATCAAATCATGTGTTCCTTAATAATTTATCCATAAAATTTTTCCTGTCTTTTTTTATAGAATCATTCATGTTGATTTGTCCTGGTATGTTATTGAATAGACTCTATTTGGATATTATCCATTTAGGAATTGTATCACACCATACATACACCCAAAGGTGTTTGTAGACCTTGTTATGTTTGACCCATGTAAAGGAAATATACTTCGTGGTTGTGGTGGTGGACCCCGTTGTGAGTGTTCCTCTTCATGAAGGTGTGGGTGGTGGTTGCTTGGGGATGATGAGAACTTATTTCATGGGATTTTTTTGGTTTTTGGTCTAGTTGGTTCCCCTCCCCATTTTATTGTTTTAATTTTTGTTTAATGATGTAAAATTGTTAACATGTGATAGGTGTGCTTCTTTTGGTTATGTTTATTGATCATGATGTTATTTTTTATTCTTGTCAGTTGTGTATATTTGAAAAACATTGGTGAATTCATTACCAAAAATATATGCTTGATGCCCATGAACTAGTTTCAAGACTATGGGGATCGAGAATTCCCTTCAGGCCATGTCATGGGACAGGTCAGGTGTTGGTTCAAATGGAAATCCAACCCAATTCTTGATAGATCAAGAGTATCATGATCTCATAGTGTTTGGAGGAGGCTGAATGGTCACATTCCCTTGACCATCGTACATGAGGGGGTATTTAAAGGCCCTAGGGATGAAGGGGTGTGGGTTTAGAGAAGGAAAGAGCATCAAATGAATATTTATGAGCATCATGAGTGGACAACGCTCCATAAACTCAAATGTTTCTGTGTGGAGTTTATCATTAACCCTCCATGTAGCAGAGAAAAGGGGATCCACCACTTGGTATTGATGTTGTGTGGAGGTTTCTGTCAGGCCTTCATATGGTCGGTACCTTTGTGTGATTTATCCACTCATGAAGATAGTGACCTTCATGAATCCCATCCCTTAAGTGACATTTTCGGTTATTTTGTCATGGATTCCCTCTAAACCAACCATGTATTCCTTGATCTCTCCCATGAAAACATATTTCTATGTAAAAAATAGATAAAAGAAGAGATGATGTTGAATAGGAGGATAATACCATACAAAGCCCATTTATCAAAGCTTGCAATGGAGGTAAAATATCTAGGATTTTAGAATAATCCAGACCATGCTTAGATCCAATAAACAAATAATGATTGAATCTGTTTATGGGAAAGGTTAAGGCTCATTAAGATCATGACTCAAACCATATTTATTGAACCAACCCCTGGGAATCTCACCACTACGCACCTTACCTTTTCGGAATTCACTAGTGTAAAAAAGGATTATGAATCATGGCCCTAAAAGTATGAATATGCATATTTTATTTCCAAAAAAAATATTATGATATTTATTCTCAACATTTTTTAATTTATAAATGATTATGTAATGAGTTTGAAAAAAAATATATTTTAATACGACAAACATGAATTGTATTTTCGTGAAATATTCAATTTTAATTAAGAAATTTTTTTGATAAATAAATAAATTTAATATTAATTTAATAAAAAATTATTAATAAATAGTATTTATTAATTATAAATGACAGTAAAATTTTATGAAGTGGAAATTTAATTATTATAAGGCTTAGAAAACTGTTATTGTGGAAAAATATAGTTTTTAATAAATGTGGATTTTAATTGAAAATTTTAATTTCTCATACGTAGAAAAATATTTTGATAAAATAAATATTATTTTTTTAATAATCACATAAAAATTATCTAATGGTTAAGTAGTCATCATTTTCTGAGACAATTGAATTTTTGAATAAAAATTAAATATGGTATAAATATATGATCTATATTATTAAATCATTATTATTCAAAGTGATATAATATGTTCAATAAAATTTATCCAAACCAAATATATATTTACCCTTTAAATCAATTTGTATTTGGGTCTTTTTTTAAATTTTATAAACCCTATATGAATCCTCCAAACCCAATATTGTATTTTAATGTTTCAAAATTAATTATTTGGAATCATCAATCACATCCACAACACCAAGATTATTATTTTAATGTCATACGTTCATATAATTATAAACAAAATTGAATAAAATTATCTTTGGTAGAAACCATGAGAATTTTTGTGGTTTTGAATACTATGTTTTGTAGATTCCAAAACATTTGTATGGAAAATAATAAATAACCCCATCACTTTTCCTATATAAACCCACCCAAGATCCCATTACTCTTCACTAAATACCAGAGGATCATTTCTATAATCTATCTTTTACTCTCTATATCCCTACCAAGGCTCCCTGAAGCTATCACGAGTCTCTTACCATGTTTTATTAAACACCCTCTCATTGTATGGGATCCTCTCCTTCACCTCTTTATTAAATCATTTTCTTTATGTAATGAATTTTGTATATAAATTACTTTTAATTTGATATGATTTTTCACAACCCTATAACATCTAATATGATTCAAAATTTATGATATTCCCATTTAACTCTCATTAATCCTTCCCATGGTTCATTATGAAACCCTGTTATGCTTTCGAAATTATCCTATGATTTTTTGCATGCCGAACTTTTATCCAAGAACCTTTTTGGTATAGTTTCTTTTAATGACCAATTAATCATTTTTTTTATATTTTTACACATATCTATTACTTACCTTGTTATTTAGTTGTGATGAGATAACTCTTCCATACAAATTAATCCTTCCCATGAATCATTATTTACCCCGGTTATGCTGCCGAAAGTATCCTGTGATTTTTCCATACCAAGCCTTCGTATTGTGAATACCATTTTTATTTCCAATAAAGGGTATTGAAATATAATTACCAATATATTTTTTTGTGGAATTCCATTTATATATTCCACACTTAATAATGTTGGGATTAAATGTGATGAAATATGATCCTATGATGATTGATCCATGTGGAAAACTTATACATGAATATGATATGAAAGAAATTGGTAGACCAACAATTATATATTACTCCACTGAATTGATTAATGGTTTAGCCTCATGATATGTCATGTATTGGATTAGGGAGTTAACATAATCCATTATGGGTATTTTTCCACCATGTTATGATGTCTTGGAAGTTAGCCTTGATCTTTTTATGATGTCCCATTTAATGGTGTTTCCACATTACATTGTTGAATTTATTTATATCATGTTATATCATGACTCAATATAAATGATGAGGATTATCACCCCTTTTATGCCTCATTGAAATTCCTATTTACTAACAAGTAATAGTTTAATCGTGTTATTCTTTATTGTTCTCTTACTGGGATTTATAACTCTCACCTTTCTTATGTATGTCCCCATGTAATTCCATGTAGTTTTAAGAGAAATTTAATTTTTTAGAATGTTTTAATAAAGTTTTCTATAATGTTGTTGTATCCATGTGTCATGTTTACGTATAATGTAACTAATTGTCCCAAAAAACATGTCTCCACTATCTTCTATATTTTATCAATTGTATTATTCTATTATAAATAATGAAATAAAGTGTAGTAAAGATATGGGTTTTCATAGTTGGTATTAGATAAAAGTTTATTTATTTTTGGGAATAGGTTAATAAAACTCTAGATAAATCCTTAGGTATAATACTAAACATAATAAAAATTCCCTAAATTTTAGAAAAGTATAGTGTAAGTAGTTTCTAAAAAAATACATCTCTATCTAGATACAACAAGTGGATATGGATTTGGCATAATGGTACCTAGTGGTGATGACATTTAAAAGGGAGAATTTAAATGAAATCTATCATCACCTAGTGCATGAAAAAGGGCCTTTATACACACCTAATTTGATAATACCAATGATATTCTTTGGTAAATAAACAAGATCCTTATTAAAAATTATTAAGGGAACATAAAATCCATGTAAGATATTTTTTTTGGGAATATATTAGGGATAAATTTTATTTAAGCCTAGAAATTCATATGTTAAGAAATATACATTATTTATGAGTTTTTACATTAATTTTTATATTTTCTATTTTATTGTTTAATTGTTTAAAAATACCCATCCCAATTTTTTTCTGTTATTTTAGTCAATTGTTGGAAATATAGAGAATGTAGTCAATAATCAATGTGAGGGTCAATGTAATGACTACCCAAATGATAAATGAAAGAATAAAAAATTAATTTATTGAAAAAATAGAGACATTCTAACATGATGGGAGCTCATTTAAGGTATCTTATGATTAAGAAAAATAGTTATCAAAAATCACAATTAAGAACTGGTGTATAGTTGAATATCCAAATACATCAGAAGAGAGTAGGATAATCTCTCACAGATGTTCATCTGATAAAATTAATAAAGGAATGAAGAACCAATTTCATTTGTGAAAAAAATGAGGGAAGAGGCACCAAGGTAAATGTCAAAAAAGAACTAGGTTGTGTATTATGTGTATAAAAATAGGAAATTATTCCATTAATTTCCTTGTAAAAATGAATAACATAATGAATGGAAATAAAGTTAAATATAAATTACCATATACTGTTATATGTCGTAATTGAGGATAAGTTGATAATTATCCAATCCAATACTCTATTCCAAGGGATAATAAGCATGATGAGCACAAAAAATCTACATGATAAAGGGAATAAGGAAATTATAATCTTTATATAGATCACAATTATTAAAGTACATGTAACCTCTACTCTATAGTTTTTTATGCCATGTTGTATTTCAATTCATTCCATATAATCATATCAGGCATGTTTTCCAAGTACATTGATTCACCAACCCCAAATTATTTTATAACATTGGGGAAGAAATATATGATTATTGTATCATAAGTTTATTTTTTTGGAAATTTTATTATAAAAAATCTTATCAATCTCCATTTATTGGAATATGATGTTACCTTAGTTGTGGAATGGATTTTGTTTTTATAAATCCAACATAAATTGTCAGGAGAATGAATTCTCAATTCATACCATGAATAATATTTTGATTCTATACAAGTTTAAGGGGGAGGACTAATCGTATTTGGTATCATTATCTCAATAATGTGTATTATTTACATATGACCCATTTTATCAAGATCAAATTCTTGGTAATAATGAAAATATCATACATAAAGTAATGCCCATTGTGGGGGAATACACTAATGATTTCCCAGAATAATTGACTTTTCTCACTCTTGAACATGTATTTGAGTTCTTAATCTAACATATACATGGACCGAGTGACATTATTAGGGATTTTCATCACTAAAAAATGGACATCTATAGATCCTTCAAAAATAAAGATGATTAAACAGCAGCCTAGACCAACCTCTATGATAGAAATCAATAGTTTCCGTGGATTAGTTGGTTATTATCATCAATTTGTGAGGAAAATATCATGATTTTCAACCTCCAACCAAGATTACATAAAAAAGGAATCATGTTTTTCTTGAATGATGAAAGTGAAGGAATTTTTAATGAGTTAATGAAGAGGATAAACACTGAAATTTTACTCACATTACCCAGCAGTGGGTAAGGATTAGTGATCTATATTAATTCATCTAAAATGGGATCAGGTTGTGTAATCATGAAAAATGAAAATGTAATATCCCATGGATCCAAATAAGTAATGAGACATGAGAAGAAATACCAAAATCATGATATAAAATTTTAAGTAGTGATCTTTGCTTTGAATATTTGATATAATTTACTCTACAGGGAGAAGTGTGACATATATAATGATCATAAAATCTTAAATTACAAATTAAAACAAAATGGGATTACTATGCTCTAATGTAGGTGGTTGTAGATGATCAAGGATTATGATTTTTCAATCCATTACCATCATAGGAATGAAAAAAAATTGGCATAATATTTGAGTAGAATAGATCCAGAAACTCTATCCAAGATTAGGATTGAAAGGGATAAAATATTTTTAGACATGAAAATGATTGATATATGAATAATAAATGGATCTTCATCCCACCTTTGTCTAATAATTACACAACTATAAATTATTGAGTGAATCAAGAAGGATCATAAAAAATTGAGTTACAACAGAAGAATGTAGCAAATATTCCAGACATAGACTTTGATGAAAATGGATTCATAAGGTTTGTAACCTATATATATAAATATATATGTGTGTCCCATCAAATTTAAGCTGAATAGGGATGTTTTGGATGATTCAAAAAATGAATCCTTCTCTATTCATCTGGAAATAACAATGATGTAAATATATTTGGAGCAATATTTTTGTGGGATAACATGAAGAGAGAGATTGTGAAGTTTGTATCTCGATACGCAGTATTCTCACAAGTCAGGGAAAAAATATATAGGTCTATTTTTTTGACACAACAATTTTCCATACCAGTTAGGAAATGGGGAAAATAACAATGGATTCCATCATAGGACCCTTGGACAGATAAAGGAAATAATGATATCTTGTTGGTAGTCGATCACATTACAAATTTGGTTCATTTTGTTACTATCACGAAAAATTTCCCTATTGGCGAACTAACTATGATGCGCATAAGGGAAGTGTTAAGAGTATATTGAGTTCCACTCTCCGTTATATTTTTTTGAGATCTGAGGTCATCTCATGTTTTTGGAGTTGTATTCAGTAATAATTGGATATATAAATAAGATTCATCACTACTTATCACCCTCAGATAGATGTTCAGTATAAAAGGAACGTTAAAACACTTTAGTGTATGCTAAGAACATGGTCAATGGATTTCCAAGGATGTTGGAATCAATACATTCCCCTAGTGGAGTTCTTATATAACAAAAATTTCAATTCTAGTATTCAAATTTCCCCAAATGAGGATGAATGTGGGAGGAGGTATCAAACTCAAATATGTTGGGATGATGATGGGGATAAAAATCTAATTTTAACTAATATTATCCAATTGAGTATAAAAAAGGATCAAACTAGTCAACGTCACATGAAATCCACAAAAGTATCACAAAACATTTATACAAAACCATAGAAGATCCCTAAATTTTGAGGCTGGTTATAATTTTTTCTTTCATATATCACCGTAGTAAAAATTAATGAGGTTTGGGATAAAGTTTAATATTATTCAAATATACATAATCCCATTTGAGATACTTGATCGAATCATAGCGGTGGCCCATCAACTAGAACTACCAACTAACCATTCATAAGTACTGATGTGTTCCATGTGTCCCTATTTAATAAGTACATACCAGACCCCTAACATGTATTTAATCCAAATGTGGTACCATTGGATAATGATATTTCATATGAGGAGCTGCCAATAAAGATATTAGATCAAAAAGATAAATTTATATGAAACAAGACAACTCACTAGGTCAAAGTGTTGTAGCAAAACCACATGTTTGAAGAAGCGGAAAGGGAACTAGTATAGTGATAAAATAGAAGTAACCTCGTTTTTTTAGTTTATGATATGAAAATTTTAAGGAAAAAATTCATAATGGGGGAATAATGTAACGACAAAAACATTTATAAATGAAATTCCCATTTTAAATAAATAAATTCTTAATTTATTTAATTTAAATAAAGAAAATCATGCACTACTTTTGTAATATTGGACCAATATAGTTTATATAATTTTATATTAAAAATAGTTAAATATCATAACCATTGATAATATAGTTGTTGAATAATGATCATATGATTAGTATATATTATGTGTTTGAAAAAGTCTACTTGACATAGACAAAAGAAGCGATGACCTCGACCAGTAGAATAAAACACTATGAATCCCATTTATACGATCTTCAAAGGGAGTTATAATATCTAGGAGTTTCCATTTATAAATCCCAAGTCAAGATCAAATAACTAAATAATGAGAGAAACTATTTATGGGAGATTGTTCAATCTCATCAAGATCATGGCCCAAACTATGATCGTCGAACCACCCCATGAGAATATCACGGTCGTACACCATACCATGAGGACGTTCTTTGGTGTTGTAAGGGATTATATATCATTACCCTAATATTAATATTTTTTATATTTTCATTCCAAAAAATTAATTATTATATTTATTCCTTATTGGTTTAACATTATAAATGATTATGTTATGAGTTTGATAAAAAATATATTATAATTTGAAAAAACTAGAAATGTATTTTTGGGTAATATTAAATTTAAATTTGGAAATTTATTTTAATAAATTAATTAATTAATTATTTTTAATAAACTATTATTATTGACTAGTATATATTAAATATAAATGATAATATAATTTCATGAAGTTAAATTTTAATTTTTATAAGGGTTAGAAAATTGTTATTGTAAAAAAGAAAATATTTTTCTATAAAGGGAGATTTTAATTTTAAATTTTAATTTATCGTATATAGATAACTATTTATTAAAATAAATATTAGTTTTTTAATCATAATATAAAAATTATCCAGATGTGTTTTTTTCATAATTTTATGAGATAATATAATTTTTGGAAAAATCTTAATACATTATAAATATATGTTCTGCATTATAACATCATATTGAACCAAAAAGGATATAATATGTGACATAAAATTTATGCACGACCAAATATATATTTCCCATTTAAAATAATGGGTTTTTTAGGTTTTTTTTTATTTTATAAACCCTATATGAATCCACTAAAACAAATATTATATTATATGGTTTTAAAATCAATTCTTTGTATACATGACTCATTTCCAAATAACCGAGGGTATAATTTTAACATTATCAGTTGATGAAATTATAAAATAATTAAAACCACACATATTTTAAAGATTATATGTGTAAAAAATAGCAAGGTTTTTGGTTTTGAATACTTTATTTTATAAAGTCCAAAATCATGGTATTCAAAAATAATAAATAACTCCCCTCCCGTTTCCTATATAAACCCACCCAAGATCCCAATCATCTTCACTCAAAACCATTTATGAAAAACTATAATAAACCATTTCCTATATATATCCACTCTATATTTTCCTCAAACACTCAAGAAGATCCTTCTAGTATTTTGGAAACACCCTTCTCATGGTAAGGGATTTTCTCCTTCACCTCTTTATTCAAGAACATTTTTTATCTAATTAGTTTTTTTATTTCATTACTATTTATTTTTTATACATTCAAAAATTTCATTTACTACACTTATTAGGTCCATGTGATTATTTACCCCTTTAACTAATATTAATCCCTCCCATGGTTCATTATGTACCCATGTTATGCTGTTGAAATTATCCTGTGATTACATCCATGTTAAACATTTATTCAATCACCATTTTTGTTTTATTAATTTTAATTCCCAATTATTAATGTTTTGTTATTTTATTACCAAAAAAACATTAATACATTAGGATTTAAAATTTATGAGATACACCTTTCAATCTCATTTATCCATCGCATGATTTATTATGTTCCCTAGACATGTTGTAGAAATTATCCTGTGATTTTTCCATAACAAACCATTCTATTTTGAATACCATCACCATTTACACTCAATGGTATTCATTTAGACTAACATATAAATATTTTATTAGGGACTTAAATATATTTATTTCACCCTCCTGAATAATGGGACTAAATATGATAAAATATCATCCTATGTTTAATGACCAATGTGGCACATTTACTCATTTAAATGTTGTGAAGGTGACTGGTCATCTTGTAATTATATTTCACTACAATTCATTGTGTACCATTTTAGAATCATGAGATTTCATGTATGAGATCATGGATAAATCCTAATCCATTATGGGCCTTTTTACAACATTTTATGTTGACATGGTGGTTTGAATAAATAAATATTTATGATGTCATGTTTAATGTTGTCTCCATATTCCCTTGTTGGCATTATGTTATCATGTTGTTCCATGCCTCATTATTTAAGATTATTATTTTCACACCGTTTATGACCCATTTAAATTATTTTTTTCTAACATGTAATACCTTCATCATGAAATGCTATTTTTATTCCCTTAATAGGCTATATATATCACATGTTTCTTATGTATGTCCCTAGGTTATCCCATGTATTATAAAGGAAATAGAATTTTAGATTATGTT
Source organism: Viscum album (assembly GCA_963277665.1). NCBI lineage: Eukaryota > Viridiplantae > Streptophyta > Magnoliopsida > Santalales > Viscaceae > Viscum > Viscum album. The sequence continues at coordinate 587,871,577 of OY728164.1, read as the reverse complement.
AAAGAAGTGTTAAATAATTTTGTTGGATCCATGTATCATGTTGATGTGCTATGTACCTAATATACCAAATACACTAGGAATCATGGTCTTCTGGGTTGTACTAAGTATGCTCTTATATAATAAATAATGAAATCATGTTTATTAAAGTTATATAATTTGAGATAAATTTTTACATGACCTCACAATCATGTATTTAAAATGTATTTTTTTAAAAAATATAATTTGATAAGTGGTTATTATTTTAATATAAATGTTTTTTATTTTTATTTTATTCTTTTATATTATTTTTTTATCTTCTGATGCAATGTTACTCTAATCATATTAAAAAATATTATCTGATTTGCATGTTAAAATATTAATATTTTCAGAAATAATATTTGTGATGTATTGTTATTTCCAACACAAATAATTTATTTTTTCAGGATGGAATTCCATTTGGGCACAAGATATTATTAGTGGCAGATATTTATTTTGTTTTTTTGCACTTTTTATGGAAATTAATCAACATAGATAAATTTTATTGAGATATAATATTTTACAAGGGGTTATTTGCGACAGAATCCCAGAATAAATAAAAACATATGATGGAATGTTTTCAGAAACAACACATAAAAATGATAGAAAATTTTGTCGTGTATCAACTTAATAATAAATAATGTGAATTAGTTATCTCCATAATTAAAAATAATGTTAGTGGCTTATCACCACTATCACATAAGTATGGGTAAATGTGTTATTTCCACCCTCACAAGAATAGGTGAACACCATAATAATGGATAAGGTGAAAGGGTTATCACCATAATTATGCCTAAAGTAAACTTGTTACCAGCACTATTACATGAATATGGATGAAATGGTTATCATCACTCTCATCGGAATGGGTAAATAGGCTATCACCATAATATTACACAAATTAAATGGGTTACCATGATAATTAATCATATGGTTAACCAATTATCACCACTATCACATAATTATGGTTGATTGTGTTATCTCTATTCTCAAGAGAATAAGTGAAAGGTATATCACTATATTCCATATGATTGTGGGTTAATGGGATATCACAACTAACACTCAACCAATTCGAATGAGAAATCACCATAAACTAAACATATAGAAGAAAAAACATCACCAATACCATAATCATAAATACAGTGATTGTGTTTTCATTGATAATATATTATAATGAGGATTATACAACTATCACCATAACATAATCAATAACTTGGTGAATTAGTAATCACAATATAGGTAAACAATAATTTAAGTGAATGGTTTATCAATATTTATATAATAAAAATCATAGTGAATAGTTTATCAATACATAATCATTGAATAATGCACAAAAATCAATATCATGACCATAATTAACGGTGAAATGTCCACCACTAATCATTCATAACAAAATATTTTGGGAGGTGGGGTGTGACACATTCACTAGAACAAGGACCTTTAATCCAAAATAATTACACATATCAAAGGTCAAGAATTATAGAATCAGATACTTTGACAAATCCTCCCTTGACTAAATATACAGTAATTAGGAATTCAATTCACCCTACCCGCAACAGAAAGTCAATAATTTCACACACAAACAAGCAAGCTCACAGGCCCCTACATAGAATTGAAAACCAATAGATTTACAACCTGTGAATGGATATATATATATATATATGTAAAGAACCCAAGGGATTAACATTATTTAGAAATGTTATCCTAGATTCATGAAACAAAACTGATTCCTTATTTACATTTTCTAGATGAATAATAATTTAATACAATTAAAAAATTATTTAGTAACAAAACATTACAGAGAATATACCAATATAATTCAGTAAATACCATCAAATCTTATTCAATGTGTAGAATATGGTCCTCTATTAATGTTTCTACAAGAATGTACACATTCACTTTTATAGGAATTTATAGGCATAGAGGTTCCAAAACATCTATATTTCATGGATATGATTCCATTTGGCAAGTGAATGGTGATCTATAGAAACTCCTTTAACCTTGACCACTTTCTTGGGAGATCACATCCATGGACGTACATCTAGATCATTATATTTTAAAAATATTTTTCACCTCTGTGAATAACTTTGGTAGAAATGAACTTTTAATTAAATCACTACCTCATTGAGAGATTCAAATTTCCCAGAATGTATGTCAATATGATAAACATCCATAGAACTATTTTCAATGAACATAATCCAGTTACTAGAATATGTTGAACATAATGAGCATCATTGTTGACATGTTCCAAATGAGAATCAAAAAAATTCATAAAGAAAGAAATACCAAAATATGGGTATTATAATTCTCAAAATGTAAATGAAGAAGAATGTTTCCAAAATCACATGGATTTTATGAACCCCATGAATACATGCAATAGAAAAAAACATGGAAGGTCGTACAGATAGATACGTGGAGAGAATAACCTACAAAATATCTGTGAAGCCCCTATATTGACGAATTCCTTTTGCTCTTGAGAATTCATCCCAAACACTCAATGATTACATGGTGAAATCTAGAAAATAACTCACAGGTTATGTGAATTTTCCACTAGTGGACACCTGAAAAACCATCCAAATATCCTTAGAAGATAGATGGAAAATATCAAAAATATGGGAGCCTCTTATGGTCATAAATATCACACGATGCACAAAATATAGGAATAGTGGTTGTCTTCGATAACAACCAAACAACCTCTTGAGATCCAAAAACAATGTTAAATAAATAAATAAAGTAAATTGGGGAAATATAATATCGTATTGTGGTCATAAAAATCATGCAATGCACCGCATGTGGTTCATGAGACACAAAAATCCCCCAAAGGCATGTCCACCTCATAGTGGGAGGGACCCACTAGTGTATCTCTCTCATCATGAGAAAGGCCATGGACATTTCCAGGCGGTCATGAACTTCCCCTTTGGATACAAAAATTAGAAAAATTATTTTTTCAGGATAAATTCTCTTACATCACCATAATTCATTTTTGTTTATCATGCAACACATCATCGATGGGGAGAAAGATTTTCCACAACAACACTCAAGAAAAAATTCATGATCCTTGACCCTTGTAAATTAAAAGAGAAAAATAAAGAGGGAAAAATATGGGAGCCTCTTACATTCCTAACACTCATTAAATGCACCAATACGGTCTCACAAATCCCATCTAAAATATATTATTTTCTAGTGAAAGGCTCAAGATAGGTCTCCTAAGATCACACGAAGTCCTTTCTACATGTTCCTTGATTTTTCCAAGGCCCTTAGACATGTTGGCATGACAATATGTATGTAACTTGGCATGTCCATCCCATCAACACCCCCATTTATTGAATTATATCCAATTCATGTATGTAACTTGGCATGTACACATGATTAATCAAGACCACATGAATTGGATATAATTCAAAAAATGGGGGTGTTGATGGGATGGTCTCAATGTCTTTGATAATCATGCGACACCACTGAAAAAACCTACAAATGGACCTCAGAGAAAAGCAAGATGCCAAATCCCTCCATCATCTCAGGCATGGATTTTCCTGATATCTGCCACCAATAGTGGTGAATAACTGGGGTGGATAGGCCTATAAATCCTCTAGCCCAACATTAAAAATACACCAGACAAACAATCCTTGGAACCTCTCACCAATACAACTAGGATTCAGATTGAATTTTTCAAAATGAATGATCTCACAACTAGGAATGTTTTCTATCATGTAAGCTCTAGTGAAGAACTAGTGTAATAATGTGGTATTCATGGGCACTTAAAATGATCACTCATAGATACATGAAGGACTTTTGGTTGGTCTTATAAAGAACATCCAACATACTTTCTAAAACATGTGATACTTAAAACAAACTAACACTAAATAAAACTATGGAATTCGCTATAAGAGGATGGAAGAAAGACTAAAAGAAGAGATAATTACATGAAGAACATATATGTGGATCCTAATTCCCTTTGTATGAACCACTTGATTCTTGCAATAACACCAGAATATGTTTCTCATTACACAAAATGCTTTTTCGGTATACTAGTTTTATCATGAGAAGTCCCCTATAAATATTAGATAAAGTCAAATAAAGAACCTAGGAATGACACCCATGTCTCATGAAAACCCCTAGGATCACCATCCAAGCCTCATAATGTCCACTAGTTATGTAACCTAGATCATATGGCATCACCAATACATATCCGTTGAGTATCGGTGTCACATTAGGGTTTCTCAACTAGTTCTTGAGATGTCCCCCAAACTATTCATCCAGACATATCAACATGGGTCATTCATCACCCTCCGAACATGTTTCATTAACTATCATTATTCCCTGTAAGCTTGTTAGCCAAAATTTACACTCACACTGGGACATGTTATCTAGACCATGCGACACCCTCTAAACATGTCATTTTGGATCATGTGATGGCTTCCTGGATAAACTAGATGTGTCTCACAATCTTATCCCTTGTTTCTCACACCGATCGTTGATCATGTGGGATTATGGAATTGAAATAGTCACATCATTCACAACATGAACATCCACTAGTATGGGAATCCTTAGTGTGTAATACCTGATGAGTGAAATGATATGATTACCTCTATATAAGGGCGTCTACCTCTGGGACAGTCCCAAGGGCATGAACGAACTACCATAACTATGATTCCTACCATAATCAATATATGTTGTACATCTTCTCGAGACTCAATAATGAATATCAAGTGCATGTGTTCCCAGATATATTTTCTATCTGCTTGCTGTTAAACTGCATGAGATTTAACAAACAACATGGGTTTCTATTCCATCTATAAACATGATGCATAAGACTCCTCATAATGGATTAATCCCATTCACATAATATTAAATTCCACCCTATGTCAAAGAAAATTCAGGTGCTTATTTTTGTGGATTCATCATATAAGAAGATAATTATTATAGGGAAATTGATAAAGAAACATGGACACATAGAAAACAATTCACTAATGAGAGCCCCTTCTTCTTCACAGAAAAGGTGATAATCAAGGATCATTATATTATGGTAACCAGTATCATTTTGGGATTAGGAATATATTCACGAACATATCATAAATATATATGAGAGTCTGGATTAAGGCAAAAATTTCCCCCAAAAGGTCACGATGGGACTGACCTCTTATCCTCTCAACTAATGTGAGTTCCTATGAATCATTGGGTCTAAACCCCCAGCTAAGAACATGCATTTAAAAACAATCTATGTACCCTATTATGGATGTGTGAAACATAGGGGGTTTCTTTTAATAACAATAATGGTAACCTATCATCAACTATTATATAAGAACCACTCGCAATCAACCATCATGCCAAATCAAATTTCCCTTAGCCATTTTCTTTTCCATATAATAAAAAATGGATAAATCCACATGAATCAAGACATATACTGCCCAAAATAAATAGGATAGAGTTCATAGCTCTCAAAAAACTGTTTTTACTCAATGAGGGTGCCTGATTGTCTCTTTTCCATCAAAACAAAGTTGAATCAGATGTGAAACTCTCAAATAACCAAATGATCGATTATTCATGTGTCATTCCACTTTTTTGGAATATCATACACAAACAAGGATAATAATCCTAACATTAATCATACATTTGATCCAATGCAACAAGGATTCCCATGAAATAATTCCATCCCCACTTGGATATGTTCACATGAGCAGAATATGATAATTGAAAATAAAATGAAAATTGTGTTAACCATGCATATCTGACTGAACACACATCATTCCCATGATCTTTTACTAATCAGGGACCATATTACTAGATTTATACATTATTTTATATACTTGTCATATCAAAATAATCTCTATTTCAGTCAATGACTTCATCTATTGAATGTTTTTGAAAATTGGTTATGGCTACAACCCCCGCATGTTGCAAAAGTGTCTCACTTTTCTAAAACATTAAATGCCAGGTGGAGAACACAGTGGTCCGATAATACCTTCTATGTGGTAAAATACATACACTTGGTGACTTCCATGATCGTCTCCGGGTACTAAAACCAATGAGTCCACAACATCCAAGGAATGTTGCAACTATGAATGTGGCCCTCATTCCCACAACCAACCGCTTCAGTAGATTATCCTCTGAGTATGAAAATAACTACATTAAGTCTCTAATGAACGTGGGCCAAAAATTCAAATATGTATCCTTCCAATTCAAGGTCCACTAAGGATGGATCTTGTCAACCATCATTGGTTTCACTCTCACACCAATACCAATTGGTCACATGTTGAGGGTACTACAAGACAAACATACACCTCTGATACCCAGGAACGAGTAACAAGGAATAAATATCAAGCAAGGAGGGTTTGGATAACCATGTGTGAGCTTATATCACAAATCCCACTAATGATGTTTGCTGGCATATTCCAAAAGTATCTAGTGAGTAGGATCATATTCCAACTCATGCAGAATAACTCTACATGAATATTCCTATATCAAACATGGGGGAGGTGCATATCTATACCATTGTACATCAAGCCCATCGACATATTATTGTGGCATAAAGAAGAAATAAGTGGGCTCATATACCTACATCAATATAAGATATACTCTAGTATATTGTGTAGATGGAAAGTTTGTAGGATTATATCCTCACTAATACTTTTATAAAATGCCATGACATATTAGAAACCACTAAATATCTCCCACAAAATATTTCAACATTGGTACATATATAGGGACAAGTCCATATTTTGATCCCTATAGACAGGGTAGTTTGAAATTCTAATCATTATGAACAATTGGTTTCTTTAGAGAAAGATCACATTCTAACTCTTGTATAGAAGTATTATTGACAGATTGGGATAAAGGAATATATGTCAAAGAAGGCTCATATTTCCTTTCCAATCGGGGATCACTAGGTGAGAGTAGAACATACCTTAGTATAGGGATACATGCCTATTGAAAATTTTTGGTGGAATATTACAAAGGCCTAGAATAGAGTTTATATCCCCATTCTAGCCAGTAATCTCAAATATTGAGGGGAACATGCCTTGGGAAGAGCTCACATTCATGTAAAAGAAGACGGAATTCATACACCAAAGGCCTATGATCATGTTCATTTGCCTATTTTGACTAGGGAACACCATGGAATAATGGTACATGCCTTAGGATAGGCTCATATTACTATCAATGAATCTTCCTAGAATTTTTCAGGAGATCAAGAAATTGAGTTTTATATTCCATCTTCCACCAATTAATTACAACACCAGCATCCTTTTGAAGAAATATAGGTGGTGTCTTAAAAACCATCTCCCATTCTGGAAGCTCGTCAACATATTCCGATGGGTAATTCACATCCAGACCAGGGTCATATTCATATTCCAATCAGGGATCACCAAGTGAGAGTGGCACATGCCTCATGGAAAAATCATCTCCCTCCCACAAAATAGTAGTGGAATATCCCAAAGGATCAGGATCAGGCTCATAATCCCATTCTGACTAATGATCAGAATGTGAGAATGGACCATGCCTTAAGATAGGATTGTATTCCATTAAATAATGTGGAATCTCATTTTCATATCTAGAATTTTTTTAGTAGATGGATCATACTCCCGTAACACTAAATGATTATATACATATTTTGGAGACTATTATACACCAGAATCATAACCTTGCAAAATTCCAGACGGAAGGTCATCAAATTCCAATGAAGATTTAAAACAAGGCACATATCCCTAATCTACACAATTCCAATATCCCTAAGGTCATTCAAGAGACATTATCAACACCTCAATGATCTATCAACTCATTAATAGAAGTAAAATTTGATCATTATCAGGATATTTATCCTCATTGTAGTGTGGATATGAATCAAAGTGACTCTATTCAAGAAATCCTCCATGGTCATCCTACCCATGGGTATATCTCCAACAGAAAATTAATTCCTCCCCATTCCTAGAAACCTTCTTATAAAGAGGTTTCCAAAGATCATACAACATTGTATAGAGAGGTGTTCAAAATATCATGGTCAACCACATATAGTTCCCCATCAACATCCAGTAGCAAACAACTCTTTTCATTTGGTCACCCCAAGAAGCACCTTCTATGGTCTGACCATATAGAATCATGTATGTCTAATGAAGAGGAATCCAACATAGACATATGGAAAGAGTTTACTAAAAATAACCTCCACATCATGTTCTGAACCATTTCCACATGTGACGATGAGATCTCAGAAGATCTAGAGAAGAATTTTAAGCCTTATTTAGACAAAAATATATTGGAAAATCCTTTGAAACTAAATATTATACACCACCCTTATCCGTTATACAAGGGTTACCTTCAGGCCATCAAGATACGTTTTTGTTAGCTGGACCTAGCTACTATCTCCATGGTCTAGGATCCAAAACCTGAGATGCACCTAGAATAATTGAAAGATGCTTGCTTCTATTGCATTGTATCTCTTTGGAAATGAATATATGATGCCACATAATGTATCTATATTAAATTATGTGACGTTTATATATTTATACACTTTTTTTGCACCCGTTGAACAACAAAGCACTTCAGACACAATTTCCTGAAATATTATAGCCTATGAAGAAATCATGGGGACTTGGTAACACTCGATATAGTTGGTTAGTAAACTAGGATTATCCTACTTCAATGATGTCTAAAAATCAAGAATTTATGGATAGGATATCCAATAGATATTTGAACTTGTTCCCTCAAAGTAATGAAAATTAATTTCATACATGGAATCCAAAGATGGGATCAACATGACCACCTCCCGTAAAAAATGACTACCATCATAGGATGTCATTGCACCCAAATTTTACACAAGAACATTTTCACCATATCAAATGGGATTTATTACCATCTACCATATCATCCATCCAAGATTCAACATATCATGCCATGTTGGCGGGGATATCTACCACCACCTCCACCCCTCATATCATCAATTCCCAAGAGGATCCATTTTATGTCATTAAAAAATAAAAAAAATCATCCCAATTGGGTGGGGAAATTAATATCCAAATCACCATAACCAGTTACATCATCCCCTGAGAGTGTCTTGAATAAATCAATATTGATTCAAGATTAACCCCATCAAACTAGGGTAAGACCATTTATATCTCAATATTTTTCATAGGAGGCATCAAATCCATGAATGGAATCATTAGATCCACAAAAATAAGATCAATAAATGCCATTTGTGGCCCCAAATAGTCCATGTCCCATAAAGTCAGGTGCATATTCCTCATCATCGCCACCATAGTGAGAATCATTCTTCTTGAGGTTGGGAGGAAAATATCAATTATTGGCATCCCATCCATTCCTCCCATCACCAGAAAAACCTATTCTATTCCAGGCCTATTCATAAATAATGAATGGAAAGTCTCTCAATGTCATTACTCATATGATGATATAGAGGATCATATGAAACTAGGGTCATAATATGAAATGGCCAAATATGGAAAGGGTATTGAGAATCTACCCTAATGAAACTCGTGCATAATCATCATATTTCATTGAAATAGAATAAACACCATTCCCTGATACATATCTACAAATTTTATCACTTTAAATATGATATTTATTGTGGATAAATATGAAAATTCAGCTTTCCACAACACAGAAAACCTATCATGAGAGGATGGTGATCTGGATGCACCAACTTTGGATGCACACTCCCATAACAAGAGGAGGTTATGAAACCATACACCTCAAAATATCGAGTGTCCACCTCTCTGGTTGAACAATACAAAAGAAAAAGTGAAATTCATGTATACATACAAATAACCTTATATATAATCTATGTTCCTTCAATTGAGTAATAGTTTTCAATTTATGATATTGGTATACAAACTCTCAAACAAATCAATGAGAAGCTACTCAGGTGAAAGTTTCCCATTGGGTGTCGTACTCAGGATAAGGAAGATATTCCTCCTCCCATAAACCTGGATAAATTATATCTTCTAGAAAGAGTGATATATGAGTGTTATAAAGGATCTGTATCTAGGATGAAATTCTACATAAATGTGGAAGTTGAAAACGATCATGACTTGCCTCCATTATAGCAACAACCTCTCCATCTATAAGGTGATCATTCAGTATTAGGATGAATCAAGAATCAATGGGAGATGAAGGAGGGTCCAACTCATCAACCTGCACCAACTCCATATAGATGATAGGTAGTTCAGAAAGGTGTACCCCCATATCTTCTTAATGTCATCAAGTCCTTGGATACTTGAATTGATTCCATGGAAGGTAAATACGCACTTCTGTAGCCTAAGAAAAAGTCATATCCTGAGTGAGTGGATGCCACATTCCCCCCCTCCAAATTTTTATAATTATACATTTTGTAAATTTGATAGTGAAGGTGACCAAAAACAATATAACACACTCTTCAGATCCTAATGTGGTTTGATGATGGGTCCTAGAGACAAATAAGAGGCCAAAAACTGATGTTTTTGTACAAAATCTGATAGGACCAACCTTTGTTTGGTATTGTTGTCTTCGAGAAAAACCATTGTTGGATGTGAAGAAATTAATCATTAATTTCATTATCAGTTCGTCTCCATGCTATGGAAAACAACTATTTTCAACCTAAAAAACTATAATAAATACAAATATAAGAGAGTTTCATGATTGATATCCATATGAAATGATTTAGACTATTAAATTAGAATCCCTCTCTCATAGGTGAAATTGATGGAAATATGTGATCAAAATATCTAGGATTATCTTATGATTCCTCTACTACTAGTGAAGTATCTGGGTGGGTTCGATGAGTTCATTGAAATGAAACAAGGATTGGAAGACACCATTCAGCGAACTCGATCCAAATCTAAACTCATGAACTAAATAACTGGGAAAAGCCTAGGCGAAATAGAATCATCAGATGTAACTCTTAATCTAATATTAGTTTTAATACAAGAACATAGGTGGGTCCAAAACCACCCAACACCACATATCGAGTGGAAAAAAGCACAAAATCTCCCTCATCTTGAAGCACAGTGAAGTCAGGGTCACCTAGGATTTGAGGAATGAATAAATAATGAATACTGCTTCTGAAAAGATAAAGTCCCTAGTTATATCCTCAAAACCATGGATAATAATCATCTCAACTACCATATCCTAGGAAGACCAATGAGGTCAACCTCATTGACTATCTGGATTACTACATGTTCCATAAAAGGCTAGGTCGTAATATTTTGGACTTCTTCATCTTAAAAGACATACATGATGGACTGATCGACTCTAGAAAGGTGGTGTTAGATAACTTCATAGAGTAGGTGGCCTGTATAACTGATTTCCATTCAGAATAAATGGTTTATTGGCAGAACATTATGGGCATGAGTGGATGGACGTTCAAAAAATGGATTATTCATAAGATAGTTGACAGAGCTCATTCCACCCTTAGAGTACAACTCCACAAACCCAAATAGCTCTCCCACCCTAGAAGGTGAAATCAAATGTGTCTCCTGAAAGTGAAAATTACTATCACAAGCATGAGGAAATAGAATAGGAGGAGTCATATTCTACTCCATTACAAGCTCCAACTCTTACCGATTTCTTTCCTACAACATGCAATGATTGGGAACCACCTCTCCAAATTGAACCCCCATCGAATGAATAGATCACATTGGGTCATTTCAATGTAAAACACATGGAATAACCACTCTAGGATAATGAATATGACTATTAGTATGAGTTCCCCACACCAAAATAGGGAACAAGAGGAAACATGTGAATGAACCAGGGGTATAAGGGACAATACAGGTATGGTCGAAACCAATAGTTTAATCGCATCCCCAAAGAGGACATATATGTATCCAAGACCCCTAAGAAGTCACTCTAGGAATCCCAAAAAAATACATGGAGGCATCTCAGAACCCTCATGAGGTCACATGTTTTAATTTTTCTTGCATGACTGCCTACTGGGGGTGTGACTAACTGATCTTGCTAGGAGGCGGGGATGGCCGACATGACCTGCACCACTAGAAGTAGATTCTCCCTCAGTATCTACACAAACAATAGTATTTCCCCACTAAAATGCCTCAATATAGATGCATATTTTCAAGATAAAACTTTCCTTGTAATGTTTCAACATCTAAAACAAAAGTATGACATTCTGAAATAGCTATCGTTTGTCACAAGCAATCTCTCAATCCTAAACATGATCCATCTTTCCAAAGAACTCTGAGAAGAACTTCTTAAAGCCCTCCAAATCCCACAATAATTCAAGATTGAAGTCACTAGCTTTGAGGTCTATAGAATGATGACCGTTTAAGTATAATTTTTTGACGCCATCTCATTCATAGATCATGATTGGGAAGAGGTCATCTAGGGACACCTCAGACCCCTATATATTTGGGGTAGACTCGATAAAGTTGATACCTAAGAGCATCTAATAGAAAATGGTATCAGGGTCAATGTCATCATGATTTGAACCCCTGGAAATTGGGGATATAGAAAAGGGGTTATGTATCTGAAAAATTTGACCATTCAAGGGTATGATACGCATGAATTAGGTCCTATCAGAAAGATCAAATAGAAATCTAGGTTTGGCAATCTCACATCTGACGTAGAGTTTGTGGTTATCCAATAAGACACTACATATAATGTGCTCTTTGGAAGACTTTGGTTTCATATCCACATGGAGGTACCTTGATAATTTCATCAATGTAAGAAATACTATTTAAATTGAAAGAGCATCATACTACATGGTTATAATCCATCCTTCGAGACATATGAAGCCACATATGAAAAATTAATTTTCTATAAAGGGAGAGGAAAAAAACCTCTAGTGGAAGATGATATATAGGTTGAAGCCCACAATATCTTGAGGAAAACCTTTAATATAGTTGGAATATGATCAACATTAACTATATGCTCCCCATAAATCTAGTAGAGGTGATTGACCTGGTCCCAAAGTCCCAAGTCCCTCATCTCCCCAATTATAGTGTAAAAAAATCATCTCTGACTTATCTATATAATGAATATAGAATTAGGAGATGATAATGTTTCTTCTGATGGCCTCTCTGTCCTAGTTAGTGACAGTGATGCACCCATACTTCCAAATTCATCTTTATATACTTCCACAAACTCAGAATTGGAAGAATAAGGGGACAACCTTAGGAACACCCCTACCAAATTCTAGGAAGGCTCCTCCACTACCATTGATGGACACAGTAAGGTAAATATTGTTATAGAAGATGACTCATAACTTATACTGATTAGTATCACCATTACCCTCAATTATAGAGATTTTAACATTGAATCTATAAAGTAACATTGATATGTTTTCACATAAAACTATACAGAAATGTCCAGACTGAATCCAGATGTGGCTACTCATCAATCATATTACCCATTGAGTATCGAGGCTTTATGTAAGAATACATGAGGATGGACCCATATAATGTAACCAATACAGAGGAGTAAGATGAAAAGGGATCAAATAAATCTTTTTTTCAAGAAGTGAAATAACCACGATGACTTTCCAATATCATCCCCATCAAGAAAAATAATGGCAACATTAGGGTCTACATCAATTTTAGAGATCTTAATTGGAACTTCAAAAAGGAAAATTTATCATTGTTGATCATAGAACTCTTGATCTATGGAATTTCAGGCCCCTTTACTTCAAGGAAGTTTATTTATGGTACAATCTTTTAAATATGGCCCTTGAGGATTAAGAAACCACTACCTCTAGTTCTCCTCAGGGAATTTTTCTATTAGTTGTTTCTATCTGGTATAAATAACACAATCTCCACCATGTTTATGGCTTTGATGGACTATGTTTTCTATTCATACATGGACCAGTTTGTTGTTATCTACCATTACAACAAACTCATCTACTCTGTATCAATGGAGAATCATGAAGATCACTTGAGGATGGTTCAATAATTTCTTCCAGAGCACCAGCCTTATTGGAAGCTCTCAATGTGGAATTCTATATTCACGAGGTTTACTTCTTATGGAATTTAATTTTTTAATACAGTTTAGACATGGACCCAATTAAAATCAATGTAGTGATTTCATGGGAGCCACCCAAGAGTTTGTTAGAGGAGAGTAGTTTCCTTGGCTTGGTGGTGTACTATAGGATGTTTCAAGAAGAGTTCACTAGGATTAAAACCTATATGACTACCCTAAAACATAAAGGGAAACAATTTACATTGGCTGAGTAGTAAAATAGGGACTTTGAGGTGTTGAGGTTATGGCTGGAAAGTGATCCTATTTTGAGACTACCAGAGGAGGTTGTAGAATGCATTATACCTCAGGATCTAGGCTCAGCTGTGTGTCGATGCATTGGTAGTTAGTTATTTCATTTTGGATGATGTTGTTGATACCCCATGAATAGAAAAACATGACTCAAAACCTAGAGAAGGAATAAATAGTATTCTTTTTGAGGATATGGAGACACTACCTTCTGGTAAAGTGCTTCATCGTTTACTCAGACCATCAAATTCTGAGGTATGTATTTACATACAGAGACTTGAACTTGAGACACCAGTGCTGGTTGGAGTCCCTATAAGACTATGACTTCAAGATAGTCTATAATATAGGGAAGGCAATCATAGTAGAATATTCCATTAGTAGTAAGACTCATGTTTCATTGGTGTAGGATGCTTTTAAGTAATTGGCTTCCTTGCATCCTACCCTCGTGGAGTGAGGGGTTCATATTTTCTTTGATTGATGTGGTTGAATCCAATTCCCCTCTAACATTTGAGAGAGACCTAGTTGGGATATATCAACTATGAGGTCATGGGTGACTAGATATCCTCAAGAGATTATCTTGATGGATTTTCTGAAGGAGGGAATCGTGTCATTCCTTTTCAAGGATGGATGGTCGTCCCGGTAATGATGTAGGAGGAGGTGATGAGGTAGTTCCACACATATTCTTTAGTTTTACATCCCAGTGTGTTGAAGACGTAAAAATACCATCATCCACAGTTTTTGTGGTCATGAATGATATGGAGGATGGTTGAATTCATTACACATTGCCTAACCTATCAGTAGGTGAAGGGTGAGCACAAGGTTCGGAAAAGTATGTAACATCCCCTTGAGACCCTAGAGTGGAAATGGGATGACATATTAATGGACGTAGAGATAATGATTACATTGATAGAATAGGGAAATGATTCCATATAGGTGATAGTTTACTGACTCAAGAAGTTTACACAGTTCTTTCTTATCAAGGATAAGAGTTCAGTTGAGAGTTTGGGGAATATGTAGACACGAGAGATTTTTCTCCTTCAGGAGGTATCCTCAAATATTTTCTCAAATTGTTATACATGGTTCACATCACAGTTTTGGAGAGTCATGTTGGAGTAATTCAAGGCCTATTTGAGAATGAGTAATTCATTTCACCCATAGATAGATTGGAAGACTGAGCTTACTATCCATGTATTGTAGGATATGTTGAGATCTTGCGTGTTAGACTTTGGCCAAAGCTAGGAGGATCATTTTCCTTTGATAGAGTTTGCATCAAATAATACAGACCACTCTACTATCAGCATGGATCCTTTAATTCTCTTTGTGGGAAACCCTTTCGGTCACCCCTATGCATGAAGGATATCATTGTGGCATCTCTTGCGGGTCCATATACGGTATTGGTGATGACAAAGAAGGTCTGGTCATCTATGACCATATGAGGACATCCTAACGAAAGAAGAGATATTATGCATATCGATTTTATAGGACCATGGATTTTGAGCAGGGACAACACATTTTTGAAAGATTCATCCCATGATGGGGATTTCTGATATTCAATAGGGGAGGTAAGGTATCCCTAAGGTTCATCAAGCCATTCGAGTTCTTACAGAGGGTTAGAGAGGTTTTTTACCACCATTACCAACCCCCACAGTTGGAGTGAGTCCATGATGTCTTCCACATGTCACAATTTAGGAGATATGTGCATGACCCACATACGTTATTGAATGGTATGAGATGGACATCGAGGATGGATCCACTTTTAAAATGAACGTGGTAGTAATTGAGGATCAGTAGGATAGGACGCTTAATAGGTGGACCATCACAGTGGTTCATTTATTGTGGCAGTATGGGAGCAAGCAGGATAAATATTAGGATCGGGAGAGCTTCAGGTGGGCTCAATATCATATGTTTTTACTTAGTAATTTTTTTCATGGATGAAAATCGTGAAGTAGGTAATGATGTAGATACCATATTTATTTCTTGTGAGACTTTTTAATATTTATACAAATATTTTTGGTTCCATGTTCTGAGACGACATGCAATTATATGTTTTGGTGTTCCCAGAATTACTTTTATAAAAATATTAAATAGATTTTATATCAGACACACACTATTTCTTAATGAAAATAAGAAAACTCTTAAAATATATTTCAGATAAAAAATAAAAGACCACATTTGGTTCAAGAATGCAATGTTTACCCTAGGAACAACTTAAAATGAGTCAACATGGAGCGTTCAGATAAAATTAGTTCTAGGAGGGTGCATTGAGTTAAATAAATAAATAATTTTATTATTTATTTTAATTTACCTAATGACAATTTCCTTTATATAAAGCCTTATGTTTGTTTTTCCTAGGTTATCTATGTAACTTAGGGACCATTGAGAGAAATTCTTCCTCCTTCTCTGTTGGTGAATTGAAATCCAACAACGATGAAAGTCCATATCAGGGATGATCAAGACATAGTGAAATAAACTATTCCTATTAATCATTGAAAATAAAATTATTCATCAATGAATGATATAAAACCATATAGGAATCATCAATTGTTCCTTTATTCCCCTATTAATTATATTGATTGATCATGATTGACCCTTCTCTTTTGATCTGCACTAATTGAACCTTATCATTAGCATACGTACTAGTTTAATTGATTTCTCAATTTTTTCACACAATAAATCATTCCAAATGTATTTATTTTCCAATAATAATTGTAAAATTATTGTTAAACCCTCGATCTTGTGAACTTCTCCCACATATTCCACATGTTAGTCATTGTTGAACCACAAGGTCGCGATTTGAAATTTTTGTGAAGGACTAAGCTCGGAAGAACCCCCGGATTTACAATGGTTCTTCGTGTGATGAATGGATTGGAGATAAAGGATGGAATTTAGGATGATTTGTTGTATAATGGGTTTTTTTCATGGATCTAAGATCTAAGACAACTGAGATGTAACGAGATGCATGTGGTACATATTGTGAACCATAGAAAGGAATTGATGTCTGATTTTTGACCAATGGATGACCAAAAACGATGAACATAGGCTTTATTATTAATTTAGGAATGCCTAGAGGTGATATATGAGGCGATGATGTCGAATCTAGGACTCCAGAGTAGATTTAGATATTCTATAAAAAGTACAACTACACATTGTGTAGTCTAATAAACACAAGGTGTGTAGTTCCTTATCTATGGAGGTTGGGGTTCAGTGGGATTAGAAGTGTCACACATTATGTGGGACCCCAAAAGATGTTTGACCATTTTCTGGAGTCCCTACATGCACTTTGGCAGTACAAGGACACAAGAATGACCACAGGCAGGCCATATTCCAAAGTACATGGGCAAGAAAAGGGACCACAGGCAGGACCCCTGGTGGCAGAGGCACACCATGCAGTCCCCTTACATGTTGTGTATGGATACATGGATAGTGATCCATGTACCAAAAGATACAATACCAGGTGATATAGTGGGACCACACATCAGGTGTGTCCACTTACATTATGTGTACCCCTTCTTTCTTTATAAGGAAACATCAACCTCTCGTATCTCATTCATTTCCACTTGAATTTTGGTCCCCATCTAGTCTATCCTAGATATTTTTTCACATAGAATGCGATGGTGGAATCTATAGTGACATATTATATACGATGTGAGATGTTCAGTCTTTTTATTCCTAGGATGTCAATTGTTCTCAGGTGAATGAAGTAGTGTATGATTTCATTAATGGGGGGGTTATAAGGGTAGTTTGTGCATGTAGAGTGGTTCTTGTTCCAAAAGTTAAGAATCAAAAAACAATCACCTAAATTTTCCCAATTTTAATATAAAACATTTTGAATCAAATTATTTACAAAAGTATCAATAGGAGGATCAAAATAATTGTCTCGAGGATTGTTTCTAGGTAACAGCTTGGTTTTATTCTTGGAAGGGGCATTCATGGTGAAATAGGAATAGCTTATGACATGGTAGATGATTTAAATATAAAGGGTTTAGGATCAAATAACATAATCTAGGTGGATATGGAAAAGGTTTATGATGGTCTTGACTGGGGATAAATTACTAATGTTTAGAGGTGCTTCGGTTTTAGGGATTGGGATTACGATATCGTTTCAGGTGCTTTTCTTCTCTGTGGCTACCCTTTTCCTTCATGGGGTAGAAATTTGGTTTCTTAAAAATCGATCGAGTCTTGCGTAAGGTAGATCCACTATCACCTAACCACATTATCATGGCTCAGGATGTGCTTTCTAGGATTATGAAACTCTATTTTGAGGACAAGTCTATTATCCCTTATAAGAATTGGGAGGGTGTTACGATCATTTCTCATTTAATGTTGGCTGATGACATTCTATTTTTACATAAGTTCAATAATGGAGCTATTAATGGTTGGAATAACATTATGTGAATATATAGTAGAAAAATATGACATAAGGTGAATTTAGAATAGATAAAAGTTTATATATCAAACAAATGTGATGTTCAGCTTTTGAGGGAAATAAATATAAATTGGTTTAAATATGAAGAAACTCACTCTCATTTATCAGGGAGATACCTTATCTAATGGAAGAATAATAAAGATCATATTTGATGAGATTTGGGGTAAAATTACCTAGGGTATTTGAAACTGGAAAAAAAATTCTTATTTTTGGTGGTCGCATCACATTGACTAATAGTGTTTTATCCTCCATGATGATGAACGTTCTATATATCCTCAAGGCTCCAAAAAAATAGATATAATTGAAAAAATTATTGTGAAATATTTTTGGGATGCTGATTGAACTTTGAAATTTCACTGGGTGGGATGGAGAAGATTGGCCAGACCAATGGATGAAGGGGGTGTCAATCATCAGCATATTTTTGAGACTATGAAGTCCATGAAAGAAAATCTAGCATGGAAAATAATTAAAGGGAAGTATATTTTGGAGGAATTCATGAAACATGTGTATGGGGTGAGATAAAATTAGTGGTTTTCAGTCATCAAAAGGCCTTCAATGTCGGAATGACTCATGATAGAGAAAATGGAAATTATGGAGGAAAAAGATAGCTTGGTGGTGAAACGTGGTGAGATTAACTAATAGAGAGATAATTGGATCGGTAACCCTATGTTCATCCCCCATTTCCCAAGTAAAGATACTACATTCAATGTGGCATTATGATACCTGACCCTTACCTAAACAACACCTGATCTTCAACAATTCGAGGTTTAGGATAATATTATTTTGTTATATGAGCTAGATAGATGTGTTCTACCCTTTTTGAAATTGGGGTATTTCAACAACATGACATTTTGGGAATACTTTCATATTGAATCTAGTACCGATGATTGAGATTCAATAATAAAGTACAGTGGATCTCAAGAAAGTTGTAGTTCATTATTTGGTGTATGAGGAACAATTATATACTAATGGAGAATAATATATAGACCAATGGGATCTATCTGACATCCATATACTGCTAATGAACCTCAGCTAGTTAGTAATCTTGTTGAAAAATATCTTTATGGACTGATATTGTGAATGGTCTATTGAAACATATGGAAAATTGCATCGGAGTTGCAGTAGGTGGAAATTTACTTGATTATTTCCATTCCAACTAGTTCTAGGGGTCTGAATCTTTTAGAAAAGAGAAAAAGTCATATAACATGGTGTTGTTTACTCTATGTTGGGACATTTGGGAGGCTCACAATAAGGAAAGGGATGTATGTTCATACTCTGTATCCTTTATTTAGGTAAAAAAAATATCTCTAGTGTCCAATCTAGGGGGTTTCCGTTCTCTGAGGGACATGTATTATTCTCTCCTAAAAATAAATCCTCGAGTGGTTATATCAGTGTAAAAAAAATTTAGAACCAATATGGTGTCATGGGTTTTTTGGTCCCGTCCCACGTCTAGGATGAAACTCAATGAGGATAATTCATGTGAATCGGGATTCATGAGAGGTGTTGGGTTGTTCTGGGATGGAAGAGGCTCATTTATTTTTGTTTTTAAATATTTTTATGAAATAGGTAACTCATTAAAAGAAGAGGTGAGGGTGTTGATTAGTGTCCTCTAATTTTGAATGATATATAAAATTGGTCTCAAGGAAGTTTAATATGATTCCCAAGTTCTTGTTGGAATTATTTATGGAATGGAACAATCCCCTTGGTGTTGGATTATATAATTAGGAAGGGAATGGTATTGTTGGATCATGGAGAAAAATTCTGTCACACATAGAGGGAAGGAAACTTGGTGACTGATGTCTTATCCAGTAACATTAGCCTTGATGATACCCGAAGATTTTTTTCTGAACAGGGTCCCTTCCAAATTATTGTAATATTATTTTTAAGGTTGACACCCATGGCCTACATCTTTTTTGTCCACCCTAACATGTATCCCCTTTTTTCTCACGATAATACAAAATTCTAATTTTCATTCAGTCACCCTCCTATAGTGTAGGGTATGAGTCATCTACCTACTCATTAAGTGGAAACCCTCCTGTGTGGATGGAAATGGTCCAAGATTAACTATTAGAGTGTCACCCTCTAGCTAGGTTGGGAATGGATCCTCTACCTATCCCTTGAGTGGAACCCCCTATGGATTCAGGGCATGGGTCCTCGACTATGATATTGGTACCCTCCTACTAGTTAATGAATGGATACTCCATCTGCTATTTGAGTGTCACCCTCTAGAAAAATTAGTCCATGGGTCCTCAACTACTAGAGTGGAACCATCCAGGTGGGTTGGGAATGGGTCTTCTACTTATTATTAGAATAGAACCCACCAAATAGGCTAGTCATGGGTCCTCTATCTATTACTTGAGTGACACACTCTTGATGGGACTATACATGGGTTCTATAGCTATCTATAGAGTGGAATCCTTTTTTTGTAAAAGGGTATGTTTCCTCTACCTAGATATTGTTCCCATCAGATGTGTGTCTCAGTGGCAGGGTGTGTCTTGACTTGAATGTTTTCATTGGGCAGATGCACGAGATGTTGGGCATCGATGATGGAGTTATGGAACTGATGGCACATTTTCATGGGCTGCACTGGGAGATGGATATCCCTTTATCTCTTGTTTGGTTTATTAGGTTTGAGAATATATATATATATATTCATGATGTTGGATTTTTATACTCTTTCATTGGGATGATTTTTCTATCTATCCATTGTTATCATGTCTCTTATTACTCCCCCTTTAGCTTTTAGGAAATCCTACTAGGTAAGTATATACTCACCCAAGCATAGGCTTTTTCTTCATGTGTTGTGACTTATGAAGATGACAAATAAGTCAATAGTGACTATAGAGGATCTTAGGGATACCTTGTGTATTGGACCACATACGGTGGTCATGTCTTGGACATCAGGATTTGGTATATCTCTTAGAACATTACTTTCCATTTTTTCATGTTGGTAAATCATTATGGTTGGGCGTGTATTTTTCCCCTTTAATTTTTATTTTTCACTGTCATTATCTTGTACACCCTAATGGTTTCGCATGAATGTTTTATATTCTAGTCATTACATGTTTTATTTTTTTTATTCCTATTCAATTATGAATTTATTTGGGTGAATGTGTGGGTATATATACATTAGTAAAAGTCCTCCCATTTAAGATATTAAATTTGGTGTTTTTCACAACCCTTGGACTTTGGAGGTGGGCTTTGGATAGTTGTGGTTCGAGCCCTGTTGGGTCCTGTCATGATAAATGTCTCCCTAAAAGAACATGTTATTGTTGGGTCGGAACAAAGACGGGAAGTGATGGCAAGAGGGGGGGGGGTGAATTGCCTTTTAAAAATTGATTGACAAATTAAAATCAAAGTAAATAATGCAGCGGAAAGTAAAGAGGCAAGACACAAGAAATTGTTAACGGAGTTCGGCCAAAACCCGGCCTACGTCTCCGCTCCCAACTCAACCGTTGAGAGATTCCTACCGCTTGCTTTTCAATGGTTTTAGCAAGAAACCCACTAGGCTTTGAGGTAGCACTAGGACCTATTACAGCTTGCTTTGGGAAGTGATGGCAAGAGGGGGGGTGAATTGCCTTTTAAAAATTTATTGACAAATTAAAATCAAAGTAAAGAATGCAGCGGAATGTAAAGAGGCAAGACACAAGAAATTGTTAACGGAGTTCGGCCAAAACCCGGCCTACGTCTCCGCTCCCAACTCAACCGTTGAGAGATTCCTACCGCTTGCTTTTCAATGGTTTTAGCAAGAAACCCACTAGGCTTTGAGGTAGCACTAGGACCTATTACAGCTTGCTTTTTGTGGTTTAGCAAGAACCCACTTGCTTTCAATGGAATAGCAAGAACCCACTAGCCTTTTTAACGGGTGAAGGCTAGCTCACCGGTGACACAAGCCTTTTAAAAGGACAGGCTTGAAGAAACCTCTTCACACCTTAATGGTGATGTGAAACCCAAAAGAAAGGGGGATAGAAAAGGAGTTGGAGTTTGTAGGCACAAACCCAATTTTAAGCTTAAAATAAATAAAACACGAAAAACCGTATTGGAGGAAGACTTGGGCGCCAATTGGATGATGGAGTTGATGTAGCGTGCTCTCCCAAGCTTCTTGAGGTGCTCCTTGGATTGGAAATTGGTTGGAGCACTTGAGGATCCTTGAAGGTGGAGCGCCAGAGGTTCGTCAAATGTGCAACAATATGTCCGAGCGCTTGGTATATGATCCGGTTAGTGTCCGGGGCTTCCTTGGCCTTTATTTATAGGCATGGAACCCATTGGGGGCCTTCGGAGCCGTTGGAGAAGGCCTCGGAGCCGTTGGAGGCCAAAATAAGGTTGACTGGTCAAACCCAACGGCTAGTTTGACTGGGCTACCGGCTGGCCGGTACAGCTCCACCGGCTGGCCGGTGCCTTGGAAGTTGAGAAGTAGTTTGGTCCAGGCAGCATCGGCTGACCGGTGCCAGAGCCAACGGCTGGCCGGTGGGCAGACAGTAGCTCACACTATTTATCTGGGTGCCACCGGCTGGCCGGTGACAGAGCCACCGGCTGACCGGTGGAACCTGGCAGCGGGCAATGCCTCTGCCAGGTCCACCGGCTGGCCGGTGCTATCACACCGGTTGGCCGGTGGACTGCAATTCAGTCCATTTTGCCAACTTTCTTGGGCCAATCCTTTGGAAATCAATTGCCTATCATCCACAACACTTAAAAACAAGGTTAGACAAATAATTGAGTGATTGTGATCATGAAAATTAAACCACTAGGGGATACGAGAGGTACAACAATCTCCCCCTATTTTGATGATCACAATCACCGAAACAATCAAAGTAAAATACTTAAAATAAAGACATTCTTAAAGGATAATTTGAAAATAAATCAAAGCATGATAGAAACGATTCTCCCCCAATCAATCAAGAAATTTCTCCCCCTTTGTGATTATCAAAATAGAATGGGGCATAAAACTTGATTGAGGGAAAAAGATTTTAAACCAATTGAAATTTCTGAAATTTGAATTGAAAGTTTTGAATCAAAAATTTTGAAATGAAAAATTGAATAAAAGTTTGAATTGAAAGTTTTGAATTGAAGAAAATTTTGAATTGAAAAATTTGATACCAAGTGTTGAAATTGAAAGTTTGAATCGAAAGTTTTGAATAAAACAAAAAGCTTAAACAAACCTAACTCCCCCTAAATAAAAACAACAAATCACCGGGGAGAGGGATTTTGAAAAGAGACAATTTTAGGCCAGGAGAGACTCGCTAGAAGGGATTTTTCAATCCATACTTGTCTCATGGCGGGTCTTCTCCTATAGAACTCATCGGAATAGAAAATAGATTTGGGTTGGCCGTACTGGGCATTTTTGCAATTACACTCATAAATGAGGTGCCCGGGTTTTTTACAATAATTACAAAATTTAAAACAAGAGCTCCCCCTTACAAAAACAGTGGGTGCATGGGAGGAGGATGCTACATTGGTATATCCTAGCCCTTGGGTGGTTCTTGAAATTCGTCGGGAACCAAGCAATTTTGAAAGATTTTGTTCCCCTTGGGTGAATTTGGCTAGGGATTCTCTAAGGTCCTTGATGGTTGATTCCAAAGAATCAACATTTGGGAAATTTTGGATTTTTAGGGAGAGTTCCTCCTTCTCTTTGAGAAGTTGTTCTTTTTCGGAGGAAAGTTTTTTGAAAGGCTTTTTCAAAGAAACAAATTTTGAAGAAAGCTCATGAAAACCATTTTCTAATTGTTCTCTAGCATGTTAGAGTTCTTCATATGATAAATGATTGAAAGAATTTGAAGAACTAGAGGAGGAAGGAGAGGAAGAGGATGATGATACCTCATGTTTTGCCATTAGGCATTTTGTACCTTGGTCGCTCGAGGAGAATGAGGAGAATGAAGAGATGGAGCTATCACTCCATGTTGCCTTTGAAGCCTTCTTCTTTTTCTTCTTGGCCCTTTTCTTGTGAGGTGGGCAAACGGGCTTGATCTTTTCGTCGGGTTCTTGCTTTTGATCGGATTCTTGCTTTGGAGCCTCGCTAGTACCTTCATAGGTTAGTTCTAAAAAATTCCAAAGATCGTAAGAAGTAGAGCAAGTAGAAATGCAATTAAAAACATTTCGGTCTAAGCCACAATGAAGAGCATTCATGGCTTTTCCATCAAGCTCAAAATTTGCAATGTCGGCGGGGGTCCATTTAGACTCATCGGGAGAAGAGAGCGTAAAACCATGCATAACAATTCTAAAAATAGGATAGCTAATGCTTTTAAGAAAATTTGACATGCGGGTTTTCCAAAAACTATAATCGGTTCCATCAAACAATGGAGCACGACCCAATGAATGACCTTCGAGAGTTTGAGAAGAAGAAGCGGTAGAAGCCATCAAAATAATAGGATCTTTAATTTGAAACCGGTTAAGGAATTATTCAAATACGTCCTATGATACCAATTGATGGGTCGGAACAAAGACGGGAAGTGATGGCAAGAGGGGGGTGAATTGCCTTTTAAAAATTGATTGACAAATTAAAATCAAAGTAAAGAATGCAGCGGAAAGTAAAGAGGCAAGACACAAGAAATTGTTAACGGAGTTCGGCCAAAACCCGGCCTACGTCTCCGCTCCCAACTCAACCGTTGAGAGATTCCTACCGCTTGATTTTCAATGGTTTTAGCAAGAAACCCACTAGGCTTTGAGGTAGCACTAGGACCTATTACAGCTTGCTTTTTGTGGTTTATCAAGAACCCACTTGCTTTCAATGGAATAGCAAGAACCCACTAGCCTTTTTAACGGGTGAAGGCTAGCTCACCGGTGACACAAGCCTTTTAAAAGGACAGGCTTGAAGAAACCTCTTCACACCTTAATGGTGATGTGAAACCCAAAAGAAAGGGGGATAGAAAAGGAGTTGGAGTTTGTAGGCACAAACCCAATTTTAAGCTTAAAATAAATAAAACACGAAAAACCGTATTGGAGGAAGACTTGGGCGCCAATTGGATGATGGAGTTGATGTAGCGTGCTCTCCCAAGCTTCTTGAGGTGCTCCTTGGATTGGAAATTGGTTGGAGCACTTGAGGATCCTTGAAGGTGGAGCGCCGGAGGTTCTCCAATTGTGCAACAATATGTCCGAGCGCTTGGTATATGATCTGGTTAGTGTCCGGGGCTTCCTTGGCCTTTATTTATAGGCATGGAACCCATTGGGGGCCTTCGGAGCCGTTGGAGAAGGCCTCAGAGCCATTGGAGGCCAAAAGAAGGTTGACTGGTCAAACCCAACGGCTAGTTTGACTGGGCTACCGGCTGGCCGGTACAGCTCCACCGGCTGGCCGGTGCCTTGGAAGTTGAGAAGGAGTTTGGTCCAGGCAGCACCGGCTGACAGGTGCCAGAGCCACCGGCTGGCCGGTGGGCAGACAGTAGCTCACACTATTCATCTGGGTGCCACCGGCTGGCCGGTGACAGAGCCACCGGCTGACCGGTGGAACCTGGCAGTGGGCAAAGCCTCTGCCAGGTCCACCGGCTGGCCGGTGCTATCACACCGGTTGGCCGGTGGACTGTAATTCAGTCCATTTTGCCAACTTTCTTGGGCCAATCCTTTGGCAATCAATTTCCTATCATCCACAACACTTAAAAACAAGGTTAGACAAATAATTGAGTGATTGTGATCATGAAAATTAAACCACGAGGGGATACGAGAGGTACAACAGTTATTTCAAAAAAATTAATATAAAAACTTATTTCTCGTTCTGTGGGTATTTCATTGATTTATGGATTTTGTAATTTACTATTTTCTCACAAAAAACCACTAATGTTTTTACTTCATTGAAAATAATTATGGGTTTATCCTAAATAAAGAATGACCTACCTATAATCATGGGAGAGTGACATTTATCTTTTCCATATTCCATATTTAGAATTTAGAATATTATAGGGATCAAAAAACATTTTTCACTTATCAAAACATCTTGTAGAACACTTATTGGTCAAGGAATTGTTTGGTTGGCATTCCGAACAACTACTTAGATGGGTTTGAGTTCCCATATCTCCATATTTGATTAAACATACTATGTCATTACATTAATTGATGCTCCTAAAGCACACATTTCTTTGAAAAATTTTATCTCACAAATAGTGTAGTGGATAGAAAAGATACATTTTCTTGTCATTTTTAAGGTATTTGTTGGTTTATAAGTGCATAGAAATTTTTAACTTTACTCAAATTTTCAATATCTTGAAATCTTATCCTCCTAGTACATATGTCCTTGATGAATTTCATATACATTAGATATTGGTGGATGCTTTTTGGTAGAGGTATATTGATCTCTACATTATTAAATATCTCTAGAATCTATTTTTGTTGTGTGTCTTCACTAATTTTCTTAGGTGGTTTGACCCTTATTGTGATGGGTGGATGGGGATTATTTCAATCTTCCCTTTCAGTATTCCCTATTTATTTCTTCACATGGGGTTTTTTCACTGGAGCTTAATGTTATTTTTCCTTAGAATATTAATAATATATAGTGGTATATTCACTTCCATATACATCTTGGAATATTTATTCTTCACTATTTCCCAACTCCTTGTCACTACTTAATGTAATATAAAAAAATTAAACATATGGTTAATAATGGATTAGGAAGTTATCTTACCTAATCCTTGATTCTTCATGTCATTGATGATATTCATAATCTAATTTTACAATACTTGTATCTTCTTTAGTTTGGATCCATGAGTGTTGAGGGATGTTTTCTATGTGGTGTGAGATTCCATAATTTGATTTAGAAATTCATTTATGGTGGTATATTCATTCTTATCCCATTGGTAGCTTTTAAAGGTATAAGATTCACCTCTTTAGAAATGTTTAGGTTGTAAGGATAGTTAAAAAACTTACTGGAAAGTTTCTATTTTCTATTTTTGGTTCCCATACCCAAACTAAGTATTGGAATACTCTATATATCCTCGATTTTTTGATGGGTTTTGTTAGAAATTTCTCTAGTACATTGAATGACAAATTTTAGATTATTTAACATTGTGGAATCCATCAATCTATTTGTCATGGAAGTAGCAGAGCAGGTAGAACCCTAGAGTTGTGGGAAATGACTTTTCTTTTAACTAGTTAATATCTAAATTTTTCACAAGATAGTTTAGTTATTCAAATTTATTTTCAAGTAAATAGAGGCTAAAACATTATGTATCATATACTATTATTGTTATGGATTTTGACCCAAAATGTTGAGTGTTTTATAATATATTATTCGAAAAATATCTAACACAAGTGGGGGATTTTTCTTCTAATAATCATCCAGAGGAATAATATAATATATTTTGGTCATTTTCCATCAATCCTTGGTAAAAGAATACCAAGATGTGATGATATTTTAAAAGTAGATGTGGGTATAAGGTTGACAATTGCTTGAGTCTTTCTAATAAATCATTGATATTTTCTCCACTCAGTTGTTTTTTCCTAGATATTCAATTCCTTATTTGAGTTCTCTTTGATAGAGGGAGGTGTGACAGGACTAGAGGGCATCGTTAATTCCCTACAGGTCAATGAAAAAAAAGAATTTTTAAAAACTCAACTATGATACATAATTTATTAAAATGAGAAATATCATTAGGTCAATATTGAACCATAGGGGAGGTAAAATTAGTTTGATTAGGTTCTAAATGGATTTAATTTTAATACGTTTTAGAAATAGGTGAGAAGATATGAATTTTTGTTGATTTTTCAAGAGAAGATGATGAAATCAAAGCAGTTTGATAGGTTTGTGATCAGATTTGAAAAGCATACAAGGTTTTTATAATTATCGGTTTCTAGTAAAATTGTATTAAAAAAATATGTTGATTAATTTATGATTGTTCTCTGATCCAATAAGAGGATGTTGTAACGGTCATGGTATGTCCTCCTTAACACAGTAATACCCTATTTCCCTTGTTTCGATAATTTTGGGTTGCGTCCAATCATGTTTGTTTCAATACCATATTTGAACATAATTTCCCCTAAATATTACAATGGTCATTCCTAATTTAGGGTTATTAGTTTCCAATTATTAATGTTCATTTTTTGATTCAAATATCAATGGTCAAGATAAAAGAAAAATAAAAGGGTTTAGAAAGTAATTGAATAATCACATCAAATGAAATACATGTTTAAAAATAAATAAATCCAACGACATGTTCCCCCATCGATTAATTTACCCCAACACAAAATGGGTTTACCCTGCCTCATCCTATTGATGATAGAATAATAGGGAAGGAGAAAATAACAATAAAGTATAAAGGAAAGGATGAAAAACTAATAAAAGACCCTCCAGCTTCTCACTCCAAGAATCTGTCTCTTGATCTAAATTCCTCTAATAGCAGCAGCCAAGACCTCCTTTTATAGGCTGTAGATGGGCTTTGATGTTAATCAATATCATAAATATTTGGTCCATATACTATCTAAGAGTGTCCCTTGTCATATATCTGTTGTAAAATTGATGATACATATAATATGTACATTGAAACATCATCTGGTGAATTTATACGACATGTAATGTCGTTACACGACATGTAATATTTTTATTTCTAGGCAACTTGAATTTTGGAATATCTCTTCCAAAAAAATATCCAGAAAAAAATCATGACGTGTATTGTGTTTACATAACATTTAATTATTCTTCAGTACATGTAATCTTGTCATGGATTTCCCTGAGAGGCATCTTCATTAAATGAATTCACAATTTTTTAATGAAATACACGACGTGTAATTGTTCAGTTCTAGTTTTCCCGTATCATTGTATTCTCCAAAATCTTGTGTCATACCACTTTGCTTCGCTCATGGTGTGAAGTGTCTTTTTTGGTCCAACATTTTACTCTTTTCAATCCTATTCAAAATATTTACTGTATCCTTCCATTACACATAAATCAAGTTAAATCACACACAATGTGGAAATAATAATCATTTAAATACACAAACAAATGCATTAAAATACCATAAAATATATGCATGAAATATACTTATCAAAGTACTTATAGAATAATATTTTCTTGTAGAACAACCCATGTTGTAACTTCCCTAGGCTAGAGGTTGTAGATCCATTCCTCAACTACTTATTCAAGAGAGAAGCGGAATTCCTTCTAGCTAACATGTTCTTCTGATACTCCTACAGGATTGAAACTACTGTAAACATTAGAAAATTAAATGAGATGCTTGTTGGGGTCCTCTCCTTCCAAGCCTTGAGTCTTTGGAAGCAGTTGAATCATACCAATTCATAGTTCAAATTCTATTTGATTATTGGGTACATGAAATAAATTTTCAATATTAAAATTAGGGACATAAAGTTCACTCAATGTCTAATACAAATTTTCCATGTTTTCCTATGTTTTGACTCCCTAAAGTCACTCATGCTAAAGAAAAAGTTTAGGACGCATAAAATCTCCATGGAACTATAACATATTTGGTCCCGTCTTTTTCATTCATTTTTAAGGATTTTAGTCTTTCCACAACATATCTTCTAATATATGGATCAAAACTAGTGAGCTAAGATGAACAATATCTTGTCATTTATTTTACTCATTTTAAAATATAATTTAAACAAAAATACTAGAATCCCTGGTAACGGTGCTATGTATAATGAACACCTGTCATGGAGATCTTATAAAAATTATTTTTAAAACTTAATAAATGTAGGTATAGTGGACATAGATTATCTCTTAGAGAGGAAAAATTTATTTGTATGTTTTTATCTTATTTTTTATGTTCCATGTGTGATAACATTAATGGAATGAAAATGGTTTTGAATATAACTATTAAAAAATAGTGGTAGAAATGTATTGGTTCTTAAATTAATATTTTCAGATAGTGGCCTAACCTCATATAATCCCCTAACATTACTTATAAAATCAGAATATTATTTTAGGTCTCTCATATTCTCTCTCTAACCTATTGAAACATCACTTAGATTACCTTATCTTGGAAGTATTGACTTGAATAAGGGGGTGAAAAAATCTCTATAAACCCATATCTCACTTGAAATGGGTAATGGATATATATTATCACCCTCATCTTCACCCATTACTCACCATCACATGTATTTTAGTGAGTAAGAGTGGAATCTGTGTGAAGTCTACAAATAGACAGAATAAAAATTTAAAATTAAAAAAGGGAAAGTAATATACAAAAACCTAAACACCTTCAAATAAATCGTAAGTGATGAATAGAATATAAAGTAAATTATAACATTTAATTAATTTATAGGTAATTATGGATAATCTTTTCAACTCAAACACTAATTTCATAGTGTTTCGTCGCCAGTGGATTACAATGAAAGAAAAATAAATGAAGAGAAGATGAGAAAGAGATAAGAAAATAACTATGGTTTGATGATTATGGAAGTGTAATTAACCAATCAGTCAATGGTTCCTCATATATATAAAAAGACACTCAGTTCTTCAATATTCCCTCTTCAACCACGTGATTAGCCTGAGATTCTATTCCAAAGAAACCAGAAATTTAGGATTATTCCTCTAATTTTGAAACCCATTCCTTGTCTCCAGATTTATGTCACATGCACAGATTGATGGTTAGGATTTATCCAATTCAACATAATTGAATATTTGTCAATAAAAATATTACCCCCATGATCTAACATCGAACTCCTTCCTAATGGATTGAAGTGAAATGATTTTATACTCTATGGATTTACTTGGTGTCGATGTTTTCTGGGGCCCAGGAGATTGTGTATGTACTAGATAGGTATTTTGATATTTAGTGGAATTAGAATGGGAAAATTATGATGTGGTTAAATGAGGTTAGGATTTATCCTAGGTTTTCACTATAGTTGGGACCTAAAATATTAGAATTGGGATTAGACGGTCTTCGACATTAGTTTGGATCTTTTCCCACTCAACGAGTTCATTTCACCTTAGCTTGGATTTTCTTCTAGTTTGAATATGATCAAATGTGACTCATTCTCTTCTTCTAACATGAGGATCAATTATTGATATTTTATCTTCATCATCTAAATTTTTTTCAATATTATTGTTTTCTTCTTCCATGTCACACTCGGTTTTTCATGTTCTTGTTTATGTTCTGATTCGTTGGGAATCCAGATCACTCTCGTAAGTTCTAGGGGTGATGGGTGTTGAGTTTTTATATGTTTTATTTTAATATTCATTTCCTGATGGTTGATCCTTGGATATTTTTCATGGTTTAAGAGAAAACATGTATGGTTGGTATAGAAAGGCCCTATGCATGGTTGGCACACATTTTGATATACTGTGTGGTCGAATCTAGATAACCATCTTGTAGGTAGAAAATATTCTAAACAGTTGTGTTTCCACTTAGGAGTGACCATATTTTCGATCCTATGTCTGTCACACATTTTGGAATATGATTTAATAAACCGTACGACCTAACCATATGAGTCATCCAATAATTAAATTATATAATTTTAAAACTTTTCCCTCACTTGATTTTTAGACCCAAATCCACGAAAAACACCCCACCTTGTTCTTCTAGACCCAGTGAAACCACTTCCTTGCCTCCCAATCCATTCACCCACCTCTCATGGAGAAGATCTAAGAGAAGATGAAGGTTTGGTTTGTCTCCAAGGTAATTTCCCTGGTCTTTTTCCCCTCCCTCGTCCTTCGTTTCCCATTATTTCTTGGGTTTTTTATTTTTCCCTTGACATACCTAACCTAGGGAACTCTTTTCCAATTTTTACGTTGGGGTTTTGGTTTTATTTAGATTTCCAGCATAGATCTAGGGTTTTGGAACCCACAACTAGCAGTTTCGGGTTTCCATTGGTATTCAAATATAGATTTGATGTAAGTTATCCCATGAAGATACGAATATAATTTATGATTCATCTCATCATTGTTGTTTGTACCCTGTTTACATTCTGAATATTGTTATACAAGACTTCGATAAATTTTTGGGTTTGAAAAGTAGAATTAATTGTTGATTTCTATAAAATAGTTATGTTTTGTTAAACTTTTGCACACTTGTGGTTTTTAATATGATTTGTTATAACTCACACAAGGTTTATGGTGTTTTGAACATGGTTAGGTTTCTTGAATAAATTTATGGCTTGAAAATTGTTGTTTTATACCTTGTTAAGTGTTAGATGAAATTGTTTTGTTAAATGTTGTGTGCCATTGGTGCAATAAATTTCTAAATTGTATTTTATGGATTGTTTTTGATATAAATTTATTTTTTTTGGATTTATAAATATATTGGAAGCATGTGAAATTTTACTTTGGATTACTTAAATAGTTCCCAAGGTGTTTTTTGTCTTTATAATGTAATGAGTTTTGGTTTTAAATTTTATTTGACATGAGCTCCTGTTGAATGTCATGTTTGTATTTTTTATAAAAATGGTTCTATTTCAAATTTGTAACCTAAATGTATAATTGTTCTATGTAAATGTATAGATGATGAAAATGGTGTGCGTACCCCTCTCTATGAAAACTGAAATTTTTATCATTGAAATTTTTTTTTTGTTTTGTGAATTGCTTAAAATCCTGTATGGAAACGTTGTGAAAATGGTAAAATTGATTATTAGGGAAAACCTCATTTGGATGTTCTCATGCCTAGTTTGTGTATATAATGGAAGAGATTTAACGATTGTGTAATTTTTAAATTCTTTTTTAGAGTGCCTCTGGTTGGACTCATTGTGTTCTGTTGGTTTTATGGCATGAGATCGGTCCTTAGAGTGACTCGAGGGGATGCCTGGTGTAAATTATTATTATATATATATTATGATTGGATGAATGGATAGAATCATTTGGCTCACCCCCCTGAAATACTCGATACATGGGAACTTGGCATGTTGAGATAATGTTCTATGAATGATTACTAATCTTGTAGGTCAAGATACTGACCAGTGGCCTATAGTATGTAGATATATTTTGATTAATACTATGGGATATTCCCTCAGTCTGTCCGGAGAAAGGGGGGACAAGAGTATTGAGATTTTTATTTAATCATTTTTGTAATGCTTCCATATATGGGGTCTCAGGTACTGGTTTCTTCTGAATTATTCTTTGATCTCTAGGGCTCACCTATGTCTATTAACAATTGGTTTCTTGATGTGATGAATTCGATGCTATTATAATTATTTCCATTTCCCTTGTTGTGTGTTTACTATAGTGCATTCTTGTGGAATGACTTCCTAGTACTATGATATGATTCTTTAATATGGTTTATGAAAAAAAATCAAGTATAGTGGTTTTCCCTCATTGTCCAAGATGAAAAATATAGACATCACTATCCCCTTGAAAATGATAATGATACTGTAATGAAAAGAAACAGGTTTTCGAAATTAGTAGGTGAAATGGTTTGTACATTTTTAACGTAAAATGTGTGGAAATAAATAATCTAATATATTTTAGTTCAAAATTTAAAATGTTGTTTATTTTATTTTAATGGATGTGTGGTGGGAATAGATTACATGGCTATCCTACTGAGTTTTAATACTCACACATGTAGTTATTTTTTATTTTTAGCACTTATGTAGGTGTTTTCTTGAGTTAAGTCTGTTTTGGTGGCGAGTGATCACTCTGTTGGAAAGTGACCAATGAGTTCACAACGAGATAGTGTTGTATTCTTTTCTTGTTGGTTATTTTGTACAGTTGTGGTAAATTTTTAGTTTTTGTATAATAGATGTTCCTCTCATTTTTATTTAAATAATGTGTTGTTAGGTTCTTTTCACTACATGTTTCTAAATTTATTTTTTGGATAAATCATTACTGCTTTCACTCTATTGATGCCCAACACTAGTTTCTACCCCATGTGGATCAGGAATTCCCTTCGGGCCTTGCCAAGGATCGGCTTGTATGATTGGTTCAGGGTCAACATGTGTTGGTTTGTGACAAAATAGTATCAGAGCCAGGTTATCTCCCAACAGACCTTGCTTTTCAGAGTCCCCATTGTTACATGGGGATGTCTTGGTAGATGGATGAGGATTGTCGGGACTCAAGAGGTAGGTGAGGGAAGAGGATCATGAGCCCTTGTTTGTTCTGATCCTCATGTATCAATGGAAAGTTCAATTTTATTCATTTCTATAGTCCTTCGAAATTGTTTGGTGATTGGTATATGAAAAGGGATTTAGAGTAGTGGTCTCCATGATCTTATAGGGATTGGAATTCCATGTGGATATAGGGACATGGTTCTATAAGACTATTCATGTTGGTGGTGTGTTTGGAATATGGAATCCAACCATATGGTCAAGTCACCCACCAAAACTAGTTCCCCCTTGTGGGTCTCCTTGAATATTCTTGAATTCTGAAAATTGGTTTAAAAAACTCATATGCTGGAATTGTGAAAATTGGATTTTAATGGTAATATTTGGATTTTGGAATGTTGGAGAAAGGATTTTCCTAATTTAGTTTTTGAAATATCTCAGGAAAATTATTTTCTATAAAATGACTTCTATAGGGTTTATGGTGAGCAGATTTCTCTCTTGGAAGTTGTTTTAAATGAAGAGGAGTGGGTTTTTGGTCAATTGTTGTTGGTGGACTGTGATTTTTTGATATGTTGGAAAATGTTTTTATAAATGTGAAAAGGAATTCTTATGGAATATTATGGGGATTCAACTTCATGTGTGGTGAAATGGTTTGGTAGGTGAATCTGAAAAAAATGACTTGGGGGTTAGTTTAACTTTGGAAGGTCTGTGGTTTTTGAAATGGCATGAATGATTTGGATAATAAAATGCTTCTTTTATCTTTTTGTGTTCTTATTAGTTCTCACATGTGTGTTGGTATGTGGGAATGTGGATGAATTCCCATTATAGCATGGAGGATGGGTGTTTGATGTAAGAACCAGGTTCTTATTTTTGATGTACGAGCTTCTTCTTTTTTCCTTTTCCTTAAGTGTTTTTGAGAAAATTTGGAAAATGGGGGAAAATCCTAAATTTTGGAACTACACACCGTGTACTTTTTCCACACACCGTGTACTTCTGGCCGTGTGGGGATGAGTACACGGGGCGTGTATTCTTGCCGGTGATGAAGGGTGTAGGAACCGACTACACGTCGTGTAGTGGTACTTAAACGCCGTGTAGTAAGTCGGCAGGCCTAAACAGTAAGGTGGTGGAGCAGCCGACAGCTGGGAGACAGTACCCGCCATGTACTTTAGAGTACATTTCATGTACTCTTGTCGATGGTTGAACAGTGTGGCGGTGCCGCCAAATGAATAGTTAAATAAAAGAAGTACATGTTGTGTACTCAAAATTACACGTCGTGTACTTTGTTTTTTCAGCTTAAAACAGGTAGTAGCCTCCTCATTTGGCAGAGGTGGTATTTGAGCCGTTTTGGAGCCAAGGAGGAGGACTGAACCATTGATGATCTGCCAGGTGTTCGTATGGAATCTGATTCGGCTTCGGACGATCTCGTTGAAACCGCACGGGTAATCCCTCTCCTCTCCTGGTACGTTCTTACCAATTCTTCTCCTAACAGGAGTTATTTATGTTTGAATGGGTTTTTTTCTTCGTCAGATCTACACAGTTCTTGGGGGTTTCTGGAGTCGGCGTTCAGGTATAACATTCGTTGGCATATCATATAGGTTTCTTGGTGTAAATTTCCAACAGTTGTGCGTTTTTGTGCCACGAACCCTTTTTGGGGTGTCGTGAGGCTGAGTTTGTTGCTATATTTAATACCTAGAATTGCATAGGTTATTAAATTGTGTTTCTAAAATGCTGGTTGGGATCGTTTCTTGGATTCGGAACCACCCCGGGGGGTGTGTGTCACTGTTTAGCCGTTTGGCCATGATACCTGAGGGTATGCCTTTAATGTAGTAATTTTAGAATTTCCTTGAGAGGAATCTCTTGGTTACTGCATTTTGATATGTTGGGCATGGCCCGGTTACCTGTTTAGCCTGAGGGCGTTGTTGTGATAAGCCTATGGGAACTGTACTGTTTAGCCCGAGGGCTGTAGTTATTTCGGCCTGAGGGAAACTTCTTTCGTGCCTGAGGGCCATAGACTCTTTGCCTGAGGGCGACACTACCTACGCCAGAGGGAAAAATTCTGTTATGCTTGAGGGAAATTACATGTGCGTTGGGTTCTTCTTACATGTGGGTAAGTTTTTTCTTGTCTGAGGACGTGGACTATATACGTAGAAATGCACTGTTGTGATTTCTAATATTTAATAGATTAAATGAATAATAAGATTGAAATATAACTGGTAATTAGTGACTTTTGAGTACTTCTTACATTATTTCATTTTGCTACTACACACTATTGTTGCATGCTTACACACAGTTGGGCACGAGCCTTTGGTGGGTGCCTACTGAGATATATTTCTCACACCCTGTTTAGGTCATGCTTCTCAGACAAAACCGATTATGTTTCTGCTGGTGTAGATAGGGGAAAGAGTCCCTATACAGGTACTTGGCTGTTGCTGAGGAGTAGGAGGGCATGGGACCGAGTCTAGGATCGCGCTGTCCCTTCCAGCTATTTTGCCTATTTTGTTGTACTCTGTATTTTGTTGTATTGTATTGATGTATAAAATGTTCTGGCTGTTTTCTTAGAACATTAAACATGTAGCATCATCACTTCTATACTGTTGGTTATTTCCACTACTGTAGTTTATTTCCGTTGTGTATAATTACTTCTTTCGCTGTCATTGTATGTTTATTCTGTAATCCTCTATTCTATGCTTTGACAAATGAGGGCATAGTTTCCCCACTATCAGACCTAGTCCCTCACTGCTAGTCGGCAGCCTTTGGTGTTTGGGGAAATGCGCTTGAGGTCATGTGGCGAACTGGGCTCAGGGAACCCGTTGCGTGACACCCGGGTTTGGTATGTTACAAATTGGTATCAAAGGGGTTTCTTTTCTTTGACATACAATTTGGAGTCTTAGTCAGGGATAGGAAGGAACGGTTGTTAGTAATAAGTTGTGCCCAGGCACAGCTAACCCGTGTATAGGGAAAAGCCAGTCTACCTCGTATTTTTCATTCTTTTGATTTTGCAATTTTATGGTTGATATATTTTCACCGTTGGGTGACACACTTTGAGATTATGCAGTTATATTTTATTTATGGGTTCTATTTAGTTGCAACCTTATGTGATGAGGGTATGTCTTCTCATGCATCGTATAGGGACATTCTAGATATCACATGCCATGCATAGTTTCCATGCCATGTAGGTGCATTAGAATTTTCATGTTGTTGTGGTAGTTGTTGTGCTAATAAATCATTCTATTGTGATAGCTTCTTGATAAATACCTGACTTGTGACATGGTATGTTTGTTTGACCTTCATTATTGAATGGATTCCAAACTTTGGTTTTTAGGGAGTATGGTCCCCCATTGACCGGAATTTGGTGGATCATTGACTGTTTATTTTTTATAACATAGATATGATGTCAAACTCTGATTCGTGGGGAGTATGGGCCCTCACGGGTCAGAATTTGACATTTAGGTGTTGTTTTGCGGTATTTTCTGGGTTCTGGATAAGTTTCTGAGGCATACTATCCGAAAACATAGTATACACACCGTGTAGTATTTATTCACACATCATGTATGTTCTTCTGTTCGGGAAGAAAAATAAACATTTTTAGTACACTCCGTGTACCCTAAGTACACGCTGTGTAGTCTCTTCCCGTATCAGAAACCGTGTGGGCGGCGATACGGGGTAGGGAAAGGCTTGGGTAAAACACACCGTCTACAGAGTGGAAACGCCGTGTAGTGTTACCCGGAGTCCAGCCGTGTAACTAACTACACAGGTCGTTGAACTACTGTACAGAACATCTCATGTCAATTACAGACACGGTGTGTAGTGTGACCTGGGGACGCGGTCGTGTAATGAACAACACGGGCTGGTGTCACCTTCCCCTGAACACGCCATTTACCCTTGGGGACACGTCGTGTAGTCTTTTCCGAGGACAGACCATGTGGCGTTAGCCGTGTGGCTGGGAAACAGGGTGGTGTACATGCCGTGTTCGGGTGTAGCACGCCGTGTATTGTCAAGCCGAGTAGTCGGTCGTGTCACAGACGACACAGGCTATTGGAAAATAACACAATACACGCCATGTAGATTATTTACATGCCGTGTAGTTTTTTTTGGACGGAATCTCTGTGGCTTAGCCGTGTAGAAAAACCAGGGTAGGGGAAGGGAAGTCAAGTACATTCCGTGTAGTCAGTGTACACACAGTGTAGTCTTGTTTTGAAAATTTTGAATATCTTCTTCCTCTTGTATCCCTTGTGGTTCCTTCGATTTTTGGCCATAATAATATTAAATCTGAGGCGTGATTTTGACCCTATACTATCATACTGCCTAGACAACCGCGAGTTGTTCTCCAGGAGAGCGGTGACAATTATACTCTAGAGATGGTGGGACATGGACTACCAGTTGATCCTCTAGCAGAGCCAGATGCGGCGTCAGCTGCTATACCGGACACAGGCGCAAAGACGCAGTTCTGTGAAGGCTTTATGCGGTTCATTCGGACCATTCAGGGAGCACCGCAGGATGCTACATCTATGGATGAGCTGACTCGTATCTTCCAATAGTAGCATCCGCCTATGTTTTCAGGGGATAGAGGACCGCAGGCTGCAGAGTCTTAGCTAGGATCAATGCAGACTATTTTCGAGCATCTTGAGATGCCTCCAGGGTGGAGGGTCAAGCTCGCGACATACATGCTGCGTGATTCCACCAAGTGGTGGTGGGATGTTACCACCCAGTCAGAGCATTACAGAGACATGGCGTGGGAAGATTTTCAGGTAATCTTCTATGACTTTACCTATCCCGAGACGCTGAGAGCAGATAGAGCGTAAGTGTTCATGAATATGTAGTAGGGCACCATGTTGGTGATGGACTATTCTGGTCAATTTACGGAGCTTCAGCATTTCGCACCCGTCCTAGTGGGTGATGAGACTTTGAGAGCCACATGTTTTGAGGATGGCCTTCGGTATGACATCTGAGCATAGGTAAATGTTTTCAGGTTGCCTACTATACACATGATTGTGAATCAGACACTGATTAAAGATAGAAACATGCTCGAATCTAGTGGTGTGGGCCAGGGCGGTTCAGCACTAGTTACTGGTATTATTTCTGCTGGCAAGAGGAAGAGACAGATAGACTTCTCTCTGGGTGGCAGTACTAGCCAGGCAGCTTCTTCAGGTGGTTCGATTAGGTGCTACCAGTGTGGCAGAGAGGGGAACAAGAGACTGCAGTGTCCACGAGACCCAGTAGAGTGCCGAGCTTGCATAAAAATGGGTCATATGCAGCGTTTTTGTTGGGCGTTTCCACCAGTGGCTAGTGAGAGGTGTTCTGTGCACAATCCGTGTGCGGGAGCTGGACCAGTGGCTTCTTACTAGTCGGGGAACTGGAATACGTTAGGGCGTGCAGGATGAGATGGTGGTCGTGGTCGTGGTAGCTAGACACCAGGATGGCAGAGACAGCAGGGCGGGACAGCTCAGGGTATCCAGGCTGTGTCGGAGGGTCGCGGCACTAAGAAGGCATATGCAGTGCAACAAACCCAACAATAGCAGGATCCCAGACCTTCTACATTCAGAGGGACTATTTTAGTAGATTCTATCTTATCTTTAGTAATTTTTTATATGGGTGCTACGCATACTTTAATATCTGTACCCGTTGTGGAGAGACTTGGGCTCTGTGTTTCTACTTCATCCGATATCATGATTCTAGACACTCTGTTGGGGACTAGAATGGCTAGTGTGCATCAGTGCAAGGAGTGCCCCCTTGAGGTTGGTGGGTGTCACTTCCTTTGGGACCTCTATGTCTTGGAGATGACGAGCTATGATTTCATTCTCAGGATGGACAGGTTGGTTCCCTTTCGAGCCTTTGTAGACAGCTATCATCGCAGGGTGAGTTTCATGTCACCAGAGGGTAGAGAGTT
The DNA here is from genome assembly GCA_963277665.1 of Viscum album. Lineage (NCBI taxonomy): Eukaryota > Viridiplantae > Streptophyta > Magnoliopsida > Santalales > Viscaceae > Viscum > Viscum album. The sequence goes on along the minus strand of OY728164.1, from coordinate 587,831,149 downwards.
TCTATACCAGAGCGAATGGGATGTTCAGGCGAGTCGAGCTGTACCAGAGCATCATGGGCGAGGTGGAGTCACATCACAGATAGCGAGCTTATATCTAGATGATCAGGGGACTTGTCAAATGGATTTCCCTCCAGTTGTTGATCATTTTAGGGATGTCTTCCCAGACAACCTTTCAGGTCTACCTCTGGTGTGTGAGGTGGATTTCTCTATCGAGCTTGTCCAAGGAGCAACACTGGTGTCCATTCCTCCTTATAGGATGGCCACACCTAAGTTGCAGGAGCTCAAGAGGCAGATAGAGGAGATACATGTGAAGGGTTTTATCTGACCCAGTACTTCTCCTTGGGGTTCTCTGGTCCTTTTTGCGATGAAGGCGGATGGTACCCTCAGACTTTGCGTGGATTATCGGATGTTGAACCAGTTGATGGTTATGAACCGATTTCCCTTTTCGAGGCTAGATGATATGTTTGATCAGCTTCATGGAGCACGAGTGTTCTCTAAGGTTGATTTTAGATCCGGATATCATCAGTTTCGCGTTAGACCATCTGATATACCTCTCATAGCTTTCAGGAGTAGGTATGGTCTATATGAGTATACGGTTATGCCGTTCGGACTGACGAACACCATAGTAGATTTCATGGCTCTGACGAATCGTGTGTTTTATCCGTATCTTGATTCATTTGTGGTAGTATTCTTGGACGATTTCTTGGTGTACTCTCACACTCGACACAACCATGCCACCCATCTTGAGATAATATTGGGTACACTGATGGATCATCATCTATATGGTAAGCTCTCAAGGTACCACTTTTGGATGGACCATATTCACTTCATGGGTTACATTATCTCAGAGGCAGGAGTAGTAGTAGACCCAGAGAAGATGAGAGCAGTAGTTTCCTAGGAGCAGCCTAAGAACGTTTTTGAGATACAGAGTTTCTAATGGCTGGATGGTTACTACAAACACTTCATATAAGACTTCTCCCACTTTGCATCACCGTTGACGGGTCAGACTAAGAAGGGTTTGAAGTTCGTTTGGCCAAAAGCTTGTGAGACGGTTTTTTAGGACCTGAAGGGATGGTTGACATCATCACTGATCCTAATACTCCTAGAGCAGGGGAAGAGCTAAATAGTTTTCTGTGATGAATCAGGGATTGGGCTGGGAGCCGTTTTGAGGCAAGGAGACTGAGTTGTTGCGTACGGGTCTCGGTAGTTGAGGCCACATGATAGGAATTACCCGATGCATGATCTCGAGTGGGCTGTAGTTGTTCATGCGTTGAGCTGTTGGAGACACTATCTGTTGGGAGAGAATTTTGTGGTTTTCACCGACCACAAAATCCTCAAGTATATATTTACTCAGCGTGACCTAAATCTGAGACAGAGAAGGTGGGTTGAGTACCTAAAGTCCTTTGATTTTGAGCTTGCCTATACACCTGGAAAAGGTAATTCAGAAGTTGATGCACTAAGCAGGAAGACTCAGATACATGAAGTGCAGGAGGCCAGTGGTGAGTGACAGCTCATGGTTTTTTTCTCTGAGATGCATCTGGAGGTGCACGACAGTCAGGGGAAGGCTTATCATCCTTGTTTGGCTGTGACATCTACCCTCCAGGACAGTGTGAGGATAGACAACTATCTGATTCAGAAGGCCTAGTTCTACGGGAATCGGAGGAATGTGAGGACCCTCCTCCCGGTTGGACGATATGAGATGTTGAGGTTTTTCTTTTCCATGGGCGAGTATGGGTTCCAGGGGATATACGCGAGGATCTGATGCGAGAGTTTCATGTTTCATCTTGGGAAGTTCAACCCAGGGTTACCAAGATGTACAGTGACTTGAGACGTTAGTACTAGTGGCCGAGTATGAAGAGAGTGATCGATGGTTTTGTTACGAGGTGTTCCACCTGTCAGTAGGTGAAGGTAGAGCACCACAGGCCAGCTGGGCTATTACAGCAGTTTCCCCTTCCAGAGTGGAAATGAGATGATGTCACGATGGATTTCGTGACGGGATTGCCGAGGTCACCTCGAGGAAATTATGCTGTGTGGGTTGTTGTGGATAGACTCATGAAGGTAGCTCACTTCTTGCCGATCAAGGAGACCTATGGTGTGGACGAGCTCCGAAGGCTGTATATCTGAGAGATCGTACATCTTCATGGGGTTCCTCATTCTTTCATTTCAGATAGTGATTCCAACTTTATGTCTTGATTCTAGCAGAGTTTTCAGAGGGCGCTGGGTACATAGGGGCTTCTGAGCACAGCATACCACCCTCAGACAGATTTCCAGTCAGAGCGGACGATACAGGTGCTAGAGGACATGCTACGTGCATGCTTCCTAAACTTTGGGGGATCTTGGGAGAATCATATAACCTTATTTGAGTTTTCCTATAACAATAGTTTTCAGGAAACTATTGAGGTGGCACTATACGAGGCATTATATGGTCGGCTATTCTGATCACCTTTGTGCTGGTTAGAGACAGGTGAAGCAGCTTTACTGGGGCCACAGCTCGTATATGAGACATCTGAGCAGGTCCAGTTGATTCGGAAGAGGATGGCTACCATGCAGTCTCATCATAATTCTTATGCCAATCGCTGCAGACAACCTTTGGAGTTTGTGGTCAGGGATCAGGTTTTCTTGCGTGTTTCGCCGAGGCTGCGACACAAGAGGATAAGGAGACATGGTAAGCGTGCACCGAGGTATGTGGTACCATTTGAGATTCTGGAGAGGGTCGGGCTGGTTGCCTATCGGTTGTAGTTACCGCAGCCGTACCGAACCATGCACGACGTCTTCCACGTGTCTCAGTTGCGTCACTATCATTCAGACCCATCTCACACCTTACAGCCAGAGGAGGTTGAGCTTCAGTATGTTGCGTCCTTTGAGGAACATCTAATCTGTATCATTGACAGGAGCATGAAGGTTCTTCGAGGCCGGTCAGTTCCTCTCGTACAGGTTCTATGGAAGCATGGTCATGTGCAGGATGAGACCTGGGAGCGGGAGGCCGACGTACGTGCTCAGTGGCCAGAGTTGTTCTGAGCTTTATCTTCGCCGCCCTAGGAAGGGCAATTTGGGGATGAATTGCTATAAGGGGGAAGTTTGTAAGAACCTGGTTCTTATTTTTGAGGTATGTGCTTCTTCTCTTTTCCTTTTCCTTAAGTGTTTCTGAGAAAATATGGAAAATGGGGGAAAATCCAAAATTTTGGAACTACACACCGTGTACTTTTTCTACACGTTGTGTACTTATGGCCGTGTGAGGATGAGTACATGGGGATTATAGTCGTGCCGGTGACAAAGGGTGTAGGAACCGACTACATGTTGTGTAGTGGTACATACACGCCTTGTAGTCAGTCGGTAGGCCTAAACAGTAAGGCGGTGGAGCAGCCGACAACTGGGCGACAGTACACGTTGGGTACTTTAGATTACATACCGTGTACTCAAGTAGAAAGTTGAACAGTGTGGCGGTGCCTCCAAATGAACACTTAAATGAAATAAGTACACACCATGTACTCAGAAGTACACTCCGTGTACTTTGTTTTTTCATAATAAAATAGGCAGTAGCCTCCCCATTTGGAAGAGGTGGTGTTTGATCCATTTTGGAGCCAAGGAGGACGGCCGAACCTTTGAAGATTTGCCGAGTGTTCGTCTGGAATCCGATTCGGCTTCAGACGATCTCGTTGGAACCGCACGGGTAATCCCTCTCTTCTCCTGGTACCGTTCTTATCAATTCTAATCCTAACAGGAGTTATTTACATTTGAATGGGTTTTGTTCTTCGTCAGATCTACACCATTCTTGTGCGTTTCTGGAGTCGGCATTCGGGTATAACGTTCGTTGGCGTATCATGTAGGTGGCTTGGTGTAAATTTCCAACTGTTGTGTGTTTTTGTGCCACGAACCCATGTTGGGGTGTCGTGAGATTGAGTCCATTTCTATATTTAATTTCTAGAATTGCATAGGAGATTAAATTGTGTTGATAAAATGCTGGTTGGGATCGTTGCATGGATCTGGAACCACCCCGAGGGGTGTGTTTCACTGTTTAGCCGTTTGGCCAGGATACCCGATGGTATGCATTTAATGTAGTAATTTTAGAATTTCCTTGAGAGGAATCACTTCTTTACTAAATTTTGTTATGTTGGGCATGGACCGGTTACCTATTTAGCCTGAGGACGTTGTTGTGATTAGCCTGTGGGCACTGCACTGTTTATCCCGAGGGCTATAGTTATTTCAGCCTGAGGGAAACTTATTCCGTTCCTGTGGGATAGAGACTTTGTGCCTGAGGGTGACACTACCTATGCCTGAGGGAAAAATTATGTTACGCCTGAGGGCAATTACCTGAGGGTTGGGTTCTGCTTACCTGAGGGTAAGGTTTTGGTTGTCTGAGGACGTGTACTGTTTAGGTAGAAATGCACTATGGTGATTTCTAATAGTTAATGGATTAAATGAATAATAATATGGTAATGTAACTAGTAATTAGTGACTTTTGAGTACTGCTTACTTTAATGAATTTTACTACTGCACACTATTGTTGCATGATTAGACGCAGTTGGGCACGTGCCTTTGGTGGGTGCCTACTGAGATATATTTCTCACACCCGGTTCGGGTCATGCTTTTCAGCCCAAACAGATTACATTTATGTAGGTGTAGATAGGGGAAAGAGTCCCAATATAGGTACTTGACTGTTTCTGAGGAGTAGGAGAGCATGGGACCGAGCCTAGGCTCGCAATTCCACTACCAGCTGTTTTGCTTATTTTGTTGTACTGTATTGATTTATAAATTGTTCTGGCTTTTTTCATAGAACATGAAACATGTAGCATCATATCTTCTATATTGTTGGTCATATCCACTACTTTAGTTTATTTTAGTTGTGTATGTTTACTGCTTCTGCTGTCATTGTATGTTTATTCTGTATTCTGTTGCGCTACACTTTGAAAAATGAGGGTATAGTTTCCCCACTATCAGACCTGGGCCCTCGCTGCTAGTCAGTAGCCTCTGGAGTTTGGGGAAATGCGCTTGAGGTCACGTCGTGAAACGGGCTCAGGGCACCCGTTGTGTGGCACCCGGGTCTAGGATGTTACATTTGAGGTGGCACAGAAAAATTCATGAGAGTGAGACTTTGAGAAATACCTATGGAGAGTTCTCAAACCACTTTGTCTATTTTTAATTAATGAAAGAAGGTAATGTTTTGATATTGATAGTGGCTTGTTTACATATGTTCACTGTTTTAGGACTATATAGTGTTTGATGATCTTGTTACTGAGTTGACCTTAACATGGTACTTGGATTTTTCTTTGTTCATCAGTTGTCCCCATGGATATTTAATGGGTGATAATAATGTGGTTATGGTTTATTCATCATTAACTGGATTCCTAGTTGATCAACCTATGATTTTTGTTCTTGATTTTCAGAATCTAGAGCCAACTCACTTTTATAGACAAGATGATCCTCTCAATTCATAGTACATTATGTGAATGATTGAAAGTAACTTCAGCCTCATTGAGTTTCCCGAGTAGCTGAAGGTTATGTTCTTAAATATAATGCCTGAAGGTTCACTGTGGAAGTGGAGAAAGATGGTGTCTCGAAACAATTCTCATTTGTATTTTACATGGGAGATCTCTAAGGCTTTTTTCTTTCATCAATACTTCTCTAGGAGAGAAAGGGTGACAAAGTGGATGGAGATAGGATGTTTGAAGTAGGGTGACAGGTTAGTGTTGGTGTATTTCCATCACTATATGGATCTAGTCCCTTAAGATTTATGGTATTCCATAGAAAACTCTATGATGTCTTAGCGTATCACAGTTGGGCTCTTTCCTGATTTTCAGTAGAAGGTGTTAGAGCTCAATCTGACTTTGTTTCCCAATGTGGTGAGGAAACATTTTCATGTTGAATCTATGATGGTAGGAGTGCTTGAAGTTTTCTTCCATCCATTAATTTCTAGGAGGACTATTCAAGATTCTTGAATAGAGAAGATAAAGTATTTGAATATTGATGGATTCTATCATGGAATCAAAATGACTTAGTATATTTCAAAAAAATACTCTACGCATGAGATTTTTCTATGATATTAGTGTGGAGATCTGGGTCATAAGAGGACATTGTATCCATGTACTCCTAATACCTACCATGTCTGTGGATGCTTGGGTCACTTGTAACAATTATGTTGAGATATTTCTATAAAGAACCACAGAGGCAATTCTAAGAAGTGATGTGTTTTAGGAAATTTGTTTAATGTTTCTTTTTGTAAGTCTCATTCTTGTGTAAGGGATATTTTTTTCTCGCACTTGTGCAGATGGTGTTTTTTTAATTGAAGGGATGTTGTGTGTCATTTATGGACCCTTGTTTTCAATGGGAGTATGGTTTCTATTCCCTAAATCTCTAATCATTATCTTTTATCTAATCATGTGATGCATATAATTATTTGGGATTAGCAGTTAATGATTGTGATGTAGTAGATTATTCATTAATTAGATCTCTATCCATAGGTCCTGGAGTGAAGTTGGTACGATGTTAGGAATATCATATGTTTAAGGAGTTTGTTTAGGTTCATGCATCCACCATTGTAGTGGGGTATTTCTTGTGTTTTTATTGTAGTTTCTCAGTGACTTGAATTTACTCTAATGTTTAAAATAGTGGTGGATGGTTGTCGATCGGGGTTTCAGTGGTCCAATCAGTGGGTCCCTTCCCTCCCTGCCTCATGTGATGGGGGTTTTTTGTTTGTGCAGGGGTTATTGGCTTAGATTTACCCCATCTAATCTAGAGTGGGTAGTTTTAATGTCTATGTTGTGTTCTTCTTTTCTAGGGATGGTTGGTCATTATAAGGGAGCTTTGGATTGGCCTTTGTGGAAGAGTCCTGGATTTTGGTTCATGTTATATTCATGATGGGTCATTTTTAGCTGGTTATTAATATTGAGGAAACCCAAAGTGGGACTCATTGAGATTTTTCCTAATATTTTCACAGATTTTCATTGTTCTCTAATGTTGGGTAGAATGTTTCGGCCTCCCTTAAAATAATTTTCCTTCATGATTTATCTTTGGTTTGGGTAGTCGTTATGATCTTTGGGAGAAGACCCAATAATCAATTTCGTGTCTTTTTTGTGGATGTAATGGCCTGATAATTCCATTGATTCTCGAGATGTAGTTGTGGGTTGTTGTTTTGCTTCAAGAAATAGGTTTAAGTTATGTTTTTGGTGAGTAAAATTTTCATGGTTTAAGGTGTTAGATGATGTTGATGTGTAATCCTTATGAATTTATCAACCAGTTAGATTGTGTTGTGGATTTTTGGGGTTGGAACACATTATTAGTATGGATAATTGTCCCACCAAATTTTCATGATTTTGAATAAATTTAGGTTAATTGGGAATACTAGTTTTTGTCAAAGGTTCTTAGTGTGTAGAGTGTTGAGTTTAGATTCGTTTTATTTGTCGAGTCATTTCATCATGGTTAATCCTTGGTTCATTTGGGAGTTTTTTGAGACAACATGGATGTTTTTCCTAAAAAGGCCATGTGCATGGTTGGTGTATAGTTTGATAAACCATGCAGCCAAACCCAGGTAATCATGTGGAAGGTATAAAACCTCCCAAATAGTTGGAGCATAGGTGGGAAGTCTCTTAGGACTGAACATTTGGTTACTCAATTGTTTTCTGTATGGTGTAATAAACAATGTGTCCTAACCATGTGAGTCTATCGAGAATTCAAATTTAATATTTTCTAACTTTTCCCCCCTTGGGATGTTTGGACCTAAATCCACCCAAAACACCCCACATGGTGTTTTAGACATATTGCGCCCTACTTCTTTTTCCCAAAACATTCCCCTTCCTCTAATGGTGTAGATCAAAGAGAAGTTGAAGGGTTGGCTAGTTTTAAAGGTAATGTTTCTTCTATTTTCTAATACCTCTTCCTCATTATCCCATTATTTAATTGTTTTTTTATTCATAACATGTTCATACTCTTCCTAGGTCTCTATTTTCCCATGATTATGAGGGGTTTTTGATTGTCTATGGATTTTCCTCACAGATCTATGGTTTTGGAACCCACGACGAGTTGTTTCAGGTGTCCATTGGTATTCCTCCATGCATTTGAGGTAGGTTATCCCATGAAATTACTTTTATAATTTGTGATTCATCTATTAATCTTTATGTTAACCCTATTTAAATTGTAATTATTGATATGAAAAACTTGGATAATTTTTTGGGTGTGCAAATTAGTGATTAATGGTTCGTTTTATGGAAAATCGTGTTATTTTGTAAAAATTGTGCACACCATAGGTTTTTTAAAATGGATTGTTAGATTTCACACATGGTTTGTGGTATTTTTAACATGGTTCAAAATATTGAATAACATTATTTCATGGAAATTTGTGTTTTATACCTTGTTGAGTGTTTAATGATATTTTTTTGTTAAATGGTACATGTCATGTCTTCAATAAGTTTCTCAGTTGGGTTTTATCGGTAGTTAGTGATATAAATAGATTTGTTCGGATTTACGTAGGAATAATGTAAAATGTTATTTAGGATCCATTAAATAGTTCCCAATGTGGGTTTGGCTTTATAATATAATGGTTTTTTGTTTAAAATGTGATTTGACATGAGCTGCCGATGAATTTCCCATTTGGAATTTTTATAAAAATGTTTTCGTTTTGAATATTTAACCAGGACTTTTATGGGGTTTTTGTAAATGATTAGATGATGAAAATTGTGGGTGTACACCTTTATCTAGAAAGTGAAATTTATACCATTGATACTTTTTATTTTTTGAAACAATTAAGGTTCATTTGGAAACATTGTTAAAATGGTGAAATTGGTAATTTGGGAAAACCTCAGTTGGATGTTCTCAGGACTAGTGTGCGTATACATAATGGATGGGATGTCCTAACTATGTAATCATTGTGATACATTATTAGAGTGTCTCAGGATGGACTCTTTGTGCTTTGTTTTTTATGTGGAATGAGATCGACCCTTGGAGTGATTCGGGGTGATACCTATTGCGAATTATTATATATATATGTGTGTGTGTGTGTGGGTGTTTTTTCATTGGATAATCAGTTGTAATTATTTTTATATCCCCCATTAAATTCTTGTGACATGAGTACCTAACATATTGGGATAATTTTCTGAGATTTATTTTTGCACTCGTAGGTCACAATACTGATTAGTGGCCCATAGTAGGTGGATATATTGGGTTTATTTCTATGGTATTTTCACTTGGTATGTCATAGGAAAGGGTGTCAGAGCATATTTAGAATTTGGATTTCATCATTTGGGGTAATGCTACTAAATATGGGGTCTCAGATATTGGTTTCTTCGGGATTATGCTTTATCTAATGGGTTCACCTATGTCAATTAAATCGTGGTTTATGTTAGTTTTGAATGCGATACAATTATAATTAGTTCCAATTCTACTTTTTTTTACTATAATTCCCTCTTGTGGAATATTTTCCTTGTAAATTGATGTGTTTTTTTAATAATGATTATGAAAATTGTTTTCTAGTGAAGTGTTTTAGACTCTTTTTCCATGATGAAAAATTAAGACATCACTTTCCCCTTGAAAAATCTAATAGCACACTAAAGAAAAGAAACTTGTTTTGGAAATGAGTAAGGGAAATTAGTTGTATATTTTTTTAAGTAAAATGTTTTCAAAATCATACTTTAATATTTTTTAGTTCAAACATGAAATTGATGTTTCTTTTATTTAAATGGAAGTGTATCAAGAATAGATTATTGGGCTATCCTACTAATTTTCAATACTCACTCCTATATTTCATTTCTATTTCTAGCCCTTGTGAAGGATTAAGCTTGAGTTAGGTCACCATGGGTGGTGAGTGATCATTGTGTTGGAGAGTGATTATCATGTCCACATGGAGATAGTGTTGTCTTCATGACTGGTTTGTTGGTTTTTTGAGTCGTTGTAATTTTTCAATTTATGCATAAAACATGTTCAACTCATTTTTATTTAAATAATGGGATGTTAGGTTCTTTTTTCATCATGTTACACTATTTATTTTGGGCGAAATTCTAACAGATTTTACTATGTTGATGCTTGGCACTAGTTTCAATCTTGTGGGCATCATGAATTCCCTTAGGCCTTACCACGGATCGGATTAGGAGACTAGTTTAGGATCATCCTGGGCTGGCTCCTAACATTCCACTTACATGCACTGTTCCATATCACAGCGGCTGGTGGATTGGGAAAAATTGTGGTCCTCATATCTCCTTCAACCAAAAAAAACAAAACACAAAATAATAGAATATGGTTCTACGATCAGAGTGAATACAAGTTGTCATAGTGATGCTTAAATCAGAACAATCTAAGGAATATATTTTTTGGATAGTGCAGCTGGCTCTGGTGCAGTCTGCATGGTATTTAACTAAAGGTGTAGTGGTCAGGCAAGGATAACAATGAGTTCTATATATAGTCTGTGCAATTCAGGTTCCCTACAAATAGTAAAGGTGACACTTAGAAGACAATGTTACGGTTCATAGAGGAATTATGTTAAACATATGTTGTGGATTGTTTTGAATTATCACAACCACATGAATGGGGACTAATGAGGCCTCATCATCTTCAAATTCTTGTGAAACAAACATAGGGTCTAAGAAAATATTTCAAAAATTGATTGAATGTTTGATCCATCAACATTTGAAATTATCATCCAATGGTCGATCAATCCACCATATGATTTTCCATCAGTATAGTCCAATGTTTCATTATGATCATCATACTTTTAATTTTGATCGAGCTCATTGGATAAATATTCATCTCAGATGTATACTGAACCCATTGTTCTTGGACCTTATCTTGTTCGCAAGAACTCATGTCATCATCTATGAAGCTCAGTCATCCTCCCTTCATGTGACATCAAGATCAATTGTCAGTTTCTTCAGTTTGACATAGTGTTGATTAACTAATAACGGTTCTTCGATTTCTTCTTAATAAACATCATCATTTTACATATTAAATATCTTAGTTGTATCTTCTCATATTCTCTGATTGATACCCATGATTCGATGTTTTGATGATCTCTGGGTTTATCTTCTATGATTAGAATAAGGCAGTATGACGAAATACAGATTTGACTTCTTCGACATATCATTACACACCTATCCTCTTGATTCTTTCTATAACTACATTATTTACTCATGAATCATTATGTAGAATTATGTGTGAACTAATGGTTTTGGAGTTTTTTATAATAATTATGAATTCATGATTCTTAATTATAAGAAATATCTGATGGACAGCAACATGTCGATGTTTCTCGGATCTAGTCGGATTTCTATCAACCAAATTCCTACTCATACAATCTATTTGTTTGTAATATCAATTTAAATTTTATGATTTTTATTAAGAATTTATTTTAACACATTCCATTAATGATATGTGTTTCCCAATAAATTTTTTCATAATGCTTGATTTTCTCAAAATAGACTCATGCATATAAATCATTGAATGGTATTTATAATTATGATATAGATTAATTAGGGAAATATTATCATATTCTAATTTTATCTTAATTAAAAAATCGGAATATTACTAAGGAAAATTTTGATATGGTTCAATTAAAACTCTAAGAATGTGTTTTGTATGATGAAATCAATTTGATGGAAGATGAATGTAAATAGAAATTGAAAATGAATGGTTAAAGGAAATAAAAAAAGGATTTTGAAAACATGTTTAGAATAATAAAACTTCTTCTTTGAATGTTCATTTTATGTTAATAATGAAAATACAATATATGATAAATAGATAAAAAAGGTCATTTCTTCCTCACACATCTAATCGGTGCTAGGCTGTTATAGTCCCTCGTCACTTTTAACCCCCCTGATGTTGTCAAACTAGTCCACAATGATACCAAACATGGTATGTATGTCTCAATGAAAAATTGGTGTCATATATTTCTCCATGAAAAAATTTTTAGATTGCATCTTACAAATGGACCTTCAACATTTAGACAACATACATGGTTCATTCGTCACTATTTTGTTGTAATTATCATTGTGATCAAGTGACATATTTTTTAAATTTTCAATACAAACAAATTTTTTTATTCCAAATTGTGAAGGTGATGTAAAAAAACATGTTGAATAATTAAATCTGATTTTTCATGAGATTTTTTTTAAATTTCAATTTCAACATAGAGTCTCTATAGATATAAATGATATCAATATAATATGCTCAGTGAAAATGAAGAGAAATATGGTAAAAATAATCATTGAAAATATTTCTCATGTGTTTCTCAAATAAATACGATAAATTATCTGTCATAGAAAAATTTAATGTTTGTTTTAAGGTTTCTATAGGTCAACCAAATTATTTTGAAATCATCAAGATCATATCATAGAAAATATTTATCAAAACAGTCAAAATATTGGTAAAAATATTGATGTTTTTGGTTTTTTAAACATATTTTTATATATAGAGAGAGATAGAGAGCGAGATGAAGGGATTTAAACTATATTAATATCCACTTAAATCCTCTAAACAATACTATGTCCATAACAATACTTGACCTCCACCCAAATTGGTTGAACATCTAACTATCCCTTCTACTTGAGTGGGAATAATAATCAAATTAGAAATTATAAAACAATCCACATATTTATAATTGAATTAAATCATGTTCTGAATATTTGAAATATAATCATCAATAAAAATATTTTAAAGATTCTCTTATTCAGAATCTAGGACATTTCATAAATAGTGATATTGAATATTTATGTGCATCAATCTACCATAAAAATAAGATTTCTTCAAAGAGGGATGACATTATGATTTTCATAGATCCAAACATTCATGTCCTAATGAAAATAAAGTCTATGTATTAAATTTTTCATCAAAAGAAGATTTTTACAAGGTAAACTTTATTTAATTAATTTATCATATGTTATAATCCATGAAACATTTATTAGTCACTTTAGATACATGTTTTTTCAATGCTAAAAATTATCTTCATCAGTGGTAAAAAAAGTACATATGTTGTAAGTGTATTTAAAATCTAATAAATTTTATCAACATCAGAAAAGGAGCCCTAATAAAATCTTCTTTAAGTGATAGTAAATGAAAGACTAATAATCTGGTACCTTTTTTCCATTATGTTAGCACTAATTAAGGGGTCCTTTAATTAGTTATTTTTTAGTGAGGATCATCGGAAATTTAATCAGTGTTAGAAAAAAATACTGATAAGAGCAAAATTTCACTAGTGTACTACTGTAATATATAGCACACTACGACATAAATATAAAAGTTTATTTAAATTAAAATTACATCAAAAAAATAATGACTACATTAAAATTCATAGTAATGTATCGATGTTGAAACTATAATTAGATAAAATTATTTTCATGAAGCAAACATATTCATGTAAGACATTTGATACTTTTATTTCACTCAAAATTGTCACAAATTTTTCTTAGGATTTATGTGTGATGGATGAGGTATTAGACAGAAAAATCCCTCAAGCATAATTTAAATAATCTTTCTAGAATGTAGAAACTAAGACATTTTTCATTACCAACCCCTACTGCTCCTATATTTATTCAAAAGAGGCCTCTTCTTTTACCTTTACTTTCAATGAAGAAAATTCTTTTTATTCTTCCCAGTTAATGTAAATTCTTGGGCCACTAAGAAGTGGTGTGAAACTAAAGGATGAAAATTACCTACCAAAAAAATTTGATGGATTTTGTCCAAAACACATCCCATACACACATATGTTATGTTCCTTCTATAAAACTAGTCCAATTTCATCTTTTTTTGGAAACTAATAATTATTTTACATGGTTCACATCTCAAGATTCTAAAATTTTGTCTTGAAAATATTATTGGAATCGGGTGTGAAACATAACTGTAAAATCATAGGAAATTTAAAATTTTACCATAAGATAGACACTGTAACATTGACGTCATAGAAGCACCACTCGATTATCAACATGAGAATATTTTATGAATTTAATAAGTAGCATAAATCAAAATTAAAATAGTACCTCATTCAATTTTGATCCAATGCACGTTCCACTTGCTGTAAGATATCATCACATAAAGGAAACAAATTCATAACCCTCTAAATCATCACAATTTTCTTCAAAAATTATCTCAATCACTGAACTTAAAAATATGGGTGCTTGTGGGGAGAATATAAGGGGCTTTCTACATTGACGTGATTGTGTGGGAACCGTTTCTTTGGCCTGGGAAGGTGTTCTTGGATAAGGTTTCTTAGAACCTCACATTCTCTCATGAATACTTAATAGATATGCGAGAGATTCTCCTAAAATCATGGGATAAATAGTTACTTGAACTACTGTTTCATTTATACTTATATTGGCAGTTTTAAATTATAAAAATTTAACTTTAGACATTATTTAAGTTAAACCTTCTAGAATAAACCATATTCAACACTTATGACAATGTAAACATTTCACAGGATTCATAATTTTTTGATCTTATATGTGTAACCTCAAAATATGTCTATTGTTTAAAGACAATACATTAATGTAACCCATATCACCTGAAAAATATTTAAAGAACCTTGAATAAAAATTAATTCAAAAAATTATTTTTCTTTTGTATTCAATTTAAACATGTGAATATGTAGAGTAAATAAAATCAATACCTGTTATTCTAAATATTAATAAAAAATAATTTATTTATTTCATGTGATCATTCAATCTCAAACATAACTTGACCCGACCGTGTGGCTCACTATATCCTAAGCTCCAATTCATTAGAATTGGAAAAAAATTCTAAATACACTTTCTATGTGATGGTCAAAGCACCTATATTCATATAAGTTAGTAATAATCATAAAGAACGAGTAATATCTAGTAGCACATCATCACTTTTCTGCATTAATGGTTCATTCATAGGAATGAAAACCTCCTCGAACATGATTTTTGTTATAAAATATCTTTTCCTTAAGATATCCCATAAATCAAGATACACTAATTGTGTCACCATCCATTCTTGATTTAATTATTCTTTTAGTGAATGTAATGAACATACATAACTTATACTACTATCGTCATGTATTTAATAAAGATAATCCCATCCAGATCAATAGGTTTTGAGATATCACTTTCTCTACATAAAAGTGACAAATCATGCCTTGATCATTCAATCAATGTCTTACCACCAATGTCACATATAAATCAAGCAACCTCACCACAAAAATAAGTGTTATTAAATCTACCTTGCATCGAAGTATGTGATCAAATGGTATTCATTTATAATGACCTCATATAGTGATACCAATAACCTTGTTTGCAGATAGGAACATCCAATGATACTTGAAACCTATGGTGTTCCTATTGGGGAGTCACTCTTTATGATCAAGATCTACTAGAGATCACAAAGTATGAAATTTCTGAGAAGAAATCTCAATTCTTATGAGCCCCGAAATCATAATAGTTAGACATCATCTGTGTCTCATCAGTATGATTTATGTATACCATAGAACATTTTTTTAGGATTACTATTATATTGTCTATAGGATATCATTATAGCTGAGAACTGCTATAACCATTTGACACAATAAGTAATACAAGGCCATTAACTTGTAAAAAATATGCATAGAAGTAACAAATTTATTATAGTAAGATAACATCATGTATAAATCTTTGTATACTTGACATGGTAGTCAAAAATTATTGCTCAATTTGGGTCTACAAAACACACTTTTAAAACACTCCAACTTTCAGTAGATCCACCTTGATAACAATCAAACTATTTGCTCTCATAATATAATATCATGATTATGATGAGTAAAGTATAAAATCATTATTCCTACCATGATTTCATACATTTAAACTCTATTATATGCCACCTCACCTCCTTGATTAAAACTATCAAAAGTGATGATACATCCAAGTATATTTTTATCCCCATATTATAAAATTGACTTTTTAGATAATAAAAAAATCATGAGCTTATCGTAATTTATATTATGATGATGATTTAATTTCTTAGTACAATTCTAATAACTATAAAAAAATTATTGTTCATTCCATACCATGTCTTTAGTTGCAACAAAATCCATTACACACTTAGTTTTTGTATATATTCCTATCATTGTGTCCACTAAGCTTCTCTTTCTCGTTTTTGTAGCCTAAATATGATAAAACATCAAATTGATCTACAGGAAGACTAGTTTTTGTTACCTTGATAAATAGTGTTCAGTTATCTCAAATTATCAGGTAAAAACCCCTTTCACTTTTTCAAGAACTATCAGATAGCTCTTACTATCTCACATGTAGTTTCCATAGATTTATTTGATAGTTTATTACCATTATTTATGTGTTTTTATTTTTATATATAGTACATAGCATGATATATTTACTAAATCCATTAATAAATAATGAGGATTTCTATTCACTATATTAATATCCAATTATTCCTTTTAGATGTCTTCTTGGAAATATGTTTTCCACATAAGATTTGTGACAATTATCTCTCAAATTGTTACAAATTATAATTTTAAATACCTTGTTAGTATATAAACATAAACTTAGTTGTATCAACCCATAGATGTACCTTATTAGATTATGTTATCTATAACTGGGTATACTATATTAAGTTATATATGGTGAGTTACATTCATCCTTGACATAATTCACTATAAGACTAATATTTTTTCTCTTATGTTAGTAATCATATATTTCGGGAAAAACTATTTCCCTCCCACTAACAATTTATAGAAAAATTGAATACATTTATTTAAAATTAATATTATATGACCATGATAGTTTAATTAATCCATAAATTAATTTATGCAACTTTCATTCCTTATTTTCATTATTTGGTGTCACCAATCCATTCTGGTTGCATTGTATAGACAAATTCCGAAGAATATGGTCCTATCATCTGATGACTAGTATAATGAACAAAAACGTTTCTTTGGCAATTGAATTTATAAATTATTTAAGTATGATGACATAGTATAACCAATTGAGATTCATTAATATCATTATTTTACAGCCCGTATATTGTATCTCTTGAATAGCCACAAATGGATTTACATCAATTGGAGAAACTTCCAAAATATAAAACATAATTTTATTACATGGAACCCATATTTTAATTTATATAAACATTTCAATCCATGCCATTTACTACTTTTGTGTAGTATAAATATTTATTTTTCTTAATGGATAATATATAACTTGACTTAGTGATCATAAAACCACCTCTATGGGTTTAATAATTTCCTATGCAATATGTGTCTCTACAATATTCCTTTTCCAAGAGATCTTATGGAACTTGTTTCTATGCCAACTACTTGTGAATCTCAATCCTTGACATTATCCAAGTATACATTTCTCCCACATTAAAAAATGGATATTTGAATCATTTTATATAAATATAATATTTAACTTTTATATAAATATTCAATATTAGGTAATTATGGAATATCCTTAAAAACATTAGGATATACAACTATGATGCGCTCTGTGTTATTCTTTATGCATGTTTTTTAATCAACTATGTATTAAAAATTATCTTCCATCTAAACACATGATTTTTGAATTAAAGGGTTTTGTTCATATTAAAATTTTTATGAACTCCATTTTTCAATGTAATTAGAATAAGGTTATGGGTTAATGCTACTATTTGTGAAGCATGTATTGAAATAAAATAAGAAGACTTTTTAAAACATATACGACTCATTATTGATTATCCTTTTACATATATCTTGGCTTTGATGTGTATAAGGAAATGTGAGCTTAGTACTTACTTCACTCTACACATTAAAGATCACTGGATTCATGAAAGACTATTCATAATTCATACATGAACTATCATCATGGATATGATGGGTATATAGAAATGTGAGTTGAGGGATAAATCCACATAGCATTATCATGATCAATGAATGGTTAGTTATGATATTCTTCGGCTCACCAGCCCAAATAACCTCATATATTCTAAACAAAAATATTCCTTCCATAAATTTTTCATTAATTCAATTAATTAAATGAATCTCATAAATTATATTAATTTACCTCAAGATTTTTCTTACAATATTTTACAAGGTCATGAGAAACTAACTCTAGAATATTTGTGGATCAATTTTATTTATAAATGTTTATCTGTCTAAAAATTAATAGGTATGTTTGTAAAAAATAAATATGGTTTTTTTCTATAAAGAGAAAAAAACCTTATTGGGTGTATCATTAAAAACTACATTTTTTACTTAATAAAAATTATCTTACCACAACTCGGTGTAAGTCTTATATTTTATATTCATCATTTATTACTAATAATTAAACTATTACTGAACTAATATTTTAGTATAAAACCCCACAGAAAATTAATTCCAAAATAAAATAATTTATCATTTTATCTAGTTGAAATATGAGGTAAATGTTTTGGTAATACTCAAAAAATAATAATAGTTCAAATATAATAAATCAACTTGGAAAATTGAGGTCATTTTCTTCTCACTTATGACATTGGAATCACCCTTTCTTCAATTAATTTCAATTTAACATCCAATGACCTTTTCTTTCCACATTCAAATCAAATAGATTCATGTTCAATGTTTTCCATCTATATAGTTTGTTTCTTAGAAGGATGATGTGAAGGTGACTCTGGCATCACAATTTACATTGGATGTTTTTCCATGTCTTTCTAAGGTCTCACAATAATAAATAAATTTTTTTCTTTATTAAAGCTCTTATATTTTTGTGAAACTTTACCAAAAGATATTAATGTTTTTTCTCTATATTCACAATGAAACTATAGTAACTGGGTGATAAGGAGAGAAAATAATATGTATTTAATGATTATGATTTCACTTAAATCCTAATACTTTTAATCGATCAATGTAATATATCATCTTGAGTACATGAGGACCATCATGGGTATTATCTTTCAACATAAATATGATCAATGTAACCATAATCTCTTTGATTTATTACTTCAATTTCTTCTCATAAAATCTCAGGGATAGGACAACATGATATAGCCACCCATTTCCTGATATATTTTGTTTCAAAAATCATAAAAAATTGATGATAACATTGTAATGATAACAACAAATTCATCAACATGAGTCTCCTGATAGATTACTTTTCACCCATACTTGTTTCTTAATGGGGATAATCTGGTAGTTCAACTCGACCAAATTTAATTTCTTTTCAAATCATAGTATTTTGTGTTAGTTCGATTACCACTATTAGAAATCTGTGTCTGTTAGTAAATATTTTTTCCCAATATTGATCATAGTGTTTCTTGATGGGATTAACCCATTTATTGGAGAGATTAAAATTAGTTAATGTAGATATTTTCTAAAAATTAATAAATAATTTTTTCTAAAAATTGTTGTAGAGTTTTAGAAATTTTGATGGAGTTTAAAAAATAAAGTTGACTTCGTTAATTGGAGATATGGTTTTGATATTTATAAAAAAGGATGTGGTGAAGTTCCTCAAGATATAGTTCATAGAGTGATAAAAGTGGGGTTCTTCATTTTTGGTTTCATGTGTCGCAAGTTTATAATGGTAAATAAAACATCGAAGATGGATATTCTATGTGGTGGGTTTCCATGTTGGTAGTAATAAGGGAGGCGTTATGAAGATGAGTAAAAATAATTCAAATGGTCATTGAAATGGGTGTGGTGAAGCAACCATGTACTAAGGTTCAAGAATATACCTCCAATGTTGAGAAAACATGAGATATAGAATTCATGGAGATGGAATGATATAATTATGAGTCATGGGTTCTTTGATTGATAGATCTAGGTGGATACATTGAAGAGAGATCATAATACTAGTCCATTGAGGATACCTGTTTCGATAAAGAACTCATGTTATGAGGAATTTATTCTTAGAAGGGTTATGTTTATCATATATGGTTCTCTCAAGGTGATGTTTTATCATGGAAAGGTGGAATTTTCCATTAGGATGATTTTCAGAGAGGTGACAGAAGTGTATAGGGGTGTGGTTTTCACACAAGTTACTCTACACTATTTTAGATATTGATGTTATGTAATTTACTTGAATTCTATAATATCTTATTATTAGTGTATTTTTCTAAGTCAACATGTGTTTTATAATCTTTTTCATTGGAGGGGTTTTTCACATTTAATAAATATATGTCCTTTTATACTACTTTTTCTCTTCCATTATTTCATCGAGTTTCTCTTAATTCCATCATAATTGATTTTCTTCTTTGGATCAAAAATCTCTAACATCAATGGATCGATGGAACATGCCCATGTAATAATGATTGACACTCTATACAAGAATAAGTTAAAGGTGTATTTTTATATGTTTTTTAAGATGGATTCATCATAATTTTGGCTTTCCTCATATGAGTCAATAACCATCGTATGAGATGAAGATAGTTTGGAATTCAAATTTCGGTATGCCTCTTGTGGGGTTCCTACAGGAAGGACAATCCTCATGATCTCTAATACTTGAGATCATAAAGTGACAATTTAATGAGAAGAATTCTCAATTATTATGATCCCTGAACATCTGATATTATGAAATCATTTGTGTCCCATAGGTATGACATATATTGACCATTGGAAATATTCTTAATATTACATTCATAGTATCTGAAGGTCCTCATTATATGTGAGAACTATTATAAATTATTTATACAAAAAGTAGTCCATGGACATTTCCATTTAAAAATTGTTTTCATAAGAAAAAACAACTTTAGTATGATAACATCATTCATAACTCTATGTATAAATGATATAGTAATAAAAATTTACTACTAAAGTTAGGTCTAGGGAGCCAAATTTTGGAAAAAAATACCACATATTAGAAATATTACTTAATTATATGAACCTAATAATTTTATATAATTAACTAATATTTCATTAATATTTATTTTTAGTAATTAAATAACATTTAATTATAATGAAATATATTTACTCATATGTATTTGGTAGGTTCATTCATGAAACTATGATCAATTTTCATATGAACATGAAACCACATCTCAACCCATCTAACTAGGTGACCTAAGTCATGAACCATTATAAAAAATAGTACATATATATAAATTTTGAAAAAACGTTTTCGGAGGATAAAAGGATATAAATAATTATGAATAAAAGGAAATGAAGATGAATCTTTTCATCTAATAATTTTGGAATCAACTATAGAATGAATTATTTGTTTTTAGGGATTAGTTTATTTTTTAAACATCTCCAAAAAATATATACATTGATAAAACTAATATTTTTATGTGTTTATTTTATTAATTTACTTGAAAAATGTTAACAACCCATAAGATTCATGAATTTTTGTATTAATAAACAATGTCCATTACTCATGATATACACCATCAGACACTTTTTCAAGCATCCTTCGAATGCTTAATGATGTGTCACTAAACGTATTCCATAATTTCCATTTAATGTCTCCCCATTTCTTAAATAAATTATTATTATTCCATGGGAATTTAATTAAACCAGACACATCAAAATGAATAAACTTCTAGAAATAGAAGACATAACAAATTTTAATTATATTAATAATTCTACTTTCATATTTTAAATCAATCATCAAGGAATAATAAATTAGTATTAACTTTATTTTATTGTTAGACAACTATTTATTCTAATATAGGTTAATATTATAATAATATTTATAATTTATGAGCTGGATCATAATCTCACAAGTAATATACAAAAGTATATATTTGTAAATGTCTGAATCACCAGTAGTAGGCACCAAAAACTCATCAAATGGGGTGATAATTTTAATTCCCCTCAAGATAGTACATATTATGTATTTATATTTTAATATATTTTTTTATTATTTTTATATGTTTGATAAATTGACACAGACCTATAATGGGGTATTGAAAAATCAATTTAATTTTCCTAGTACAGCACAGTTGATGAATGGGGTCTTCTCATTTGAGAAGCCTCTTAGTATTTTCACCTACTTCATCTAAATCCCCAAAACTAATTTTTATTATTTTAAATATTAAAGGAGAAAATTGATTTTTTGGTTTTTTCATTACATTTTTGGTGAAATGAAATTATGAAATTTAAATTAACATTTAAATCTAAACATATTGAGTTAAGAATAAATGACTTGGCTTTGGGATTTTGTTTAAGGTTCAATAATTTATCTCCCTTAATTGTTTGATTTTGGTTTGATAATATAAACATTAAATCTCATGTGTGAATTACTTTTCATTATTTAGAAATTGTGGAATCATTGAGAGACTAAGAAATCTTAATTCCACATCCTATAATCAAAGTTGATGACACACCTAGGTCTAGGGTTTTCCATCTTCTAGGACCCATCCTTATCAATTTTGTTTCATCCATTGATTATCTCTACACCTCCATATGAAGAGTTTTCCAACGGAGAGACACAAAATTCATTAAAAAAATAATAGAAATAAATTGAGTTCCATGTCATTATTGGACAATCACCAAATTAATGACATTCTCCTCACCATTCTTGCTACTCAAATCTGCTATAAAATTTAAATAATCTTTGAAGAAAATTAGAAAACACATTGAACTCTTCTCAGACCAATTCTTAGGATCGGTTTCTCATTTCGAAGAGTAAGAGATCACATGGTGGAATGGATGAAATAGAAGAAGAAGAAATATAATAAAATAAAATAAAGAATAAATTTAAAATGAATGGGATGATAAAATAAAAGAATAAAATAAAAATAGAATTTCGGTAAAGAAAAAATAGATAGATGAATTAAAATAAAATAGTAAGAAGAAAATAAGAAAATAAATAAATAATTTTAAATAATTAATAAATAATTTTAAAATAATAATAATAATAATAAATTAATAATGTTAATAATAATAATACTAATATTATTAATAATAATAATAGTAATAATAATTATATTTATAAATATTAAAATTAAAAAGAAGAAGAAAATTAAATGGAGAATAAGAAGTGGATGAATGATTTAATGGAGACATGATTTAAATTAAAAATTCATGGAATATTTATTTATTAAATGTAAATTTATAATTAGAAATAAAAACTAAAATAAATATAAATTATGTTAAATTAAAGAAAAGGGGAGAAATGAATAAGGGGGGAGAAGAAGAATTGCAGTAGCGTTAGCTGAGCCATCTACATGGGGAGATCTCCTTTAAAATGGTGTCAAATTCTGCCTTCCATGAATGGAATATCCTCTTTTATATAGGTAGTGGATGGAGAGTGGTCTCTAGACTTCTCTTCAAAGTCCTCATGAGTGGGGGAGGTTTTCTTGGGAAGACCCTCAAGGAATGGATCCATGTGGTGTAACACCCTTAGTGGTAGTGAATGGTGACTAGAAGAAGCTCCACATGGAGAGGGAAGTGGGACTGCAGGGATAAATGCAGCAGAAGATATTTGAAGCGGGTTCTTGCGTGGGATCTAGTGGTGGGGTTGTGAAGAACTTGTAGTGGCTTTCTCTTCCTCCTCCTTCGACCTTCACAATGGTCGGAGGAGGCATGATATCTTCCATGGAGGGTCATCTTAGGCACTGGAGGTGATTTCTTTAATATTTTTTGTGTGTTGGAGTGGGGGGCGATTCAAGGTGGCGATGTCATGGTGGTGACAGTGGTGTAGGGTGGTCGGTCAAGGCAGAGAGTGGTGGGGGAGGTGAAGCAGTGGATGATAGTGGAGCGTGGTGGCATGTGGTGGCACTACTTATCCTACATCAAAACATACATGGTATGGGAGAAGTTTTATAAGCCTCATGGAGTCTTCCTCGACATAAAATTATTTACCAGGGATGGGCTCCTAGATTTACTCGCCCCCATGTACATATGGGCCACACATTCACACAGCTCGCGCTCGAGCCTTCACGCTCACTCTTCACATGCAGTGCTTAACCACCTGTGGTCCACACATAGGCCTTATCCCCCATGTTTTCAAGCTTAGTAGCTAGATTTCATGAGGCCTATGTGGCCAGGTGGACCCTAAGGGCTTCTCATGAGGCATGTGGGTCCTTGGTTGAGGGCTAGCCCATCTGGGATAATTTATGGACAAAAAAATAGAAATAGTTAGAAAAATACAATGTTATTTCAAAAAACATTCATAATAATTATATATAAAAAATAAAATTCAAAAATTAACTTTATTACAATCATTTAACACCACTTCAATTACTCAATCCAAATTAACCATAATTTACTAAAACATTTAAAATAATCAATTTTAACATTGAAAAATATCAAAAAAGTTTATTTAAATTTGATTAAAAATATGAACATAATTTTGGCATGTCCAATACCCCTCTCACTTAAACCATTCTTATCCTCAAGAATAAAATCTCAAAAAGGAGTCGAATAGATCATAAATGTTATTAATATTTAATTTTTAAAATAATAAAATCAACTAATTTTAAATTTTAAATTAAGCTTTCAAAATTAACTTAAAATATTAATTCAATTTCTCAATTTTCAAAGAAACAATGAAATTATACATTTTACTTTTCCTGGTTTGAATGTTATGAAACTTATCTTCTCATTAATTCATATTCTTCAATTTATAATTATTTAAGTTTCCATATCATGATTTACCTCTCTTTTGAATCTTTTCACTCATCTATCATGAAATACATTAATGTAGATTTATGATCATATCATGAGATCAAAATTCTAATCCATAGTCTTTAAAATGAAATACATTCTCTAGTTTTTAAGGTCAAGATACACATAAAATCATGAGGGCTTGAAATTAATGGATCAAATGAATCTAATGCATAAGGTTGGTATAAATTGGTGTTCTAAAATTTTGGCATAAGGAAGTGGTTTATCTCCTAATTAGAAGTGTCTGATTTAAAATGTAAAAAATCAATGATATTCTCTCCTTAAAACTGTAACAAATCCTACTTCTCTAAAACTCACAACAAATATATTGACCAATTTTAGAATAATGAATGATTTGTACACCATTTTAATTTTTTTATAAACTTTTATACTTTTTATTCAAAGAAACTATTCATTTTTCCCATTTTATAAAGTTATTCATAGGAAAAGCGTCACATCCACCACCTAACCACTTAGGATATAAATAAAAGGTCTCATAATGGTAATTTTTTTTAATCCCAAATCACAACCCATTGTCTCAGTTTTTTGATATATATTTTCATATTCTGTGTTTTTATAATCTATGTGGGGAAAACAATGAAGTTTTAATGAATCAACAACCATAATTTATTACCTCAATAAGTACCTCTACACATTTTCCATACAATGAATATCATCCCATTAATTATAACTCCCTTAACCCCTACATTTCAATATTAAAATATCACGCAATTTCTATGAGGAGGGTAAGAATGGGAAAACATGGCCTGAAATATGGCTCATTACTATAAATGTTATTCATTGTATCTATTTTAAATAAAAGGATTAATTTAATGGTGGAATTTTAAGGATAATTGGTTAATAAAATGTTTTCTTAATCATTTTAAATGTGTTTTTGTACAATCATATATTTGGTAAGTTTTATGCAAGTTCAAGTATGTGGAATGTCCCAAGATCGCTCAAGAAATATGCCAAATAATAAATAATATGTACATGGCGTATATGTCATCTTAGTAATGGATATATGATATTTTAAAACTTCTCAAGGAATGATTAATAATAAAAAATCAATTCACATGAATTTCTGAAATTCAAAGCACCAATAATTCTTGGAAAATTTCATTTACATGAATCAATCAATATCCTTAAATTATGAGTCCTCATTTTAATATCCATTATTTAAATTAATCTTACTATTTTCCATTTTACTCATTCTATTTCATTAATATTAAAATCTAAAACATGGAGTCATAGGATTCCTAAGAAAGTCATGTCTCCTAGACAAGTAAAGTAAAACATGAATTCAAGTGTGGACATGAAATTTCATCTTTAAATCACAACATATGTTTTCTTATATGCTATAAAACATATATCTATAAAAAGTGGGATATTTTCTATTTAATTCTCTTCTAGAGAAAGAATCTAACAGATTTTGGTTATTGACCATCAACCCTTAGTATGTGAATTTCAAGAAGTTGTGATATATGGAGGGATGAAGATGGTAGGAGGTTTTCAATTAATTAAATGTCCTTAAGAAATCGTTGAGATTTTCTCTAATAATTTTTTGGATTCCATATATTTCTTTTCTTATTTGAGTGCTAGAAGATACAGGGAAGTACTTACAGGGGAATGCCTTCTTTAGATCATTCCATTTGGTAACCTCCCCATGCTAGAGGTTCTAGATCTATTCCTTGGCTGCTCCTCTAAGTCATAATAGGAATGAATTATTTCTAACATGTTGTTCTGATACTCCTCTAAGATTAATATTTTCATGATAATAAAAAAAAATTAATAGATATTGGTTAGGGTCCTTTCCTTCCATGCCATGAAACATTGGTAGGAGTTGGACAATACCAGTTCTTAGTTAAAATTCTTGATGATTAATAGGTACCTAAAGCTATTTTTCATTATTAAAATTACGTTTATGAAGTTATCTCAATGTCCAAATCAATTATTCTAGGTTGTTTTCAATGTTTTAAGTCCCTAAAGTCACTCTGGGAGAAGAAGAGGTTGATGATGTAGAACTTTTCAATGGAGCTATAAAAAATTCCCTCTCCTTTTTTCTATGATTTTAGGGTCCTTCATTCCATATTAGTCCATTCAACCTCTGTATCAAAACCAATGAGTTGAGATAAACTGGATCTGGTCATTTTTTGAAATCATTTTAAAATAGTATTTATAGAAAAATACATGTATCCATGTTAAGAACTATATATATGATGAACACCTGTCATGGGGCCCTTAGAAAAAAAAATTTAAGCCCGAATAAATGCAGTAATAGTGGAATTAGATTGTATATTGGAGATAAAAATTTTATGTGTGTGTATTTTTTCTTATTTTTTTGGTTTGATGAGTGAAAACAATAATGGAATAAAACTAGTTTTGAATTTCAGTATTAAAAAATAGTGGTAAAACTTGGATTAGTTATTAAATTTATATTTTTAGATACTGGTCAAACCTCATATAATCCCCTTACCATGAAAATAAAATCATAATTCCATTGTATGTCTCTCCTAGTCTCTCTCCAACATGGTGAAAAATCCTATATATTACCTTCTCTTGGAATTATCGACTTGATTCGGGGGGGGGGTACAATGATCATTGTAAACCTAACTAACACATGTACTAGGGATTGGATATCTCCGATCACCCTCCTCTTCACCCATTTGTCACCATCGCATGTTGTGGAGTGATTCTGAGTGGCCTTTCTGTGCAATCCATAAATAGATAGAATACAAATTTAAAACGCATAAGAAGAAGTAAATCTACTAAAACATAAAAAACTCAAATAGATCCAAATTAATAAATTGAATAGAAAATAAATTTGGACATTGAATCCATTTATAGGTATGTAGGGATAATCTCTTCAACAAACCACTAATGTATTAGTGTGCCATCACCAGTGAATTACATCTAAATAAAAATGAAAAAAGATAAAAAGAGAATAATATGTTGTAGTAACACTAGTTTTATGATTAAAAAAGAGGCCTTAATCATCACATGAAAGGTTCCTAGTTTATAGATAAATGATTTCATTTTTTTTCATATTCCCTTTCCATCCATGTGATTAGCATGAGGTTTTTTCGAATGAAAGCTGAAATTTAGAATTATTTCTTAAATTCTAAACCTAATTTCTTATCTCCATGTCTCTTTCATGTGTAAAACTCGATGGTTAGGATTTCTCCAATTCATCATAACTGAATATTTTCTTTAAAAACATTCCATCCAGGAACAAACTCCATACTCCTTCATGAAGGATCAATGTGAAATTATTTTCTTATATTGGGATTAACTGGATGTCAATATTTTCTAGTAGAAAACAGAAGGTGTATGTACTTGATAAGAATTTAGATTTTAAATTGAATTGGAATGGGCCTATATACTTGGATTATGTGTGGCTAGGATTGAGCCTGAGGTTCCACTGCATTTTGGCCTTAAAATATTATAATTTGACTTGGATGGTGTTAGAAATCAATTTTGGTCTCTTCACGCTCTGTGAGTTCATCTTCATCTGATTTAGGATTTTCCTCCTTTTTGAGTATAAACAAATTTGACTCATCGTATTCTTCAAACTCGACGATATTTGACTGATATTTGATCTTCTACATATGACTCTGTTATCAATTTTTAAATTCCCTTCTTTTACTTGAATGAAATTTTCCTTACCATTGTGGCTTGTAGATTGGGAATATTGAGGTCCCAATCACATCTTCAACCAAAAATATTAACAACATTGATTAAGGGAATATGGTTCTAAAATTGGGGTAAATACAATTTATTATAGTGATTCCTAACATGAAACATGCTAAGGAATTGGATATTGTTATGTGTGACTGAATCCTGTACGGTCTTTATGGAGTGGAACTACTGGTGCAATGGCCATGAGAGGATTATAATGAGGACTATAGATAATCTAAAACAATTTAGGGGCCCCACTGATTGTCAAAGTGACACATAGATGACAATGTCATGGTTCATGGTGGAATTATGTCAAGAAAATAGAGTGCATCATTTTGCATCATCACAATTGCAATAATGAGGACTAATGAGGTCTGGTCGTCTTCAAATTCATTCAAAATTAACATAAGATCTAGGAAAATTCAATCAAAAACAGCTTGAATGTTTGTTCCATCGGCATTTAAAATTATCATCCATCGGTCAATCTGTACACCATATGAGCTTCCATCGATCGGGCCCACTTCATCATCAATCACATCATGCTTCTGATTTCAATCTAGCTTCGTCGATCAATATTCAGCATGTATGTCTCATGTCCCCACCATTATTGGACATGATTAGGTTCGGAAGAACTCTAGTCATCAACTTTGATTCTCTGTCATCCTCCCTTCATGTGACATCAAGATCCAATGATGGTTTCTTTAGTCTGGCATTGATTACATAATCATGGTTCTTTGGTATCTTCTTGATCAACTTCATCATTTTCCATCTTAAAGATTTTGGTTTTCACTTTTCTTATGCTCATATTGACACATATGATTCATTGTTTCGATGATGTTGGGGTTTTTCATCTATGGTTAGAATATGGAGGGACGACTAGTATCCGATTTGACTTCTTCAACACTTCATGAAACACCTCTGGTTCAATTTCATTGGCAAACCCTCACTAAAAATATAGGACTGTGGTCTTAGTTGATTTTTAAAATCTCAAGAAATTATCATCTTCTCATATTTTTAGTGGATAAATTTTTTGTCGACCAGTGTTGCGATCACAGTCGATCCCATACCTTGACCGATATATTAGAATGGAAAGTCCTAGTCGATTGAAGGAGACATCATAGTAGCATTCCTTTGTAAAATTATTACTTCATGTGATAGGTATGATTTATTTCATAGGATAAGTGAATGATCGATACAACCCTTTTTCAATATGGTGAGTGATGTCACAGTCGATTGAAATTAGGCATACGGTCGATTTCTAAAGGGTGTGATTAATCCATACCTTTGTAGGATTATTTTATTTGAGGGCGCAGCCGGATTCACGGTCAGCTATGAATAATTTAATTTAATTCAAAAACGAATTAAATAGTCAAGATTCAAAATTTTCTCACTGACATCACAAATATTAATCAGTTTCAAGATTAGGTAGACGAGGAATATTAAGAAAATAAACCAATTATAAGATTATACTTATATTGTAGAATTAAAACATCCCTTAAAGATATACTTTGTAATAAAACCTTAAGAAATCATTCTTGCACCAAAGGCTAAATAAAATGTATGATGAATTTATGCTAAGGAATGTTTCCATAATATGGATAGGAAACCAAATTCTAGATGTTTTTAAAAAGGGAGGAGTGGTCATCCTTTTATAGAAAATACATTATGGAATTTTTATAAATATATATTTCATGAGGGTTAAGTATGAGATTTCGGAATTTTAAGTACAACATAAATAACAAGCATGGAATCGGTGCACAACCCTTATCCCTTCATGTCAAGCGATCTTATCAATTACAAAATAAATTTTCATTCATTACGACTTTCATTTTTTTCTATAAAATATTGTTCATGTTTTTCTTATCTCTGACTACACCCCAATCCTTATCTTCTTAAATATTTTAAGATCATTATAATTTGAATTTTTTTTATATACACATGTTGTAATCAATGTATATAAATAAATAAATTAAAATTTTTGAATAATATAAATATTATATTTTTTAAATATAAAATTATTTACAAATATATTAATATATTTTTTTTATATTTATATATATGATTATAATTAAATATATTAATAAATATTTTTATATAATTATAAATATATTTACATAATTATATATATTTAATAAATTAAAAATATAAAAAATCTATTCATTATCATTTTATAATTATCCAAATTTAAATTTATTTATTTAATTAAAATTATAATTATAGTTAAATATTTTAGAAAATATTTGTATATAGTAAAAAATATATCTATATAATTATATAATTATATAATTATATGTATATGTATTAATATATAAGTATATAAATTTATAAAGTTATATAAATGTATTTATTGTATGTTTTCAGTTATTTAAATATATATATATATATATATATATATATATATTTATAATTATCATTATAGATAAATATATTTAAAAAAAAAATTATATATAATTATATATATATTTATATAATTATACATCATGGTTTGGACATCTTTGAATTTATGATCATTCTTAATGATGTTAAACTATATTTGTATCTAAAACTCTTAAATTATCCTCAACCAATAACATCCTACTGAGGATTCTATGATATCAATTTTAATAATTACGCCTCATATAGAAAGGTATGAGTTGAGGTGTTTTCCTTCATCCATCATCCCTAATATATTTTAATAAAATTTCTTCACTCAAAAAAATACTTTCTTTTCTAGAAGAACAAATAATTAAAATAATTGGAATTTATATTAATTTCTATAGTAGGGGAATGTAGAAAAATATTAATTTTTCTTTCAAATTTTTTCACATCAATTATGATTCATTTTCTTCACCTCACCAATTCTGTCACCTTCCTCACCACTCATCAGTTTTTATTTTTTAATTTCTATAATTGTCCAACTCACTTTTTCAGTGGATGATTCAATTGCTGCTCTACTGAATCATGGAATCCAAGCATATTATATAATGTTCTTTATATTGTTTCATTGATGTGGAGTCCCTTTTTCGTGTTTCACCAATTCATTGAATGGTCTTGATGATTTTGATATGGATACATTAATTCAAAATTATAAAATGCTATTTTTATGTTAATTAAAACAGATAGGAATATTTCCAAGAAGAATGATGTTATTGTTCAATTAAAACTCTAAGGATATGTTTGGTGTGATGCAATCATTTTTATAGAAGATGAATGCAAATTGAAATGAAAAATAAATAGTCAAAGGAAATAAAAAAATCTGAAACATTTTTAGCATTATGAAACATTTTAATTTAATGTTCTTATTATATTAATACTGAAAAATAAAAAAATAAGTAAAAAATATCAAAGAAGTCAATTTTTTCCTCATGCATATCATTGTTGCTAGGCCATCATAGTCCATTCACACATTCACCCCCCCCCCCCCCCCCCCGTCATTGTCAAACTAGACCAAAATGATACCAAATGTGTCATGTACATCTCCATGAACAAATTTGTACAATGTATCTCACAAATGTATCTTCAACATTTAGATGAAATTATTGGTTCAATAATATCACAATTTTATTATTATCATCATTGTGATCAGGAGAGATATTTTTTAGATGTTCAATATGTATATATTTTTCGTATGACAAGTAAGGAAGAGGGTGTCCAAAACATGTGGAACAATTAAATCAAACTTTTAATGAGTATTTTTTAAATTGGTAATTTAAACATAGAGACTCTAAAGACATAAAATATGTCAAAAGAATATTCCCCAAAAAAATTAATTGAAATCAAATAAAAATAACCTTTGAAAATATTTCGTGTGTTTTTTGTCATAAAAATATGATAAATGAAGTTTCAGAAAAAACTTATTATGTATATTTAAACATTCCTATCTTCTGACAAAATAATTCTGAAATCATATAGATCATAACGTAAAGATTATTGATCAAAACAGTTTGACTCTTGATGTTATTTGAGTTTTTTTAAATAATATTTTCATATATATACATATGTGTGTGTGTGTGTGTGTCTATATATACATAGACACAATGAGAGGGAGGGTTTGAAAGATGAATGAATTTGAAATATATTAAAATGCACATTGATTGAATATGTGTTTCTCTCGGTAGAAGATATTTTCAAGGAACCAAATATAGAACTTTATAAATCATCCCACCATGCTTAAAATGCTTTATCAATCATTTAGTACAGATAATAAAAGGATCCTTCAACTTCAACCTGATTTCGTAATCATTTTTTCTTGGAATCAAGAAGGCGTTATTGGATTGGGGTTCTCAGAAGCTCCCTGTCTCTAGGAAATTTAATAGATATGAAATATACTCTCTCAAAACCATGGGGAAATAGTGCCTCTAATAATTTTTAGCTTTTACTTATATATGTAGTTTTAACATATGAAAATTGCACATTGTCTCTTCATTTAGTCAACCCTTCCAAATTAAATTATATGTCATCAAAAATCATATCCTTGGATTAGAATGATGCTATTGGATGACCAAATTATTTTGAAATAATCAATATCATACTAGAATCATGCATGTAATTCATTTAATGGTTATATTTTCCATGATATAGATTCATTAAGACATGATTATCAAATAATAAAGTTATGTTATTTAAAAAAATTAATAATCTTTCCAAAAAGACATTTGAAAACATGTTTACTATGATGAATCTTCTAAATGGAATGTTCATATTATGTTAATACTGAAAAATAAAATATATGTGAAAACAATCAAAAAATTTATTTTCTCCCTCACACATATCATTGGTTCTAGGCTTTCATATTATCTTTTCTCTTTCAAAACTGCTCTTCTATTGTCAGACTAGTCTAAAATGATACCAAAAGTGGCATGTAGTCCTCTAGGAACAAATTGGAACTATATCTGACAAATGGATCTTAAACATTTTGAAACATACATGGTTCAATCGTCAGTATTTTATTGTTATTATTGTTTCAATCAGGAGAGCGTTTGTTTTGATCATCAACATGCATATCGTTTTCTTGTTCCAAATGGTAAGAGGATGTTCATAAAATGTGGAATAATTAAATCATATTTTTCATGAGTTTTTTTTTAAAATTTTCAGTTTCAGCATAGAGACTCTATAGACATAAAAGATATCTACAGAATATTATTGGTACAAATTAAGTGAAATATGGTAAAAATAACCGTTGAAAATATTTCCTATGTATTTATCAACGAAATATGATAAAAGATATATCATTAAAATTGTATCATGTGGGTTTAAACATTTCTATTTGTTGACCAAATTATTGTGAAATCCTCAAGATCATATCATAAAGAATATTTATCAAAAAATAAAATGTTTTTGGTGTTTTCAATCACTATTTCATATGTAAATATTTATCAAATCATTCAATGTTTTTTTCATGTTTTTGGTGTTTTCCAATCAGTATTTGATCAAATGTGCATTTCACTCACTAGTTTATATTGTCAGGAAACCAAAGACAAAACTTTCTAGATCATCCTAGCATGCTTCAGAAGCATTATCAGTCCTTCAAATTTGAAATATAGGTGCTTTCATGGAGAATCAAAATATCATTAGACTTCAAATTGATTGCGTAAGCACTGTTTCTTGGACCCAGGAAGGCATTCTAGGATTGGGATGTTCAGAAGCTCTCTAAATCATAATCTAATTTAGGATATGAGGAATAGTCTCTTCAAATCATGATTGGAATAGTTCTTACAATTAGGTTTTAGTTTTTTTACATATATAAGTAGTTTTAACTTACAAAAATTGCACATTGGAACTTTCTTAATGAAACCACTCCAAATTAAATGATGTTTCATAAAAAATCATATCATTTAGAATTTAATATTTCTATTTATTTAATAAATTATTGTAAAATAATAAATATCATAGCATGAAATATTTTTGATCAAAATGGGCAAAATATCTGTCAAACATTTGATAAAATTCTTGTTGAATTTCAAAAAAATAAAATGTCCATAAAAAAACTCAACCTCTACACTAGGATTTTGACCATAAAATTCTCCCTTAAACTCTAGTTGGAAAAATAATAAAATTACAAATTATCTGACAATTTTTATATTTTCAATTAAAATAAATCCTAGTCCAAATATTTAAAATATAATAATAAATATAAGTCATTCAACGTTTCTATTGTTTGGAATTTTAGACTTTTAGGATTAAGTGACATTGAATATTTATGTGCATAAGTCCACTATAAAAATAGGATTTTTAATGATGAATGACATTCTTATTAACCTGTATCAAAACCATCTTTTCATAATAATAAAAATGCCCATGTATAATGTTTTTTATCTAAAGAAAGCATTTACTGGGTATAATTTATTTAATTAATTTGTCATCAATTATAACCAATGAAAAATTTATCTATTATTTAAAATGTCAAGTCATAGCTCAATATTTAAAGGTAAATTCATAGATAGAAGTATTATTTCAACAATCAACATCTTCTTCTATGTCAAAATAAATATAATAAATAAATAAATTGTGATCCACTGTTAAAACAAAGACTCAAACAATATGAGTCATAGAGATATTAAAATTTTAACTTCACTACTATTAATTTCATTCTATAAGGATTCCAGATAAAATGGATTTGAACCCAAATGCCTAAGTTACATCATACATAATGCAAACTAAAAATATTTGTTTCTCCTCCACACTTGTTTAAGAGAAAATTCCCAACAATAATCATAATTAATTATTAATATAATGAGGTTGATATTCATTGAAAATGAAATCTAAATGAATGGAATTTTGATTTTATTATCAAGAAAATAGTATATAATTATTTCTAACACACTACTCATTAATCTAGTATGACTATAGGAAAATAAATTTATAGTTACTGTTTTTTGAGTGGTTAATGGTTGTTTAAACCATAATGAAATCATGTAGTGATGGTAAAATGAACCCCCATATATATCATTTTGGTTAGTATGTTTTTTAGGGATTTAATCTTATTTATTAGCTGTTTATAGAAGAGTTATTTTCCCATTTGGCGATGGTTTTAATTAAAAATTATTTTTTAAAATTTAAATATTAAAAAACACTACTAAATAATTTAGTGGTGGTATTAGTTTTCGAAAAAATTACAAATGAACCCCCCTAATTTTTTTAGTGGTTGGTTTGATTAATGATGGTTGGGTTAAACTTTTTATAAGGTAAAAAAATAAAAAGTAAAAAATGTAATTATTAAAATATAATTTATTAAACATAGGTCAATTTAAAAACATCAAAAATGTATTGAATAATAATATAAAATATATTATATTTGACCAATATATATATATATATATTATCAATAATATTCAACAGTATTCTATTACAGATTTATTTTTCATTAATATAAAATTGATGTTATAAGTGAAATATGCATCAGCCCTCAACCAACCACCCCCATCACTCCACCACTACTATCACTATCTAGCCACCATCGTCGCTATCTCCAATCTCAACCTACATGGAACCCATAAAATCACCATCAAATTAGATGAAACCAAAAGAAGAAATTTATCAAAACAAATAAAGGTAATAAGAAATATTTTCAATTGAATCTAAGTGAATGGTTCCCAAATATGTCCAAAATAAACTATAATTCATCCTGACTACCCTATAAAGAGTGTCATGGATCAGAAGGATTTACCCACACCTACTTCTATAATTCATTTCTTGTAAATACAACCATAAAATTTAAAAAAAGAAATAAAAAACAAAATAGGTGAATTAACTGCAAAAAATAACAAAATAGACAAAAAACCATGAAAATAAATTAAATTTTAATTTTTTAAAAATTATGTAATGTAATTAAATGTTAGTAACGTATTGATAGGTCAAAATAACTAAAAATTACACTATATAATGTAAGTGTCATAAAAATTCATTATATTTGAATAAACTAAATATATATTTCAATCAAATAATGAATTTCTGATCCTTATTTAGTTCAAAAAGTTAGTAATCTAACTCATTATATGACATCCCATTAAACCTCATGTTTTAATCAATATATTAGAAATTTATAACCAATTAACAACGGGATTTCATCTTAATTTTCAACGTACTAAAATCATAATAGAAAATAAATCAGTGATATCATATCATTCTTTTCAAAAAAAACATGTAATGAAAGCTAAATACTAATGTGTTGAAATCATGATAAATTAATATAAAAAATTTATAAAAAAAATAAAATGGGATTTCATATCAAACATCAAAAAATAGAAAAAAAATCTCATTTATTCTACATGGAATAATAAAAATAATAATAAAACAACTAATGAACAATCAAATAATATCTCACTTTTCTATATATAAATATAATAAACTAACTGAAAAAAAATTAGTAAACCATATCTCACGGTGAAACAAAGTCACGAAAATAAACCAAATAAAGAAAAATTAGTTAATCATTTTGCGACAAATTCATATAAATAATCTATCAACCTGAGTAAAGTATTGATGTTGAAACAAAAATTATATTAAAACATATGAATTTTCAAAGAAATTCAGACAATATATTTGATAATTTCATTTTATACATAATTATCATGAATTGAGATCCAAATTTATGTATTTCGGATGAGATATCAAACATGCAATTCCCTTAGGTAGAGTGTCTATCAACCTTTAGAATGTTGAAACTAAGTAATTCTTCATTAGAAACCACACCAATCATATTTTTTCCTACAAGAGTCATATTTTTTAACCTTTTATTTCATCCTTGAAATTTCATATTATGCGTCCTAGTTAACAACACTGCATGAGACCCCATAAAATATTGTAATGGTAAAGGGTGATAGTGAACTACAAAAACCATTTTATGTGGTTGGTCCTGAACTCTTCCTCTATACATGCACTATATTCTCTATCCCTAAAATTGGTATAACCAAATAATTTTGGGAAACTGATTATGTTTTTGTGGGGTTTTCATTTTCTACTTTTTAAATTCTGTCATGTCAATAAAAATATTACAAAACATGTAGTATGATCATAAAAATTAAGGGAAATAAAAATTTAACAGCTGGATCGACGTCGTGACATTAACTCTGCTGAATCACCACCCAGTGATCAGGCCAAGGATCTCGTGTGAACTATATAAGCATTATATATAAAAATCCAAACCATACCGGGTGTGATATTAATCAAATGTGTGTTTGTCTCACTGAAGATATTTTCTCTTGAAGGAAATTAAGCCAGAACCATCTATATCATCCAAATATTCATTAAATGATTTATTGATCTTTTAAATTTGAAATATTGGTTCTAGTATGGAGAATCAAATACACTTTTCACATCAAATTTATTGTGTAAGAACTGTTTCTTCAACCTGATAAGGCGTTGTTCGATCGGGGTGTTCAAAACCTCTCTCTCTCTCTCTCCCCATAGAACTTGTGAGATACGAGAAATACTCTCCCAAAGTAATGGGAGGAATAGTGCCCCGAAATAGGGTTTAATTTTTACTTATACAACTACTTTTAACATATTAAAATTTTGCATTGTTAATTCAGTGAGTCAAATATTCCTAATTAAACAGTATTCAACACTTATGAACAAGTGAACATGTCAAAAACAACATAAATATTATATCTTATACTTCCAACATTAAAATATTTATAGTTATAAAATAAAATTCATTAACTTGACCATTCTCTCCCACAA
Source organism: Viscum album (assembly GCA_963277665.1). Classification (NCBI taxonomy): domain Eukaryota; kingdom Viridiplantae; phylum Streptophyta; class Magnoliopsida; order Santalales; family Viscaceae; genus Viscum; species Viscum album. Next base: position 587,793,327 of record OY728164.1, on the reverse strand, counting down.
AATATAAAAACAAAACATAAATTAATATTATTTCATTAAATATTTTTCATTTGTACTTACTTAAAACATATGAACACCTAGAGAAAATAAATTTAGCACTGGTTATTTTAAACTCGAATAATAATGAATTTCTTTTTTTCTCATGGTCATTCAAACATGGACGTATCCTGACCCCCACTATAGGTCCCACAATGTCCTCAAATCCAATTCATTAGAATTGGATATTCTTTTTAATATTACTTTCATGAGACCCTTTAGTCCCCCAACATTATAACAGCAAGTCATACTCATAAACATACTGTGGTATATAGTGACACATCTTGACCCCAAAGGATATTAGTTTTAGTCAAAGAAATTACAACCACCAACAAGCATGTAATTTATAATATAATCTATTTGTCTAATGATATATCATAATGAAGGATGAATCATTCTTGTCACCATCCATACTTGATTTATTTATTCTTTTAATACCCATTATAGATGAACTTACCTTTTTATACCATGGATATTTATTTATTAAAGGTTTTTCTATCCTTATTATCTAGGATCTAGATTCCTCTTCCTTTACATGGAAGAAAAAACTTTTATCTTGATCAATAAATAAATTTTAAACCACCAATGATTCACCTGATGTGATTTTGGACTCTATAAACATAAATATCATGGTTTTAATTTCACGTAAAATTACATGATCAAATATTGCACATTGATAATGAATTCATGTATTGAGACCAATATGCATTATCCTATATAGAAAAATCGAAGTAAAAAAAAGATAACTTATAGTATTTATAAGATTCAGTATGAGGAACATCTCTAATATTTGAATGGTTATTCCCCATAATAAAATATTGGCTATAATTGTAGATTCTTTACCCACTTTCACAAAATCTCACTATGAATACACTTTTCAGCTTCTCAAAGGAAATCCAAAATATGTTCTAAAAACATTTACAAAGTCACACTATGACCTCCCTGTATATCGTGAGTTCCATAGGTTATATGTATTCTCACCATAAATATGAAATTGTTCCCTTTTTCTCATTGTTGAAGTAATTATATGATCGGCACATGGATTTACCATCCTCTGGAAAATTACCTTTTTCCAACTTAGCAGCTATGACTATGAATGCTAACAGTTCTTCAACAAAATGCATACTTGTCAGTCTCATCCCATAGATCATATTCAAAAAATACTTCTTATATATCTTCACTATCAATACTCACATAAACTCTATGGTATTCAACCTCCTAATTATAATCAGTGATACTATAAGAATAATGGTTTTCTCTTCCTCTTCTTTTTCATTTTATTTACTTATCAAAACATCAACAAAAAATAGTATCACAATAATTGATTATTATTCAAAAATTTCATAACACTGGTTATCATTATATCCTATTATTTCTTAAGCTTCAATAACCAATATATATTCATTTTATACCAGTATTATATTATTTTGGGTGTTATTCCTTGAGAGTTCTCTAGTTTTAGTCAGCTCACTACTCTTAGAGTTCATTACTCAAAAAATGACTTAATTTCTCTCCATTTATTTTTCTTTTTATATATTTCTCACGAAGATTTTATTTCTCAATATTTTGAAACCTAGAAAATCATCCCTAAAATATTTGGTTCCTGATCTCATTCACTTTTTCTTATACCGTTTAATACATGGGAGTCCCCCCATGATCCTCAAATTCTTTTTGTCTCTTAAATATTTGTATCTTGTAGAATGATAGGAGTTTTATTATCATTCATTTCTCTTTCTATTGTTCCTCTCAGCCAATAGATTTTCTAGACACTTATTTTAGTATTCTTGATTTTATCATCTTCTTCAACTTGAAACAGATAGACGATATTTAAAATAACATAGCTCGCCAGATCATTAGTCACATTAGAACACTACTGTATTTTATTAAACTCAATCCCTTCTGATTGAATCATATTGACATGTGATATCGATTTATATTTCAATGTTTTTATTAAAATTTTATTATAAAGTGTTTTTTATTATGAGTGGTTCTCAATAATTGTTTTCGGAATTCCTGATTTTCTCATACTGGACTCACGCATATAATTGATGGAATGGTCTTTGTGATAATGATATGGATTCATTAAGGAAAGGTTATCAAATACTAATGTTATTTTATTTAAAAATTGAATCTTTCTAAATAGAATGATTCTATGGTTTGGTTCATACTTTATGGTTGTTTATTACATGATGAAATCATTCTCATGGAAGATAAATATAAATGGAAATAAAAAATGCATGGTTAAAGGAAAGAGAATAGGAATTTAAAAATATTTTTACCATGATGAAACTTGTTAATGGAATTTTCATAATACCTTAAAACAAAAAAAATAAATATTTGTGAAAAAATATCATAAAATTCATTTTCTTCCTCACACAACTAGTTGGTGTTATTCCACAATATTCCCTTGTCACTTTCAAAACTCCTCACCTCTATCAAACTAGTCCAAAACGTTACCAAATTTTTCATGTAGGTCTCCATGAACAAATTTGAAGAATTTATCTAAAAAATAGCTCTTCATAATTTAGACATCATTCTTTGTTCAATCATGACTATTTTATAATTATTATCATTTTGATCAAGAGAGTGTTTGTTTAAATCTTCAATAAGTACATATAGTTCTTATTACAAGTTGGGAAGGGGGTGTGATAAACATGTGGAATGATTAAATCATATTTTTTCATTGGTAGTTATTAAATTGGTAATTGAAACATAGAGGCTCTAGAGACATAAAATATGTTAAAAGTATATTCTCAATACAAATGAAGTGAAATTAAATAAAAATAACCTTTGAAAATATTTTACTTGTGTTTATCAAAGAAATATGATAAACTAAGTGTCATAAAAACGTATCATGTAGATTTAAAAATTTCCCTTTTCATACCAAATTATTTTGAAATCACCAAGATCATACCATAATGATTATTTGTAAAAATAGTCAAAATATTGGTCAAAATATTGATGTTTTTGGTGTTTTGTTCAAGCATCATTGCACACATATATATATATATAGATGAAGGTATTTATACTATATTAATATCTACATTGATTTTCTAAAGAATACCATGTCTATAAAAAAACTCGGCCTCTATCCAAGGTGGTTGACCGTCAATCTCTCCCTTCAACCCGAGTGGGAATGATAATAAAATTAGAAATTATAAAAAAATTCACAAATTGATAATTTAATTAAATAAATCTCTAAATATTTGAAATATTATCATCAATATAAATATTTAAATGCTTCTAATAATTTTTTTTTCATTTTCAAAATCCAGTTTATGGGTTCCCAATACCCAAACCTGTTTAACGTTTACCGGCAACCGTACAGACCATTACCCAAAATTTAAACATGATTCATCCAAATTTCAAAAATCAAATTTCAAATCCAAACCACGGCCCTCCATATGCCATGCGCCACACCTCATGTCGTGAGCCCATCATCACATGTCACCATCATTACAGGTTACCGGCGAGACCATCATATCGTCGTCATCAGAGCAACCTCATCGCCTCAGCTTCAAAAAACGCCGGCGACAACCCTCCTCCACCGATATTCATTATCCAAGGATCGAAACATCACTTAAGACTTCGAAACAAGACATTGATTCCATAGAAAACGTCACCAAACATAGCATTAAGCATTCAACACCACAAAAACCCCAACATTGATCATCCACCTTCCAGCAACCATACCATCTTTTATATTTACCTATGCATTCACAGGACACACCATCAGAATAACATCATTATTATCCAGATCAGATCCATCTGAACCACGAGTCCACCGCCACCTTCAAGCCCTCACACAGCGATCAGATCCACCACCCGAACCCATGAAATAAATTTTTCATCAAAAGTAAATTTTTATGTGGTACACCTTATTTAATGAATTTAAAATCAGCTATAATCAATGAAAAATTTATTCATCACTTTTGATACAAGTTTTATCAGTGTTTTAAATTTCAATTATTTGTGGTAAAAAAAGCACTGATGTTGTATGTTTCATTAAAAGATGGTGAATTTTATCAATGAGGAAAGGAGCATGGTAAAATCCACTTTAATTGACACAAAAAGAAATACTAATAAAGTGGTCCCATTATCAACATTCTTTTGACACTGATAAATATTTCCTTTTATCAGTGTTTTTTAGTGAGTATCATTAGAATTTTTTTCAACACTAGAAATAACAATAATAAGAGCTAAGCTGCTCAAGTGTACTACTGGAATTTACAGCCCAATTCAACAAAAAATATTGAATTAAATTTTAATTAAATTTACATAAAAACCAATTAAAAACATTAAAATTCTTAGTAAATTATCTATGTTGCAACTATAATTAAGATAAAAGGATATGAATGAAGAAAAGAAATTCATATTTGACATTTGATACTTTCATTTCACTCAAAATAGTCAGGAAATTAGCATTGGATTTTTGAATGAAGGATGCGATATCAAACTAGAATCACTCTCTGTAATAATGTAAATCATCTTCTAGAATATAGAATCTAATAAATTCTTCATTAACAACCACCATTGATCCTATATTTTCCTAAAGGAGTAATCTACTTTAACCTTTCCTTTCAACCTTGAGCACCCAACATGTGGTGTAAAAATAAAGGAAGAACATGACCCACCATGAAATTGTTTTCTGGATGTTCCATAACTCATTCCATTAAGAGACCGATTTTGTTTCATCCCTAAAACTAGTCCAATTTCATTGTTTTGGGAAACTAATGATGATTGTACATGGTTCTCATCACAAGACTCTTGAATTTTTGCCTTTAAATATTATTGGTATCATGCGAATAATGTAAGAGTTAATGTATGGGGAATTAAAAAATTTACCATGAGATCGACATCATAAAATTGGCTTCAGAGAAGCACCACCTAAATATAAACTTGAGAATCCTGTTTGAATTAAATAATTAGGATAAATAAAAATTGAAATGATACCTCATATTATTTTGATCCGATGTGTGTTTCTTTGACTTATGGATATCATCAGTTAATGGAACCAAATTTAGATCCCATTAAATCATCTAAAAATTATTCAAAAACATTCTCAATCACTGAACTTAAAAATAAGGGGGCTCCCAAGGAGAATCTAGGGGGACTTCCATGTCGAAATGATTATGTTAGAACCATTTCTTTGATCTGGGAAGGTGTTCTTGGATCACAGTGATCAAAATATCACTTTCTCTCAGTGATGCTTAATATAGATGCGAGAGATGCTCTCAAAATCATGGAATTAATAGTTCCTTGAATTATGGTTTGTTTTTAACTTATTAGACCAGATTAACTTATAAAAAATGCTTTATGTCCCGTTTTTAAATTAACCCTTCAAGATTAAACCATATTCAACACTTATGACCGTGTGAATGTGTCACAAGCTACATAAATCATTGATATTATATTTTTAACAATAATATATGTCAATTGATAAAATACAAGCCATTTACATAATCTATATTGCCTATATAATATTTAATGAACCTTGAATAAATATTCATTTTAAAAAATATTTTTCTATTGTATTCACTTAAAACCTGTGAATACCTAGATTAAATAAATTTAACACTTGTTATTATAAAGTTTAATAAAAAATAATTTATTTATTTCTTACGATTGTTCAACATATAACATAACCAGACCCCCACCATGTGGCCTACCATGTCTTCAACTCCAATTTATTAGAATTTTACAAACATTATAATACACTTTTTTATGTGACACTCATGGCCCCTATCCTAATTGAAGTGAGTCATAATCATAGACCAAGTGTAACATCTAATAACACACCATCACTTTTTTGTATGTAAGGTTCATTCATAGAAATAAAAATATATTATGAGAATTCTCTGGGTAAAAGAATCTATTTATCTCAATATATCCCAAAAAACAATATACATTACTTATATCACCATCCTTACATGCTTTCATTATTCTTTTAATGACTATTCTGGACATAAATAACTTCCTCTACTATGTTCATGGATTTAATAATGGTACTTCCATCCTGATCAACAGGTCGTGAGATATCTCTTCCTCTACATAGAAGTGATGAGCTAGGTCTTGATTATTCAATCAATGCCATACCACCAATGACACACCTCAAAAAAGACAACTAACCACAAACATAAGTGTTATTGTGTCCGTCATGCATCATGGTATGTGGTCCAATGGTACACATTGATAATGACCACAAGTAGTGAGACAAATACCCATGTTTGCAGATAGGAACATCCAATGACACTCAAAACATATGGTGTTCCTATTGGTGAGTCACTAGTCATGATCGAGCTCTACTCGAGATCACAAAGTGAGAATTTATGAGAATAAGTCTCTTTTATTATGATCCCCCAACTCTGAATAGTTAGAGATAATTTTTGGCACATATTTATGATGTATCTTGACTATAGAATTATATTTCGGATTACTATTATATTATCTAGAGGTTATCATTATTGCTAGGAACTATTATAACCTTTTGAAGAAACATGTAATCCATGGACATTACCTTGTACGATGTATGTTAAAGAGTAACAACTATATTATAGTAATATTACATCATGTATAACTCCTAAAATAAAAGACATGGTAGTAAAAAATTATTGATCAAGTTGGGTCTAGGGAACCCACATTTAAATCACCCCCACATGCACTAGATCCACCATGATAATTAACAACCTATTATCTCTCACATGATAAGATCATTCTTTTACTAAATAATGGATTTAATCATGAGTCATTCAATGTTTTTTTACATAGAAACTCTGTTATTTGCAACCACACATCCTTTAGTAAAACTCCTTAAAGTGATTATATCCCTAAGCATATTCTTTTCACATTATAATAACATTGACTTCATTGATAATACCAATGTCATGAGATTATCATAATTTAAATCAGGATAATGATTTAGTTTCATAGTACAATTCCAATAACTATAAAAAATTATTGCGGATTTTATAAGACATCTTTAGCGGCGAGAAAGTCCATAAAATAATTAACTTTTGTAGATCTGGATACCACTAGTTCCAATGAGCTTCTGTTTCTCATTTAATTAGCCTAAATATGAGACAAGATCAAATTGGTCTATAAGATAACTATTTTTGGTCCCCTTGATAACTATTTATACTTCCTCTCTAATTTCCACGTAAAAATACCTTGAACTATATCAATAACTATTGGTTATTTCGTACTATTTGACATGTTTTTTTCCTAGATTTATTTTTTATAATTTATTACCATAATGTATGTGTTGGTAGTATTATATCTAGTACATAGATTTTTATATGTGCTAAATCCATTTATAAAAAATGTGGAGTTACATTTACTATATTAATATCCTTCTATGTATTATAAATGTCTTCTTGGAGATATTTGATCCATATATCATTGGAAATAATTACCTCTAAAATTGTTCCAACTTATATTTTTCAATACCTTGTCTGTATATGTACTTTAACTTTGTCCAATCAACCCATAGATCTACCTTAGTAGATCATTTCCCATAGAACATATGTTACTACTTTAAGTCATTCTATGGATAGTAACATTCAGCCTTGTATTAATTTATAATAAGATTTACAATTGCTTTCCATATGTTATCAAACATATTTGTATGGAAAAAAATGGTGCTCTCCCAAATATCTTATAAAAACATGAAATTCTTTCACTCCAAATGAATATTCATTGAACATGACACATTCATTAATACAAAAATTATTCTCTACAACATTCATTCCTTATTTTCATTATATGGTGTCACCAACCATTTTTTGTTGTATTGTATTGAAACGTTCTTAAGAAGGTGGTACAAACATCTAATGCCCAATATATTGACCATAAAAACATTCTATGACAAGTTTATTTCTAAATGATTTATGTATGATGACATGGTATAACCAATTTAGGCTCACTAATATCATTGTTTTACTACCCATATATAGTTCTTCTTGAATAAACACAATTTGAATTACATCAATCTTAGAAACTACAAAAACATTAAGCTGAATTTTGGTACATATAATCCATATTTTAATTCTTATAAACTTTTCAATAAGATTCCTTTACTTCATACATGTAGGAATAATAATTATTTTTCATAATGAAGAATATATTAGTTAACTCAGTGACAAGAAAACCATATCTCTTGGTTTTATACATTCCTAATCAGTATGTATATCTATAAAATTCATTTCACATGAGATCTTGTAGAAATTGTTATCATGCCAACTACTTATGAATCTCAAGACTTAACAAAATCCATGTATACCTTTCTCCCACTATCTCAAATTTATATGTCTGTCCTTTTATATAAATATAATTTATCACTTGACTATAAAATTTAAATATTTTGGATTTATGAAATATCCAAAAAAAACATTAGGATATACAACTAAGATGCACTTTGTTTTATTCTTAATTAAAGTTTGTTTATCGACTATGTTGTATCAAAATATTTTCATCTAAACACTTGAATTTTGAATGAATGGTTTTCTTTCATATTTTATCATTTATGATATACATTTTTCATTATAGTTGGTATATGGTTTTGGGTTAATGATACTATTTATAATGAATGTATTGAAAGAAAATTAGAATACATTTAAAACATAAAAGAATCATCCTTGATCCTCCTTTTACTTACCCCATAGATCTGATGTGTATAAGGAAATGTGAGTTTAGGAATTACTTCAATATACACATTAATGATCAATAAATTATTGTAGGACTCATCATTGTTCCTCTATGTACTAACATCATGGATCTGATGGGTATAAGTAAATGTGAGTTTAGGGATAAATCCACACAAAATTCTCATTATCAATCAATGATCAGTTAAGATATTATTGGACTCCCCAGCCCAAATCACCTCATACCTTCTAACAAAGCATATCACTTACATCACATTTAACATCATCAAATTTATTAATGAAATCTCATAAATTATATTAATTTACTATAATAATTTAGTTAGAATAGTTTATATGGTCAAGTTTATGTAACTCTTTAATCCTTTTGGCAAACCTTTATTTCAATATGTTTCTTTGTCTAAAACTTAATAATTAATTTTTTCAATAAATCATAGATTTTTAGCTATAACGATTCAAAATATTGTATTGGGCGAATCATTAACAACTACATTTTTTACCTAAAAAAATATTTTTTTACAAAAAAAGGTATAAATCTTATATTTTATATTCATCATTTATTACTAACAATTCAACTATTAATGAACTATTAGTTTACTATAAAACACTACAAAAAACATTAATTCCAAAATGAAAAAATTTATTAATATATCTAGTTGAAAAATGAGATAACTGTTTTGGTAATACACAATATGAAATTATAGTTCAAAAGGAATAAATCCACTTAGAAAACAGAGGTTGTGCTCTTCTCACAGTTGACATAGGAATCACATTTTCTGTAGTTCATTTCAATTTAACTTCCAATGAACTTTTCTTTCCACATAAAAAACAAATATATTCATGACCAATTTTTCCATATTTACATTTAGTTTCTTAGAAGGATGTTGCAATGGTTCCTTTTGAATCACACATTCTATTGGCCTTTTCTCCATGGATTTATAATTTTTCCCCGTAGTAACAAATTGTTTATCTTTTTTTATGTTATTACTTTTTGGTGAACCTAAAAAAAGATATTCAAATAATTTATCTATTTTTTAAATGAGACTATATTATCTAGGTGATAAGAATAATAGAATTATATGTATTGAAGGTTCATGATTCAACTTGAATCCTAATACTATTAATTGATCAATGTGTAATATCATCTAGAGTATATGGGGACAAATAATGTTTTTATATTTTAATCTACACCTAATAAGTGTAACCATAATCACCTTTATTTATTACATCAATTTCTCCTCATCAACTCTCATGGATAGTAAAACATAGTATAACCAACCATTTCTTCATGTTACTTTCACAACTCATCAGAATTTTATTATAATATTATGATGATAACATCAAATTCATCTCCATGAGTCTCCTGTTTTCTTCCTTTTCACCCACACTTACTTCTTGATGGGGATCATCGTATAGTTCAACTCAACCACATTTAATTTCCTTTCATACCATAGTATTATGTGCAGTTTCCTATACCACTCTTTGAAAATTGTTCCGGTTAGGAATATATTTGATGTCCAATATTTATCATAGTGTTTCTTGGTGGGATGAATCCATTTATTAAAGGGAGAAACGGTAATTAATTGAGAGATTTTATAAACATCAATAGATGAATTTTTCTCAAAAATAATTTAGTGTTTTTTAAAATATTAATGGTGTTATGAAAAGAATTTTGACCTCTTTAATTAGAGATATGGGATTGGTGTCTATAGAAATGGATGTTGTGATTTTTTGTTGTGATGTTCCCCAATATATTGTCCCTTGAGAGAAAAAAGGGCTTTATGATTTTTTTTGGTTTCATGTATTTCTTGTTTATGGTGGTTAAAAAAGAACGAATGGTGGATATTCAATGTGGTGGGATATAATTTTTTTAGAAATAAGTGAGGCACATTGAAAAGGAGTACAAATGATTCCAATAGTAATTGAAGTGTATGTGTTGCGGAAAAAAACATGATATGGTTCAAAAAGATCCATACAATGGAAGGAAACCATGAGTTATAGACATTATGGAGATATATGGTCATTGGTGTAAGGTGTGGGTGCCATGATTTATAGATCAGGGATAAGAAATGTAATAGGCATCATAATAGTAGGTGATTTTTGATGCATGTTTTGATGAAGATCTTAGATGATGTGGCATTTTTTCATTGAATGGTGAAGTTTTTCATAGATAGATCTCTGAGGGTGATGTACCATTATGGAAGGGTGGAATTTTCCATTATTATGATTTTCATAGAGGTGATAGAATCGTATCAGGGTGGGGTTTTCATACAATTTACTCTAAAATATTTTAAAAATTCATGTTTTATAATTTAATTGAATTTTTACTCTGATTATTAATCGATTTTTTGAAGTTAGCCTATGTTTTTTAATCCTTTTCATTAGATGGTTTTACACATTACAAAATCGATGTTCTTTTCTACTATTTTTCGATTCAATTATTTCATTCAGTTTATCATATTTCCATCATAAGTTAGTTTCATCTTAGGATCAGGAATATCCACCAACAATGGATCAGTGGAACATGAAAAAGGCATAATGATTAACAATACTTAAAAGAATATGGTAAAGGTGTGTATTTAATACTTATGTTAATATGGATTCATCCTAATTTTGTTATTCCTCATATGATTCAAACCCCAACGTCTAGGATATAGATAGTTTGGACGTCCAATTTTGGCATGCCTCATGTGGGGTTCCTATAGGTGGGAAATTCCTCAATGTCTCCAATAATCAGGATCAACTGGTGAGAACTTAATGGGAATAATCCCCAATCCTTATGATCCCCTAACAACTAATATTCAGACATAATTTTTGTCACATCAATATGATGTATCTTTAACATTGGACATATTTTTATGATACTTTCATAGTATCTCACAGTTAACATTATAGCAGGGAACTGTTATAAATTATTGACACAATAAGTTTTCCATGGATATTACCATGTAAGAAGTGTACGTATAAGTAACAAAACTATTATAGTAAGATAAAATCATGAATAACTATTTGTATACATGATATAGTAATAAACAATTACTACACAAGTTGGGTCTTGGGAACTAGATTTTTTAAAAAACAAAACATCTTAGAAATATTTTATAATTATATAAAACTAGTAATTTTATGTAATTAACTAATATTTCATTATTATTTATTTATACTAATGAAAAATCAGTAAATTATAATGAAAAATATTTACTCAAATTTATTTGGTATGTTCATTCATGAAACTGCTATCAATTTTGTAGTGAACATGAAACCACATCTATGCTCAACCAACATGGTGACCTAAGTCATGATCCATTATAAAAAAATAGTACATATATATCAATATAGAAAAATGTTTTTGGAAGGATAATTGGATATAAATAATTGTTAATAAAAGGAAACCAAGATAAATATTTTCTTCAAATAACTTAAGAACAAAATATATAAAGAATTATTTGTTTTCATGGATCAGTGTATTTTTAACCAATCTCCTAGAAATAAATACATTAATAAAACTAGTAGTATTGATGTGTTTATGTTATAAATTTACTATTTAAATGATAACAACTCATAAGATGCATCCTTGTTGGTATTAATAAATAACTTCCATTACTTGTGATATACACCATCATACACTCTTTCATGCATCCATTGAATACATAAAGCTGTGTCATTACACTCATTACATATTATAAATTTAATGTCTCCCTATATAATACCTATGTTTTTCATAGTCCATGAGGATTAATTTGAACAAGACACATAAAAATGAAAAAACATCATGAAATAAAAGACAAAATAAATTTTTATTATATTAATAATTATACTCGCATTTTTTCAATCAAACATCGAGGTATAATAAATTACTATTAACAATATTTGGTTGCTAGAAACTTATTTCATATAATATAGAAGAATATTATTCAAATATTTATAATTTATGCGAAGGGACTCTATGTCACATGTAATCTACAAAAGTATATATTTGTAAATATTGTAATCATCAATAGTAGGCACCCCAAACTCATTAAATGGGGTGATAGTATTAATTCCCCTAATGCCAATACATATACAATATTTATATTTATAACTATTTTTCTAATATTTTTATATATTTGATAAATTGGCACACACCAACCATTGTGTGTGGTAAATGAAATTTAATTTTCCTAGTGAAGCATTGTGGCTAACTGGGGTTGTTTCATTTGAGGAGCTTCTCACATTGTTCACTTACTTCTTATAAATCACCCAAACTATTTTTTTTGTTATTTAAAATTTTTTATATAAAAAAAATAATAAAATTGTTTTGATTACATTTATAATGAAATTTAATATGTATATTTAATCTGACATTCAAATCTAAATAGAATGGGTAAAGAAGAAATGAATTGGCATTGGGTTTTGGTTTAAGGTCCAATCATTATTCTCCATTTATTTTCGATTTTGGTTTCATAATCCAAACACGAAATGTCATGTATAAATTATTATTATTTATTTAGAAATTGTGAAATCTTTGAGAGCCTAAGAGATCTTAATTCTACCTCCTCTTATAATCAATGTTGACGCAACACCTTGGTCTAGGGTGTCATATCTCCCAAGACCAACCTCTATCGAGGTTGTTTCATCCATTAATAATATCAACTCTTACGTATGAAGTGTTTACCAATGGAGATAGGGGAATAGAATAAAAAAATAATAGAAGTATATTTAGTTTCATTTCATTAATGGACAGTAACCAAAGTAGTGACATACACCTCACCATGCAAGCCACAAAAAATCTACAATAAAATATAAATACACTTTAAGGAAAATTAATGAACACTTTGACCTCCCCCCTGGCCCAAGCATTAGGTTAAGCCTCTCATTCCCATGAGTAAGAGTTCACTTGGTGGAGTGGATAGAAGAGAAGAAGATGAAATAGAACAAAAAAAATACATTTATAAATAATGGGATTATAAAATAAAATAATAAAATAAAAATAGAATTGGGATTATGGGTAAAGAGAGATAGAAATAAAAATAAAATAGAATGAGGAAGAAAATTAATAAATTAATAAATTAAAATAAATAAAATTTATATAATTAATAAATAATGTTAAAATAATAATAATTAAATTATTATTATTATTAATTATATTGCTAATTATAATCATAATACTAATTAAAATAACAATACTAATTATAATAATAATCATTCTAATAATAATAATAGTAATAGTAATTATTATAATAATAATTATTTTTATTAAAAGAAGAATAAAATTAAAAGGGGAAGAAGAAGTGGATAAATTATAGAATGGAGAAACAATTTAAATTAAAAATGCCTCGATAATTTATTTATTAAATGGGAATTTACAATTTAAAATAAAAAACTAAATTAAAAAATTAATTAAATTAATGAAAAAAAAATGACGAAGAAGGGGGAGGAGAATAATTGCATTATTAGAAGTCAAGCCCTCAACATGGAGAGATCTCCCTTCATAGTGGTGTCAACCCGTGCTTTCCTTGGAGGGAAGAGCCTCTTTTATATAGGAAGTGGAGGGACATGGGTCTTCATCCTCCTCTTTAATGCCACTATGAATGGGGGATCTTCTCCAAGGAAGACCCTTGTGGGATGGATGGATTTAGGGATGTGCCCTCAATAGCAGTGAATGGGGGCTAGAAGTGGTTCCATGTGGATGGGGCAGTGGGCTTCATGGATAATGGCAGTTGCAAGTCCTTACATGGGTTTTTTAGGTAGGGTAGTGGAGAACCAGTGATGATAAGCTTCTCTTTATCCTCCAAGCATCAAAATGTATTATGGAGGCTCTGTATCTTGCATGGAGGATCATCCCGAGCACTGGAGGTGACGGGGTGGAAACTTTTGAGGAGTTACATTGGGTGGTGATGCTAGGAGGTGATGTCATTGCAGCAACAGTGGTGTGGTGTGGTTGAAAGAGGTAGAGGAGGAGTGGTGGAGGGCAGTTGATTGCAGCCATGTTTCTTATCTCACATTGAAATGCATGTGGAATGGGTGAATCTTTATATGCCTCATGGTGGATTCTTCAACATAGAATCTTACACTTGGGATGGGATCACGGCTTCACTCGCACCCACATGCATGTGGGATACACATTCACATGACTCACGCTCGGGCCTTCGGAGTCACTCTTTACCCACGGGGCCTGACCACATATTGTTTGTGCACAAGCCTAACCGCCCATGCAACCTTGCCCAACTGTTGGATCTCTCGAGGAATGCATGGCTGGTTGGCCCCCTATGGGATTCCTATAAGGCATGTGGGTCCATGGTTGAGAGCCATCCCAAATAAGATATTTTTTGGACAAAACACATAGAATGAGTTGGAAAAATACTAACAAATTTCATAAAATTTTCTAATGATTTATAGATAAAAATCCAAATAAAAAAATAATGTTTATTTCAATCATTTAAGTCCACTTCAATTAATCAATGAAAATTACCCATAATTTACTAAATCAATGAAAATCATGGATTTTAACATTGAAAACATCAAAAATGATTGGAATTTTATAAAAAATATTCACATAATTTCTCTTTATGAAATATCCCGACACTTAATCCATTATTTTCATTGAGCATAGAATATTAACAAGGAGTTCAATAAGTCACCAATGTTATCAGTATTTATATTTTAGAGTAATAAAATCAAGTTATTATCAATTTTAAATCAATCTTTCTAAATTCACATAAAATATTAAATCAATTTTACAATTTTTAGTGAAACTTGTAAATCCAAAAAATATCCTTTCTGGATTTGAAAATGATAAAAATTCTCTTCTATTTAATTAAAGTTTTTTAATTTATAATTATTTAACATTCAAATCATGATTTACCACTCTTATAAATTTTTTCACTCATCATTCATGATAAAAAAATAAATTATATTTATACTCATATCATGAGATCATACTTCTTATCCATAGGCTTGTCAATTAAAAATCTTCTCTACTTTGTAATGGCAAAATCACATAAAATCATGAGGGCATGAAATTAAAGGTTAAAATGACTCTGAAGCTTAAGTATGGTTGGAATTGATGTTTTAAAATTAATGCTTAAAGAATAGTTTTATCTCATAAAAAATGGAATGATATAAAAATTAAAATATCAATGAAATTCTCTTATTCAAACTGTAACAAAGCCCACTTACCTAAAACTCAAAGAAAAAATCATTACCAGTTTAAGAATAATGAATTATTTTTCCACCCACGTCAAATATTATAAATATTATAATTGTTTTTGAAAGAACCTATTTTTTTCTTTTTCAAAAGATATGATTTGAATAAACCTCACATCCACCACCTAATGACATATAACAAAAATTATCAATATAGTAATGGTGATTTTTGGTAATCCGAAATCACAACCCATTTTCTCATTTTTTTTGCTTCTTTTTGTCATTTCCCATTTTTTTAAATCTAGGAGGGGAAAACAATGAAATGGGAATAAATCAAAAGACTTAATTTGTTACCCCCAAAATACCTGAACACATTTCCCTTATAATGTATATCATCGCATTAACCATAAATTACTTCACCCCCACATTTCAACATTAAAATATCTTTCAATTTCTAAGAGGGTAGGAATAGATAAAAATTTCTTGAACATGGCTCATTACTATAATGGTTTTTCATGGTCTCTATGGGATAAATAATGATTTATGTAAAGGTTTTTTTAAGGATAATTGGATAATAAATATTTGGCTGAATCATTTTAAATGTGTTTTCTTGTAGTAACATATTTGATAAGTTGAAATGTATGTTCTAGTAGGTGGCATATCCGAAGATCACTCAAGAATAAATAGGAAGTACATGGTATAGAAATACTCTCCTGAATAGACATATGATATTGAACAATCACTCAACGAATTATTAATAATCACAAATCAATTCACATGAATTTTAGAAATTCCGATCATATAAAATGGTTGGGAAATTTCATTTATATGAATCTGTCAATCCTCTTAAATTATCAGTTCTCATTTTAATACTCATTGTTTAAAATAATCTTCCAATTTTTAATGTTAATCATTCAATTTCAGTAACATTAAAATATAAAACATGGAATCATATGATTTTTAATAAACTCATGTATCCTATACAAGTCAAGTAAAACTTAAGTTCATGTGTGGTCATGCAATTTCATGTTTAAATCCAAAAAAACGATTTGGAAAATAATTACATGGAGTTTAAAGATAAAACAACTGAAAAGTTAACACACTTTCCCATGAATCTTGGTCCTCTTATTTCACTCTTTGAATCTGAATTCTTCCATTACCAACCTACACACTAAAATAACTCAATTAAATTAAGGGATCATATCATTAATGCTCAAAAATATAAGATAGAGTGGGTCACATTTTATTAAAATCCTATAAAAATAAATTTAAATTGAAATTACAATATATAATTTAAATGGATAAGTCTTTCTATGATCCCCCAAGTGGGCCCTAAATTTTTACTAAATCCATATGGAAGTTCCAGAAGTTATCCAAAATTAGATGGTTGATGAATCTTCTTTGATTTGAACCACCATATGCAGATTTTCCTAACTTTTTCTTCATCCTTTTGGTTAAGGAATAATCCATGGATAGAGTATACGAGATCCCCCCACCCCCACACAAAATTAAGTATATCATTCAAGGAGGGGTAGGATGATGTATGAATCATCCTCCTCCTGGTTTGCTACTTGTGCAACCTCTTATTGTTCTTATAGTTTTGGCTTCTCATAGTCTAGATGAATTAAAAAATCAAAGGGGAAGAAAAAGATATTTCTACTTGAATTTTTTTTTAATTTTAAATAATAAATATCTCCAATTTAATATGAGTATACCCTTTTCTGATTACCTCAGTCTTAGCTACATGGATCTCTTGATGGTGCTTCTTAAATGAGTGTTCATTGAAATCAAGGAGCTCTATGTGTTCCATAGCATATGCATTTCTAGTTTCCTCATCTTCCTCAAAGTCATGTAAAGTAGTGACCAAATCTGAAAATTCAAATCTATATGGATTGATACACATTTTAGATTGAATAAAATAATAAATGAATGTGTTCAAAGAAAGATCATCTCACTGATATGTTTTGTTTCAATAACTTCCTCAATGGTGTGTGCCTCTTGGATTTAGATGGTGGTAAAAGGTGGTGAGTAGTCAGGATCCTATATCTTTTAATCAATTTCCGTCATTGGGATGGCTTACTCCTCTTTTATGGCTAGACAGAAATGAAATGGAACTGGCTCTTCTACTTGGTAAGTATCGGGGGGAACAAGTTGTACCTCATATTCATTCCATAAGTCTTCTAGATCTTATTATTCTCCCAATGTTACTAGGTAATTTTTCATTACCATCATTCCACACTATCTCATTATGGCCTTTTTGGATATGGATTTCATATAGTTGGGATGTAAATACTCCTCAATCTTGGCATCGACCTCTTTGTTGTCTTCATTGAAATTGGATAGCTCTTGAGGCACTTCCTTCTTGGTCTTTAATTTTCGATAATATATGTTGAAATTATCCACCATATCATCATGTTATTGAAATTAAATCTTGGTTTTATGCCCATTTATCATAAGCTTGGTCAGGTTAGTGAGTTCATTGAGATTTTGTTGGATATCCACTTCTTCGACAATAGGAATTTCTAGTTTTTTCACCTGATATTGATTGTTCGATGAATTGAAAAGAATTATAATTTGAAAACAACATCTAATTTTTTAGTTATTTTTATTTTAAAAGAAATAAAATCACTCTAAGATGAAAAATAGAGAAAGATAATAAAAATTACGATTGGATCCCTAGAATTGAGTCCAGTTTCGACACGAACCAGTCATGGGGTGTGGAAAAAGAAATTTAATTTTCCTAGTGCATTATAGGGGCTGTCCAAAGTCATCTCACTTGAGGAGATTCTCAGTTTTTCTACCTACTTATTCTTAATCAGCCAAACTACTTTTTTTTTGTTTTAATGCCAAAAATGAAAATGTATTTGGGGTTTTTATTACTTTTATAATGAAATGAAATAATGAAATTTTAACTAATAGGAAATTCTAAATATAATTAGTAAAGATAAATGGTATTGGATTTAGGGTTTAGTTTAAGTTTCAATCATTATAGTCTTTTAATTGTTTTATTTTGGATTGATAATGCCAACATGGAAACTCATGATTGAATTAATATTATTATTTTTAGACACTGTAGATTCATTGAGATCCTAAGAAATATTAATTCCTCCTTCACCTATAATCATTTTTGATGACACATCTTTATCTATGGTGTTTTATCTTTGAGAACCCAATTCTATTGATGTCGTTTCATCCTTTGTTTAACTAAACTCCTATGTATGATGAGTTAAGCAATGGAAAGAGGGAAAAATGATTTAAATAAAATAAAATAAATACTTTTAGTTTCATGTCATTGGTTGGTATTCACCAAATCAGAGACATTTTCATCGCCATGAATGATACTCAAATCGACCACAATCATTAAATAATCTTTAAGAAAAATTCATGAACACCTTGACCACCCCTCGGGCCAAGCCTCGTGGTCTACCTCACATTTGGTAGAGTAATAGATCACTTGGGGGATTGGATGGAAAAGAATATGAATAAATAGATTAGAATAAAATGAAGATTAAATTTAAAAAAAATTGTGATGTGAAAATAAAATAATTAAATAAAAATAGATTTGGGATGATGGGAGAGAGAGAGAGAGATAAAAATAAATTAAGAGGAAGAAAATAAGAAAATAAATAAAATAAAAATAAGAAAATTTATCTAATTAATAAAAAATATTAAAATAATAATAATAATAATACAAATGTAATAATAATTTTTTTAATACTACTACTAATAATTATTTTTATTAATATAGTTAAAATAAGAATAAAATGATGTGGATAAGAAGTATTTGATGAATAATAGAATGGAGATAAAATTTAAATTAAAAATTCATGAACTATTTATTTATTTAAAGGAATTTTACAATTAAAAATAAAAACATCAACATAAGAAAAAAAATTAAATAAAAGAAAAAATGAAGAAGAAGGGGGGAGAAGAAGAAGTGTAGTAGGGTGGTAGACCCTCAGCTTGGGGACATCTCACATTATAGTGGTGTTGACTCATGCCTTCTAAGGAGAGAATCACCTCCTTTATATAGGCAGAGGAGGGAGAGGGGTCTTCATCCTCCTCTTCAATGTCCCCCATAAATGGCGTAGCTTCTCCTAGGAAGACCCACAAGAAATGGATCCATGTAAAGAATCACCCTCATTAGCAGTGAATGGGGGATTGATGCGGCTTTATGTGGATAGGGCAGTAGGCCTGCATGGATAAAGGTGGTAGCAGAGAGTGGCATAGGGTGCTTACATGGGCCATGTGGTAGGGCAATGAAGAACATGTTGTTGACAGCTCCTCTTTCTCCTTCAACCATCACAATGGCTGAAGGAGGCTCGATAACATTAATGTAGGGTCATCCCGGGCACTGGATGTGATGACATAGATATTTTTGGTGAGTTACCGTGGGTGGTGATTCTTGGTGATGATGCCACTGTGGCGATGGTGTTGTAGGGTGGTTGACCTGGGCGGAGAGCCGAGGTAGAGGCAGAGTAGTGGAGTATGGCAGAGTGTGGTGACGTGTGACGATGATGATTGTCCTACATACAAATTCATATTGAATGGGAAAGGCATTATAAGTCTTAGTGTGGACTCCTTAGCTCATAATATTTCACAGGGAATGTGATCCTAGGTTTACTCTTTCCCATGTATATTTAGGTCCCACATACATGTGACCCGCAATTGAGCCATCAGGAATACTATACACCCACGATCAATACATAGGCATGACCCCCCTCGGTGCTCCCCATATCATTTGTGGGATCTCCTAAGGCTTGTGTGACTAGGTGGCCCCCTCTAGGCTACTTATGAGGTGCATTGGTCCTTGTATAATGGATATCCCAGCTATGTATTTTTTTTGGATAAAATACATGGAATGATTTAGAAAAATCCAAACAAAGTTAAAAAAAAAATATTTATTGATAAAAATCCAAATTAAAAAATAAACCATATTTCAAAAAATTTACCCCACATTCATTTCATATTCCAAATTACCTATAATATAAATACTCATTGAAAATAATGGCTTTTAACATTGAAAAACATTAAAAAATGACTGGAATTTGATTAAACAGATGCACATAATTTGGTTCTACCATAAATTGGTGAAATAAATAATGAAAATATATAGTTTTTTATAATTATGAAACTAATGAAGGTAAACCTCTAGTTACACTAGATGGTGGAGTGAAAAAATGATCATCAATCATAGATGCATCATATGGTGGACAATAAACATCAGTTTTGGAATTTCATGGCTTCTAATGATCTCCAACATAATTTATTCACATAGATCCATTGAATGGGATAGTAGTAAATATGTGCTCCAAGATACAGATATTCTAAGGTCTCAATTTTTTAACTTCGTCATGTTCTAAAATTACAAACCAGCTGGAACATACTAAATGAGTAAAATAAAAATGAAAAATTATAAGAATTATAACCTCAAAAAATAAAAAAAAATAGAATAGTATATATATAAATTTTTAATAACCTAGTTAATGATGAATTATACTACAAAATCTTGTATCGTTGACATTAATGAATTTGAAAAACTTATATGATGTATGTAATATTATAATTTAATCATTTATACATTAGAAACAAAAAATGCATGATGGTTTAACAGTGTAATACAGTGACATTAACAAAAATATATCCAATTTTGTTAATATTGATTATCTATATTGTTATCAACCTCAATTTATAATGCCACTTATTCATTCTCAACCACCCACATGAGTTATACTTTTATCATCCTTGACCTGGTCAGTCTAAAAAATCTAATCTATAGAGCCACAAGAACTTATATAGGCCTCCTTTACAATAAGGCTTCTAATTAGAAGTGATATAATATCAATACTATAGGGAGAATTTAACCATATAAATATAACAATAAATATCACTGGGAATATAAATAAATCATCATAAAAATGATCAACATAATATGAAAATTAGAGTGGTATTTAAACCATATGTAAATAACAATTTCATTCTATATGAAAATATGATACACTATAATATCATGAAATACCTGCATGATGAGAAGGATCATCAAAATGGATGATCATATTCAAAAAAGATCTAGAATATACTAAATGATGGAGGCATGAAAAAAAATATACACCCAAGGCCCCGCCTAGTCCCATCTCC
This sequence comes from Viscum album, assembly GCA_963277665.1. Classification (NCBI taxonomy): domain Eukaryota; kingdom Viridiplantae; phylum Streptophyta; class Magnoliopsida; order Santalales; family Viscaceae; genus Viscum; species Viscum album. The sequence goes on along the minus strand of OY728164.1, from coordinate 587,771,371 downwards.
CAGTGCCCCCATGCATCACAACTCTCCTATAAATAGAAGATCCCATTTCCTCACTTATATCTCAGACCAAGAATTTGGTATAACCATTAAGGTGCATGTGCAGGGTATAAGAAATATACTTAGAAGTCCACCACTAATTTTTACCTTGAATAACTCTAGAAATATATGGTTTCATGCAAAATATAATATGATGAGAAAATAACCACAAACATATCAAACTTTTGAATCATACATTACTAAAAAACCTCCCATATGAATGTGAAAACATTCCCTGTCTAATACTGAAATGGGATGGTATTCCTATAGTATCATCTCAAAAAAGATAATTCATGGGTTAACAATATGTAGCATCAATGTAATAGGTGAATGTGATATCACCATCAACATTGACTATTGGTTGATGTGTTATAACCACTCTTCTAAAACTAATAGGTGAATGGTTAATCAACATAATCACATAAATAAGGGTGAACAAGCTATCATTATAAATAATTTGGGTTTTTTTGATGGGTAACATGTTCAGTGAAAATTCCTGCATAAATGTATTTTTTTACGATGCATAAATTACTTTGTCAGATAAATTATTTTCTAAAATTTATTTGGATTCATTCAAAATATTTTATTTCCAGGAATGCGCTAATGGTGGTGGTAAGTAATTAGTTGTGATATATTCCACATGTTTACCACAAATACTTTTCTTCAAATGAATATTTAGGATAAAACATGTTTTTCATCTTGAATAATTATTGGAGAAAAAAATATTTATCTCACCATAAATAGTTTATGTGTAATATTTTCTCATGATATTTGTATTAGTTGATCCCAATTAGGTCATCAATATTGGGTAAAACAATATGGTAGGAATATTTTTAAATGGATTGAAATATCTATCACAAACACTTTATGTATGATATGGAAGAAAATTTATGGTGGGAAGTATTGGTGATGGAATCTATCACAAATAGATATTTTTGTGACAGATAATTGAATTGTAAAGAGTCAATAACATGTATTCTAATTTATGAATAGTTTCATATGACTTCTCATCCTCCTCATCCCAAAGCTCTTTCCCATTTCGTCTTTAATTCATTGTAATTAAATATCAATTTTAAAGGATTTTGGATTGTAATGTATTATAAATATTTAGACATTCTTTTAAATTTTCATGGATTGAAATACATTGTCTATAATTTAAACTATCCTTTAAAGGTCTCTATATTGAAATCATGTTTTTTTATTTATACTATAGTTAGAGGATAAAAATTTCAATAACAATAAAAAATTTGGTTTGATGGAAAATTTTTAAACCATTTTACGCAGTTTTTAGTTCCCTTTAATTTATTATTTTTCTTATATAATTTATTCGGTAATTTAATATATTATAATTTATTTAAAATTTCATATAATGTTGTTAATTTTTTTTCTATGTTTTTATTAGTACAATTTAATAAATTTTTAATATTATTAATTAATATTATTATTATTTTTATAGATAATAATTTGTATAAATGTAATTTATTTTTTATAAATTAGTATAAATTTTTTTCAATAATTTAGAAAAATATGATTTTATAATAAAAAGAATAATATAAAATAATAAATTTTTCTTATAATCAGGAAAAACTAATAAACTTATAATTGATTTAGTAAAAATAAATTATAAATAAAAATAGATAGTAATTAATTGTTATTAATTTTTATAAATTATTAAAATTAATTTAAAATAGTAATGGATTGGTATAATTATAAGAAAAAAATAAAAATATAATTTTTTTACTATTAAAAAATGAATATTTATTTATTATTATAAATTTTTAATGAAATGATAAATTTTTTTTAAATAAATAAAAAAGGAAAAATATATTAGAGTAATACTAATTAGTGATTTAAAAACTAAAAAAAATTAATGATTATTATTAAGTTAATTTAATTAATAGTTTAATTTTTTAAAAAAAATTAAAAAATAATATATAAATTAATATTTTCAAAACTAATATATGAAGCTATAACTTGATATTGATTTTATTATAAATTAATAAAATTTATTTATCAATTTACAAAAAAAATATTATTATAAAACTATAAAATGTTAGAAAATATATTATTCAATTATATTAATAACTTATTTATTCCTTTTGAAACATCCTAACCCTAGGGATCCAAATGAGAACTAAATTTATTTCATATAATAGGGTGACACCATTCTTTCATATGCAACCATGATCTCATGTTTCTTCCAATGCCTTGTTTTGAAGGGAAAGTGTAATTCCTAAAACATGTGTATGCTTACTAAAAATGATATATTATGCTTAATAGATTATTATTGAAACAACTTTGCACCCATATTTTTATGTTGGATTATCCCAGGGGAAAACACCACACACTGGAATAATTAGAACCATTATAAAATTTTTCTCAGGTCATTTGTTGGTGTAAAGTTATTATTTTATCCCTAGGGATGTCTCGAGACTCTAAAAAAAAAATTTGAGCCACATATCACATAGAAACAAACTCATTTCATAACATAATCTCCTACAATAGATATTATATTTGTTGAATTTATAAAACCATAACAATTATTATTATTATGTAGTTCACTACAAAGAGTTCTGTTGTTAAAGATGGATTTATGATGGAAAAGTTAATAAAAGAATGGGTATTAAATGTTAATATTTTCATTAAAATAATAATTAATATAAAAAAAATAAATTTATTAAATAGTAACTAATCTAATAAGACATATTGTATTTGAAAATTTATACATATTTCATAAATAATAATAATAAAACATATGATTACTAATGATTAAAAATTATTAACTGTTTGTGTAGTGAGAATACAATGATTTGTAATTTTTTGACATATTATATAATAAACCATTTTTTTTTATTTTTTCTAAAACTATAGACCCTAGAAATATATATCAGTTTTTATTTTGAGATCATGATTTAATAAATAGATATATATATCCAAATATTTTTTGTACAAATTCTATCTACATTGGGGGTATTGAATCATTTATATAGTTTGCACCATCAAATTAAAAATTTAATTCAAAATTGATAATTAATTTCCCATATTAGAAATTAAATCTTAGGAGATTGAAATATTTTGATAAAGTTGGAGTTCATATATTATATTTTTATTATTGGAAATATTATTCCTTTTTGTATTTACATTGTGAGCATAATTCAACAAAAGATTTAAATTTTTTGGTTTTAGAGCCATTATAGTTTTACAATTTAGTATATGTGGTATCTAGACCATAAATTTAGGAATAAAACCCCATAATGATAACTTGAATCCTTATTTAGAAACATGAAAATTTTATAATTTTTTGAAATTTGATGAGGAGGCCTTATATCCCAAATTCCAGATGTTACAAAATTAATGCATATAAAATCATATTTTAGAATTTAGTGTTGTTGTTTCAAAAAAATACTTTCTATAGTTAAATCATTGTTTCCAAGGTAAATATACTACAAGTAAATTTCTATTATAGGAACAATTTGATCTTTAATTTGAGTCTTAGTTGTCAGAAGATTCATGAATGTTCAAATGACAGCATATTATATTATGGTGAATGTTAGTCATTTGTTTATTTTCCAACATTTGGTAAATTAATTTACAAAGAGGATCACCAAGTAAAGTTAATATTTTTTTCCTATTAAACAATTGATATATTTTTTATATCACCTAGATTACAATGTCAATTTATGTGACGCAACACAACCTCATTGATGAATAAACATATATCTATTTATTATGTCTTTAGAATCTTAAATCTTCCATGGGATAGTGATTGATGAAAATTATATGATTAGTTTTATCCATATTTTTCTTCAGAACCTCATAAAAATTCGTTAGGTCTTTATACTAATAGTTTTTTTTTCATTTTTTGCATATGGGAGTCAATATTTTGTTTGCCTATTAATATATATTTTTAAAACATACCTACATAGATGTTAATTAGGGGACCACATATCTATTTTTAGTTAATAATTCAATGGAATCCAAATAATAATATCAATATTTATTTGAAACCATTGATTAATGAATTATTTTTATTGTAGAGTGATGGTGTAATTATATATTATGTAGTTATAGAAAATAAAATTACTGTCAAAGTTGTATTATTTTGGAAAAAAGTGGATTTACATCATATGATATGATATATGGATAGAGTACCCACGGTCTAAAATCACTTGTGTATTGCATGGGTGACAAAAAACCATGTATTCCAGTTAATGTAAGGAAAGCATTGTTTTCATTGTAATCAATGAATTTTTCTTAAAGATCATCCTTTTAAAAGAATTGAAATAATTTTACAAAAGATATAATTGAATGAAATAGACCTCCAAAACTACTATATGGGATTTGATGAAAATATATAATCTCTTCATTACCTCATATTACTTTTGGATTAAGAATAAATCAATAAAAAATTGGTAGATTTGCGAGAGATAACAATGGGATATAGAAGATTATTTTTTGGGACTTTCCATATTGGTATGATTTTTTGGTTTTTCACATGTTAAATATAATACATATTAAGAAGATCTATTTGTATAAATTGATTTATACTATTTTGGAAACCCCTGAAAAAACCAATGATACTATAAAAGTATGGTTAAATATTTCATATTTTTGCAAGCATCCCAAACTTGAGTTAGTCGAAAATGGAAAATCACATACTTCAATGAATCCAAAATCAATACATATAATTTATAAGAAAACATTTGTTATTCTATCGGTGGGATATATATTTGAGGTTACTTGATGGACAGATGTCAAATTTTTCACTCTATGACAGAAATAGTAATATTTTTTGGTTAAAAATTAATGATTGTTTCATCATAATAGAAATATTGTTTCGTATTGGTCATAGTGGGTTATAGAACTATTCAATCATGGATAGTTCAACTAAAATATTTGTATAATTTGAATTAATTAGGCATGATGAAATCGAATCTGATATAGAAATTAATTATACTGAGTAGTAATATAGAGACATTAACATTAATAAATAAGAATATAAAGATGAAAATGATGTATTATATTCCTGTTATAGTCATAATATATATATATTATATTTTTCCATAAATAAATTTTTTTGATATCTATTTTAATAATAATTCATTTCTAACATTACTTTTATGTTTTATATGGATGGAGTGGATTATGATGAGTTGTATCATTTTCTCAATGATGATGTGCTTCTCGATGAATCACCATTCGACAAGTTGGATGATGTCATTCCACCATTTTCTAGGAGGGGTTAAGACGAGCTAGCATTATGATTCTAAAAAATATTTCCGAGTAGTATCCATCCCTATATTTGGATCTATACATATATAGGTATCTTCAACTATGTTATTTATTTATATATTCCATTATTTTTTTAAAAATAGATATTTTTTAATCTATTCTTATTATCATTTTTTACATATAGATGTTGTGTTGGGACATGTGATTCTACAACATTATTTCTATGCACTATGGCTTTCATGATATTGGGTTACAATTGATGTTTAATATCATATGTTTGGTCATTTTATTATAGGTTAATAAATATTTAATATAAATTTGTTAAATTAACGAAATTGCATTAATAACTATTTATATAATTTATGGTCTCTTTTAAATGATAGATTGAGACCGTATATCAAAGTGGAATGTGGGGTTGTTTTCATAAGTGTTTTTATAAATTTCTACACAACCTTTAAAAAAGATAGGTGAATGCAAGATGTCACAAACAAATCATTGAGTCGCACGTTTAGTATTAATTGATAATATATGGTACGTAATATTGTTTATTAATTTACACATGCTTTTTATTTACGATTTATATGTCATATTTATGGGGTATTTATTTGGTCCTGATATTATAGTATTTAATGTTTACAAGAATATGTACATTGATCCTACATGGGAGAGGTTTCTAGTAGAAAACAGTTTCAAATTATGGGTAGTTTTTTTTAAAAAAAAGGGTAATACCATAGAAGTGGCACACATGAAAATAAGAAAATACATTAAACCCTATTGAATGGGGACCTGCCCCTATGCCCACTACCTAAACTCCTCCCCTCCCCTACCACCATATTTGAGTGTAGTGGAAATCAAATTATTGTTAGGGTGGTTTGAGTTTTGAAAATAATATAAAATTAAATTTTTTTACTATTTTAATTTATAATTATATTTGAAGGACTAATATGAGGTCGTGACATATCACATGTGAGAGAGTTATACCTACAATGAGGGGGATTCCACATGTGTGTTAGGTTCCGATGAGGAAACATGGTTATGAGTAACCATACATGGCATTGAGAAAATGCGGGTAGTCGGTATTGGTTCATGATCAATGCCTTTTAGTTATTATGATACTACAATGATGTTTTCATCCAGATAAATGAAAGATCATGCAACATTGTCTTCGTTTATAGAGTATTAGATGTTTTTTTGACCTCAATATGAGATTTCATAGAGCAAGAAGAGAGATTAAGAAGAGCAACATTAGTAGTCGTAGAAACAACACCTCAAACATGATAATTTGTTCGATTATATATGATGAATTGCACATGTTTTATGGAGTGAGTTGCCTCCATCAAAAATATAAAACAGTTATAAATAAAATTCCCTTTAATATTGAAGGAATTTCTTATTTATTTAATGTAATTATATAAAACACATTCAGTACTTTGATTATATTAGACTGTTATATGTTATATCCTATCATATACAAAAGACCATTAGGAATCATAACCATTGATAATAAAATATTTAAACAATGATCATATGATTATCATATATTAAGGATTATGATTATGTAATATTGAAATATATGGTTTTGATGCTTTCACTACGGACTTATCATGTCACGAATACTTCTGTTGTTTCCCCACATTCCAACTTTTTATAGGTGGGAAACATTTATCACTTTCATCAACACTGTATTCTCCATGATCGAAATGGTATGATGAGATATTGGTTCCCCCACACAAGGATTCTTCCATGGATATATTCTCCTAATCCGGATCTCCATCATAGATTAAGTCATGTTTATGGATCTCATTCCTAGTTCCATATCTTGGTGGACACCGATTAATTATGCAGCTTCTATCTCAATAGGATAGAAACCGTCAGCCATGGTTAGTAGTAACACGAAGAATTTCTAGGCATGTTTGGAAATTGGGTATATTGGGAACCTATAAAGTCCTCCCCATTAAGGAGTATTCTCATATGGGGATTCTTAGGGACAAAACCCATGGAATCATGTATTGTCCATGAGGTAGTTTACATTAGGAGCCAAAGACTTCTTTGGATTTTTACATTAGGCATCCCATGATTAATGAATGGGGTAGGGATTCTGAAATATGTAACAAGTTAAACATCTTATAGAGATGAGCATAGGGTTTATGTCTTGTAGGGATAGGTTGGGAGAATTTTTAACATTTTGTAGGGACAATATGGTCACAAGTTTAACATATTGCGGGGAAAATATTGGTGTAGGTTTAATGTCTCAAGAAGAAAATATAGACATAGGTTTAATGTTTCTGGGGGAAATGATCGGTGCAGATTTAAAATCATGCAATGAATGTATGGGAACATATTTAATGACTTGAGGGGACATGATAGGTGAATTCTTATAGTCTTGTGGGTACAAGTTGTGTGCAGATTTAACATCTTTTGGGGAAAGGATGGGCATAGGTTTAATGTATTGTAAGGAAAATATCAGTGTTAAATACACTTTAGGGAGGCAGATCGGGCGATTGAGTGTGTCCATATGAGGGAATATGTCACACTAGGATGATGCCAAGTCATTAGGATGCCTCGTCGAGGTGGATCAAGTGATTGAGTGTGTCCCTAAGAGGGATGATGTCATAATCAGATGATGTCAGGCGATCAAGAAACGATATAGAGGAGGATTAAGAGATTGTGTGCATCCCTAATAGAGAAGATATAAAAATCAGATGACTTCGTGGTATTAAGATGCCTCATAGAGGTATATTGGATAATTGACTACCTCCCTATTTGGGATGATGTCACGCTCAGATGATGTCAAGATTGATCCTCCGAGAGGTACCATATGAACCCTATTTTTGAAATAGTGATAAACACCCAAGTAGTTCAATGACAAAATTTAAGGTTGGGTGATGATACCAATCCATTCAATGTAACATCAGGAGATAAGGATTCTTTTGTCGTGAAAGGAGCATCGACGAGTGATGGTGTGAGAATTACACATGAAATCAGCATAGAGTGGGTGATGCTAGTAGCATCAATGATGTGAATGGGGCTAACAAATGGGAGATGACCTTTGTAGGAGGATCATTCCATTATGGGGGAGAAGGTTATACCCTATGATGATTTCACATAGGGAATCTTCTGTTTATCACATAGGTTAATAGATGTGGGTTCATCCCATGTGAGTCATACATAGGGCATTTGTGTTTATCTGACAGGGTAGGGAGTGTGGATTCATCTCATTCCATCCATATGTGGGAAATTGATAAAAAAGTTTTTTTGAAATATATTATTGATTATAAATGACACAATTTCCTCAAATTGTGTTAAATATGTTTATTTATTAAATATTTGGGATTAGATCATTCATTTTGATATTTAATGAAAATCCCAGTTTTATCCTTTAAAAATTAACTGTAGTATTTCAAAAATATATATTTTTTATTTTTATTATTTGAAATTAATATTTCTTTAATGTGTTATTGACATAATATTATACAACTTTTACTTTGGACATTTGAGTTAAATAATATATTTGGTTGGTGAAAATGTGCCATGAAGTCAATGGTTGGATGGACTCACTAGATTGGACATTGGTTTGGTATTTGGGACATAACATCTTCATTTGTGATTTTATTGGGTTCATATTTTGAGAGGATATATACCACTGATTTAGAAACAAATCATACTGCTAGAAGGATAGCTGGTTCACGAGTTTTAGTGGTCAAAAATTCAGTTTAATTGGAATAATTTATTTGGCCTAATTTCCCCATTCACACTTGAATCCTTTTTAAACCTAGCATCCTATCCTCTCTATAAATTATAATTTTTCGCATTTTGTGGGGTTGGGATGTGAATTAGTATATTTAAGGTAGATTATAATTGGTTACATTCAAATTCTCTAACCATTGTTAGAGGGGTATCTCTTGAAGGGATGATCCCCTCATCCAACCCTTCTCATTCTTCTTCTAGTTGTAATGTTTGCATTTTAATAATAATCAAGTTTTTTCTATTATATTTCTCATTTTTTTTATAATGTTTTATTCAATTTAATTATTCTTTACTCATCCTATTTGGGTTGTAATGAATAGTAGAAATGATATTTGGTTATACCCTTTCTAAATATCTGCACATGAAAAACATTTCTACGATGACTACACAGCACATGGAAGAGTAGTTTTATTAGTAATCGATCGACCTCTATCCTTATTCATTCATTTAGTTTGAATCAATGAGATAATTTAACTCACATAATTTGATCTATTAATTTATTTTTTATTTTAAATGAAACTAAAAAAGAAATTGAACAGTTATCACAAAACACACGATGTCGAAAATCGTGTGAACTTTGAGAGCGTAGCCTTAAATGGTAATACCAGACCCCCAAGGGATAAATTTGTAGAGTTATAATATAATACCTAAACTCAATTAATCCCAATTTCCAAAGTGTAAATGTTACCTAATTTACCACTTAACATAAGCATGCCTTAGAACATTAATCAAATTATGGTGCTAAGATTTCATGTTTCGAAGCTAGCCCATGGTTCAATTAATTTCATCTTGGTGGTTAAGATAATTATCATCAGGTTTGAGGGTTAAAAAATTATAATATAATAATTAAGTGGTTATTTATTAAAATTATAATGATAAATAATTATAAGAATATGTATATTTAGATCAATTCCTCCTTTTAAATTATTTTCAGAAAAAACATCTTCTCGTTGGGTCTTTTTATTTGAACTTCATTTCAAAAAAATGCAATCTTCATCCAGCAAACTTCTTCTAGTTTTATAAATGATAAAATACCCCCATCCTTTCATGTACTGGGTTTAACTTATAGAATTTTATTTTCAAAATACCTTTATTATGTTGTTTTTATTACAATATCTTTGATAGACAACCTAGGTCAGCCACCCTGCTGCACCTAAATTACCCCAAACCCGAACATCATTTGAGAGTGCCCAAGAGAGCGCCATTAAAATTGGTTCCACTTCTGGGGAGGAAGATAAATTATTCATCCAATTAGAGGTATTCATTTTATTTTTCATTTAATTATTTACTTCTCCTCTTCCTTTATTCTTTCCCCTTTCTGGCGATTTTGTTTTCTCTTACTATCTTCTTTTATTTTTATCGAATCGACTCCAACTTCATTTATTTTTATTATGGTACACTTTACTTGATTTATTTTATTGATTAATAAATTTATAATTGGAAATAATATTAAGGATCTGTTATATCTTGACCCTGAGATTGAACACATCCTTAGGGATCGAATCAGGCATTCTCAGTCTACAGGAAGTTTCAACATTAAAATAGTTATAGAATTTAACCACTCAAAGAACATTGTTATTGTAAACACTTCAAAATAAAACATAAAACAAGTTCCAATAGATGAAGAAAATAATACTTATTATAATATAACCATTTGATAATTTGATTCACAAGACAATAATTATCATCCAAATTGCATTTCATACCCAAATCTTGAATCAAACATTGAACAAAAATCTTGGTTAATTCACCTGCTTCCAAAATTTCAAGTCCCCTCTGGTGAGGATCCCAATAAACACCTTAAATTATATAATGTGGTTTTCTTAACCCTTATAACAAGATATGTATTTGAATATCAATTCAAACTGAGAGAATTCCCATTATCACTGGATGGAGCAGAAAAAGATTGGATGTATTATTTACGACCTGAAGATGTAACTTGTTGGAACGATTTGATAAGTGTTTTCTTGAAGAGATTTTTCTAGAATAAAGGACCACATCCATTCAAAAATAGATCTATGGGATCAAGAAAGAACAAGCGGAGATAATTTATGATTACAAGGAGAAATTAAAAATGTTTTTCACAAGCAGTCCACATCAACAAATCTGTGAGAAACTACTCATATGGTAGTTCTATGAAGGACTCACACCTATGGAGAGGAGAATGGTGAATTCCGCAGCTGGCAGAGCATTAGTGGACATGACACTAGTAGCTGTACGTGCATTGATTGACAAAATGTCCCAAAACTCCCAAAAATTTGACGATTTATTTACACCGCATGTCAATGGATTACATCAGGTAAGTCATTCTCTTGAGAGTCCTCTAATTGTTACAAAGTTGGAATAATTGGCCACTATGGTGTGGAAGATTTCATTGGATCAAAACACTTCCCAACCAACTCCTTCGTGGCCCTGTGGAATTTCCACAAAAAAAGACCACCCAACTAACTGTTTCCCCTAATTACAAGAGACAGAGGATTGAGCTTCCGTATTTCCTGGGAGACCATATCATCTATAGGAACAACCACATCACTAAAATAAGTTTGATTACTTTGCGCCAGCATACCAAAAAGGGATGTAAGGGTCAATTATACATGAGGCTTGACTCTTGACAACAACAATGTCCCCCCTTTCAACAAAACATCCAAAAACCCCCACCATACCAATACAGTTTCCAACAACCCCAAAGGTGATCTGAATCCCAAGCTTTAACAGTTCAACAACAGGGGACTTCTCAACCAAAGGTAGATTATAATACTGATGATATTTTGAAACAAATATATTTTAATGAACATAATAATCTCACAATTCAATAATCGGAGTAGAGGGAGTTGAAGGCACAATTTAGCCATATTCCAACAACCCCCCATGAACTGGTAAGTAAAAATAATAGAAATATACCATTCTAATCTACTCCAAATCCCATGGGGAATGTATGTGACATCACATTCAGAAGTAATAAGCAAACAACTGATACATATTCCCCTGTCGTTCAACCAGGATTCAGCTAAACTCTATAAAACGCCATTCCACACCAACTGATTATCAACCCAAGGAAAAATATAATGGTAAGAAAACTATTTATAGCATTTATCTTAAACCCCATACATTTCCAAATATATTTTTTCAAAACAAATAGATGGTATAAGATTTGGTGAAAAAAAGAAGTTTTTGACACATTGAAGCATGTGGAGATCAACATCCCTTTACGTGAATCCCTTAAAAATACCAAGGTATTTAAAATTATTAAAAGTACTGTTTAACAATCGAAGAGGTCTCTAGGGAAATGAGAGGATAAATATTAGAAGGAATGTGCCAGCACTCATTACACCAACACTAGAAATACCAACAATGTGCATGGATCATGGGGCATTCACCATCCCATGAACCACATGGGAGTTTCACATTTTTGATGCTCTTTGTGGTTTAGCAGCTTCGATTAATGTATTGAATCACTCTATATTCTCTTCTTTACTAGTTGGTGAGTTGAATCTGACATGAGTAGTGGTGTAGTTGGAGAATAGAGTTACAACATGTCCAGTGGGAGTCCTTGAGGATGTACTTGTTCAGGTAAGAGACATGACATTTACAGTAGATTTTTGTGTGCTTAACATGGAGGATGATCAGTTAAGTAACACGAACCCATTATATTAGGTATACCCTTCCTAAAAAATTCAAAAACTATCCTATATTTCAATCAGGGTACACTTTACATGGATTTTTTAGATGAATTTGGGATATTAAATATTATGGAATCCATGAAGTATCCCTCAGAAGAAAATTTAAATTTTTTATCTCACATTTTGATCCACCAAATAAAAACCCAATGGAATTTGATTGTCCTATGCTTAGGGAGATTATGAGTATTGGTTCTAGTTTGTTATCCAAAATCACTTCCACATAGGTTCCTAATACACAAACCCCTCTAATATTTTATTTTGAAATGGATTCATATTCTGATTTCGATCATGTCTGATTTGATTATAACATGGCTCTTTCATATGGAAATGGATTTGATGCTTTATTTCCTAATTTTGAGGATGCATATTCTGATACTTACGTTCACAGTGAATATATTTCAGTTACATCAATTTCTCCATCCATACATCACCCCTACACTAGAACACAATCCATTGCCACCTAATTTCAAATAATCATACATGTTATGTGGTGAGAGATTACCTGTTATATTTTCAAATAATTTTCCTTTTGAACATGTATAAAAATGATTGAATCTTTTGAGGTAGAACATCATGGCAATAGGGTGGACCATGGTTGACATTTCAGGTTTTATCCCCTCCATTTGAATGAATAGAATTATTTTGGAGGATGTGGCTAAACTGGTTAAGTATCCTCAATGGATACTGAATCCCACACTTTTAGAGGTTGTTAATAAAGAGGTTAAAAACATTCTCAAGGAATGTATAATCAATCCCATTTTATATTCTAGTGGGTATGTCCTATTCATCTTGTGCCTACCAAAAGTGGTGTTAATTTGGTTAGAAATGAGAAATATGAGTTAATTCCAACGAGGGTGAAAATAGATGGTGTCTTTATATTTATTATAGGAAACTAAATCAGTTCACTCACACGGACCATTACCCCCTCCCATTTATTGATAAAATTATTGAGAGACTAGCTAGGAAAGCACACTATTGTTTCATGGTTGGATTTTATGAATATTTTGGGGATCCTATTTTTCCAGAGGATCAAGAGATAAAAACATTCAATTATATATTTGTTATGTTTTCCTAACGAAGGATTCCATTTAGAATTTTCAATGCCCCAAGTACCTTCTAGTGAAGCATGGTGAGTATTTTTTTTACATTTCATTGGTGCCTGCATGGATTTATTCACAGATGATTTTACAGGGCATGGGACTTGATTTGATGACTGTGCATAATGTTTGGGAAAGGTTTTGAATCATTGTATTGAGAAGAATCTAGTTTTAAACATTGAAAATTGTCATTTCATGGTAGAGAATGGGATAGTCTTAGGAAATATAGTTTCAAAACATGGGATAGATACTGATATATCTAAGGTATATATCATTTCATCCTTTCCCTATCCTTCATGTGTGCATGATGTTAGATCATTCCAAGGTAATGAAAACTTTTATCTACACTTCATCAAATAGTTTATTGAGATTTCTCTTCCTATGTTACAATTACTTCAAAAGGATTCTGATTTTCTGTTTGATGATTCTTGAAGGAATTATATTGATGTGATAAAATGGAATCTGACCACTCCACCTATCATATAGTCTCTATGGTGGGAGCTTAATTTTGATATTTTGTCTGATGTGTCCAACTTTGTAGTTGGATATATTTTATCTCAGAGGTTGGAGGGACGTTCACATGTTATTGCATATGCATCGAGGACACAAGATTAATCCCAATCAAACTACACAACCATAGAAAATGAGTTTCTTTCCATCATATTTGATTTAGATAAATTCATTTCATATTTATTGGGATCTAATTTAGTTGTTTTATTTTGACCAAGTAGCTTTGAGAAACCTTCTAAAGAAGCTTGATGCAATGCCCATGCTAATCTGATCGATGCTCCTTCTTCAGGAATTTGATATTGATATAATGGAAAATAATGGCTATGAAATCCTTTTGATGGACCTCATGAGTATTATTACTCACACAATAAAGGCTGATACCTTCGCTCATGTACCACATGAGGACACTTTTCCTGACAAGCATCTTTATTCCATATCAACTACGCATCCTTGGTACACTAATTTAGTGGACTACCTTGTTGCATCTGAAATCCCTGCATATTTATAGAAACATCAAGACCAAAAGTTAAAAAGTGAGTGAATATTTTATGTTTGGGATTATCCATACATCTAGATCATGTGTATTGATCAGGTTATTAGGAGGTGTGTTCATCATGAGGAGTTTGATTCTGTTCTATATTTCATCCATACACTTTCATGTGGATGAAATATTGGAACCCAAAGAACATATAGGAATGCCTTAGACTATGGATTATATTGTCATAGCTTATTCCATGATTCCCATGGGTTTTGTAAGTCATGCTCTCATTGCCAACACACTGGGAGCAATTCTATGAGACATGAGATGCCCCAAAAATCCACACTATTCTGTGAGAATTTTGATGTATGGGGCGTCTCTTTTATGGTCCCTTTTCTAAGTTAATTTTGTTTTTTGTATATTTTGGTTTCTATTGATTATATTAGTAGATGGGTGGAGCATAAGGACACTAGGACTGAAGATTCTGATGTTTTAGAGAACTTTTTCAATACATAGATTTTATGTAGGTTTGGAGTACCAAAGGCCATCATCAGTGAACAAGGGACACACTTTTTCAATTGGAATTTGGCTTCCCTCCTTCGAATTTATTGGGTGACAAACAAAACATCAACACCGTACCACCCCCAAACAAATGTATAGGATGAGGTTTGAAAGCATGAATTGAAACAAATCTTGGAGAAAACCATGCAGACAAATAAAAAAGAATTGGAGAACGTGATTGGATGATTCACTATGGTCTTATAGGACATCCTAGAAAACTCCCATCGGTATGTCCCCATTTCATATTTTTTTGGGAAAGCAAAAAATCTAGCCGAGGAGGTCGAGCATTGGGCGTATTGGGAAATAAAGAAATACAACATGGATTTTACCCAGGACAAAATTAAACAGATGCTTGAAATTATATAGCTTGAGGAGATTCAATTATCTTCATATGAGAACTAATGGATATAACATAAAATATCAAAATAATACCATTACAAAATGATCCAGAAAAGAGAATTTCATGTTGGAGATAAATTCTTTTTCTATAGTTCACTACTAAAGATGATGCCTTGTATGTTGCGTTCATGGTGGTTAGGTTCTTATGTTGTGACTAATGATTTTCCTTATGGTGCGGTGGAGATCACACAAGAGGACACAAGAAGTAGATTTATCGTCAATGGGAATCTTTTGATGAAATACATTACGGGACATCCTACTAATGTAGTGGATTTAATCACACTATATGTCCCCATCATCACATGACCATATCTAGATATTCCTAACCCTTTCACTTCTATATTATTTTTCCAATTTTAAAATTTTGAATTTCATGTGCATATATAATCACATGGGTTCACATTGAGGACAATGAAATATATTCAGTGTGGGGGAGAGAACCTTTTAGTTCAGTAATTTCAATTGTTTTCCTATTTTTAAATGTATTTCAAAAAAAAAATAGTGTTTTTCATTTTTTGTGTGTTTATTTTTCTGTTTTTTCATTATTTTGAAACTTTTGAGCTAATATGATTCGTATTGCCATTTAAAAATCCATATCAATATGTGAAAAAATTATCCCAATAAATTGAGCATAAATAAATTCTGAAAATGACATTATTTCAAGTTCAAATATATAGTAATTTCATGAAAAGTACTCTGAATTTTGAATACCATGGAAGATCTCACTACCTTCATATTTGAAATAACTTTCTTGCGAGGCTTCTAAACCCTTATTTTCTTATTATTTACATTCACCACACTTCTTGAGAGAACCAAACAGTGCTAGATTTAACAATAATTCGATTTATTCCTGTCAAAACATTAAGGTTTGAGTTACATGTGTTTTAAATGATTGAGGCATTTCTTTGGTATTAAAGCCCCTATATCATGAGAATCCTTTTTATAATGTCCTATATTGAACATTTATTCTTTTTATCCCTTAAATGCCATGAACAAAATTTTAGGATAGCCACATTAAAATCAAATTTTCCAAATGAAACCAACTATTTAACTGAAATTACATAATCAAGTTGAACTTAAGTGTGGGGGAAGTTTTCTTTGTATTGTGATAACATATTTTATGGTACATTCGGTGGAAAATTAAATTCTAAAGAGATGTGTTTTCTGCTAAAAATATTATGTTGAATGTTTTTCCTTTTCTGGGGATTTCATGATAAGATATTTTGTGCCTTTTTGGAGATTCTAATAGAGAAAGTATGTTATGTCTATCTATATCTTTCAATGAAATCATGTTTGAGAAGATTGAAATTTTTAATGCCAAAATATTGAACAGTGTGAAAATTCCTTTAATTTTCATGATGATGAACATGAATTGATACTAGTGGTATTGATTAGGAGACCATATTTAATTGAAATTTAAACTAATGAAACATTTCTTCAACATGAGATGTAACATGGATTTATTTATTAGGACAAGTTTCCGCATTTACATGTGAATCCTCTTTAAACCTAGCCTCCCCTCCAATCTATAATTGGTATTTTTCTCATTTGGAGGGTTTGGTATGTGAATTAAGATATTTAATATATAGGATGATTGGTTTAAATCAAATTCTCAAACCATTGTATGAGGGGTAGCTCTTGAAGCGATGATCCCCTCATCGAAGCCTTCTTCTTCTTCTTCATTGTCTAATGTTTTCATTTTCATAATAAAATTATTTGTTCCTCTTATATTTATCCTGTTTTATTCTTTTTTCACAATTAACTACTTATTTACTCATCCTATTTGGTCTGAAATCAATATTACAAATGAAATTGGGTTATACCATATTTAAACATTTTCATATGAAAAACGTTTCTATGATGACTACTCTGCCCATGGAAGAGTAGTTTTTTTAGTAATTGATTGAATTTTATTCTTATTCATTCATTTACTTTTAATCAATGATATATTATAATTCACATAATATGAATTATTAATTTAGTTTTTAATTTAAATGAAACTAATCAAGTAATTGAAGTGTTTACAAAAAACACGCGAGTTTTGGAATTGTGTGACCGGTGAGAGAGACACTTTAATCAGTAATACAAGAACACACATGATCAATTTGTAGAGTTAGAATACAATCCCTAAACTCAATTAATCTACATTTACAAAGTGTAATTGTGCCCTAATTTACCACTGAACATAATCTAGCCATAGAATATTAATCAAATTAGGGTGCTCTGATTGCAAGTTTCAACACTATCCTACGGTTCAATTAATTTCATCATGGTTGATATGTTAATTATAGTAGGGTTTGATGGTTAAAAAATTAAGAGATAATAATTAATTGGATATTGAAAAAAATGATAATGATAAATAATTGATTGAAGACATAGAGTATGATCGATTACACATCATAAACTATTTTCAAAAAACATCTTATCATTCTGTATTTTTAATCGAACGTCATTTGAAAATTAAAAACAAAAAAATGCAATCTTATTCCATCAAACATAATCTTGTTTTACAATTGATAAACAACCCCCCCATCCTTTCATCTTTTGTGTTTAGGTTATTTATTTTTAATTTCAAAATACATTTATTAAGTTGTTTTAATAACTTCCACTTTGAGAGACAACCTAGGTCAGCCACCATGCTACACCTAAATAACCCCAAAAATGAACATCATTTTAGAACGCCCTAAATATCACCTTTTAGGCATCATGTTTTTACCATATTGTGTAACGCTAAATTTTTTTGTTATTTTGTGAGGATGTTTCCATGTATTTTAACATCATATTACTAAGATATAGAGATAGGCATTTTAACTTCATATAGCTTAGACGTTTACAAGTCTTACATCCTAAAGGGGACTATGTCAAGGTGAGAGGAAGATCCACCACAAGGACCCTCAACCAATAAAAGTGCAGAATTTCCCTTGAATATTACACCTATAGGGATTACGTAACCACCACTCATATGCCTTTGGGTGGGATAAAGATTTCAAACAATCGTGGATTAGTGGACATCAGAATTCCCAATGTTAGGGTGCCTATTCCTAGAAGAAACATGAATTATACACCCTATTCTTAGAATAAATAGGTAATACGGAGTAACTTGTCACACTTAATGTATTGTGGGAAGCCACATGTGTGGTTGGCACTAGTCACGCAAGAATTTGTGGTGCACATTAATCAGTTCTAGAATGGTACATTGGCCTTGGGCACTTGACCATCAAGGAGGATCATCTAAAAAGAGGAACCAAATAGGGGACTATATGAGGTTGTTTTCGAATTTTTATGCTTCATGGAGGTGGTTCTCACAAATCCCACAAGCCTCATGGAGGATAAGTGTCTCACAAAGAAGTATGCTTCAGGACAACCTACCTCAGGGTAATGTATTGGTTTTCATGGGGTTAGCTTCCTCAAGGTTAAAAGCCTTATGAAGCCCCAAGTGACCCAAAGATATTTATTCTCCAAAAAAGGACACGTACCTTCATGAAAGTAATGACCATTATGGGATGAGGTTCTCAATAACACATGGGAGTTTGTTTCACGAAGGGTGAAAACCATGGGAATTCCATTATCTCTCTCACTCACGATGCTTAGGTGTATCATGAACTTATAGTGTTGGAAAAAATATGAAAGGTAAATTCCCATTTAATTTCATACATAAGGGGATATTTAATGTCCCTATAGATGTGGGGGTGTGGGATTCACAAATTTTGGAGCCTCATGTGATGCTTTTTGAGCATCATGAGTGGGAAAGGCTCCACAAAACCAAATATCCCTTTGTAGAGGTTACCATCAACCCTCCACATGGTCCAAAAAGGGTTTATTGAACTCGATATTGATGTTATGTATATGTTTTTTTTCAAGACTCCACATCGGTAGGAACTTCATGATATTCATCCGTTTTTGAAGGTGGTGTCTACAAAAAATGAAAATTTGGATGTTTTGGCCTGAATTCATATCAAATTGATTGCGCCTTCCTCAACCTCTCACATTAAACATATTTTAGATTAAATAAATATCCCCTCAGAATTGGATCTGATGATGGGAAGGAGGTTCATATTCTGAGGGAAAACTGCTAAAAATTTGCAATTGGAAATCTCTTTGCAAAGATCCTTCATGGAACTCAGAATGGTTTTACACCTAAATATAGTGGAAGGGGTCCCATAGGGGACTACAACACAAATCTGAATGATTAGACTATTATTTGATTTTCAAGAATCTCATGACCTTCCCTAGTGTTTTGGGATTTCTATCATCACAACTCTTAACCCTCAAAACCTCGATGAATATACTTCCTTGACCAGACCTTTGTGAATCTGACCTTCCCAAGAAGAACTCTAGGAACCAATATTGATGAACCATCATAAAAACAATTAGTATCAGTGGCATAGGACTGCTGAGGGACACATCCTGAAGGACCATGTATCCCTGACTGCACATACTCTATGGAAACACATTATCAATGTTAACATGGAGGTGCAGGAAGTGAAGGTATCTTCTCCATAGTATGATAAAATCATAAAGGTAGGTTTGGGGGACCCTCTTAAGGGGTGGACATACAGTTGAGATTTGTTCCATGGTGGAAACATCATAGACAAGTGGGTTGAGGAGTATTGTGCATTCTAGTCATTCCATGAGTTCAAGGTAATGATGAATCTGGTAGGGATATATGTGTAATCATGGGGCTCATAGATCTACACCTACCATTATCTAGAGATCATGATAGATCTATCGAGTAGGTGTTTACTAGGGACCAAAACATTCCATTTGCACTATGGGGAGGTTGGTATCGGCTTGTGGAATCTTTACTAGATTACTAAGATCCTGATGTGAGGAAAAATATATGATGAATTCCTCTCTACAAAGCACATTTGAGAGGAGTAGGAGTAAATTCTGGCCCTAGAGATGTATCTACTATTCCTGGTATAAGTGGAGAGAGAAGAAAAGTTGGGGATGAAGGATACCCATTTCAAGAAATGGTCATCTACTTTCTGAATGAACTAGTAGAAAGGCTACCGGGAGGCTGTGTATGTTCCCTTTGATGTTAGAGAAAGGCAAGGGCCACTCATACTATAGAATCTTGGAGGCATGCGAGTGGTAGTAGTGGGGTTTTAGTGATAATCCTGAGGCACATATGGTCATACTGGAAGGGGTCATCGCTACACTCATCTACGTGTTTATGATCCAAGAGAGTGATGCATGCATGGGGTTGTGGTCGATCACCCTTATCATGGTGGATTTTTTTGGATATGGGGAAACACATAAACCTGCATGTCCCAGTATTAGAAAAGTCGATCAATGTGATATCTCGCATCAGCTAAGGGAAGACTCCACTCCATGTGTGTGGGCCCTTCCACTTTTTGTGTTGCTGGGTCATTGCACACATGGGGGATATGAGTATCCAAATCCCATTTATCTTCCTAGCATGAATTTTCGACCATTGATTCTATACATTGGCGATAGTGGTCTACTTAGGTTGGGCTTAGTTGGCGCACTATAAGGATTGGGCTAGTGGATTTCTTTATATTCATTCTCTTCACCCATTCCCATAGGGATGGTGACTGATGAAGGTATGGGAACTATTAGGTAGTCGTGATACCTCCTAGCCTTCCATGGTGGGTAATGGTGGAGGGGTATTCTATCTGGCCATATGTGTTCCGTACACCCTACACTACTTCGCCAGGTAGTTCTGGTGCCAACATAGGGCCCTTAATGAGGATGGTTGAGGGGGATGGGGTAGTTGAGCCTACCTCTCGAGCATTGAAAAAGGTGGCTACGAGTGCTAAAGTCTCTGCTAGAGATGAGGACTCAATGGAGGATGCATACATCGTACCAGCAAGTAATACAATTGAAGAATCTGCAGTGACCATGCCCATATTGGAGGGGCTGTCAGTGGCTGCTGTTGGGGCTGAGGTCCCAAGGAGGGTGATTGAGATCATGCTATCAACGGAGGTGATCATGTGGTATATAATGGTTGAGCCTGCCCCAGGGGTTTCACATGAGGCAGTTGGGACTTCCGCTACGGGTGAGGGGTTTGGGGAGGGTCCATTCCCTCTAGAAATGGATTTTAGACCACCTAAAGACATGCCTATGAATAATCTATCCATTGATGTGTTGGTAGTCCTTCCACTATATAAACTCGCACCACCTAAGGATTTCCATGATTCTGGCTCAGATACCACATAAGTGAATCTAGTTGCTCATTGCAAGGTGTGGATGTATATGCAGAAATTCATTACTAACACTCCAATTGATGTCCTACAAAATAGGATGGGATCTCTCATCCAATGGATAATTATCATGAGGACTAGTGGGGAGGATTCATCGGCCTGCACACACTACATTAAGAATAAATGGCCATTTCGATGGGTTAGGGGCTCGTCGAAAAAACCCGTCGGAAGAGGTTTTCTGCGACGGGGGAATAAGGACCCATCGCAAAAGGTTTGGCACGAAATGCACACCAAACCACCGGAAGGGATTTATGACATGTTCGAATTCTCGTCGCAAAATGCCAAGTGGCAGTTTTTAGTATTTACGACAGGATACATGTCCCATCGCAAAAGGTATGTCAGCAGTTTCCCATTAGCGATGGGCCCCGTCGCAAATAACTTTTTTTCATGTGGACATTTGAGATAGGTCCCGTTGCAAATAATCTCGTTGAAAATTATCTTACTTATATATATCCCCATCCATTTTCCCTCTCATTCTACTTCATTCTCATCTTCGATCTCTTTCTTCTGAAAAGTTTTCTTCTAAAAATTTTCATTTTTTAAACATTTAAATCATAGCATAATCAATGGCTTTTATACTCTAAAAGCTATTGTATCAATGTATTTATCTATTTTTTGTATTATTTTGTTAATTTATTTTATTTGGAACTATTTATAATTTTTCTTAATTAGATGCAATTAAATTAAATTAAAATTAGATATTTGTTATTTAATATTTATTTTTATAAATAATTATGTTTAAGTATTATTTTGAAACAATTAGAAGTTATTAGTATTATTTATAAATATTTAGTAATAAATTCTAATAATTAGAAATAAATTGTAATAATTAGTAATAAATAGAAATAAATAGGAATAATAAGTAATAAATTGTAATAGTTAGTAATAAATTGTAATAATTAGTAATAAATTGTAATAATTAGTACTAAATTGTAATATTTATCAATAATTAGAAAAAAATTAGGAATAATTAGTAACAATAGGTATTAAATAGATATAATTAGAATTAATTAGTACTAATTATCATCACTTGGTAATATTTAAGATTAATTTGGAATAATTAAGAATAATTAGGAATAATTATGAATAATTTGGAATAATTAGTACTAATAAAAAATAATTTGTAATAATTCGGATTAATTTGTAATAATTAGGATTAATTAGAAATAATTAAGAATAATTAGTAATAATTAAGATTAATTAGAAATAATTACCAATAATTCAGATTAATTAGTAATAATTCGGATTAATTAGTAGTAATTGGGATTAAATAGTAATAATTTGGATTAATTATTTATTAGTTGGATTATTTCTAATAATTAGGATTTTTTCGTAATAATTATGATTAATTTGTTATAATTAAGACTAATTTGTAAAAATTGGGATTAATTAGAAATAATTAGGATTAATTAGGATTTCTTAGGATTAATTGGGATTGATTAGGATTCATTAGGATTTATTAGGATTAATTTTGATTAATTATTGATAATTTGGATTAATTATTAATAATTAGGATTAATTAGTAATAATTAGGAATAATCAGAAATAATTAAAAAATAATTAGTATTAATTAAGAATAATAAGGATTAATAAGTAATAATTAGTATTAATTAGTAATAATTATGATTAATTAGTAATAAATAGGATTAATTAGTTATAATTAGGATTAATTCATAATAATATGGAATAATTAGTAATAATTTGGATTAATTATTAATAATTAGTAATAAATAGTAATATTTAGTAATAATTAGGAATAGATTGTAATAATTTGGAATAATTAGTAATAAATAAGAATTTTCAGTAGTAGTAAGGAATATTTTGTAATAATTAGTAAAAATTATTAATAATTACGATTAATTATAAATAATTAGGATTAATTATTAATTATTAAGTATAAAATATAATAAATTGTAATAATTATGATTAATTAGAAATAATTAGGATTAATTTAGTAATAATTAAGATAAATTAGTAAAAATTCATATTAATTAGTAATAATTAGGATTAATTTGTAATAATTAGGATTAATTAGTAATAATTAAGATTAATTAAAAATAATTAAGATTAATTAGTAATAATCGGGATTAAATAATAATAAGGACGAATTAGTAATAATTATTATTAATAAGTAATAATTAATAATAATTAGTAATAAAAACGATTAATTAGAAATAATTTCGAAAAGTATGAAAAATTGGGAACAATTAGGAGTAATTTAGAACAAAATGTAATAATTAGGAACAATTTGTAATAATTAGTAATAATTTGGATTAATTAGTAACAGTTAATATTATTTAGTAACAATCTAGATTAATTAGTAACAATTAGGATTACTTAGTAATAATTATGATGAATTAGTAATAATTTTGATTTATTTTAACTAATAAGGATTAATTAGGATTAATTAGGAATAATTGTGATTAATTTGGTTTAATTTGTCCTAATTTAGATTAATTCATAATAATTAGTTACAAATAGGATTAATTAGGATAAATTAGTAAAAATCATGAATAATTAGTAATAAATTGGATTAATTAGTAATAAATAGTATTAATTAGTAATAAATAGTATTAATTAGTAATAAATAGTAATAATTTGGATTAATTAGAAGTAGTTATGATTAATTAGTTGTAATTAGGAATAATATGTAGTAAGAAAGATTAATTGGTAGTGATTATGATAAATTAGTTGTAATTAGGATTAATTAGTAGTAATTTGGATTAATTAGTGGTAATTAAGATTAATTAGTATTAAATATTAATAATAGGTTGTAAATAGAAATAACTAGTTATAATTAAGATTAATTAGTAATAAATGGAAATAAATTTGTGTAAATTGTGATAAACTGGCATAATTTCTTGTGGATTAGTAGAATTCATTCTAATCGACGCCTCAGTTTCTAGTGACTTTCTCCCACTGCAATTAGTAAGAATTATCTATTCATATGTACGATAGATTAGATTTTTCATAGTGATTTCAGTTATATAAATTTACAAGGAGGTGAGGTGTTAAACAGAAGAGGCTATTTTCCCCGACGACTCAACTCCTTGGAAATTTTTCACTGAAATCACGATGATAAGTATACTTCGACGCATAGATATCAATTTTTGTATGCACAAGCATGGAGAGAAGTGCGATGAGGCCTCCCATATCTTCATCCTCGTGCAAACGAAAATGGATATTCTTACATTAGAGAAGAATTTTTGTTGTGATTTCAGTCGAAGAAAGTTTCAAGGGGATGAGTCATCAGGAAAAATATCTACAAACAATCCACTAGAAATTGTGTCGTAGGTAGTTAATAATATTTAGTACAAAATAAATGTAATTAATAATTGTCTTCTCTCTTCTATATATTAATTATATTATATATAATTATACAAAATAATTAATTATTTAATATTTTTTAGTAAAATATGGAACAAGGAAGTTTACGAAAATCATTATTAGATGATCGTGCCTGGATTAATCTGTACAAGAATCCAAACGGTTCTGTTATAAATAATGTATATAATGAGGGTGTTCAAAATTTCTTATCATTTTCATAATTAAAACAATAAATTGTTTCAGAAGGCATAATTAAGTGTCCTTGTAAAAAATGTTCTCTAAGGACATATGACACATTTTACAAAGTTGGAGGTTATTTATTGCATTTTGGTTTCCAAAAAGATTGTGTTTTTTGATATCAAAATTGTGAACTCAATTCTAGAAAAGATACTAATAATTTAGATTCGGATCCAACACAGTTTCAAATTTTTGAACATGATGTGGCAGGTTTATCTTTTCAACAAGCTGAAACTCAAGATGATATTGATTTAACTTCTGAGTTGAAACCATCTGATTTATATGAGTTGTTGAGGTCTACTAAGGATTCATTATATATTTGTTGCAAGATAAGAATGTTTAAAGCAATTGTTTAAATTATGGGTATTAAATCAGAAAATAGAATGTCAAATAGTTGTTTTGGTTAGATATATTATTGGTTAAAATCACTGCTACTTGGATTAAATGGCTTCCAAACAAATTTCTATGAGAGCAAGAGGCTGTTTTGTAATCAAGGTCTTGTTTACCTGAAGATTCATGCATGTTCAAATGACTACATCTTATATTATGGTCAAAATGAGTCATTAGATAGTTGTCCAACATGTGGACAATCAAGGTATAAAGAAGCTAAACTAGGGAATACAGGTTCATTCTTATAAAATAATTGACATATTTCCCACAAAACCTATATTACATCATTTTTTATGTCTTAGAACACAACAACATTGATTTCATGAAAAAATCCAATATTTCAACCAATAAAAGCTTAAATATTTCCTTTAATGATGATTCATGGAAACGTTTTGACAAAGTGAATCTGTCTTTTTCTTTAGAATCACAAAAAAAATCGATTGGGTCTTTCTAATAAAAGTTTATTTCTGTTTGGTTCATTTGGTAGTAAGAATTCATGTTGGCCTATCTTTATAACATGGTATAATTTACCTCTATGGATGTTGATTAAGGAGCCATATATCTTTTAGACCTAATTATCATTCGGTCATCTGAAAAAGAATATTGATGTTTATTTGAAACCATTGATTGATGATATAAATTCACTCTGGAGTAATGGTGTTAGTGCATATGATGTTGCTGTGAAAAAAAATTACTATCAGAAGTTACATTGATGAGGAATATTAGTTACTTACCAGCATATGGCATGTTATCTGGCTAGATTAAACATGGTCCAAAATCATGTCCATACTGTATGAGAGACAAAAAAACATTTATGATCACAAATGTAAAAAACCATGTTTTTTTACTATCAACACAAATTCCTTTTAACCGATCAACCTTTCCGAATAAACAAATATCATTTCTGAAAAGGAATAGTTGATAATGTTGGGCCTCTAACAATGATCTCAGGTATATAGTTAAAATCAATTCTTTTTAAAAGGTTGCGGTTGAAGCTTCAATTTAGTATTTAAAGGAAAGACCTCATTATACTGGGTAGTGGGGACCCATTACATAGCCCAAAGGCCCTAGGCCAAGTGGCCTGAATACAAGGCTTGAAATCCCATTTGTTGGCCCAAAGGACCATCGGAGAACAATATTGCTACAGTACCCACACTGCTATAGTACCTGCTACAGTACCACCGCCGCTATAGTACCTGCTACAGCCCTCCGCCGCTACAGTGTCCCCACTATTACATTTCCACAACTTCTACAGTACTGCTACAGTGTCCAGCTACAGCACTGCAACAGTGCCTGGAAATTCTCCCATGGCCGGATTTGATCCTGGGTCTTTTTATTCCAAGAAAGTGCCTATACCACTAGGGTGCAGGCTTGTTGGCATAATTAAAATCAATGTTCTCTTCATTAACTCAAATTATACTTTAACCAATAATAAACCAACAGAAAAATGATGGTTTTGGAAAAGAGAACATTGGATAAAATGGATCATTAGATCAGATTTTCTATATTGGTCTAATTTTTTTCCTTTAAATATTTGATGTGAATCATATTAAGAAGAACTATTTTGATAATTTATTTCACACAGTTTTGGATACTCCAGATAAAATAAAGATATTGTAAGGGCATGATTAGATTTTTCCCAAATTTGCAGGAAACAAGTACTTGAACTATTTGAAAATGTCATATCAAATAATTTAATGAATCCAAAAGTAGCTTATACACTATCCAAAAAGATTCACTTATTATTTTGTTATTGGATTTCACATTTGATACTTTTAAATGGTTATACATCCAATTTGGGAAGATGTGTCAGAAATGGTCATATTACGAGATTGAAATTTCATGACCGTAATATTTTAATATAAATAATTCTACCGGTTGGATTAAGAGGTTTTTTAATTCCATGATTTGGGATGCGCTAACAGACATGTCATGTTTTTAGGCATTTTTTCATCTACAAAAGACCACTACGGAGTAATAAAACTATAAGAAGATGTCAGTTTAATTTTATGTAAACTCTAAAAAATATTCCCTCTAGCTTTTTTTGACTCAATGGAACATTTGAAATTACATTATCCGCATGAAAAAAATATAGAGGTCTGGTAAATTTCAAATTGATGTACCCATTAGAAATATTAATGAAGAAATTGAGGGAAAAAATATGTAAAAAATCATCAGTCAAAGGCTTAATTGAAGAATCTTATTTGCGAGATGAAATTTATTTTTTCTACATTCATTACATTCAATATGAATATCCTTCAAAACACACTCGCATGGGACATATTGAGGGAAATGTTGATGATGAAATAAGCAACCAATTATTAGTTCTAAATCATCATGAACTTGAATTTAGTGGTGTTCATGAATAATAGATTTCAAATGATGAACATCATAGAGCCCATACTTATATTCTACTCAACTGTGAAGAAATGAAACCATATGTACTATGAATGCTCCTATCACATATTCTATAATTTTTTAATAGTACATTAATATTATTTTATTTTTAGGTTTTATGATAATCAAATAAATAAGTAGTTTCCACAAATTACAATAGCTTCTCTGGAATAACGTCATCAAAAAAATTATACAGTTTTTTAAAATTGGTAACATAAATTATTATTGTTTTCATATAATAAAATCATTTTAATACTTGTTATAGTGATAATTGTTCTACAAATTTTCAAATATCTCAGTATACTGATAAAATTGATAATTGATTGTGTGTATTGAGTAACCCATCATCCAAAATGGTTAAATCTTATAACGTATATGTGGTGAATGGATTATTATTTCATACATGTGCATATGGGAATCCAAAAAACAATGAATAATGGGGTTTTCTTGAGCACATCTCATAGTATAGAAACTAAAGATGACTTTTACGGCATGCTGGAAGAAATCAATAAATTGTGTTATATTGGACTATATTATAACAATATTTAAATGTTAGTGGTTGGATACAAAGAGATAATTTCATGTACATTCAATCCATGGAATCGATGATATTATATATAAAAGTCTTCTTGTAGTAAATGTACAATTTTTTGGCCCATCAGGCACATCAAATTTATTATGGAAATTACTATGATACATTAATAAAGTTGGGTGATTTGTGGATCATAATAAAAATTAAATCTCGAGATAACCAGTTTACTGAAAGTGAATATGGTTCCACTGAAGTGATAGGAATTGAAAATTTTCAAGTGATTGCTCAAAATCCATATTTTTTGCAAAGATACTTGAATTTAATTGATGACACCCCACAGTTAAGGTTTGATGGTAACAATGATGTGAAAACTAAATTTGAAATGGAAAGAGATGATGAAACTGAAACTAACATTGAAATTGATGATGTTGATAAGGAAGATAAACAAATTGACATAAAATCATATGAAGATGAGGATAAATATGGACATTCACATAGTTAAATGATGGATATAATCATATATAATATATATCTATATATAATAGTCGTTTTCAACTATTTTCTAACAAATATAATTTCATAGTTCAGATGTATGGGGATCTGTATCATCTGTTACAGGAGGCTGATCTACCATGGGATGAGCAAGATGTCGGATCATCTAACAATCAGATAGCTAGCGGTTTAGGAAGCACTTTGAGGGGGTGTGGTCTTTCACAACTAATGATTCCTTACCCTATCCCTGAGCGATATCCACGTCATGGGTTTGATCCACACATGTATAGGTATTACTACATGTATATTTTAGTAACATATCATAAATTTATTTCGATCCTAATTGTTTTATTATTTGTTTTTTTTTGACATCTTTATGTATATAGGTATTGGACAAGGGAGAACTATATTGCACAATTAATTTTCTGAAGCAATGCTTTCATGGGCTCAAATTACTATTTATATTCAGTGTTGCATGTTCGAGCATTGAATGGTATGTAAATAAATTTTATTTATTTTGATATTAATATAATGAATAACTTTATATTATAAATTATTTTTTGAGTTTATGGAATCTGATTTAGGAGAGTATTCATGAGGCTATCTGGAAATCATGGCAGGGATCTATGCATCCAAGTTGCATTTAGTTATTGCACAATTTAAAAAGAAAATTAATGGAGAAAGAATTAGTGATAGTGTTTGATGAGACATGTTGTGTAAACAAACATGATTATATTTCATCTCGGGTTTGGGATGGATTATTTACACACTAGTTGACTAGAGGGTTTTAGTGTAGATCATCATTAGATCGAATAAATCGGGGGATATAGGAGGTGGCACATCATGTTGGTAGTCGTACATTCAGTATGCTTAAGGAGTATATAGTATGAACATTTTTAAAAAATATTTTATATAACTTCAAATTTAAACAGTTTTTTTATTTTCATATAGGCAGTCTCACAACACGATATTATAGAGTACGACGTTTATAGGATGATGTACATCGATCTGGCCACTGGAGAGATTAGAGGTTCTTAACAGCATCATATTATGGTTAGTATTATTTCTTTTTGAGTTTTAATATTAACTTCAAATATATTTTTATCTATTTTATTTTTAAATTGTAAATGAAGGAGTTATATGAGGTCATGATGTCTCAGACACATAGCGAGAGTCAGGTCGAGATAGATGGTCAGACCAGTGCACTCAAATTTGATGAGGTAACATGGATGTAGAAAACCAAGTATGCCTTCGAGAAAGGACTAGTTATTGGTATCGTCTCTCGATTGACCCCTATGAGTTTTTATGAAACCACTTCAATGTCGGTGTGAAGCTTGAGAGGAGCTCACGGAGAGTCATCATCATATGCTGGATAGTATCAGGAGAAGCTATGAGCTCAGAGTAAGCTTCCGGAGACTATGTGTATGGAGCAGGAGGAGATGCGTTTTTGGCAGTATCAGTAGCAGGAAGTGTTCATACGACAACAGCAGCAGGGGATTCAAGATGAGATGTGTCAATGATAGCATCAGTAGAAGCAGGAGCAGTTGGAGTACATGCGACGTATGACTCGTAGTTTGGGGATGGAGTCCCCTCCACCATCTCCTCCAAATCCTCTAAATGATCCTCCCCCTAGTGATGTATGTTTATTTTATAATGAAACATTTGAAGGTAAATTTTTTGTAATATTTACTATTTAAAGTTTTAAATAGTGAGTTTATATATTGTTGTTAATATTTCTGTTTTTATTATTTCATTAATTTTTTATTCTATTTATTATTTTATTATTTTATTAATTTTTCTCTTTTTCCTAATATTATGGTTTTTATTATATTATTAATATTATTATTATTATTTCAATAATATTTTTAATAATATTATTATAATATTATTTAATTATTTTATAATTAATTTTATTTTACTAATATTAATATTATTCTTTCATATATATTAATATTAAATTATTATTATTATTTAAATAATTTTATTGTACTAAAATTAATATTATTTTTTCATTTATATTTATATTATATTATTACTAGTATTATTTGATTTTTTTTATTTTTTTCCATTATTTGTGATGGGACCGTCACAAAAAAAATTTAAGGGAAACGTTTTTGTGATGGGTAGCTGACTTGTCATAATAGTTTTTTTAAATTCTCCAATCCTATTGGTAGTGGTGCTACTCCCCGTCACAAATAATGACTTTTTGTGATGGTGCATTTTAAAAGGTAATATTTTCAATGTCGTTTTCCACAATGGGTCATTTTCGGTGGGAACCCATCACAAATAACAATTTTTCTAATAGTTCTAGCTCGAGGCTTCCTTGTTGTGAGAGAAAATTTTGAGTGGTAGGCATTTGATAAGGCCTAGAGGATGCACAAGGCTAAGGGATCCCAGGAACCTTTGGTATCTAAATCGAAGATCACTTGTTTAGAAAGGTTGGTGAAGGAGCATGAATCCATGGACACTTCCTAGGATGAGATCATTGGCTGTCTAAACTCCTAGTTGGTGACAATAGAGGATAAGGTGGTGGGTATGGTATCTCTATTGGCTGAGTTCCGAGATGAATATAACAAGATATGGACCAGGGATGAATAAGTATGTCCAAAAAGTGAGGAGTATGTGGCCGACTAGGAAGAGCCAAAATGGGCTCCAGAGGTTACTCAACGGAGTTTGGCTGAGTTTGAACACTTGATCTCCTTCGAAGAGTCTTAGGGGAGATTTTTTTTACAAGTATGATAGAGAGGCTCTGCTGTATGGATGAACAAAAAATAATTAAGTTCATTTGTTTTTAACATTTTATATGCCTGGAATTTTTTCAATTTCGTATTACACTATTATACTTCAATCATAATAATGATATAAGAAATGATCAATCACTAAGACCACGTGAGTCATGATCTGTGTGATAATAAAGGGACAATCATATGATTTATCGTTTATATGAGAGTGTCAAGTAACTACTGAACACTCGATGTCTAAAATTATTGAATGGCCATCAGGAGTGTCTTATTCGAGGATGTTTATGGATAAAGAATTGTTCTCTCGAAACCAAAAAAATCCTTCTCCAATATATATTGGTTCACTATTGGTCTAATTCCAAGGTTATTAAATTCTACTCGATTAATGGGGAGTGAAAAGTTTTATTTGTGATTCCCATGATTCGGAACATAGTGGGGGTCACATGATGATGGACGATAACTGATGATCATGTCCAAAACACAGAATCCATTATCATTCTTCTAAGGATTGGGGAAAAAGAAGGGTTAACTACTGATCATGTTCAAAACACCAGACATATCTTAAAATGTCGTCTAAACTCTTCTGGGTCATGTGCCCAGGATGGTAGGTGAGGTAGTATGGCATGGGACCATTCTATCAAGGGGGACCAATTCAGACACGGAAGAGGATGAGGATCCAAATAAAGGGACAGGTAAATCATGGAAATAAAGTTATGTAATGTTTTAATGGATTTAAATCCTCCGGTAATTATTCCCCCATTGATATGAGAACATTGCGTAGGAGTTTCGGTTTAACATAGGTCAAACTCATCTATTAGGGGGGTGTTATCTCGAATGTTGAGCGATGAAGAACATGAATGATCTAGTAGGAGACTAGAACCAAAGGAAATTTATTCTCAGTAAAGAGACTATGATGATCTACTATTTTACATAATGTAACATAGATTATATACACCCATCCATGGTGGTAGGGTTTAATAAGGTAGCACAATAGGGGTACTTCATAAAATGGAATATAAGTAAAAAGGATCAGTGTAGACACTTCCCAAAGAAAAAAAATGTGGTGAGCCACACATTGTTTATTGTCATGATTCCTAGACCAATGTGTTGTGTCTCTCAAAGGGGATATGCATGGTATAAGGGAGAGGTAACTTGGCATGAATGGGGGATCCTTGGAGGCCTCACCACATAGAATATCCGAGAGTTATCTTGAACATATTTTATGTTCTTGATGCTCAGAACATGATTCTTAGTTTAATGCCATAGATCTTGGACTGTAGAGTCATCATCCAAAAATGATATGTGTAGCATAGTAGAGGAACTAGCCAACATCAATTGAAGGCCAAAATTCTCAACAACACAAAACTAATTCCTCATTGGGGGACTCGTATGCAGTTTAAGGTTACACTTCCTAGACTTGGGTTCTTAGTTTATGATCATAGAGTTTGGACCGTGGGATCATAGTTTATGTTCATAGAGTTTAGAGATAGGGATATTAGTATAATGTAATAATGTTCATATCATATACACCTTAAGGTGTTTTGTATGACATGAATGAGTATTAACCCATTGTGAATGGAGGTCCCAGGGCGGCCCATGCCAGGAAATACAAAAGGTCGAGATTGCAAACATTTTAAGGTGATGATACTTGGACTTATGTTGTGTGTCTCAAAGGAATATGCATGGTATAAATGAAGGGTTACCCAACATGAATGTAGCGTCCAAGGAGGTCACCTGACACCACAATAAATATTCATAAAACAAAATAGACATATTTTAAGGTTGTGATTCTTAGAACATGGGATAAGTATCTCAAATAGGAATGTGTAGGGTGGCTGAGTAACAAACCCAATGAGAATTGAGGTCCATGGAGACCCAATTTTACACAACACATTCCTAGGATAAATTTCACAATGTTTAAAGTCATGATGGATGGAATTTGGATCCTTTTTATATTCATAGGGTTCAGACCATGGAGTCTCGCACATTGCTACCTTTCTAGGGAGAACATCTACTCAACCCCTAAGCCCGAATGATCTATACTTTGTGTGAGAAACAAAGAGCGGTATAGATTTCATGGTGTTTTCTTTGGAGAACACAAAAAGGGAAGAAAGAGACCAATAAATCCCATGGGGATGATTATCAATTTCAAGATCTAGATAGTGAAATGGCAATAACCAACATAAGGGGAACAAATATTGACTATTTTCAAAACAATGGTTTTATACCTACATCAGTTTAGGATGGAGAAAAAAAACACATGATAGACAGTTGACTGAGTTTGAAATACAATATCCATTGTTTGTTTCCAAATATCCCTCAAGGAGTAAGACCAGGATTGTAGGTGATCCTGTGTATCAAGGTAAACCACTTTTAGGGAGCTTGTCTAGATCTAGATAATGGCGATTATCCAAATCAAAGAAAGCATGTAGTTCATAAGTGGAATTGGGTAATGCTCTTAGGGAATCAAAAGTTCCCTAGGAGTTATTCTTCTATGCACACGAATATTCTATATGAACATGCTGGTAAGAGAGAATGATACCTGGACCGGAGGGGGAGACCATAAACTGATTTCATGGTAGGGTTGGTCCTGATACAAAATATCCAAGCATCAATACATATCCAATATGAATAGAAATCAAGACAGACATATTTCTACATAGTAGTGTGGTAGAAGAATAGTTTTGGTGGGGTGATGATCTCTTAGATGAGGATATAAATCACAATACAATTAGGAGGAATACTAGTATTTTTTAGGTTATTTCATGAAATCCAATATTTATCGTATGAGGGATACTAATTTCACACATGGTAATTTTTTGATCATTATCCCCTACTTATTGTATGAGGCATCCCATCTTCTTTGTATAGGTTAAGGATATAGTTTAACATCACATGCTGAGGACATAGGGATGTTTATTTTAATGTTTCATAACTAGGAAAAGGGATAATACTAATTTGAAGTCCTAGTGCACTGACTGTAGGGGTAGGTGCGAGTTTAAGGTCACATAGATTTGAAAAAAGGGAGGCAGGAGTATCCAAAATTGGGCATACATGATAGAAAAGAATGACAACCCAATATAGAAGACGAAAAAAAGGGTCCCTTTAAAACATGAAACTCAACATACTATAACTAGGATCAACCTCATGCCACATGGAGATAAGGAAAACCATAATGAGTAAGTGAAGGGGGTTGGGCCCAGGATGAAATATCCAAGCACCAATACATATCCATTTTGGATGAGAATCAAGCTTCATGTATTTATAAAAGGTGTTGTATTAGGAGTACGATGCCAAAATGGGAAACCCACTTGAATGAGGATACTGAATTGTCTCATATTGAGATATTCAATATCTCGATTTCATATGGTGTAAGACTACAGTTTAACATCATGCACTAAGGATGTTCATGTTTATTCATCCCATATTTTTTATGTGGGGCATACAACTTTTATACTAGGTAAATAATCTCACATTAAGAGGCATATAAGTTTTATATAGGCTAGACGAAAGTTTAACATCATGTAATGAGGATGTTGGGGGGGCTTACACATTGAGTTGAGTGTTCTTTTCTTCTTCTTAATGGGTTATGAGGGCATCACATCCCTCTAATGGGTCATGGAAAATGAAAGGTTCTTATACTTAAAAATTAAACCCACTAGAGCATTTTAGGGTGACAAAGTTGTAGGTAACATATGGTATTTTAGTGAATCCATGACTGAAACACCATGGATGAAGCAAACCATATGAGAGGTGAATTCAAGTAGTTTAGGGTCACAATTCATGGACCAAGGGCTTTTAGTTTAAATTCATATAGCTCAAACATGAGGTGGGGGCTTAGAGGATGTTTTTGTGGTGAAAAATAGTTAATTCCTAATGAATGTATCCAAGGAGGCCCTACACCACCTGATGTCATCTTGAAGCATGTTGCACAGTGTTCATGATCATGAAGTCTAGACCATGGTGAATAGTTTAATGTTATGATGTTTTGAATATTGGTAAATAGTTTATATGTTTATATGTTTTGACTAATAGAGATGTTTGTTTTGATGTAATATACATGTAATGTAAGAGGTACAACTTGATACGATAAGAGGATATGCAGGACCACATACCACACAAATACCACAGAACAAACAATGCATAGTTTAAGTTAATGATACATAGACTAGATATGGATGTGTTGATAATTTTAAATTCATGATTCATGTAATGGGAATAATTTTTTCTCAAGGGTATTTCTGTGGCAAGGAGGAGGTAAAACCGGAGGTTAAAGGATTCAAGGATTCTCGTGTACCACATGCTCACCTTGAGACAAACTGAATGGAATTTAAGGTCATAACACTTTCACTATAAAAGGGTCATAGGGAATATGGGTTTAAAACAATACGTTTGGTTGTAGATATGGGAGGATTAAGAATTTTTACATATACCATGGGAATGAGAATCAAGACACACTTAGTTTTAGAACACAATGTGGTAGGAGACCATTGATTGATGTGGGAGAAATCCTCTCTAATGAGGGAATTAAGGCATCACCAGGTTGTTGATGGGAATAATATGATTATGGAATGGGATAAGGATATAATTTATCATCATGTGATGAGGAAATTGGTTTTATTTTATCTCATATCAGATGAGTCATCCTGATTTCATGTTGTTAAAGGTTTCTGATCTTCTCATACTATCATATGAGGCATCCTAATTGTATACGAGGTAGTATTTTTTGGATCACATCGTACTTATAGTATGAGGAATACCAATTTTATACAAGGTAATATTGTGGTTTAACATTATGCATATAGGATGTAATTATTTTTAGTATAATTTTTCACAACATGGAATGTAGGGTTTGAAAATAGTTTATGGTCATAATTCATAGACCATGGTGGTGGTGTTGTTTTATGGTCACAATGCTCAAACCAAATACAAATATTTAATGTATTACTTCCTATATAAAACTTTATTTTTTGGGGGTGTGAAAAAAACAAATATTTACTAAGTTAAAATGCAGTACTGTGGGTAACCTAGGTTGTCTCCACAGATGAGTTCACATCCATCAAGCTATCATCTTAAAATTTGTGAAATACGTGGAGGTTGTTTTTGAAATTTTTTGATTTTGAAATGGAACTAAAGTTACTAAACCAATGAATGAAATTAAGAAAAATATTGAAAACAAATTTACAAATCATGTGATTGAAAACAGTGATATGAATTGGGTGATTAGGTCGGGTTTAGCTTTCCAATTTCAATACTATCATAAATCCAATTTATCCAATCCTCTTCTACTATGCTGATTAATGTGAAATTCCACGATCGATTCCACTCACTCAATTAGTAAAATGGTGATGGTGTGAGTAAACCTTGACAATATCATAGATTGATCTACACTCCTTCATATATGAAAGATATTTGTAGTTCATAACCTCAATTGACTTATCAAATTACCTAACAGGTCTTGTTCATCCATAACAATCATGAATATCCACTACCCCCACATGTACTGACAATCTCCAAGTACTTATCTATTATGCCATGATATATTCAATAATATATAGACCATAAACTGGAGGAGAGGGAAAAGGATCATTGAATAAAGTAAAATCAAAGACAAAATCTAAAAACATATACGATCACAGTTGGTAATAAAACCTTCTATTATAAATTGAATCCAGCATTCCAAAAGAGATGAAGGATTTTATACCATTAAGTGAAAGAAATAAAAATTTAAAAAAAGTAAAACCTCTCCAACACTAATAACTCATAGGATTACCCCTCCATGATAAGGATATCAATGAATAATGGGGAAATATAATATATTACAAAACTAAAATGAATGAAAAGTGGGGAAAGGAAGAAAAAAAAAATTCTATTCCACAATTTGTCCACTGAGTGTTTGCTTTTATTCGGACAAACAGAATACAAAAAATCGATACAGTACCCTATTAAAAAAATTGAATGATTTTTTATATAGAACCTAATGATTTATAATGAATTGGAACATTTCAGTGGGTGTTAATCGTGAATTAATGAATTATACATTTTTTGGATGAGGAGACTCTTCAACTTCTTCCAATTGGATGCATGAAAATACGGTCTTAATAAGATAATTTCTTCATGTAATATATTGGGTGAATGATAATTTGAGTATTATATTATATAAACCTATAATAAACTCAAATATAAGTCTCTAGTTGAAGATATTACTCCAATATTGAGATGGGATCCATTCTGTCAGCCAAAACCATTTCTCCACTTGATTGAATTTTATAGGACATTGTGTTTATAATTGGATCATGGTCTAGAAGAAAATGTGTATTCTATTGAAAAAAGGAATGGTAAAAAAATAATCACTAAGTTTGGATATTGTTTTTAAAAGTTATTTTTAAAATACAAATGCTTAATAAAACTGTTCCGGAACTATGTAATTTAAACAATTAATCCCAAAATTCACCAACAATACAAAAATGATACAAATTAGCTCAAATTTATTAATTATAAGGGACGAAATAATTAAAATAGATATGAATAATTATGAAATTATTATCTCTATCAGTTCCCCCAAACATATTACATGGACTACTAGACTAGTATGATTCAAACTGAAATCAAATAAAATTCCAAACACATGCCCATGATATCCCCCAATTCCACTCCATGAAACAAAAGATATAATTACACATAGAAAGACATTATTTAAAGTTATCCTTTCAAATAATTCAATATATTTTTACTTATTTTCTCTTACCATGGATAGAAAACACCTTCCTCACAAAACGTTTCTCTCATCTCACAAATGTCAATTTTCAATAAGGCTTCTCTCATCCAAACTCATGAAAGGGTCACCACGTGCTTGATAAATTCCTACATCTCCACCTAATGTGAGTCAAGGAAATTTGTTTATTATGAGGAATTTATTGGGTTTTCATGTGGATTTTGGTTGTAAATATTTTTATGTCAGAACTTATATGGCATAATAAGGAGGGT
This sequence comes from Viscum album, assembly GCA_963277665.1. Lineage (NCBI taxonomy): Eukaryota > Viridiplantae > Streptophyta > Magnoliopsida > Santalales > Viscaceae > Viscum > Viscum album. Next base: position 587,732,301 of record OY728164.1, on the reverse strand, counting down.
TGGGCTCTTTTTGAAGAAAATTTGACAGATTCTCATTTTCACTCAAGTATGGTCTCCTCCTCACTCCCCTTAGTAGAAAATCAGGTCCATCACTATTAAAGCTAATGAAAAGTGCAAAAAATTAATAAATACATTAGAAAAGAATTTCAATAATCTCAAACATTATTTTTCTTAACAACTCCATATTGGTACAACTTTCGTTATCCATTGGAAGCTCCATAGTGGCATAACATATATTATCATGAAACCTCTAGAAATGAAACATATTTCAAAAAAATGATATTTTTTGTATCAAACACAACAATTAAGAGTTTTATTTTTTACCTGAAGTATAACTGAATGAGGTAGAAGAACACAAGACAACTACCCCCCCCCCCACACACACTTATGTTCAACTAGATCATGTGATTTCACTTCAAGAGATTTTCGGATATTGAAAATTGGCATGAAATGTGGATAACATAACAACATGTTCATGTATTCTAAGGGATAAATGGATTAGATGTAATTGGAAGGCCAGAATGAAATGGATCTTTTTGAAAATGGGGATTTAATCCCAATGAAATGGCTCAATCTTTTGAAACAAAATTACCCCAAAGCCTCATGTTTTTATAAAAATAAATCAAATTATGCTTTAAACAAGAATGGTATGATTTTCTAACAATGTGAGGTGATTGAAAATAATATTAAAAAAATGTTTTACTAGTCTCATGGGAATATTATTTCAAAGATAAAGATATTTATATTTGGCATGAGATTCAAAATTCTGAGTACATTTCATGAAATTCCCAAAATTTTGAACATGAAACAAAGTCATTGTCAATATTCATGTAACCTCAGTTTCATAAAATAAATGGGTTCACTCAGTGAAATGAGGTTCAAAAATTTAAATGATAAAAATTTCACTTAAAAATTTTCAAAAAAAAATACAAATATTTGAAACCATGCATTTTTATGAAAATATAAAAAACGAATGGAAATACTAAACCACAAAGGTTCCCTCCCCCACAAATAAATTATGTAGTGAACATAATTTATTGAAATTTATTTAATATGTAACAATATTTTAAAATTATTCATAGTAAGAATGAAAGTGTAAATAAGTGGTACAATCTAAATTATTCATAGTGAAACATTGAGTTATGCTCCAAAGTGATGTATACTGAAAACTTATAAGAAAATGCAGAAAATAAAATATAAGAAATTTATTAAAATAAATGAAAGAAGAAATAGAATGAGGATAGAATGAGAGACCTTGGTTTAACCCCCCAAGTGGGATCTTGGTTTAGAATTCCTCTAGATGGGTACTTCTATTTAGTTATCCCCAATCTGATGGTGGGTGAGGTTTATTTCTCATAAACCACCATAATTTAATTTTTATTGCATGAAATTATTCCTTTTTTTCAAATTCCATGGATTTTATATCCAACCCTATGAAAATGATAAGCTTCTTGTTTGGTGGAATTAGGAAAAATAATGAGTCTTATCCTTTCATGGTTTCTACATTCACAACCTCTTCTTTATTATCTACTGATTTCTCATGTTATTTTGTTCCAATGGAATAATTCAAGATAAATTCAAAGTGTAATTATACTTGATAAAAATTAAAGCATAAAGAATCATTATCATATTATTCCGTTTTAATGTGAGTATCATGTGTCTCATTTTCCACTAGAAAATCTATTGATCATATCTTGTACTACAACCAATAAATGTTCAACATGTCCAGGGAGCTACAGATGTTCCTCATCAAGCGTATCTTATTTTTCATCCTTATCCACGAAGGAAATTCAAGTGTTGTCTGAATCTAAAAATTTGAAACAAGGGGAGGTAACACTCAAATAAACATAAGAAAATCAGAATGAAAAGAGTTTAAGAAAAGAGCATCTCCTTAAGTTTGTTTGGATTAAATTTAATCTTCTATGGGAGGTACCCCTTTTTTTTAATTTCACTAGATAGAGAAAGGTAATAAGGATCCTCTATATTATCTTTAAATTCCACCACATTAGTGGTGTCTTAATTTAATTATGTTGTCTCTTCTACTTTGTTCGGAATAGGGGTATCAAGAAGTTTCTCACACTCCTTCCAGAAGATATCCATACCCATTGGATCTGCCATATGTATTTCAATAGGAAAATATTATTCATAAATATCCTACATCATTGATTGAACTGGGATGAATGGAACTTTTTTTAATCTCATCAAGGCATCCATGGGTTATTAAAATTGAATGATAGTCAAGGAATGCACTTCCAAAACTTTTTATGTCTCTGGTTCTGGTTCTTGCTCCAGTAGTTGATCTAGGGATGCATGTACATATTTAGTTATCCACTCTATTTGTATCTATAGGTTTCTCACTATTTGAATAATCTTTTCCAATTTTTCTTTATGATCATTGTGATCTTCTTCTTCTCGGTGTTTCACCTATGATATTTATCCAAAAATACTATTGGGAAACATGGAAATCTTTTCTTATACCTCAACCATTTCATGATAAAATTCCCAAAAATACTCTTGGAGTTTAATCAATTCTCAGGCCAATCCCACCAGCACTAGGAATTAGAGTTCCTCTTTAAGTTCTTGAATAATATCCATGAACTCATCCTCCTTAATGATTGGGATTCATGATCCCTATACCTATTTAGAAATTAAATAAACATTATCCTATATAGAACATGTTGAGTTAATCATTTGTTATTTCACTAATGGTTAATTTTCCCATTAATTAAATAATTAATCATTCATAAAAATCATGGTAAAAGACATTTATTTCGGTTTTTTAACTAGAAAAGAGTCGAACACTTCCAATATTATTGTTGGAAATTCTTTCTGGGAAACAGTGAAATGTTTCGACATGTTTCCTTCATGGGGTGTAATAAAAAAAATATTTCCTAAGATAAAATGTAGAATAGTTGGTAACCTAGGTTATCTCCAGATAAGATCGCACAAGAATCGAGCTGTAATCATTCAATTGGAGAAATAAGTGGAGGTTGTTTTTGAAATTATTTTATTTTTAAAAGAAACCAAAGAAACAAAGAAAATGAATTAAATTAAGAAAAAAATTATTTTTTTTACAAAGCATGTGATCTAAAACAGTGATACGAATTATGTGATCAGGTTAGTTTTATTTTTTCAATTGTAATTCTATAATAGTTCTAATTAATCCAATCAGCTTATAATGATATGTTTAAAGAGAGATTCCACAATAGCTTCCACCCACTCCATTAATCAAATGGTGATGGTGAGAGTAATCCATTCCCTGATCTCAAATCAGTATACTCTCATGACTATGTGTGAAATAGTTGTATAGAATATGCTCAATTGACATAGTCAATTCCTAATTGGGTCTTTTTTATCCAAAACAATCAATAATATATACTACCGCTCGCCCACGTACTAACCCTCTCCATGTAATGTACTAATATGTCCTGATCTATTCCATCGTATATATACCATAACCTAGAGGAGGGAAAACCATCATTGACCAAAGAAAAATAATCAATATAATCAAAAACAAAATATGATCATAATTGATAATATAAAGTTCTAATAGAAATTAATGCCAACTATTGAAAAGAGATAAAGTATTTTATATCATTAAGTGAAAGAAATCAAAAATTATAAAATAAAAAACCTCGCCTTCCCTAATCACTCAAAGTATTACCCATCCTTGTAATATTTATCCACAAATAAGGGGGTAAGAATAAGAAATTACAAAACTATGAAGAAAAAAATATTGAAAAGGAATAATAGAAAATTTCTATTCCAGAATCATTCCACTGAATGTTTTCTTCTTTTTGGCCCACCAGAATCCGAAAAATAAAAATGTTTCCTTCTTAAAATATGTTCAAAATGATTTTTTATCGACCATATTTTCTAAATAATTTATACAATTTTAGTGGGTGTTATGAGATAATTAATGAAAAATATTTTTTATGGACTATGATACTCTTCAACTTCTTCCAATTGGATGCATGACAAGGTAGCCTTAATGAGATAATTTATCCATTGAATTTAATAGGAACATTATTATTTCAGTAATATATAATATCCATATATAATCACCTCATTTGGATGTATCTACACCAATATAATCCTCCATTTCTGAGGTGGTGTCCATTTTATCAGCCAGAACAATTTCTCTACCTAATTAATTTTTTGGGGCCAATATATTACAAATTCTATCTGGTTACAGAATTCAAAGTTGAATCGCACTAATAAAGTAAGAATAAAAAATAATCATTATCTTTGGATAAAAATTGTGAAATATATGCCAAAAATACCAATGATTTTGAAAACCGATAAATTTCTAGATTTATGAAAATTTCACAATAAAACAAAAAATTCACCAAAAACACTAAAAGGGTGAAAATAAGCTCATATTTATTGATTTTAAGTGATTAAATCATTTTAAAAATATGAAGAATTAGGAAAATATTAGCTCTATAAATTCTCCCACCCTTAGCACTTGGAATCCTATACAAGTATTAATCAACAAAAATCAAAGAAAATTCAAAACACATTCCAATAAGATCCACCAGTTCAACACCGAGAAACAAAATATTTCACATCGCATCAAAAAATATTGTTTAATATTCTCTATTCCAATAATTTAGTGTATTTTAACTTATTTTTTCTTACCATGCACCCAAAACACCTACATCACGTGAATTTTTTCTTATCATAGAAATGTCAATTTTCAACAAGGTTTTTCTCATCTAAACTCATGAAGATGTCCCCATAGGTTTGAAAAATTCATAAATATACACCCAATGTTGGAAAATGGCACGTTGTTATCATGATTAATATTTAGGGTTGTTCTAGAGATACTAGTTGGTAGGATTTAGACATCAGAAATTCTAATGAAGAATAAGTTGGGATTGGTTATTTTTGAAGAAAAATTGTATGATTATAATTTTCACTCATGTATAATCTCTTTATCAATCTTCTTCATAGAAAATATTCTCCATTATCATAAAAACTCATTTAAAGTGTAAAACATTCATAAATTTAACCAAAAAATTTACAATCATCTCTAACATAATTTTTCTCGACACCTCCATATAGGCGCAACATACTTTCTCCACTGGAAGCTCCATAAAGGAAAAACCTCTCTTATCGTGAAAGATATAGAAAAAGAAGATATTTTACTACAAAAATTTCAGAAAACACATATCTTTAGAATTTGGTTTTCCAATACAAATATCACCAAATATATTAGCACAACACAAGAAAATTTCCACCCACACCTATGTTCAACTACATCATGCAATTTCACATCAAGGGTGGGTTAGATAGGGAAAATTGGATTGTTATGTGTCTACCCAAAAATGATGTTCTTGGATTATAATGGATAAATGGATTAAATGTAAAGTTTGGTAAGAAAGAAATGGATTCTTTAAAATAGGGGGATTTAAATCCAAATAAATGCCTCGATCATTTAAGACCCAAGTACCCCAATCCCTCCTGTTTTAATAGTAATAAATTAAATTCTGGTAAAAACAAGGAAGGTATGATTCTCTAAAAAAGTGAGGTGAATGAAAATAATATGAAAAAATAGTTCAAAATACTCACAAGAAAGTGATTTCAAAGATAAAGACAGTGAGATGTGGCATGATATTAATAATTCAGAGTACTTTTCATGAAATTAACAATGATTTGATCTTGAATCAAAGTCAATCTGAACAGTAATTTATGCTCAGTTTCATAGATTAAATTGGTTTACTCCTTCAACTAGTTTTAAAAATTGAAAATTATAATCATTTTAGCTCATAATTTTAACAAACATAAAAATATTGAAATTGAAAAACATAAAAATTTCAAAACACACATTTTTTCTCAGAATACAAAAAAAATAGGAAATTAATGAAAATACAAAACTATAAAGGTTCCAAACCCCATAGATAAAATATTTAGTTTCTATAATAAATTTAAATGTATTCAAAATTTATGAAAATTTTAAAATGAATCATATTAAGAAAGAATATGTAAAAGAGAGGTATGACATAACTTATTTGTTGTTGAACATTGAGTTAAGATCCTAAGTGTTTCACACCAAAAACCAATAAAAAAATTTTAAAAAAGGAAACTGAAGAAAATTATTGAAGGAAATGAGAAAATAAATAGAATTGGGAAAATACGGTTCGCACTTTGTTTAATCTCTAAATTGGGATGTAGGTTTTTAATACCTCAAGATGGGTAGTTCTAGTTGTTTATCCCCAATCTAATGGTGGGAGTAGTTTCTTTTTCAAAAACCACATTAAATTATTCTCTATAGCATTCACTTTATTCTTTTCTTATGGCTCTATTTCTGTAGTATTACAAATACTCACCCATAAAAATGGGATTCTTCTTATATGGTGGGGTGAGGGAAAAAATTATACATCACCATTCATGGTTTTCACTTTCACAACCTCTTCAATATTATCTAGTGATTTCTCATGATATATTGCATCAATGGGATAATCAAATAGAAATTTAGAGTGTAATTATTTTTGAAAAAAATTAAAACATAGAAAATAAATAACATATTCATCCCTTTTAATGTTTGTAGAATGTGTCTCATTTTCCTCTAGTGAGTCCACATTGATCTTCTCTGGAACTCCCTACAATTAGTGTCAATATGTTTTGGGAGCTCCATTTGTTCCTCACCGGGTGCATCTTCTTTTTATTTCTCATACACCAAGACAATACTAGTATTGGAAGAATATAAAAACTTAAAATAGGGGGAGATAATACTCATACTAAATTTAATAAAAAATAATGAAAAGTGTTTAAAAAATATAACATCCCTTTGGTTGTTTAGCTTCAATTTCTTATTCTATTGGAAGTGGATCCTATAGTTGTATTTCGCAATATTGAGGAAGGTAACCATGATCCTCCATATTATCTTCCAAGTCCACCACTTTCGTGGTGACTTCCTTCAATGATTTTGACTCTTATACATAGAAGGAATAGGGGGATCAAGTAGTTCATCATAATCATTCTAGATGTTATGTAGATATTTTTGATCTCTCAGTTTTATTTCAACAGGATAATATTCATCATAAATCTTCTCCAACATTTATTTTATGGGGTTTAATGGAACTTATTTTAATTTCATCAAGGCCTACTTGGGTTCTTCAACTATAAAGATAATCAGGGAATCCAATTTTATCTTTTTTTTTGTTCTAGTTCTCATTCTGGTTCCATCTTTTTCTCCAAATATGCATGTACATATTCTGATATCCACTATATTTTTCACTCCATGGTTTTAACTATTTGATTAATCCTTTCCTGTAGATATTCTATATTCTTGTGAACTTCTTCTTCTATGTGTTTCACCTATGAAATTTCTCCCAAAATATTGCTTGGAAATAATGAAATCTCTTTTTCTTACCTCTACTATTTCTTGATAAAATTCTGGATAATACTCCTAGTGTTCAATAAATTCTCTATTTACATCCTCTAACACTGGGTATTTGAGGATTTATTTAATGTCTTGAATAAGAACCTTTAATTATTCTTCATTAATGATTTGGATTTGAGATCCATTGATCTATTTATAAAGTAAATAAATACTATCCTCCATAGACCAAGGTGTGTTTATCATTGGTTCATGAACTTTTGGGTAATTCATCCATGAATTAATGTAATAACCTTTTGAAAATTCCTTGGTAAAAGATATTTTTAGGGTTTTAAATTTGAAAAGTCTGAAATATTTACAATAATATTGTTAGTACTACCTCCTTCGAAACGGCTTGATATTTTGACACGCGTCTGTTATGAGGTGTAAAAACAAATCTACGTTAAAATGCAGTATAGTGGGTATCCTAACTATCTTTAGAGAAAATAACACAACAATCAAGATGTCACCTTAAAATTTGATAAATAAGTGGAAGTTTTTTTGAAATTGTTAGATTTTGAAAAGGAACTAATCAAACAAAACAAATGAAATCAATTAAGAAAAGGATTTTTTTAAAAAAAATATTGTGATTGAAAACAGTTATATAAATTTTGTGATCTCATCAGGTTCAGTTTTCCAATTATAATGCTATCTTAGTTTTAATTTATCCAATACTCTTATACTAAGCTGATTAAAGTGACATTCCACAATTGCTTCCTTTCACTCTCTTGGTTAAATGGTAATGGATTGAGTAAATATTACCAATATCTCATCTCGATATACTCTTCTTCATATGTGTGAAATTAAAGAAGAAAATATCCCCAATTGACTTAGGTTTTTTCCCAATTAGGTCTCATTTATCCCAAATAATGAAGAATATTCACTACCCCTCCTACACATTCTGAAAATCACCAAATACTTCCCCACTAAAACATGGTCTATTCCATTTTTTATGGACCATAATATAGAGGGGGAGAAAATTATCATTTATTAAATAAAAATCAATGACATAGTCTAAAACCAAGTATGATCGTACTTGATAATAATAACTGCAATTAGAAATTGAAACTAGCTTTTTAAAAGAGATAATGTATTTTATACTGTTAAGTAAAAGAAGTAAAACATTAAAAAATATAAAACCTATCCTTCCTAAATAAATCATAGGAATACCCCTCCATGTGAATGAAATACATGAATAAGTTATAAGATTATGATATTAAAAAACTTAAAAGAAACAAATGAGGGGAAATGAAGAATAGAAAATTTTTATTCCAGAATCTATCCACCAAATGTTTTATTATGTAAGGACCACTAGAATCATGAAAATAAATTAGGTACCTCATAAAAAGTTATTTTAAATGATTTATTATATAGTAACTCAAAATTTCAAATCATTTGGATAATTTTTTTGGGTTTTATGAACAAATTAATTAAGTATAAATTCTATAGCCAAAGAGACTCTTCAACTTCCTCCAATTGAACACATAAAATGATAGCCTTAATGAGAGAATTTATATATTTAATCTAATGTTAAAATTATTATATTATCCCTATTTTATATCCAGATGGATTCACTTCATTTTAAGGTCTCAAGGAAGATATATTCCTTCATTAATAAGGTGGGGTCCATTCTGCTGTCCAGAACAATTTCTCCACTTCATTGATTTTATCTAGGCCAATGTGTTTTAAATTGGTCCTAGATCCAAATGAAAAAGTTGATCCCCATTAATAAATGATGAAAAAACAAATAATTACACACTTTGGATAAAAAATTAAAATATATTATCAAAATACAAAATCATAATATATCTATTAAATTTCCAAAAATTAAGTAATTTTCACAATTAAGTCCAAAAATCACCAAAAATACTAAAATGATAAAAATAAGGTTATATTGATTAATTGGGGTGCATTAAATCAATGAAAAAAATATGAAAAATTATTAAAATAAAAACTCTATCACTGGACCTTTTAAATGCTCAACTGATGTATTACTTGAAAAATCTAGTGTTCATGGGAGTTATGATACACTCACCATCTATGGTGATCAATGATTATACTCCATTTGAATAGACATTATTAATGATGTCAAGTCCTTCCCATTTGGGCTCTAAATTTGGTTGCATCTTACTAGGTATCATTGGCGTTATGGGAGCCAGTACCATATCACCCTAGAGGAAGATGCGAAGGAGAACCTTCTTATTGAAAGCTCTTACTACCCTACTCTGGATCCTCTCAATATTATCCAAGGCTTGGAACATGTTCTCTTTTACAGATTAAAAAACTTCTAAATTGAGTTATTCCATTATTTCTAGTATCTTCATGTCATAAAAATCTATTCATAGTGACAACAACTGAGCCTTGATGGGAAATAATTCCTATATTCAATAGACCATGGTGTATGGGGTCACCTAAGAAGATTTTAGATTCATCATCTGATATGAACCAAGGTAATTGGGAAGCTTTTTAGGGAAAATCTATTGGTTATATCCCACAATACACTCCATGATGTTGGAGAGGGTTTTTTTATTCACCGGATCAGGTTATTTTCTCATTCATGGTAGTGAGAGGTATTTTTTTACCAGATGTTGTACTTATCGTAAATTTTCATCAGCTTAGCAGCCCGGAAGTTCGTTCCATTATCAGTGAGTATATCATGAAGAATACGAAATCAATGTATGATGTGGGATTTCACAAACTTGATAACGGACTGGGATTCGACTTTCTTGTGGGGAACTGCTTCTTCTTATTGGGAAAATAGGTCGGTTTTAGTCAAGAAGAACCTGCAATTTCAAGCTGTAACAGGCAGGTATGGCCCTATGACATCAATTCCACATACTGTAATTGGACAAGTATACTCACTAGAATGGAAAGGATATGATGTTAGATGCATAAATTTTTCTTGGATTTTACATGAATGAGACCTATTATGAAAATCAATGCTGTCATGGTCAATGGAGGGCCGAAACTTGTCTAACCATCAAATATAGTGGGAGAGCATCAATATCGCTTGATGGACACCACATAAACAAACATTTAATTTTCAAATAACTTGAGGGATCTTATTTCATTGAATGAAATGGAGGATAATCCCATAAAATCGACATATGTGGTGTTTTTTCCCTAGCTTAGTCCCACTCTAGTGGGTAAACTACACTACAGGATGACAAGTTCACTCACACTCGAATCGATCTTGCAAGAGAATTCCATGACAGAAATAATCAATAAAGGGAGTGATCTAGTCAATCATTTCATCTACTAAAATGGGAACTGATGATCTTTGTGTAGAAATTAGGGTAGTCAGTTGGTTTAGCTATTAGTTAACATAATCTAAAGTGGTTGGGGAAATAACCCTTTCATGTTCCATGTGAATGACTAGGCCATCCTTGTTAGGCTCTATAATAGAAATGACTGAGCTTTATAAGGAATAATTTTAATGTTTGTAAATATGGGAACATGATTTACCTATGGTCGTTTAGGGAAATGGTCCATTAGATGATGGGTATAATCCCAGAAGGGTATAAAGTCCTATTTTTTGATTATGTAGTCACATTTTATCTACTTAATAACTCTATTAGTGTTTCTCTTAACATTCAATTGGGGGAATTAAATATCAAGGGCTAACATGAGACTTTTAATGATATCTTGGTACTTTTAATCGTTGTTGGCATAACATTTTGACAAAAATAATGCCTATGGAAAGAGAGTTTAAGTTGGATTAATGAAGATGATCCCTAGAACTACCCTGTTAAGCATGGGGTTGTGGATAAATTAACTAATCAGGACCCATGAGGCACTATCAGAATTCATCTACCAACATGGTAAAACCTAATCCATTCATAGGATAACATCATATTGGAAATAAACAGCCATGGATAGTTCTTAAGGAGTTGTCTATGTGGCCAAAATGTCTTCTAATAACGGGCCTTCTCTACAAGAAAAACCTAATGTAAATCAACTAGAGGATCACCTCCTAACATTCCATTCATCCCATAAGAATGGGGAAATTTTGAATATACTTCATTGGGACCACTTCGGACACCTGATGTATCTCGTGATGATATAAATAATGCCACAACATCTACACTGCGAAAACTAGTGCAAGAAAAATCTTCTATATGGGGTAGTATCTAGTATTTGTGTTAAGGAACTTGCGATTGAGATATTATAAACTATTTTCCATACCCTCATTGTCTTTATACACTAAAAGGGTGCCAAGGGATCACACTAAAGAAGTCATATAAAGGACCAATGACTTTTCTTAAACTGGTGGCATCAAGAACTAAAGGTTTTGTCATGTACTACTTGATATAAGAAAATATGTTAAGGAATTCATCATCCCACTAGTAGATGATGCCTTTATTCGTGAACCTCAAGAAGCGATTACACTTTTTGTCTAAATTTTCAATAAATCAATGTATGTAGAATAAGTGGTCTTGGAGACCCCACAACTCTCAATGGTTGTTTGGGGGAGGAATCAGGATTATGGCCTTAATGTTATCTAGTTTAATCTTGAAATATCTATTTCTTATGATGAATACAATAAATTTCATAGAGGTAACTCAGATTGCACACTTAAAGGGGTTCATCATCAAGTATCAATAGTTAAAGAATCCAAACACTTTCTCAATATCCTTGATATGGTCCTAATGTTGGAATGATTGGACCTCCAAATCATCCACATAACATTACACCAATTTTCCATGAATTAGCATAAAGATGTGGTGTTTTGACCGCAGATAAGTGCCTCCATCAATTTTCAAGTCGACAGGTGTCACCTGATTTAATAAAGTTCCATTTAGTGCCCTAAAGGTGGTTTCCTCCCCATCCTTAGAAAAGGAAAATCTAGATCTGGTTGTACATAGAGTCTCCATCCATGAAGGAGAGTTCATGGAACCCTATTGTGCAATCAATCAAAAACTCAATCATTAGAAGGTATAAATATTTTTTTTCAAACAATGGATTTTAGGTCCCAAAAATCGATACAGTCTCTGATCAACCCATTATTATTCTTAAATGGGTTGATGTTGGCTAGACATCTAGGGTAGTGAACATCCAGGATGAAGTTTTCTTTTTTAATATTTTCAACTTCGACATCAACCATGGTATCAAGGGAAGCCTGCATTTTTCTGGGTGGTTGTTTGAACCCGTGATAACCACCTGGAAATCCACGGAGGTGAAAAATGACATGAGGGTCTAACCATGGAATCTTATCATAGAAATTTGGGAAAAATGCAATGTAGTTTTAGGAAGTCTAAATACTTTTGCTACTCCCCTAGAGACATGGCATCACTAATCAACATTATACTCAGATCTTCCTCGATTGCAAGGTTCACCTGAGTTGAATCATCAACCGTGGTGGATAAACCCTATTCAAATGCATGAGGGTCATCTTTAAAATCATATTTTTCATATGAGATAATAGAATCCCTGGGAGGAGGTGTCTCTTCCAGGATAGTCGAATTAGAGGAAGCACTAGTTCCAGCTCTAGAAGATATATAATCCTCATCGATGGATTTCCACTATGATGAAACTATGGTGATATATTCTTTCAATCCAATGCCATCTGAACTCTTACGATGAGGTCCATGCTCGATGTTAAAGTAATTTTGTAATGTTGGATTATGTTAAGTCAACCCTTCTCTATGGAACCTGCATGCATGATGTGAACGAGCGGTCATAGGGAGAACTTATTGGTACTTCATAGGAGTAGGGGATTCTGTTATCAGTTAGTCATTTATGATGTATGTTTATATGATAATATATGAAAATTATTTTTTCATAGGGACATCAAAACCATTTTTATTAGATACAATGAAGAATCCCCCAAGATCCAACATCGTGGACTCTAACCGATGAATCTGTAGAATGAAGTTGTCACTCAAGTCTACCCAAGGATTGACTACAGTGGTTGTCAAATCATTAGGGGCATTGATGGGATCATCCCCATCATAATGAACCTTCTTTACTTCTCTATTTTAGTAGTCGGTATCCAAATCGTGGGCTTTATTAGAATCAAATGGATACACATCACCTTGGAGTACCCCTAGTCGACCATTGATGGTGTACTTGAGGAACCAATGACATGTGGAGTTGATCATTTCATGAAAATAGAGCATGGGTCTTCCAATAAGTGTGTTGTAGGTGGTATCCTATGAGAATAACATGAATTTGGTGCTTGGTATAAAGCCACGAATGTAATACCCAGAGATTTTTTGAATTATATTTATTTCGAATTAATTTATCTTTTTCATATTTTGTATTATAGGTAACATGGGAAATAGTTCATTATATATATATATATATTAAAGCACTAAGTAAAAAATTCATTTAACATAGAACTGACTTTTCTTGCACTAAATGAAATACCAACTTGGATTTCACTACATTCAATAATTAATTTGCATTCTCTACCTGCAACACCGACTTGGCATCAGTTTCATGACACACCGATGTTTCTACTAAAAATAATTTTTTGGTTATAATTTTTTAAATGATATAATTATATCCTAGAAGTTAAACATTGCAGTATGAATATTAATTACTATTTTTTAAATATTATTAATATTTTTAATATAAAATAAACAAATCGATAATAAAAGATATGATTTTTTGAAGATCTCCTTTATGTTTTAAAAATACTTTTTTCTCGAATGAACCAATTTTAATGTCATTGTATGAATTGAATAAAAAACAAATCTGAGAACTTTCATAAGTTTTATTAGATTATATTTACCTCATTTTTTAAATTTATAATGTCGAAAATATCTTAGGGTTATTTTTTGGTTTTTTCTGAGAAGCAACATTTTTTAATGAACGGTGAAAAATACTACTTTTAGGTTAATAACTACCTTTTATTTTAAATAATTATTGATGATAATGTATATTTTAAATTTGTTTTAATGTAAAATTAGGTCAATTATACATATATTAATACATTTATTTTGATTATAATCAATTTCACATTGAAATTTACTATAAAAAATGAACAATCTTTTGAACTTCTTTCTACTTTAAAAACTCGTAATTTCGTCTCACATGTGGGATTACTAGTAATCCTAAATTTGGCACTTCTGGGAATTGAATTTGGAAAAACTGACACACTCCATTATAATTAGTATAATATTTATATTCTAATTATATCATGTTTATTTTGGACCTAAATAATTAGTAAAAGTGGTTAAAATTAATCATTGTGTTTAAGGTCAAATTAAGCTTAAATATGGAATAAACCATAATAATAGGGGCCAAAATGAACTAGAAACATGTCCAAATTCCATTTTATGTCCATTATTTGACCCTAAAATTTCCATTATTCATTTATGTTGTTTTTATTACTTTTTTTGTAAGAAAATTTTCACAACTAAAATGTTTCAAACAAATTCCAAGTGAGTCTTTTTCCTTCCCTACTAAAAGCCACCACATCTCCCACTTCATAACACCTCTCAAACATCTTAAGTGTAGAAAATAGCTTCCCAATACACTTCCCATAAATCCTTCTTTCATTTATGAATCCTTACATTTGGGATCATAGTATTTCATGGAATCCTTTTGGCATAAACCGAATGGAGTTACATGATTAAGAGGTAACATATTCTCTCAAGTCATTTCTTTTTATTTTCCTTCTTCACCCCCTAAAAATATATTTATTATATTCCTAGATAAAAAAATTTGTATCAACAATATACTAGGATTCTGTTTGGTATACGGTTTCACCTATACATACACACACCTCCATTTAATTTGTATCAAACATATTCTTTCTGTGTATGACGAACTACTGCCTCATGAAACGATGATTCTTAATTTTTCCATTACCACCTATCATGGTGGCCATTATGTTCGAAAATCTATATATATATTATATAATATATATTTTTAATGTATTTATTCTTCTAATTTTTATTAGAACATACCTTTATGCTTTCCATCTTATGTAAATATGATAATTTTGTTTGGGAAAGTGTGGACAACTGCCCCCTCAATACGATATGATTCGTTCATACACTAAATGGATTGTTTTAAATATGGTTTTAGTGAATATATATGAGATATATTATATCATAAATCTTCTTTAATATTGATATATTTATACATATATTTATTTTACATTCATTCTCTCAACATTACAATTAAACAGAAATAACATTCTTGCGTATGCATGACCTACAATCTTCATGAACAGTGTATTTTGTGGCATAATTATAAATTATATAAATTATTATAATTAAAATATATAGTATAGGTATGATATTTATATAATTATTTACAATTTTTAATCATGGTATATGTATAAGGACCAACAATATAACCAATTGTGACACATATGAAAAAAAAGTGTATATTACCCAAATTGAAACCTTCACAAAGGATGGTTAACAAGTGGGTAATATAAGGTTGTAATCAAAATATATATGGTATTAGATATAATAATATGTTCTTTCAAAGACTTATAATAAATTTATATTTATTATTCATGTGGTCTGAATGAGTACAGTGAGATTCAAGAGACAAGATAAGGTGATTTCATCTAACTTTTTATTTTCGTGAGATACAAGCTATGTTTGGCACTATTTACTTTTTTCTGGTGAACATTGTGACAATGATTGTATTATATGTATATTATACTCAAATGTATATGTATTTACACATCCATTTTATGATATTTCATTCCTGGGGTTTTTGTTTCAAAAGATACCAAATTAGTAAAATAGTTTTTTCTTAACTTTTGTTCATTGAGACTCATGTTTTGTTATGTACCAAAATTCTATTTTGAGGTATATGTGCCTCAATTTTAAATGATATATCATGAATCTAAATTTTTTTAGGATATTTTATTCTTTATGTAAGTTATGTTTCTTACCAGGAGATTATGATCCCACTTTACCAATTTATAAGATTTTATTGAAACAATGTCATCTCTTTTTGATATTGTTAATGATTATGATTCTTTAATGAAATCATATTTTCCATATCTGAAAAACACTCATGATTTTATTTATCCTCTATTTATTAAATATATAACCATGTATTAGAACCATTTTCCAATCTTTGGTTCTATAATTAATTAATAAAATGTTTTTAATAAAATTTGATCTTATTTCTGTCTTCTGTAGGAAATATGTTTTATTTCCAAAACCATGTTTTCTATAAAAAATTCAAATGATCAATAAGTCTCTTTTCAAGGGGACAGTATTTTAGAATGGTTTTATGGTTTCCTAATCATACTTTATATATTTTCAATTCTATGTTCAATGAAAACGATTCTCAAAAATATATTAGTTCTTCTTTTATATGTTTTAAAGTAAAAAGGTTTTCAAAACGTGTTTGAAGCTTTATTTATAAGTTTTCATTTTTTTAAAGTAATGCTTTTAAAAATATTTTTCATCATTTATTTATAATTTTTCAACATTTTTAAAATTAATGGATTTAAAAACATTTTGAATCATTATTAATATGTTTTTTAATTATTATCAAAGTAACTTTTATCAAAATGTTTTCAAACATCATCTATAAGTTTCAAGGAAAATGGTTTTCCAATGGTTTCGTGTTTTTAAAGATCATTTATCAATATTAAATTATATTTTAATTATGAAATATTTTGAGAAAATATTTAAAAAAAATTCCATCTAATATAGAATCTTTTGATGTTACTCATGCATGTCTGGGAAATGATCTAAAGGTTCCATTAATATTATTTATATAAATGGTTTTTGATTTGATGTCATGATGTATATGAAACATGTTTCTCTTCAACAAGTTATATGATTTGAAACCAAACTCTTTTCATGGGGCATGCTTTCACGGAATTATTACAAAACCTATCTATTATCAAAGATTGTGATTTGATGAATATTAAATATACCCATTTCATTTCATAGGTTATGATTTTTTGTTAATAAAACCTATGTTTTT
Organism: Viscum album; assembly: GCA_963277665.1. Lineage (NCBI taxonomy): Eukaryota > Viridiplantae > Streptophyta > Magnoliopsida > Santalales > Viscaceae > Viscum > Viscum album. The sequence continues at coordinate 587,715,002 of OY728164.1, read as the reverse complement.
TATGTGTCATGATATGATGAATGTTGTTTTTTTGTTGCATTAATGAATGATGTTATAATGAGATGGGTGGGACCTATATCTCTATTCAATTCATTACGTATTGATAAATTATTTATGAGAAGAAAGGGTGCATGGGAGGGAATCAGAAGCCTGAAACATGAGAGTATATTGGAGTACATCCCAAGCCCGAAACAAAAGGTTATACAGAAGTACATACCAGGCCGGAAACAAGAGGGTAAATAGAAGGACATCCCAATCCAGAAATCAGAGGATATAAGGGATGACATAAAATCCCAAAACAAGAGGGTAACGGGATGATATCCCAAGCCTAAAACAAGATTGTACATGAGGGGACATCCCAAGATTGAAACAAGAGGGTACACTGGAGGACATCCCAATCTCATAACAAGAGGGTATATTGGAGGACATCAGAATCCGGAAACAATCACGTATATGAGAGTAATCCCCTATACCCAAACAAGAGGGTACATGGGAGGACTTCCCAATCCTGAAACAAGAGGGTACACCAGTGGACATCCGAAGCCTGAAACAAGAGGGTATACATGAGGGCATCCCAATACTTAAATAAGTTGGTATATCGAAGGAAATCCCAATCACAAAATAAAAGCATACATGGTAGGGAATCTCAAGTCTGGTGTAGGTACCCAGGTGATTAACACATGCTTAACATGTTATAAAGGCCTTGTTAGGCCTCCTCGACATTTGGTTTTTTATACGTGTTTTCAAAAATTCCATGTTTTATTCTTTTGTTACTCTTACATGTATTATATTATTATTTCCTTATGATTAATTTCTTATGAACTTACAATCTTTATGATGACCTATAATATGAATGTTATAATCTTCAAATGATATTCTCATGTTCTATACCATTTTTTCATTTTATTATTACACATTTCCTTTATTTCCCACTACTGAGCATCTTAGATCAGCCCTTTATTATGTTTCCCTTCCAAAGGATATGAATATCAGTTTTAGGAAGAATTAATAATGTTTTATATTTTTATGGGTGATGTTGAAGATCATTCACCAGGATAGAAGATTTTATTTCTATGTTTACAAAGACACTAAACTATTAATGTCCTCGGGCATGTATTTTTGTAATGTAGAAAATATTCATCTAAAATGATGTAATATCCTTGTATGTCAAGCCTGGGTAGATAAAGTTTCTATCAATGGAACGTTTTAGTAAACCTTTGGAAACTAGGATGAGAAAAATTTTAGTGATATACCTAGGTATATTTTCTAGGATATGTCTAGAGATTTATCTAAGGATCAGTATAAGGATGAGTTAAAATTTAGTATATTATCCTGAAATCTTGGTAATGGATTGAGTATGTGGTTTCTTATAAATACATCCTTGTATGGATACTACATCTGGATGTGTATTTACAACATATGTACCTAGAGGTAATAACTCAAAAAATATGTCTCGGGCCTGACTCAGGGTAATCTGGTGCATGACAATTGGCCATAATGCACCCCTGGTTTGACACTCTTGAGGGATTTTCTTTGGTAATTCATGAACTCATCATTAACCATCATGAAATATTTAAATAAGAGTTAGATATTAATAAATTAGGACAAATATAATGTATCATAGTAGAATAAAGGGGTCCTAATTTATACATAATATAAGTTTTTTTCATGATTATGAGGTTCCTTACTCTCATAACTATTTATTACTCAATATTTTTTGTTTTAGTCAATTAATGGAACCTAAAGGAACCACATTAATGGATAGTAAAATATAAAATGAAATGATTGTACTCCTAAGATACCAAATTATATTGGAGTAGGATTGAAAGTCTCATATCTATACTCACCCAATTTTATCAAGTAATGAACCACACTAGATTCCTTAATGAGAAAATGAGGGTAAAACATTCTGTTGAATCATTCATGAGGAAACGTTTTCCTTATTTCAATGGGTCTATTAATCCACTTGTTTCTGAAAAATGTATCAATACCAATAAATATTTATTTATATTTCTATAATTTTTGGAACTTGAGAAATTCATTCTGGGTATTTATTAGTTATAAGCTTAAGCAGATCAGCGGTGGACTCTAATCAAGAATAAGAGGTGGAAAGATAAAATTGACTCAATGTCTTGGGATAGGGTCGAAAACTTATTATTTAATAAGATCTTTAAACTAATTATTTATAAAATGATGAAAATGGAGTTCATAGAGCTTAAGAAGAAGGACGATAAATCCTTTCATGCTTAGGAGGGAAATTTTATAATTCTTGTGAGGTATTCTTTAGGTATTTTCATTCAACCTAAAATAAAAACCGATCAATTATATGGTGGTATGAAACTTAGTATTTGAAAGTCCTTGGTTATAAGATACTTTAGTAGCTATGAAGAAGTGGTTATATGTGCTATAAATGTGTAAATGGAAGTTGTATTTGTTTATCAATCTCATTTTTTTGATAACAAAAGGAAGATGGAGTTCAAAGAGGAATATAGCAACCATGAAAAAAATGATATTGCCGTTATGAAAACATTGTGGGAAAAAACATGGATGTAGTTGTATTAAGGGGACTATTAAATGTTTTATGTGTCGAAAGGAAGGTCATAAATTTGGTGAATTTCAAACTGATGGGAGTAATATATATGGAGATGAAAATAATGAGAAATCCCCCATAAAATGAACCTCTCACACGTTAGTGTTTAAATTGCATAAAGTTTGTCCATTACGCTGACAATTTTACAAATACAAGAACTAATTTGAATGATAAGCCACAAAAACATCTAAATAAAAAGTAAAAACATAAATATTATGTGATCATAATGGATGAGTTGAAACAAGATAATTAATAAGTACTTATCCTTTCCTCCTTAGTTCGAAATTTTTTGTTTTATTTTGTTTGAATAATATATTCAAAAGTCTTATTGTTCATCCTTGGTGATGTTTCAACTGATTATCATTACATAAATGGATTATAGAATAATAAAATCACATTTGAAATTCTATCAGTAAAATTATGGACCCATGTTTCTAATAAAAATGTTTTTTCTTTAAGATAAGATATTATTTAAGGAATAAATGGTAAATTGTATTGTGGAAGGGTTACACGATTAACCATTTATAGAATGCATACGTTAAACATTAGGTGAAGTAAATAGGGTTAAAGAGTTATCATACTGTATAAGGATTTAGGAATATTGGATGGCCATTTCAAACTACATTGTCTTAATAATAACTGATGGGATGGAATATCATGGGTCTCATGATCTGTTATTACTTTGGGAACTAAAAATCCACTTTTTTAGAGAAAGAGGAAAAGTGGATCAATGAAATACCAAGGGTTGATGTTTTCCTAAAATCAATAATTTTATTTAACTTTTGGAAAAGGATCATCAATCGAAAAATGTTTTCACAGTACTTTAATTTTTGATGAATCATAAGCTCCCTTAGTTCATCATAGATTTACAACTTTTTGATTGTTAACTTCCTCCTCAACATTTTGTCTATCACTATCCATCATAAATTAATACATATATTTTTCTTCCATGACCATGTTTTAACTTCCCAACCACTTCCCCCTATGTGTAAACCTAGTTATATGTTACATTTGGTCACATTATGGTTCCAAAATTCTGCATTTAAGGGATGTTTTAATATTTTTTTTACTATATGTATTTCTTGGAATGAAACAAGTAAGTATAAATCCTTCGAAAACCTAGATGAATTTCGACTATGAAATTCATTTTAAGGGGGGTAGAATGTATCACCCTGATATTTTTGAAATTTTTTTTCAAATTAATTTATCTTTTTGATATTTTGCATTTCATTTGACACTAGAAATAGTTATATATATATATATATATTAAAACCCTTGGTCAAACATTCCTTTCACATGACACCGACCTGTCATTTGATACACGCAATAACCACTTGTATTTCATTGCACAGAATACCGACATGGCTTGCGATACCTACAACACCAACCTCGCATAAGTTCCATGCAACACTAATGTTTCTACGAAACATCATTTTGTTGTTATAATTATTTAAATGATATAATTATAACCTAGCCACTAAAATTAGTAATATAAATAGTAATAAATAAATTTTTAAAAAAATGTATAAATTTTTTATAAATAATACATCTTGGTAATTAAAGATATTATTTTTTAAAGGTCCTTTTATGATTAAAAATTATGTTTTCCCAAATGAAATGTTTATATTTTCCTTCTATGTGAAAATTAGTAAAATTAATTTGAGAAATATAAAGAAATTTAATTTCTTAAAATAAATTTTATTTTTGAATTTATAATGTCTAAATTATGTTTGGGTTAATTTTTTAGATTTTTTTGAGAATCTTCATTTTTTCTGAATAGTGAAAAATACCACTTTTAGGTTAAAAACTACATTTTCATTAAAATAATTATCAATGATAAATTAAATATTTTATTTTATTTACTGTAAAATAAGAAACATTATACATATATTAACAAAATATAGGTCATTATGATCAATTTCACTCTAAAATTGAGTATACAAACTTAATAAATTGTCGAACTTCTTTCTACATTAAAAACCCATAATTTCATCTTGTTTATGGGATTAGCATTAATCATAAATTTTCTACATCTATGATTTAAATTTATAAAAACTAACATACACAATATTAATCGGTATAATATTTAGAGTCTAATTAAATCATGTTTATTATTGACCAAAATTATTAGTAAAAGTGATTAATATTAATCATAATGATTAATGTCAAATTGATCTTTATTAGGGAATAAAACATAATATTAGGTGGCCAAATTAACTATCCACTTGTCCAAAACCCATTTTTTACATTATTAGTCCATAAACCATAAATTATTGATTTAGTATTGTTCTTATGTCTTCTTTTATGTAAGAACACGTGCACACCAAACTTGTTTTCAAAATAATCAAATGAGTCCTTTTCCATCTCTATAAATGGACGCCACCTCTCCCACTTCACCAAACCTCCAAAAACACTTTATTTAGGCTAATATATTTCCAATAAAATTCCCAAAAATCATCCCATCCTCATAGAATTCCTTCATTTTGGCATAAAGTCTTCCAAGGAAGCCATTCTTTACAAACCAAAAGAGGTTACCTGATTGAAAGGTAACATATTCTCTCAAGTCCTTTATTTTATTTTCCTTCTCCACTCCATAAAACTATATTTATTATATTATTATATAGAAAAACTAGTATCCAAAATATATTAGGATGTTGTTATTTAATTTTATCAACCTATAGTTACACACACCTCTATCTAATGGTTAACGACCATACTGATTCGATGTATGGTGAACTAATAACTCACAAAACAATGATTGTTCATTTAGCCATTAACACCTATCATTATGACCATTATGATGGAAAAAATATTTATATATGATATATATTATATTTATAATTTTCTTATTTTCTATAATTTGTATTTAGAACACACCATTATGCATTCCCTCTTATGTAAATATGATAATTTCATTTGAGGAAGTGTGGACTACCTCCTTCCCAAAGTGATATGATTCATTCATACACTACGTGGATTGTATTAAGGATAGTTTCAGTGAATATGTATGATATATATGATATTATAAAGCTACTTTAATAATGATATATATACATATATTTATTTTACTTTTTTTATCTCAACACGACAATTAAAAGGAAATAGTGTTCATGCATACGTAGACCTACAGTCTTTATGAATGGTGTATTATGTTTCATAATTATATATAATATATATTATTATAATATAAATTTAATATATATAAATTATATTTATATCATGGTTTACATTCTCAAATCATGATATAATTATAAGGAACAACAATATAACAAATTAAGAAGCATATGAAAAACAAAGCGAATATAAACCAGAGTGAAACGTTAACATAGGATGGTTAACATGATGGTAATATAAGGTCATAATAAAACCATATATGGTATTAGATATAATAATATGGTTATGTAAAAGACATATAATAAATTTATATTTATTATATAGGTGGTTTGAATGATTACTATGAGAGTCAAGAAAAAAGGTAAAGTGATTTCACATCAATTTTTATTTCCCTGAGATACATGATATGTTTTCCACTCATTCATTTTGTGTCATGTATGTACTGACAATGATTTTATTCTATGTATATTATAATTAAATTTATGGGTATTCAAAAATACATATAATGATATTTCTTTCATTGTGTTTAAGATTCAAAAGATGCCAAATCAATAAAATAGTTTTGTCTCAATTTTATTTCATTGAGACTCATGTTTTGTTATGTACCTAAATTCTCTTTTTAGGTGTATATAATTATATTTTATATGGTATAACATTAATTTAATTTCTTTCATGATATTTTAATTATAACGACCCAGACCCGACCAGCCACCCGTATAGTGCCGAACGGGTCGGGTGTCACTACCTTAGGTGCACCTCCCCTGAACGCCAAAGGGCGTCGACTAGCAGTGATGGTATGAATAGGTATATTGGGGGGGCTATACCCTTTTGGAGGATCATAGTAAGGGTACTGGTCCTAGTATAACAGTAATGATGCGGTGGAAAGAAAGACTCAGAAGACTGGAACCAGACCCTCATAGTGGAAGCACATTCAATAACAATAAACATCAGAAGCAATGTAGAAAACAACTACACCGGAAATAAACATAATAGCATGCTGATATCAGGTAACTAAAACTGAACAGTAACACATGCATCCATGCAGGTCATACACAACTGAATATAAAAATGGTGCCAATGGATAACCAACAGTAGATACAACAAGTAAGCATGCTGATACAAAAAGTAAACAAAAAAAAGCAAACCTAGCTAGGCATGACCTCAAGGTCCATACCATCTCCATCCAACAACTAACGCGACCCAGCTTCTGAAGATGGCATTTTTCCTGCACGTAAATCCATAAAGTCTGCATGCGTCCCGAAGGCCCGTGCAGGGTGTGAGACAAATCTCAATAGGATATCACCCAACGGTGCGTACCAAATATATATGTTTAAGCAGTCATGCATTTCTAGGGAAAGCAGTAAACAGTACAACGCACAAATAAACACAAACTCCACTGGTGCTCAACAGTCACCACGGAGTGTCACCTGCTTCAGCCAATGCCGGAATCTCTATCATGTAATTCGGCACCATGTGCCACCTGACACCCTATGTCTCAAGTACCGATGTCCCGAAGGCATGCCTGAAAATAGTAACCTGGCACCATGTGCCTCCTAACACCTTGTGCCTCAAGTACCGACGTCCCGAAGGCATGCCCAAAAATAGTAACCCGACACCATGTGCCTCCTGACACCTCATGTCTCAAGTACCGACTTCCCGAAGGCATACCCATCCTCATAAAGATCCTCACCTCCCATGTGGCTTTGTACAGAAAGCACCCCCAACAAAAATACCTAACTGCAACTACGGTGTCCTCTACCCGCACGAGTGGTCAAAGACACCTCATCACGGAGTATCTCTAAGTGCACACTACACAAAATCCTGGGTGAGCGGTAATCGCCAAAATAGTCCTAAGCCACTAACACGTCAGACACCTCATGTCCCTGTGACCATGTCGCTCAAGTCCGATGGCATCGCCATCCATGTAACCTAGGCTATGCCCAACCTGACAGTCGTATTGCCTCAAGCCGACGTCCATGACGCCCAATCCCTTGGTCAAAACCACCCAAATTAACCAAGGGAAAGCCCCAACCTGTGATCAGCATCACTCTAGAATATCCGGGCCAAGCCCAAAATAACCCAAAGGGTCCAGCAGATGTGATTCAGCAATCGCTTATCTAACATATGTAGACAGAGAACATAACCCGACAAAACCAACTAAACAGTCGAATTGCACTATACCGAGAGTTGTCTCATACCATCACAGAGGTCTTAAATGCCTCTAAAAAATTATAACATGCCTTAACTAAGTAAACTAAACAGTTTATAACAATCATATTTCAATTAAAACCATTTTGGCATTCCCCGACCAAAATGCACCGCCGAGAAACGGCCCCTCGCCCGGCCCTGCTCATGAAAACTGGTAACCGGGCATACCCAAAAATATCCCAGAGGTCCCATAAGCAATATAGTATGAAAAAGAAGATAAAATGGGTCCCAATCAAAATAGCTGAAAATGCAATGAAGGCTGTGTCACCCAAACAACTAGGAAAACACGAAATGATGTATGCACCACCAACCTGAGACTCGCACGATGCTACTCCTCTGGTAACACCAGCCAATTCGATCTAAAACACTATAAATCTACAAAAAATTCAAAACCGCTCAAAGGGATATAACTCGTTCTAGAATGAAAATCAGAACAAATGGCCAATGTATAATCGAGGCCTTACCGAGGGGGTGACAACACACTAATCAGACTTTGAAACGGGTCTCGGACTGACGATCGGGAGGAGAAAAGCAGTTCGGCCGACTCTCCCCACTCAAACCGACGAAGGGGGTGATTTATGCCTCCAAAACGATGCTACTGCCCATTTTAGTGAAAAAAAAGAAAGTGCAAGGTGTGTAATTTTGGACTATATGCCTTTTATATTTCATTTAAATGTTCAAAAGATGGATGATTCCACCGACTTACTTTCTGGACCTGCCGACATGAGTACAGGACGTGTACCTCTAGGTACACGGTGTGTACCATGTTCCACTTCTCTTCCTTGCCAACATTCCCACATTCCATGTATATCCCTCATACATGGCTATACCACACGGCGTGTCGATAGGGAACACGGCGTGTCCCTGGTTCTTACCCGGCCAACGGCCTACACGCAATGTATGGTCTCACACAGTTAGGGGTCTACCCGGCGTGTTCAAAACTACATGCCATGTAGTAAGGAAAATTCTACACGGTCACCACATGACATGTACTGAGTGAGCACACGGTTGGTCACTCGGTTGACACATACACGACATTTACTTGAAAGTACATGGCGTCAAGTCTGGAAATTTCTAGAAACATAGCATTTTCTCCAGTTTACTCAGAAACAAGTCAAAAATTCAAACAGGGTCAGAATTTTGACCCGTTCTGAAAACCCGGGTTCTTACAAACTCCCCACCATAACGTAGCTCGTCCCCGAGCTACAAAAAGAAACAATGAGATGGAACCAAACATTCCTATCCTAGTTAAGCAACCCAGACTACCCCGGTCTCAAAGGTTCCTGCTAAATTCTTCAAGGGGGCTCCCCACCTTAGGAATCACCTTACCCGGTCTCAACCCAACAAAACGTAAAGAAAAAAGGGTTTACTAAACTATTTTCCAGAACAAAAAACCTCTCGTGATGCTTTGTCACCCCTACACCTCATTGGTGCTCCTGTGTCGCTTCCGACACCCAAAGTATCCTGCACTGCATCGGTGTCTGCCTCCACGAGGTCATGGTGCCTAGTACCTAAAGTAACCCGCATCCACGATGCCCTGATGCCACACATCTCATATATATATATATATATATATATATATATATATATATATCATGCACCCGAGATGGTCCCAACCCACTGACTAACATCTAGTCAGTCCGCAAAGATCCTGTGCACCTAGTTCACTCAAAATAGACATACCTCTATAGGTCATGCAAAAAAGGAAACATGGAGACCACGGTCACACTGCGGTGTACCTCTAACTGTCATTGGCTCACAAGCATGCTCAGCCTCTAGCAGCTCCACGACGTACACCTGGCCTGAAACACGGTTGTCTGACGCCTGACCTCCCTGTGGTGCTGCTCCAGTCACCGGACACTAACCCCTAAGATGGGACCCACTGTCTATGTCATGACCTCCGCGCGTATCTGAACCTCGACTACCCTCTCCGGGTACCGAACCTGAACCAACTCCAGATGATACAGTCTTCCCTGGCCCCTGTCTGCCGGCTATCTGAGAAGGCTGCATGTAGAGCCTCTCTAGATGTCTGTCCTGTCCACAAGTCCGGCACTCCTTCAGAGGTCTATCGCACTATGCCCGAACATGTCCCGGTTGTCCACACTGGAAGAAAATAACAGAAGAACTCCCACGAGGTGGTCTAGATGAATCCCTAGCCTGACTGCCCTACTGGAACTCATCCCGTCCTCATTTCCTACTGTCCAAGCCATCACCTGAAGCTGTCATCTTTCCCAAGTGAGATTTCTCCCTCTCATTGCCCTTGTCTATGAGTGCCTGATTCACCACCTCGAAGAAAGAACCCAGCATAAAAATGTTCACCTAGACCTGAATGGCGTGTCATAATCCATCCTCGAAACAACTCACCCTAGCTGCGTCATTGCTCACTATACCAGGTGCAAAATGGGACAACTTGATGAAAGTCGCTGCGTAGACCATGACAGAAATCTCTCCCTGCTAAAGACTCAAGAACTCCAGATCTCTCTCTGCTCTCAGTGTCTCTTGATAGAAGTTCTCGAAGAACCTGTCCTCTAAGTCCATCCATGCTAGTCCCTCGTGCCTACGAGCCTATACCTGTACATCCCACCAACGCTTCACCGGACCTCTCAGCATGTATGTCACCAGCTTGACCCTCCTCCCTGGAGGCGTCTTGAGCTGGTTGAAAATCATATGCATACTCTCTATCCAGTTCTCGGCCGCTTGCGGAGCACCCTCGCCGTGAAAAAGTGGTGGGTGCTGCGACTAGAACTCCAGTTCCAGATACGCCATAGAAGGCTATGTACCCTACGCGCCTATGTCAATCCCCTGCAAGATGCGTGCCAGGCTCACTCGGAGCTTTTCATCGAGCCACGGCCCGAAAGATGCCAAACCCGGCTGTTGTCCTGCCTGCATTGGATCCTGAACCTAATCCTTCCCCAGAGCCTGTACGTACAGCTCATGCTCTGGCTGTACTAAATTCTGATCCTGATCCTGCGGCACTGTATCATCCCATGCCTGACGCTCCATCGAGTCGTGAAGTAGTAACCCGCCGGATACCATAAATGGTCATACATCCCATACATATTATAGCATCCCACCTTTTTATCACATAAACATTCATTACATTTTACAAAACCGAGGATCTTTAAGGTTTAGTGTCTTGGAAACCAGGAACTTAAAACATGAAAACATAAAACATTCTTCTTAAACACATGAAAGGATTCTCCTCATGTTCATCGTAGATTCATTACTGCATCTCATAACCTAGGAATATACATCAAAAGAATGGGTGAGCAGAAGGCCCAGTAAGGAAAACAAGAGAAACATTTTACATGTGAACTTGAGATACTTCAATAAGGTCATGGAATGAACTTTAAGGCATGAGAATGAAATAATGAGATATATCATAATAAAAATAACATTTTTCATAACATGAAGATGTGGCTGCAACATTTAACATAGACAATCATGAACATATCACCAAGGTCCATCCCCAAGGTGTCATTTGAAAATTACCAAGGTTATTCACCAAGGTATCGTGAAAATTATAATCTCTAGTGGTTACATCATTACCCAATACATTGGAGCGATATCAGGGCGCACCCTTAAATTTGCCTTTATTATCATGTGATCCACATATATCATCATCAAAAATTTCATAAATAACCCATATAGCATAAAATAAATGGGTTTCATTTCATAATCATAACGTTTTTAAAAACTGTTTTAAAGACATGATCTTTACGTCACTTTAAAACCCACAGAAATGGAAGGTGGGTCTCATGTATGTAAATACCATAATTTAAAATAGAAAATTTTGGTATATATGTGAATACCCCTTTAGAATAAAGATCTTTGAGTATTCACTTAATAATATAAAAGAACTTTAGAAAAAGAGATAGACATTTTGAGACGGAAATTCTGCAGCATAACGGCTATGTTACGAGGTTTTAGAAGACATTAAAAAGAGAGGGAAAATGGGAAAAACATTCATAAATGACCCATAAAACAGTAGATGGACAGAATAATAAGGATACATGATCATGGTAATTAAATTTCAAGGAAATTCCATTTGAAATGAAAAACATGGAAGGAAGACAAAAATTAGATTTCTCTTATGAAAGTTCGACAGCCTAACGACGTTACTTAAACTTCAAAAAAAATGATTTGAAAAGATCAAATAGGGTCTCTCATCATGTGAACATAAGAGTTCAGTATGATAGATATATATATAATTCCCCAATATAATTAAAAAGGAACTTGAAAGACTTGACATGAAAGTGAAAATTTGAAAAGAATGAGAAAGGTGAAAGAATCACCTAAAAATTCGGCAGCCTAACGGCGCCACTTAAAACTTCAAAATACTGATTTGAAGAGATCAAATGGGGTCTCTAATCATATGAACATAAGAGTCTAGTATGATAGATATAGAGATCATACCCCAACATAACAAAAAGGAACTTGAAAGAGTTGACATGAAAGTAGAACTTCAAAACGAGAAGGGTGAAGAACCACTTAAAAATTCGGCAACCTAAAGGCGCCACTTAAAACTTCAAAATACTGAATTGAAGAGATAAAATGGGGTCTATCATCATATTAAAATAATAGTACAGTATGATAGATATAGATATCATACCCAAAAATAACAAAAAGGAACTTGAAAGAATTTACATGAAAGTAGAACTTCAAAACGAGAAGGGTGAAGAACCACTTAAAAATTCGGCAGCCTACGGCGCCACTTAAAACTTCAAAATACTGAATTGAAGAGATCAAATGGGGACTCTCATCATATGAACATAAGAGTCCAGTATGATAGATATAGAGATCATACCCCAATATAACAAAAAGGAACTTGAAAGAATTGACATTAAAGTAGAACTTCAAAACGAGAAGGGTGAAAAACCACTTAAAAATTCGGCAGCCTAACGGCGCCACTTAAAACTTCAAAATACTGAATTGAAGAGATCAAATGGGGTATCTCATCATATGAACATAAAATATCAGTATGATAAATTTAGAGATCATACCCCAACATAATAAAAAGGAACTTGAAATACTTAAATGAAAATAGATCTTGAAAAATGAGAAGGGAGAAAGAATCCGTTACAAAAATTTCGGCAGCCTAACGGCGCCACTTAAAACTTCGTAAAACGAAATAATGAGAGTAAGAGGGGATCTCTCATTATGTGAACATGAAAAGGGATGTAAGAGGAGTATAAAAGAACATCCTCCAACATAAGAACATGGAGCATAAAAGGAATGACATAAAAGAGATTACTTGAAATTAAAGACAGAGGTCGGATCCCTTACCTTAAAATGTAACTCTTAAACCTCAAAGGTTGGGACCTTGAGGGCTTGGGGGCACCTTGGGAGGACTCCTTGGGAGGTAATGAGACCATAACATCGTTGTGGAAGTGTGTGGAGTCGAATGGATGAGAGGAGGGCTTGGTATTTATATGGAAAGTGAGGGGACAAGGCATTAATGGCCAAGGGACACCTCACATGTGCTTTTCTCAAACCCATGTGCTCTCCCTTGGCATTTACCATGGAGTTAGGCCACATGGGGCCCCAAAACAATAATTCATCACCCTTGGCCGGCCAACCCTTAAAATATCTCATGACATCATCATGACACAGCTATGATGTCATTAAACATACCGAAACCCTAAAACTGCATTTTTACTATTCACTAAAAATTCAACTTTCTCAGAAAAATCCCAAAATTTCACACTAACCAAATATCAATGTATGATTTCAATAATGAACTCCATTTTATAAAAATAATTTTCTAAATATTTTTAAATTTATTTTTAAATAAAAACACTATTCACCGAAAATTCATTTTTTTCAGAAAAAAACCCCAAAAATTACCATAACATAATATCAGTGCTCTGAGTTCAAAAATAAAATCCATTTTATAAAAATAATTTTCTAAATATTTTTAATTTAATTTTTAATTAAAAAACACTATTCACCCGAAAAAACTAATACTTGAATAATAATTTATGAAATTGTTATTTAACCATTTTATTGAATCACATTACTTAATCAAGGTGCCTAGATTATTTTAAAACTTTCTTTAAGTGAGATTACTAATCCATTTGGTCATATTACTAATCCTAATCATAAAATCACTATTCATAATTTACTATTCATCAAAAATCAAGTTGATCTTATTAGACTCCAAATTTCGTACTGAACATAATTGTAGAAGACCATTTTTTGAAAATCATTACACATTTTTAATTATTTAAGGTTTACATAAACATTTTTAAAATATCCTTTCTCTAAAATTCATCAAAAATATGCATACTATATTTATCCGGTCATTTGAAAAATTCATAAATGTCATCATAAGAAGAAATCCCAATTTTTATTTAAAACAAGGATTACACAAGGCAGTTTCGGTCTCCTTACATAGCCCCTTATCACACCAGCATAGGACCTAAGTGTAAGGTGTGCTAAGGTTAGAGAATCCGAGGGAGGCTCGGCCAACATCGCACGAGTAGTAATTTCTATCAGTTTGAACTTCTCGCGAAGGAGATCCCGTTCTAGCTTCACACGATGAAGTTCAACTTGGGTTTGGTCCAGAGCAAAGACCAGTGGTGCTACCTCCTTCCCATGTTCTGTTAGATGGGATTCGATCGGTCCAAGTCTACTGGGTGAGGCCATCAAATCTTCTTTCTATATTAATTAACCAAGATTACTTATATTTAGAGACAATAATCAAAACGTTTAGTTTCCAGCGGTCATATTGACCAATGGTCATATAACAGTCAAAAACCAATGGTCTCATTTTAATTATACTCATGTTATCAAATGAAACATTTTTGTAGAGTATAAAAATAAAATAAAATAACACATAAAATTAGGAAATAAGATTTATTCAAAATTTCGGGTCGTTACAATCTTCCCCCCTTAAGAAATTGTGTCCTCACAATTTTTAAAATTAGGTTTTGAAATTTCATTGAAAGTCCCACATCATAAAAGGATCCAGTAAAACTATTACTTTAAAAGAAAGAAGGGAAGTACGAAGGTCACCCAAGTTAGCCCACACTAGGATTCCATGTAGGAAAACATGGACATGGAATAAAAACAAAGGGTCAAGTTCTGAGGGAGGGTGATAGAGAACATGATTAGGATAAAGTTAACCATAATAAAATCCCAAACTTATGATGTGTGTAAATGGCCATTGATTATCTATTAGGAAACGTAAACCAACAACGTTTTTGTTTTACATTCCTTTTCATAATTTTGAGGAATTCATTTACTACATAGAACAAAAACATAAGAAAATATACCTACCTTCATGTAGAGTTTCATCCTTTAATAAGTTTCTACCAAAAATAATCTTTTCTCCAAATGATGAGCATTCAAAACTACTTGGTCTCATAAAAACACAAGAATCATATTCTAGAGAATCACATAATCCACAAAATATTAACTATCTATTTCTTCTATCTTTAAACATTATCCCAAAAACAGAAAGGGTAAGGTAAAACAACTCTTCAAAAAGAAATAATCTCATAGGAAGGGAAACTATTTTTAAATCTTCAAAGTTCCATGGTACTACCCAAAGTTCATCATAGACCATCCCATAAATAACGGTCCTTAAAATTCCTCAAAATAAACAAAACTAAGATTGAAACCCAAATACAAGAGGGATTTGATAACATAGTCTTCCAAAATAAACTTCATTGTTCATCTCCAAACAACATCAACCACACCTAACATCTTATAACAAAAGTATCTATCCTAAACATATTTTTCCCAAGATAGGTTAATCTTTCCCATAAGTAACCTAAATTACTATAATTTTACCTTAAATTCATTGATTCTTCAAAATATAAGTCAACCTTACTGCTCAATGAAAATACCGTAGTAATCTATTTACCTCGATCATATAGGGTCCTCAAAATAGTGAATGTCTTCCAAAATAATAATCATCTTTTAATCCCCTAATCATCTCTGTCGTATTAATACGGAAATCGTAGCATTTCCTATCACATTGGTTGTTGGGACATGTTCTTCCATTTCCCGCCATTAATTAAGAAAAGAAACTATAATTAGGGGCGTAAATACTTAGCCAATAATCATGAAAAGAAACATAAAGCATATGAGGATAACTTGTAGTTGAAAAGTATACCCTAACTTGTGATCCCCTAGGTTCCCATCTAGGTTATCCATGATAATACATTCTTATGTGAACCTTTATTTTATTTTATCTTTGTTCCTTTAACAATGGTTCATACTAAGCTTATTAATTTACCAAAGCATATCCCTCGGGAGTGTCGTAACCAAGAGTGCAGCTAGGCCCGTTGTCGTGTACTAGTTCCCGTTTGAGTCTAGCTCAAAGCGGTGTTTTCGGGTTTTACCCCTATGTACATCTGTGCCAGAGCCACCTCTACCTGCTCGTATCCAGACAGAGATGTATTTTCTTGGAAACCCATTACTCAATACTCACCAAAATACCAGGAAGATTTCCAATATATAATCTTTTCTACAGGCTTCTTCCTAAAGTTTTCATATCCTAATTTCCACAAATAACTAAACCATCCTTTGATACCAACTATAGCATCCCACCTTTTTATCACATAAACTTTCATTACATTTTACAAAACCGAAGATCTTTAAGGTTTAGTGTCTTGGAAACCAGGACTTAAAACATGAAAACATAAAACATTCTTCTTAAACACTTGAAAGGCTTCTCCTCATGTTCATCCTAGATTCATTACAGCATCTCATAACCTGGGAATATACATCAAAGGAAAGGGTGAGCAGAAGGCCCAGTAAGGAAAACAAGAGAAACATTTTACATGTGAACTTGAGATACTTCAATAAGGTCATGGAAAGAACTTTAAGGCATGAGAAAGAAATCATGAGATATATCATAATAAAAATGACATTTTTCATAACTTGAAGATGTGGCTGCAAAATTTAACATAGACAATCATGAACATATCACCAAGGTCCATCCCCAAGGTGTCATTTGAAAATTACCAAGGTTATTCACCAAGGTATCGTGAAAATTGTAATCTCTAGTGGTTACATCATTACCCAATGCATTGGAGTGCTATCAGGGCGCACCCTTAAATTTTCCTTTATTATCATGTGAGCCACATATATCATCATCAAATATTTCATAAATAACCCATATAGCATAAAATAAATGGGTTTCATTTCATAATCATAAGGTTTTTAAAAACTGTTTTAAAGACATGATCTTTACGTCACTTTAAAACCCACAGAAATGGAAGGTGGGTCTCATGTATTTAAATCCCATAATTTAAAATAGAAAATTTTGGTATATATGTGAATACCCCTTTAGAAGAACGAGCTTTGAGTATTCACTTAATAATATAAAATAACTTTAGAAAAAGAGAGAGACATTTTGAGACGGAAATTCTGCAGCATAACGGCTATGTTACGAGGTTTTAGAAGACATTAAAAAGAGAGGGAAAATGGGAAAAACATTCATAAATGACCCATAAAAAAGTATATGGACAGAATAATAAGGATACATGATTATGGTAATTAAATTTCAAGGACATGCCATTTGAAATGAAAAACATGGAAGGAAGACAAAAATTAGATTTCTCTTATGAAAGTTCGACAGCCTAACGACGTTACTTAAACTTCAAACAAAATGATTTGAAAAGATAAAATAGGGTCTCTCATCATGTCAACATAAGAGTTCAGTATGATATATATAGATATAATTCCCCAACATAATTAAAAAGGAACTTGAAAGACTTGACATGAAAGTGAAACTTTGAAAAGAATGAGAAGGGTGAAAGAATCCCCTAAAAATTCGGCAGCCTAACGGCGCCACTTAAAACATCAAAATACTGAATTGAAGAGATCAAATGGGGTCTCTCATCATATGAACATAAGAGTCCAGTATGATAGATATAGAGATCATAACCCAACATAACAAAAAGGAACTTGAAAGAATTGACATGAAAGTAGAACTTCAAAATGAGAAGGGTGAAGAACCACTTAAAAATTCGGCAGCCTAACGGCGCCACTTAAAACCTCAAAGTACTGAATTGATGAGATCAAATGGGGTCTCTCATCATATTAACATAAGAGTACAGTATGATAGATATAGAGATCATACCCGAACATAACAAAAAGGAACTTGAAATTATTGACATGAAAGTAGAACTTCAAAATGAGAAGGGTGAAGAACCACTTAAAAATTCGGCAGCCTATGGCGCCACTTAAAACATCAAAATACTGAATTGAAGAGATCAAATGGGGTCTCTCATAATATGAACATAAGAGTACAGTATGATAGATATAGAGATCATACCCCAACATAACAAAAAGTAACATGAAAGAATTGACATGAAAGTAGAACTTCAAAACGAGAAGGGTGAAGAACCACTTAAAAATTCGGCAGCCTAACGGCGCCACTTAAAACTTCAAAATACTGAATTGAAGAGATCAAATGGGGTCTCTCATCATATGAACATAAAATATAAGTATGATAAATTTAGAGATCATACCCCAACATAATAAAAAGGAACTTGAAATACTTAAATGAAAATTGATCTTGAAAAATGAGAAGGGAGAAAGAATCCGTTACAAAAATTTCGGCAGCCTAACGGCGCCACTTAAAACTTCATAAAACGAAATAATGAGAGTATGAAGGGATATCTCATTATGTGAAAATGAAAAGGGAAGTAATAGGAGTATAAAAGAACATCCTCCAACATAAGAACATGGAGCATAAAAGGAATGACATAAAAGAGATTACTTGAAAAATTTAAGAGAGAGGTCGGATCCCTTACCTTAAAATGTAACTCTTAAACCTCAAAGGTTGGGACCTTGAGGGATTGGGGGCACCTTGGGAGGACTCCTTGGGAGGTAATGAGACCCGAAAATCGTTGGGGAAGAGTGGGGAGTCGAATGGATGAGAGGAGGGATTGGTATTTATTGGGAAAGTGAGGGGACAAGGCATTAATGGCCAAGGGACACCTCACATGTGCTTTTCTCAAACCCATGTGCTCTCCCTTGGAATTTACCATGGAGTTAGGCCACATGGGGCCCCCAAAACAATAATTCATCACCCTTGGCCGGCCAACCCTTAAAATATCTCATGAAATCATCATGAAACAGCTATGATGTCATTAAACATACCGAAACCCTAAAACTGCATTTTTACTATTCACTGAAAATTCAACTTTCTCAGAAAAATCCCAAAACTTCACACTAACCAAATATCAATGCTCTGATTTCAAAAATGAAATCCATTTTATAAAAATAATTTTCTAAATATTTTTAAATTTATTTTTAAATAAATACACTATTCACCGAAAATTCATTTTTTTCAGAAAAAACCCCAAAAATTACCATAACATAATATCGGTGCTCTGAGCTCAAAAATGAAATCCATTTTATAAAAATAATTTTCTAAATATTTTTAATTTAATTTTGAATTAAAAAACACTATTCACCCGAAAAAACTAATACTTGAATAATAATTTATGAAACTGTTATTTAACCATTTTATTGAATCACATTACTTAATCAAGGTGCCAAGATTATTTTAAAACTTTCTTTAAGTGAGATTACTAATCCATTTGGTCATATTACTAATCCTAATCATAAAATCACTATTCATAATTTACTATTCCTCAAAAATCAAGTTGATCTTATTAGACTCCAAATTTCATACTAATCATAATTGTAGAAGACCATTTTTTGAAAATCATTACACATTTTTAATTATTTAAGGTTTACATAAACATTTTTAAAATATCCTTTCTCTAAAATTCATCAAAAATATGCATACTATATTTATCCGGTCATTTGAAAAATTCATAAATGTCATCATAAGAAGAAATCCCAATTTTTATTTAAAACAAGGATTACACAAGGCAGTTACGGTCTCCTTACATAGCCCCTTATCACACCAGCATAGGACCTAAGTGTAAGGTGTGCTAAGGTTAGAGAATCCGAGGGAGGCTCGGCCAACATCGCACGAGTAATAATTTCTATCAGTTTGAACTTCTCGCGAAGGCGATCCCGTTCTAGCTTCACACGATGAAGTTCAACTTGGGTTTGGTCCAGAGCAAAGCCCAGTGGTGCTACCTCTTTCCCAAGTTCTGTTAGATGGGCTTTGATCGGTCCAAGACTACTGGGTGAGGCCATCAAATCTTCTTTCTATATTAATTAACCAATATTACTTATATTTAGAGACAATAATCAAAACGTTTAGTTTCCAGCGGTCATATTGACCAATGGTCATATAACAGTCAAAAACCAATGGTCTCATTTTAATTATACTCATGTTATCAAATGAAACATTTTTGTTGAGTATAAAAATAAAATAAAATAACACCTAAAATTAGGAAATACGATTTATTCAAAATTTCGGGTTGTTACACATATATATAACAAAATATTCTATGCAGATAAAGAAATCAATAAAAGGAAGTGCATAACAACTACCCTTACTCCCCCTCACCACAACCCATTCCCCACGGCATCCCATCCTCATGGCCTCCTAACCCACCCTCAACAGAGCCAAGTATCAAAGTACCTGGGGCCATGACTATCCCGGCAACTCATGTTGCCTCAAACTGACGACCGAGTCTCCCAATCCTGAAAGTTACACTACCTCAACCATAGTACATGCCTACTCTCATAACAGTCAGACCCAAATATCCCGCAACATGCAATTCTACAAAATATAAAGATGGAATATACATTTTCACAACTAGAAATTCTATCAAGAATTTAACCAATTCACATTTTAAAGTAGATAAAGCGTGGAAATTGATTTTTTTCACATGGAATTATCACTTCACAAATCATACGTGCAATTATGAAATTGAAATACCCTATAAATGGGCCTATCAAAACCCAAACTACCAGCCTTTACATACTGGGCCAAGATCCACTTCTCCCTTACCACACCAGTTCAAGGGTCACATATCACAATCAAGAACATCACACACCAAGTGAGACACCGAGGTGGAAATCATATGAACTGTAATCTGAGCAAAAGAAAACAGCAATTTCCACCCATGGAAACTTGGTACATCCCTCGTACCTGGGGCTGCAGGCACCCAAGAACAAGCTAGAAACATAGTTCCAATAAAAACCTATCTCCAGTCTACCATATCCCAAATAGTAAAACCAGAATAAATAAAAAGAAAAGTCTCAATCTAATTAGTAGCCAGAAAAACACTGCTACTAAATCCTTGTCATGAACTCCTCTGATACAACTTTGTAATGACCCGGACCTGACCAGCCACCCGAATAGTGCCGAACGGGTCAGGTGTCACCATCTTAGGTGCACCTCCCCTGAACGCCAAAGGCTGCCGACTAGCAGTGAGGGTCTGAATAGGTATAGTGGGGAGGCTATACCATCCTGGAGGATCATAGTAAGGGTACTGGTCCACGTATAACAGTAAAGATGAAGCAGAAAGAAAGACTCATCAGACTCGAAGCAGACCCGCGTAGCGGAAGCAATATAGAAAAAAACTGCAGCAAAAATAAACATAATAGCATGCTGATATCGTGTACCTAAAACTGAACAGTAACGCATGCATCCAAGAAATTCATACACAACTGAATATAAAAATGGCGCCAATGGATAACCAACAGTAACTACAACAAGGGAGCATGCTGATACGAAAAGTAAACAAAACAAAGTAAACCCATCTAGGCATGACCTCAAGGTCAATACCATCTCCATGCAACAACTAACGCGACCCAGCTTCTGAAGCTGGCCTTTTTACTACACGTAAATCCATAAAGTCTACACGCGTCTTGAAAGGCCCATGCAAGGAGTGAGACAAATCTCAGTAGGATACAACCCATCGGTGCGTACCAAATATATGTGTTTAATCAGTCATGCATTTCTAGGGAAAGTATTAAACAGTACAACGCACAAATAAACACAAAATCCACTGGTGCTCAACAGCCACCATGGAGTGTCACTTGCTTCGACCAGCGCAGGAATCTCTGTCGTGTAACCCGGAACCATTTTCCACCTGACACCCTGTGTCTCAAGTACGAACATCCTGAAGGCATCCCCGAAAATAGTAACTTGGCACCATGTGCCTCCTGACACCTCGTGCCTCAAGTACCAACGTCCCGAATGAACGCCCAAAAATAGTAACCCGGCACCATGTGCCTCCTGACACCTCGTGTCTCAAGTACCGACGTCCCAAAGGAACGCTCATCCTCTGAAGTCTCCTCACCTCCCACGTGTCTTTCTATGGAAAGCATCCCCAACCAAAATACCTAACCTCAACTATGGGGGCCTATACCCACACGAGTGGTCAAAACCACCTCATCAAGGAGTATCTTTGTGTGCACACTACTCAAAGTCTTGGGTGAGCAGTAATCGCCAAAATAGTCCTAAGCCACCAACAGGTCTAACACCTCATGTCCCTGCGACCATGTCGCTCAAGTATGATGGCATCATCATCCATGTAACTCGGGCCATTCCTAACCTGACAGTCATACTGCCACAAGCCGACATCCATGACGCCCAATCCCGTTGTCAAAACCACCCAATGTAACCCAGGAAAAGCCCCAACCTGTGATCAGCATCACTCAAGAGTAACCAGGACAAGCCCAACACAACCCAAAGGGTCCAACAGATGCAATTCAACAATCACATATCTAACATATGTAATCAGAAAACATAACCCAGAAAAACCAACTAAACATTCTAATTGCACTATACCAGGTGTTGTCCCATACCAGCACCGAGGTCGTAAATGCCTCTAACAAATTATAACAAGCCTTAACAAAGTAAACGAAATAGTTTATAACAATCATATTTCAATTAAAACCATTTTGGAATTCCCCGACCAAAATGCCCCGACGAGCAATGGCCACTTGCCCGGCCCTGCCTACGCAAACTGGTAACCGGGCATACCCAAAAGCATCCTAGAGGTCCCATAAGAAATACAGTATGAAAAATCAGATAAAACAGGTCCCGCTCAAAATACGCAAAAACGCGCCGAAGGCTGCGTCACCCAAAAAACTACGAAAACAAAAAATGAGGTATGCACCACCTACTTAAGACTCCCACAATGCGACTCCTCCGGTAACACCCGCCAATTCGGTCTAAAACGCTGTAAATCTACAAAATATTCAAAATTTCTCAAAGGGATATAACTCATTCTAGAACAAAAATCAGACAAAACAACCAAAGAGGAATTGAGGCCTTACCGAGGGGGTTCTAATGCACGAATCGGACTTTTAACGGGTCTCCGACGGATGATCGGGAGGAGAAAAGGGGTTCGGCCAGCTCTCCCCGCTCAACCTGACGAAGGGGATGAGTTCTGCCTCAAAAACGAGTCTACTACACGTTTTAGCGAAATAAAAATAAAGTACACGACATGTACTTTTGGACTACATGCCATGTATATTTAATTGAACTTTTCAAAAGACGTATGATTCCGCGGACTTAATTTCTGAACCTGCCGACATGAGCACACGACGTGTACCTCTGGGTGCACGGCGTGTACCGTGTTCCTCTTCTCTTCCTCACCGACATACCCACACGCCATGTATATCCATCATACACGGATAGACTACATGGAGTGTCGAAACGTAACATGGCATGTCCCTGGTTCTTACCCAGCCAACGGCCTACACGCCACGTATAGCCTCACATGGTCGGGGGTCTACACGGAATATTCAAAACTACACGTCGTGTAGTAAGGAAAATACTACATGATCACCACACGACATGTACTTGGTGAGCACACGACCGATCACTCAGTTAACACTTAAACGGCGTGTACTTTAAAGTACACGGCGTGTAGTCTAGAAATTTCCGGAAACATAGTATTTTCTCCAGTTTGCTCAGAAACTAGTCAAAAATTCCAACAGGGTCGGGATTTTGAGTCGTTCTGAAAACCCAGTTTCTTACATTAATATTCATGTAATTTTAACTTCATACATGGAGAGTATGATCCCAAGGCACCATGTTATACAATTTTATTGAAAAAATATCATCTCTTTTCGAGGTTGTTAATTATTATGCTTATTTAACGAAATAATATAGTCCATCTCGCAATAAAACTCATGAGTTTACATATCATATTTTCCTAAATATATAACCATTTATTGGTACCATTCTCCCACTCTTTGGTCCTTAATACAAGTAATAAAATGTTTTTAATAAAATTTGAATGTATTTCTCTATTCAGTCATAAATCTACTTTATTTTAAAAACTGTGTTTTCAAAAATTCTATCAAATTTTCATAAAAGACCATTTTCATGGAGAAAGGAGTTTAGAAATTTTTTATGGTTTCAAAATATTCATTTATATTTTTTCAATTATATTTCCAAATAAAATGGTTTTCCAAAATATTTTCAATCTTATTTTATAAATTTTCATGGAAAAAGGTTTTTGAGACATTTTTTATGATTTATTTATATGTTTTTATAGTTTTTTAAAAGAAATGGTTTTAAAAAATTTATAACTATGTATTTATATGTTTTCAAAAAAAAATTCAAATAAATGGTTTTAAAAAATATCATTTTTATTTTATATATTTTTAGGGAATTTTTTTCATATGGTTTATTTATTTTTAAAAAAACATTTCTACAGAAGAAATGATATTTTCCTCAATAAATGTTTTCAAAACAAATTTTAAAATTATTTTCCATCTAATATGATATACTTTGATTAAACTCATGTCGTTCTAGGAAATGATCAAAAGGATACATTCAAATTCATTCTATGAATGGTTTATGCTTTGATGATACGATGTATATACAACTTATTTCTCTTCCATGAGTTATATGCTTTGAAACCCACTTATTTTCATGAGTTATGATTTCATGAATTGATTAAGAAACATGTCTATTTTCATAGCTTGTGATTTGATGAAATATTAATGATACCCATTTCATTTCATGGTTTATGATTTTATGTTTAAAAACATATGTTTTTTAGGGATCAGGATATGATGGATGTTTTATTTTATAGAACATGAATGAATGAAGTTATAATGAGATTTGTGGGACCTATATCTCCCCTAATTAATTAGGTATTGATAAATGTTTTATTATCTCAAAGGGAACATGGGAGGGCATCCCAATCCTTAAACAAGAATGTATATGAGAGTACATTCCAATCCTTGAAATAAGAGTGTAAATAGGAGGACATCCCATGAACAAAACAAGAGGGTATACGGGAGTACATCCCAAGACCGAAACAATATGGTAAATAAGAAGACATCCCAATCCCAAAACAAGAGGGTACACAAGAGGAAATCCCTATCCTGAAACAAGAGGGTACATGGGAGGACATACCAATCCCGAAACAAGGGGGTATATGAGAGGACATCCCAAACCTGAAACAAGAGGATATATTGGAGGACATCCCAATCCTAAAATAGGAGGGTATATCAATGTAAATCCAAATCCCAAAATAATATGGTACATGGGAGGAAATCCCAATCCCAAAACAAGAGCTTACATGAAAGGACATCCCATGCCCAAAACAATATAGTATACAGGGGGACATCCTAATCCCAAAACAAGTGAAAATATGGGTGGACATCTAAATCCAAAAACAAGAGGGTACAGAAGTGGGAATCTCAAGTCCAAAGTAGGAAATTGGGGATTATCCCAAGCCTAAAATGTTATAAATGCCTTGGTTAGCCACCTTGACATAGTGTTTTTATATGTGTTTTCCATAAATCCATGTTTTATTCATATGTTATGATTTCTTGTCGTATGTTCTTATTTCCTTATGATTTAGGTCTTATGAAGATATAATCTTTATTCTGGTCTCTAATATGAATTTCATGATCTTAAAAGGTTATTCTTTTGTTCCATACCCTTTTTTCCTGTTATGTATATGAATTTCTATTATATTCCCTCATAGGGGAACTGATCTCACCTCGTTGTTATGTTTCCTTTCCCTAGGTTATGAAGAATGGTTTTTGGTTGAATTACTAGAGGTGGAGATCTTTATTGGAGATGTTGAAGATATTTCACCAAGATTGAAGATTTTTTTTCATGTTTCCAATGATACTATTATATTATGGTCCTCCGACATGTGATTTTGTAATGTACAGAATATTCATCTAGAATGATGTAATATCCTTATATGTCAATCCTAGTTCATTATTACCAAACTAGTTCTCCAAATAAAACATGACACATGGATTCTTATTGCTCTTATCATAACCTTGAATTGTAATTATGGAGGGAGACAAATCATATTCTGTCTGTCCCAACTTATAGAGCGTTTGGGTCGAGATAGGATTCATCTCAGAACTAGTATCCACTATTTAATGTAATATTTATATTCTATTGAACTATACTATGATGAATAGTGAATCTATATTCCCCTAGATGGTGAAACCCTCACCTTCCCTTGAAAATTAGATGATGTATTGGAATTATTCTTACTCGGCCTCTTCTATATAGTATGCCTCATCAGAAGATACCACAACTTTGAACTGGAGAGGGCTTTTAAAAGAATCTACAAGGGCCTCAAGAATTTTATTTGATAAGTACAGATCATAATGGAACAAAATCTTCATGGGTAACCTGGAATGGGTTTTAAAACATCTTACTTCCATTCTAAGGGTAGTTATTTCCCCACCGAGGGTCGCTCTATGGTAGGGGAACAATTTTTGCTGTTAGATGAATAACCAGGGTTTAACAGGTACAAATGGAATTCTACTAGTAATAAATGGGACTACAATAAAAAACTATCGACTGACTATCATTTTTCTATGCTCGGGCTCTCATTGTATGAAGCTGATCATAGTGAAGTCATGACTGAGCTACTCAATCAACTAACATAGTCAGTTTTGCAAGCATACAAAATGAAATGAATTGTATGGACAATGCCTACTAAGCTTTACACAAAAATTGTAGCCTAGTCTCAGTAGTATGAAAAACCTTGTTAGAAGTAATTTCCAATGTATATTGGCAGCTCGCATTTCCTCTACGTTTTCATTTATGGTGTCTACTAGAAGTACCCAAGGGGATTACATAGTACTCATAACTATATGGTGTTGCGAAGAATTATATTTTATTGGTAGCATTCATTGATTCATACTATTTCTCATCATTCATGAAATAGTCTGGAGTTGGGTGAACCCTCGACACATCTCCTAACTCAAGAGGGCTAAAGTTTCATATAGTGTGTGATGTATTTAGAACCAGTGGGGGAATCTGATTCCTCTTGTTCCATTGCTTCCAATTATTTTGATACATGGAAGTATACGACGTATATGTGTAAGTGGTTGTTGAAAAAAGTACAAGAATCATATGAGGTTTTTCTTTTCTCTATCCATAACAGATGACATTGTGAGCATGTGAAACTACCTTGTCAGCCAACCAGTAAAAATATTTCTATGTCTTGTGAATAGGATCTTGATTCCATTGACTAGAGATTTCACTTTCTCTATCAGGGTCAGCATAGAGATGTGTCACATGTTACAGAATGTCACCCAAAATGGCTAGAACACAATCCACATGGTCCTAAATCCAATCATTGAACACAAATCACTCCTTGAGGGTGTGTCTAATAATCCATTGGTACAAGAAATGATAATGAAATACAATGAATCCAACCTCCTGGTACCTCCTGAAATCTAGAAATTGTAGGATTCCCTTCTTCATGACACAAATTATGTAATATGGGACTTATGAATCCCAAAATCAATAGGTATTGTTTCTTATTTTTGGTAAGGGAATACTAAGACTCTAGACGTTATAGGGTCCTTGAGCCACATTCTCGCATCAAGGTAGTAGTTCATTGTGAGTTGTTACTGATGAGGTTGTGATGGGTGAGGTTACACCATGTAGGGCTATGCCTGAAATGGTTCTCCAAGAAAAGGGGCCAGTAGGTCTCTCGGCTCATGAAAATTGGTGTGCAGAGTGGCGACAGCCCTTGTAAGGCATCATCCAAATAGTGACCCTTTTGAGACAATTCCAAGAATTTACCAAGGTAGTTATGGGTGATTAGGATAGGGACCATAATACTCCAAACAATCCCAACACACATCATTGGATGTTCTCCATGGGAAAACAGTAGATCGAGCAAGTAGTGAATCCCTTCCACTGGTAAAAGTAGCCAACGACTCACTCATCAAGCAATTTTTTTTCACTGAAAGTTGTCAAAAATACATTTATTTCATGTGGTGGAGCAAAAATAATATGGTAACTTCCATGAGAGATCCTCCTAACTGATAATAAACCTTATTGGTTGTTGGTTTTACCTGATTAAATCGGGTCCTTCTAGATTCTAAATAATGCATAAGAGCTTTGTAGCCTCCTTCTACTATAAGGATCCCAACATAGGTTCATACCATGAAGTAATGTGGGCCAGATGCTACAGACAATCATCCATTATATTAAAAAGGGTGAATCTGGGGATACCAAAATCTAGGGGTGCTCATATATTGTCTAACAATTCTTGGTATGACTTT
Source organism: Viscum album (assembly GCA_963277665.1). Lineage (NCBI taxonomy): Eukaryota > Viridiplantae > Streptophyta > Magnoliopsida > Santalales > Viscaceae > Viscum > Viscum album. The sequence goes on along the minus strand of OY728164.1, from coordinate 587,686,675 downwards.
TTGTCAGGAAATATTTCCACCTTTTGGATCTCCTGTGCACTGAGGTGAGATGTTAGGGTAGCTATCAAGTCATCTTAGAGTATATCTCTGGCCCCTTAAGCATTGATAGGCTCATCTATGTGAGGATAAACACACCCTTAATCCAAAGGTGGGTAATTTCCCTTCATAGTTGGGTTCGGCAACTCATACCTTTGTAACTTTATATATCCCCCGACTTCCACTTTGACTAGATGCACATGGATACTAAGCTCAAATAGCGTCATCTAGTCGGGGACGACTAGATTCTCCATTAGAGGAGTGATAGGGCCTCCAGTATATTTTTAGGGTCAGGGTGCCACTCAATAATTAGATCATTGGTAAAACATTTGTATTCCACAAGTTGTTGGATCAAGGTGGCTTCCATGGCATCTATATCTACTCTTAGAGTGACCTCGATTATGTCATATGATTCAAAAGATCCCTTGAAATTGTCAGGATTCTGATGGTTAGGATGAAAAGACTCATTGGAGGGTCTTCGAAGTTTGAGTGCCTACATCTAATGATGAGTGAGGATACATATTAGTGGATCTATCGATTACTATATTGTCCTTATAGTTTGATTTTCTATGTCATTCCAAAATCAGTGAACCTATTCATTAAATCCTTGGGCTGGTTGGTGATGACCATATTAACCATTTTGGTAGTCATAGGGGATGTTTCAATATCAATGGATAGAATGAACTACCATAAGATAAGTATATAATGGAGGGAGAAATATTGTCCCCAACATCTGATCTGCACATGCATCGACGCTTCTACCATAACCCGAAAGTGCACTATTGGGACCTTGGCATAGGTTTATTGATGGGGAATTTTGAAACCATATGACTTAGGGTGATGATTCATCAAGTGAAATCGAATCTCAATAATTATTCATTGATGGCTGATGAAATTGAGGTTCTCTAGACTCCTAGGGTAGGCCAACTAATGATTAAAATGGTGGTGAAATATCACCTAGATGATTTGACAGAAACATGCCACATTTTCCTCTATAAGGAACTATGGGATGTCAATGTATAAATAATCATAACGCTAGAACACCTCTGGAAATTGATCAATGGTCAAGAACTCCCACAACCCTCTTACTCTGGGGAAGGGTCCTATACTTGGTCGATTGAGGCCCCAATTGGAGTATCCTTGGATAGATTGGGTGGCATTGACGTAAAAAAAATCTATTGTGGTTTTATCATGAGAGGAGTCACTGCACAATTCAAATTTCTACTACATGATGACACATCTCCAAAGGGTAGTGCCAACCTCATCATCAAATCCCTATAGGTTGGATTGTTCACCACTTCCTAGTGTGTGAGGTAGGAAGTGTCCATTTATGGATCAGTGGAGTTATCACTATATGAGGCCATAAAATCAAACCTTGAAATCTCACCCACATCTTGTGTGGAGGTAGAGAGGAGGGAAAATTGAGGTGATAGATACTGTTTCACTAAATGCCACTTGAAAGTGGACAGACCATCGTCCATATGCAAGAATCTGTGGAGGTATATAGGGATCCTGTGTACCTTAGATTCTAGAATAGTGAGGCACAACTATAAGACATCTAACCCAAACATCAGAAGTTGTGGTGAAGATTCCATTGCTATGTCATCTGTCATCTTGAAATGCAAGTGTTTATTAATCATGTCATGCTTCCTAGGCTTCCACCTGTAACGGTGGGTGTTTTAACTCCTTCCCTAGAAAGGTTTTTCCAGGTTGGGAATTTTTTAAGATAGGGATAACCTCAATGACATATGGTAAAAATGTGATAAGAATATCCACATTGGTTATTGATGGATCTTGCATGACATATGTTTTGACTATCCCAGGAGAGGGGAGGACCTATGATCAAGTTGATGGGAGAATGAGGATAACCTTTATGATGGAGGATAGATGTGCATGTAAAACCTCTACACTAGATTTCAATGGAATAGGGAAGACCTCCACTCTAATTATTGGTGGCATGGGGTGGATCTCGATGCTGACCTATGATTGCATGGAGAGGACCACTATAGTAATCTTCTCATCATGGGTTGGACTTTTGTGGTTTCTAAGGATGCCGAAAACTAAGTGAGTCCACTATGAAATCCTATGAGATGGTTGGGTTCTCAATCCCATGAAAATAAAAACAGATCCTTATTCTTCTATCATAGGGATCTTGTAGGATTTTCTGGTGGTGGCTGGAGATATAGAAGCCATAGAGGATGTCCCTTATCGAAAAATGGGTTGGGTCTTCCCCTGATGTCAGCGTCGAGTGATCTAAACTAGGGCTATAAGAGCAGGGAAGGATTCAACCTACTCCTCGACCTAAGGGACCGTCGGTGCTGGCACCAATGCAACCTTGTGGGATTCCTCCTAGGAAACTCTCGAGTCGTATTAACTACTTACGAGACTTGAATATACCTTACCTCCTCAAGTTAGGTGATTGATTCATATAAATTATCTTTAGAGATTCATTTAAACCTATTTTCCATTGGAATTGGGGGAGGTTTCCACCTACGTGGCCCTCATGGGGTTGGTGTCAGTGAGGCACCATTACCTCTAGGTCCTGGCATGCCATCTCCCTAGTTGTAATGACCCCTTCCACTTCATATTGTTACACAATCACCCTCCTCTAGATGATCTCGTAGGGTGAGATGTGGAGTGGGAACCCAATAGATAATGATGCAGTGGTAGTCATGTTGGGGGTGTACTCAAGTGGGATTTCCCACTAACATCCCTTACATTAGTGTCTATTGGTGCAGGGTTACTAGCTTTCTATAGTGGTCTGTATAGGTACAAGAATTGATATACTCAATTGCACAACATAATCCATCCTTCTTGAAATAGAGGGGGTACCACACTAATAATTACCTATACTAAGGATATTGAACACTAACTACCCCAATATATAGTTGTGTTTCATTCTAGGCCATTGTTTTCTTGTTCTGACCGGTTGGTGAATCTGAATTCGGTGACATGCAAATCCGTTGATGCCCCATATGATACAAGTCCCTATAGTTGAGAAGAATTGTTCCATGTTGGGTTCACCATTTTTATTTCTTAAGATATAACTAGGGATCCATCACATTGCATGTGCTTCTACTTTTTCCATGAATTTCCAATGTCAAAAGGTAAGTGGCATTCATCACTTTCATTGGTGATGTATGAACCTTGAACAAAATTGGATAATGGGGTTTTTGTTCATCCATCCTTAGATTCCCCCTTGGAGATCATTTCCTAGTCTAGGTTTCCCTCATATATTAATTCATGATCTGGGACTCATTTATGATGCTATATGTAGGTGGATATCGGATAATTATGTTTCTTCTATCCCAATAGGGTAGCAACATTCAGTTAGGTTTAGTAGTCATACTAGGGATTTCCAAGAGTGTACTGACCTTGGGTATATTAGGCACCTGTAAATTATTCTAATTTAAAGAGGCATCTCATATGATGAATTTTAGGTGCAGAACCCAAGGCATCATGTGTCTACTATGTGGTAGTCGATGACAGGGGCGTAAGTCTGTTGTATTTCTTTACCTCAAGCTTATCTTGTTTAATGCATGGGGTAGGAATTCTAAACAAGGGAATCAGTTTAATTCCTTGAAGAGATGGTAAGATGGTTAAGGTATTGAGTGGAAAGGTTGGATGTAGGTTCAGAATCTTGAGGGGATAGGATAGGTGTAGGTTTAATGTCTTGTGGGGACATGATGTGAACAACCTTGAAGTATTATAGGCTGAAGAGGGGAATATGTTTAACGTCTTTTGAGGATAGTATGGGAACATGTTTAACATCTCACGGGGAAAAGATGGGAGAAGTTTTTAGGTCTTTTGGACAAAATGGGTGCAGTTTTAAGGTCTTATGGGGACCCAATGGGAAATTTTTTAAAATCATACGGGGATAGGATGGGTGCAGTTTTATTGTTTCTGTGTGATAGTTTGGGTGATCAAGATGTCTCTTGGGGATATATATGTTGATTGAGTGCACACCTAGGAAGAAATATGTCACACTCAGATGATGTAGGTTGGTAGGGATCGCTCATATATGTAGATCATGTGATTGAGTGCATCCATGGGACAGAAGATATCACACTCGGTTGATGTGAGGTGATCAGGACACCTTGTGGAGGCGGATAGGGTGATTGAGTGTGTCCCTAGGAGGAAATATTTCACACTCAAATGATGTTGGGTGATCAGGATACCTTATGGTGGTGGATTAGGTGATTGATAGAAGCTGTCGGAAGGAAGATGTCATACATGGATGATTTTAGTATTGAACCTCCGGGAGGTTCCTTACATACCGAGTTTAACAGACGGGGATCAAACCTTATATTGTTAGATGCCACATTTTAAGGTTGTGTGATAGGAACAATCCATGTAGTTTTTTCATTATGAAATAGGGACATTCATGTCACATAAGGAGTGTCGATGAGGTATAATGTGGGGATTACATGTGTAAGCTTCCTAGAGAGGTTGTTTCTACAACTAGTGATGATGTGAATGAGGCTTACATGTGGGAGATTCTCTTTAGAGGAGTATCATATGATTGTGGGGGGAGATGGTGGAATTACATGATGATTGTACATGGGGAATATTATATTTATCACATAGGGAAAGAGACGTGGGGTCATCCCATATGAGTTATAGCCAGGGAATCCTATGATTATCACAGAGGGTAGGGTTGTGGAGTCATCCCATTCCATCCATACATGGGGAATCCTATGTTTATCATATAGGGATTGGATAATGTTTAATATCATGTACTGAGGAACTTTTTTTAGTATAACATAATCTTACTAGGATGGGAAACTAGGTAGTTTCATTTCATGCAAACAAAATATGGACATGGCTTACATCTCTAGGGGGGCCATGTCAATGAAAGGGGAAGATCCAACATAAACATCCTTAACCAAGATAGGTTCACAATTTCCTTCAAAGATACCTCATCAAGTTATTATGTGACCACTACTCATGCACCTCTAGGTGGGACAAGGACTTGGAACTATCATATGTGAGTGTCCATCAATAGGCCCAAAGTTTGCATGTCTATGCTTAGAACCAATAGGAATTAGGGTACTTATGATTATAAGAAATAGGTATGATGGAGACTCAATTCACACATGATAAAAATTTGGAAAACACAGGGGTGGGTGGTACCTATCATGTAGGTATTCCGGGAGTCACTAAACCAATCCTGGATTGGTAGAAAGGCCATGGGCACTCAACCTTTGTAAAGGAGGATGAGTTGAAAGGAGGCACCATATATAGGCTTGGAAGAGTTGAACAAATAAGATTGGTGATTCACAGAGGAGGGTATCATGAAGAATAGTGATCCTGCATAGTATAGGAGTCTCATGAAGGAGTATGATTCATGAAATATAATGACCTACATTGGGGTAATGTTACTATTCCCATTTTTTTGGATTCATAATGGATATATGCCTCACAAAGCCCCATGTGCCACAAAGGTATTTCTTCTTCCTCAAAGGTCTTGGACCTTCCCAAAATGCATCTAAATTATGGGATGAGGTTATCAAGAACACATGGGAGTTTATTTTTTTGAAGGTTGGATACCTTGGGAAATCCATACTCTCACTTTCTTGTGGTGATCATTTCATATACATAATTTTAATTTGAGGTATTTCTGTATTTTATTTCAGTCTAATAATTTTTTCATGTCTTTTTCAGCTGTTTTTAGAAAAATGAAATTTTTTGGACTGAGAGCAGGTGGGACACTGGTGGCACATGGTTATTCAAAATCATACACCAACCCAAGATAGACTATATAACTCAACTAGTGGGTCTTTTTGAAGTGCATGGTCAACCACACAAGCATGGAACCTCCCCTAGATAATCGTGCGAACTAATTCATCTTTGGAAGAATAGGTATGTTTGGTTTCTATGTTGTTTGTAAAATCATACAACCAAACCATGCTTCTTGTATAGTTCATAAAAGTGTAGAATTTACCCATTTATTCCTTTGAATTTATCACCAAATCCATCCTTTTCTCACCCCATTCAAGATTCATATCCCTAGGCACACCCAACCCTTTTGGTTCCATTGGACCCTAATTTTCAGTGGATTTGGATTTGGATCATCAAGAAATTATCAAGTAAGTCCTTCCACTTTGGATTTCTTTCTTCATATTCGTTCATCTGTCTTCCTTCCTTGGTTTTGTTCTTTCTCTAGAATATTGGTTGACCTAGAGAGGGTTTAATATTTGTTTTTTGGGTTTAATTTTTATTTTTATGGTATAATCTTTCCTCTATAGGGTCTCCTTGTAGTTTGGTTGTAGTTTCCCAATGGATTCTAGAAGTTTCCAATATTGACGTTGGTGATTACATGCATTAACATTATTAGATGATTTTAGTATGATTTTCATGTTCTCTAAATGTATTCATTAGTTTGTTTGGGTGGTTTGAATGATGTTTTAAAAGGGTTTGGGTGTATGTTTGGGTTCTAAAGGGTTATTACCTATTAAAAAATTGGGGTTTGCATGTGTGTTCTATGGCTGGGTGTATGTGTATGCATATTGGTGGTGGAAAGGACATGAGACGTGATTTTATAACTGAAAATGGGGGTTTTAATGTGTGTATATATTATTTTATGCCTTTTTATGTGAAAGAGTTTGTTTATATGTGATGGAATGTGAAATTAAGAACCATGAGAGCCCATGGTAACTAGGTGGGTGGAATAGGACTAGTATTCTAGTTCGATCAGTAGGGTTGAGGAATATTTCCCTCTAATAGGATTCATAAAACAACCCTAACTAAACATACGATGATTATTGGATTACAGTAGACCTTGGGATGCATTCCCCTCTAGTGGGGCATGAATAAGGACATTGTGGAATATTGTTTATATACCATGTCACCAAGATACAAGGTTTCTTAGGTACCCACTAATACTAGTTCCTTATGGATTTCCATTTATGCAAATATAATTACATTATTTGCTTACCATCCACATATGGTGGACTTTACATTCACTTTAATTTTGAACGCATGCTTTCCTTAAAAAATATTCCTTAAAATGTTTCCATAAATTTTTATAAAATCATTCATTTTAATTTATCCTATTATTTTTGTAAAGCCCCTACCTAGATTACATAGAGCTAGTGACTTATTTTAATACATTGGCATGATTACATGGAATCAAGTCCCAAAGGATCGATCAGTTTAGCAATCTTGGAAAATAGATTACATACATTAACCATACATTACAATTTCAAACATAAAACACATCATATATAGTTCTTTGAGAATTTCATTGTTCCCATTATCATAACCCTGCATATCAATCATAATACACTTCTTGGAATCCTAGGAAAATAAAATATAAGAAAGGGGTGAGCTCAGATGCCCAGAAAGACTAAATAATTTAGCATAAGCTATAAACTTTTAAGGGAAGATGTGTGATAAAAACAATAGCCTTTTTAAATATAAAAATGAACATAATATGGAAAAAATAAATCAAACATTTCCTCAAAAACAAGCACATTGATATTATTCTATACAAATAATAACATGTAATAACTAATTTCATAATGATGGAATGACTAAAGCCAGACATAATTACCACATATTCAAGGCCTTGTGCCAAGACTACAAATAAAGATTTTGTCAAGGCCTTGTGACAAGACACTAGTTTGTCTCATGAGACCTACCGATGCATCGAGGAGCTATAGCAGGCTCCACCAATCACTTACTAAGTCCACTACAATCCACATATGAAAAGTTGAAACATAACATAAACATTCGTATTAAAACTAGCATGCCAAATGACAATACATTAACCATAAACCATTAATGGTATAAAAAAGGAACATCCACAGTCAAACATATAATAACTCATTCAATACAATAGAGAAGATTATATTATAATAAATCAACCAAATTTAAAAATAATATCTAGTAAACGATGCTGACATAGTTAAAAATGATGAGTAAAACATTTTGAGAGAAATATCATTTTTGTAAAAACATTTAAAAGTCACACATTTGTAAAATAAGTAATTTAAAATAGATTTCTGAATCAAAGTGTCCCATACCACATTGAAACGTTGGAAAAGAATTACAATTTCAAAACATTCATTTCCATATAAATAAATCCTTAAAATCATTTTGAAAACATGGACATAAATTAAAAAGATTTAGAATGATAAATATTTAAAACATTTAAAATTATGAACTTGATAAAGATTACCTTTCAAAAATCCTTAAAATAATCATTTTGAAATCATTTTTATGAAAAATGGACATGGGTGATAAAAATGTCCCAGTAAATACTTACAAATAAACAATCTCGAATAATAATGAGATTGAGGAATTAACCATTACCTTGCACTTTCCTTTAGTCAAGGGTACATTTAACCTCAGATATGATGATATTAGTATGATATTAAATTATAACAACACCAAATTAATATTTATGATATCATACATGATTCATTTATTAATTTATACTACACATTTAATAATTATTTCCATGTTAAACTCACATTTTGGGTAATAATCGTTTTCTTTATCTTACGTGTTTTAACATGTTACTCTTGATTTTATCACATAGATCAAGATTTAAATAATTACAAAATATAAAACAAGATTTATATATCAGATATATTTAGAATATAAATATTTATAATAGACATATATATGAAATGAAAAACACCGTTTATCGAGACGATAGTCCACAAGTACGCATAAACGTTGTTTCCGTTTTCATATCGTATTGAACGGAACTAAGTGAATAAGATATATGTATGTATATATATATAAATATATATATCTCTAGTAGAATTATTATGTCATATATTACATACTTATTAGTAATATATATTTTTATAATCGTCGATGAATGGTGAACGTGGAAATGAATCTCATAACGTTGTGGAGACGGTAATCCCTATGTACGCACAAGCGACAACATCATTTCCTTAAAAGTGGGGAATTGAAAGGTGTATTAATTTTACAGAGAAATTATCATGTTATTTTAATTATTTATATACATATTATTCATCATTATATCCATCTAAATAACATAGTGTTGAATAACAAATTACAGCACGACGTGGAAATGGTAAGTCGTACGTACGCAAGCATGGTGACATTATCATTCATAAGATAGATAGAATAATGAATATAATTGTTCCATACTTATTATAACATCACAGTATATAGAAAATATTGGAGTTATACTTTTATAATTTAAACAATAATGAAATATTCATTGGAAGAATAAGAGAACATGAAAGAGGGTGGTGAAATCATTACCTCTTCTCCGGGTCCTTCCTTTTGATTTGATAAAAAAGGCTCTTTAGGTTGGCTTTCTGACCATAGGAAGGAAACTAGGATGAAGGTAGGATAGTTGGGAGGATATTTGGGCCAGGGATGGATGATCCAAATGGCTTTGTAGGTGTGAATTTGAGAGAAGGAGAAGTGCCCTTTTAAAAGAGGGGTGATGGGCACCTTAGGAGAAACTTAAAATATTATTTGATAATATATTCATTTTCAGTTTCTAATGTCTCCAAAATGAATTATTTAAAGTATAAGGCAGAGATGGGTCGAAAAACACTCATCCAATAGGTTTTAGACAGGTTTAGGTCACCATAATAACCATAACATTTAGATTCAACTCTTAGTTAAATAGTTTGACATTTACCATGTCTCTTTGTATTTTTATATTATATAGTTAATAAAATTACTATAAAATATTAATAGAACCCCAATTGGATCATTATTGTCATATATATTATTATATATGTCTTTTTACCAATCCTTATATTTTTAGGACTATTATATCAATTAATAATAAAATATTGTTTTGTAAACACTATTTTATGTCAATTTTGACACTATTTGGTATTTGTTTTTTTTAAATCATAACATCATGATTACTTCGAATAAAATTGATCTAACCAACCCTAAAATGACACAATGACCTATATAAAAGTGTAATTTATAAAAAGTCTCAAATTACATTTATTGGGATATTTAAAATGTCATTTATTTTAATCATTCATTAATATGGTAAATACTGCATCATCATTGTGTCATAAATAAATTTAAATATATTATTTTTAAAAATTATAAATAAAATAACATTATTTAAGAAGTATATTTATCTTTATAATGAATTTTTATAGTCAAACATATCTTATGTATATCCCAATATTAAAAATGTTTTAGTTATTAAACTTTGATTTTAACTCATTTAACTCTTCTTTGAATTAAATAATAATAATTGTCCTAATATAATCCAAGTGTACCTAAAGGATCACATTTTATTCCTAATTTATTTTACGGTCGAATTACACTTATCCAATAAAATTAGGACATGTGTTAAGGTGAGAATAATATCATTTTCACCATTAATTCTCTTTTTTACTTTTAACCGTGGTAAATATAGGTAAAAAGTTACTATTCACCAAAATTTATTTTTATCTTATTAAACCAAATTTTTCTTACTCATATCAACCGTTTCTCTCCAATTTTTTAAATTCCACTCACAGAAGCGGTAAATTTATGTTTTATGCGAATTTGCAAATTCTCCTAGGAGGTAGTAAAAACAGATGGTGAAAAGTTCAATAAAATTTTATATATCTAATATTATTACAAAATGACATCAATGAATTAAATTGATAATATATAGGTATTATGTATCTATTTTTACCTAAAATATATTTAAATAAAATAAATAATTAATTAAATAAAAAGTCAGTTTTAAACAATAACTCAGTGTTTTTCACTATTCATCAAAAATTGAAAAGAAAAATACCAAAAATTCACCCTAACCTAATTTTGATATTCCGAATTTAAAAATGAATTCTATTTTACCAATTTGAAAACAAATAAGTTTCATTTATTAGTTCAAAATTAATTCTCATTGTCAAAACCAAACGGCGTATTTTTATGAAACAATAACAATCAAAATATTGACACTTGTTCATGTCCAATATCAAAGTGAAATTACTTACAATGACCAGAAATGTATTAAATGGTAAAAATATAACATATTTATAATTCCAAACCATTAAAATGGATAATTTATCACTATAAATTATTTTGATTAAAAAATTTGTTTTCTGTTATAATATATTATTTTTCACTATTCACCAAATAAAAAAGTTATCATAAAAACACCAAAAGTTTATTGAAACTAAATTTTTATGTTCCGATTATAAAGGAGAAGTTTATTTTGTAAAATTGAATATATTAATGTTTCAAATATTGGATTTAAAAATGGTTGACCATTAAAAGGCGGTAAAAGTACATTTTTTGAAAAATACTTCTTTTATATGAAAAAATGAAGTAGTTCATACATTATGTCTAAAAAACTCATAATATGGATTCAAAAATTATAAGGATTATATAGAGTTCAAAATTCAGTTAATATTATTCATAACCACTTCGGAACTGAAATTTTGGTAAGTCATGGTGCACTTGAACTCGGTGTTGCGTGTAGTGCAAGTTATTGAATTACTTTTAAGAAATAATGTAATATGAAATATTGGGGCGTTACATTCTTCCCTCCTTCAAGAAATTGCGTCCTCGCAATTTGAAAAACAAAATCAAAAATAAAAGGTTTAAAATTGAAAATACCTTTGCGGAGAAATCATATCGGATATTAGGTTAATAAAATTTCGTCTTAATAAGATGGAATATATATATATATATATACTTGACATGTAGAGTTCCATATTTAAACTAATTTCTACCACAAACTCATCTTCCACTCTAAAAGGTAATAGAACTTAAAAAATATTCTATTTATTCTATTCTTATAGGGTGCCAAAAATGGATTTATAATTCATCTACCAGACATTTTAAAAGAACTACATTATTCAATTCAATACATCACATGGGCCAGTGCTAGGTGATACACCCTTGTCACCCTTCGGTTTTGGGATCATCTCTTACGGCCTTTCCGGTCACGACGGGCTTCCACCCGACCTCCGAGTTGTCCTTTTTATGGTAATCCAAAAATAATCTCAAACTAGAATCATCCAAAATACTTCTGTCCAAACTCACAGTCAAAAATTTATAAGGAAGGAAAACACACTGAAGATCATTTTTGCCATGTAATAACATGTGAATACCTTCACCAGGTATTCTCTTAAAACAATGTGACATCCTGAATTACAATAAATCTTTATTGATTACATTCATGCTCCTTTATTCCTTATAGAATCCTAGATATACTTCTTCTATCCAAAAATGTTGTAAACTCCAACAATGATGGAATATACAAATCATTAATTAGTTTCAATGTAGTCAAGAATATCTAATATAATTTATCCAAATTAACCATATCTTCTTCCAAAAGCACTACCTCATTATCGTTACCATATTAAGGTTTACCTTTCCTTCAACCATGTATTTTCCAAAAAGTGTAACTTACTATTAAGTAACTTTTCGTTGAACCATAGAATCTCAAATCCTAAATAAAATAGTACTACAGTACAATCATTATTGATGTCCAAAATTAATATAACTAATATATTGCTGATACAACACTCAAATTAAATAATTCTATATTAATAACATAAGAACACTGGTTATTCCTTTTCATCTGAGATAGTATCATAACTTGATTATTATCCAATAACATCATTTGCAGTATACTACGATGACTGGGACATTGATTTGCGTAGTGTCCCAATGCCTTGTAGTTGAATAATTTTACATTTGAAACCTTTTTCTTACCCATGAAATCACGCACTTGGTGTTATTTTTCTCCACACTTATAACAAACTATCATTACCTCCAAGAATTTACCAAGGTTATTCTTTCCACAGTTATCACATATGGTAAATTCCTAATTTTCCCTCTTCCCTTTATCCATATTTCTCTCTTCCATCCTTTACTTCTCTTTCTTCCATTAAAAGCCATAGGATTCAAAAAATTATTTACTTATCTTATTAACACATGATATTATTTCTTCATATGTTGAGAATACATGGGAGACAATTTCCATATAAATGATTTCTTAATAATGCGAAAGATATGATCCTTATTACTCTTTTGATTATACATATTGCTGGAGTTCACATTCCTTATATTGGGAACCATTTCTATACAATGGAATACACTATGTCGTTTTATAAATTTCAATAGATAATTCAAAACTTGTAAAATACCTAACATAAATTTAAGAGCATATGGATATATTCCATAAAAATATTTTTCTTTGAGGAGGTATATACTCGTAAATCATTCATATTGATTTGTATAGAAAATTATAATTATCCTAAGAAATCCCCTGGGAGTGTCGTAACCAATAGTGTTTCAAGGCCTGTTTTTATGCTCCAGTTTTCATTTGAGTCTAGCTCAAAGCGGTGTTTTCGGCTTTTATCCCTAGGTACATCTATGTCAGAGCTGCCTCTACCTACTCGTATCGAAACAGGGATGTATTTTCATAGAAAACAAAAAAATATCTATATTACCAAATTTATAAGAAGTTATTCTATACTAATCCTCAAAGTCTATCTTTGGGTAATGTTATCTAATCAGAGTTTATCTAAATCTAGTTTCCAAGGTTATTGCTAAATTTTCTATGATACCAACTGTAATGCCCTGACACCAGTTACCCAGAGCTGTTACATAATTTTAATACATTGGAATGATTACAAGGAATCAACACCTGAAGGATCGATCAGTTTAGCAGTCTAGGAAAATGGATTACATACATTAACTATACATTACAATTTCAAACATAAAACACAACATTGATAGTTCTTAGATAATTCATTAATTCCCATTAGCTTAACCCTGCATATCAATAATAATACACTTGTTGGAATCCTTGGAAAATAAAATAAAAGAAAGGGGTGAGCTTAGATGCCGAGTAAGGGTAAACAATTTAGCGGAAGCTATAATCTTTTAAGGATATATGTGTGATAAAAACAATATCCTTTTTAAACATAAACATGAACATAATATGGAAAAAAATCAAACAATACCACATAAACATCAACATGGATATTCTACTAGTCAAATAATCACATGTAATAACTAATTTCATAATGAGGTAATGCCTAACACCGGACTTAATTACCACATAGTCAAGGCCTTGTGCCAAGACTAAAAATAATTTTTTTTTCAAGCCCTTGTGCCAAGACACTGGTTTGTCTCATGAGACCTACCGATGCATCGAGGAGCTATAGCGAGCTCCACCCATCACTTACTAAGTCGACTGCATTTGTCATATGAAATGTTGAAACATAACATAAAAAAATGTATTAAAACTAGCATAAGAAATGTCAATAAATTAATCAGAAACCATGAACGGTATAAAAATAGAACATCCACAGTCAAACATATCATAATGCGTTCAATATAATATGGAATATGGTATTATAATAAATCAACCTCAATCAAAAATAATATCCAGTAAAGGATGCTAACATAGTTGAAACTGATGAGTAAAACTTGTTGAGAGAAATATACTTTTTGTAAAAACATTTAAAAGTCACACATTTATAAAGGAATTAATTTAAAAGAGATTTTTGAATCAAATTATCCCATACCACTTTTAATGTTTTGAAAAGAATTATCATTTCAAAACATTCATGTCCATATAAAAACACCTTAAAATCATTTTGAAAACGTGGACATTAATTAAAATGATTTAGAAAGATAAATCATTAAAACTTTTAATATCCTGATCATGATAAAGAGTAACTTTTAAAAATCCTTAAAATATTCATTTTGAAATCATTTTTACGAATAATGGACATGGATGATAAAAATGTTCCAGAAAATACTTACACGTAAACAATCTCGAATAATAATGAGATTGAGGAATTAACACTTAACTTGCACTTTCCATTAGTTGAGGGTACGTTTAATCTTCTGTATGAAGATTGTAGTCTGTTATTAAATTAAAACAGAACCATATTAATATTTATAATATCATACATGATTCATTTATGACATTATAATACCCATTTAGTAATTATTTCCATGTTAAATTAACATTTCGGGTAATAATCGTTTTCTTTATCATACGTGTTTTAACTTGTTACTCATGGTAGAATCACATAGATAAAGATTTAAATACATACAGAATATAAAACAAGATTTATATATCATATATGTTTATAATATAAAAATTTATAATAGACATATATATGAAATGAAAAACACTATTTATGGAGACGGTAGTCCGTACGTACGCATAAACGTTGTTTCTGTTTTCATATATTATTGAACGGAACTAAGTGAATAAGATATATGTAATTACATATATATATATATACATTAGAATTATTATTTTATATATTTCATAATTATTAGTAATATATATTTTTATAATCACCGATCAATGGTGAACGTGTAAATGAATCTCATCGCGCCGTGGAGACGGTAATCCGTACGTACGCACGAGCGACAATATCATTTCCTTAAAGGTGTGGAATTGGAAGGTATATTAATTTTAAATAGAAATTATCCTGTTATTTTAATTATTTATATACATATTACTCATCATTATATCCATCTAAATACTTTAGTTTTTACTAACAAATTACACCACGACGTGGAGACGGTAAGTCGTACGTACGCACGAATGGTGACATTATCATTAATAAGATGGATAGAATAATGAATATAATTATTACATACATATTATAACATCACAGTATTTAGAAAATACTATATTTATTATTTTAGAATTAAAACAACAATGGAAGAGTAAGAGGAACAATAAGAGAACATGAAGGAGTGTGGTGAAATCATTACCTCTTCCTTGGGTTCTTCCATTTGATTTGATAAAAGGGGATTCATAAGGTGGATTTCTGACCATATTAAGGCATATAGGATGAATTTAGGATAGTTGGGAGGATATTTGGGCAGGTTTTGGATAAGCCAAATGGCTTTGGAGGTGTGACTTTGAGAGAAGGAGAAGTGCCCTTTTATAAAAGTGGTGAGGGGCAGCTTATGAAAAACACAATATATTATTTTATAATAAATTTATTTTCGGTATATAATGGCTAAAAAATGAATTAATTAAAGGAAAATGTGGGGATGGGTCCTAAACCACTCAACTAATAGGTTTTATATAGGTTTAGGTCACCATATTAACCTTAACATTTATATTTAACTCTTAGTTAAAAAGTTTCTCATTTACCATGTATCTTTATATTTTTATAATATATAGTTTATATACTTACTATAAAATTCCAATAGAACCCCCAATAGATTTTTTAATGTTATATATATATGATTATATAATTCTTTTTGTGGAACCTTATATTTTTAGGACTATTATATCAATTAATATTATATTATTTGTTTTAAAAACTATTTTATGTCAATTTTGACACTATTTGATATTAGTTTTATTGTTAAAATCATAACAGCATGATTACTTTGAAAAACATTGATCTAACCAACCCTAACATGTCATAATAACCTGGAAAATTATTGGAATTTATAAAAAGTCTCAAATTACATTTATTTGGATATTTATAGTGTCAATTATTTTAATATTTCATTAATACGGTAATTACTGCATCGTCATTGTGTGATAAATAAATTTAATTATTTAATACATAAAATTTATAAATAAAATACCATTATCTAGGAAATATTTTTATCTTTATAATGATTATTTATAGTCTAATTTATCTTATGTATATCCCTAAATTATAAAAAATTAGTTATTAAACTTTGATTTTAACTCTTTTAACTCTACTATGAATTAAATAATAATAAACGTCCTAATCTAATCCAAGTGGACCTAAAGGATCATATTTTATTCCTAAGGTTTTTTTGTCTAATTACACTTATCCAATAGAATTATGACATGTGTTATGATAAGAATAATATCATTTTTACCCTTAATTACCATTTTTACTTTTAACTATGTTAAATAAAATTAAAAAGTTACTATTCACAAAAAATGATTTTTATATTATTGAACCACATTTTTATTATTGATATCAATTGTGTCTCTCAAATTTTTTAAATTCCACTAACAGAAGTGATAAAATTATGTTTTCTGCGAATTTGAAATTTCTCCTAGGAGGTGGGTAAAAGATGGTGAAAAGTTCAATAAATATTTATATATCTAATATTATTAAAAAATGACTCCAATGAATTAAATTGAACATATATTGGTATTATTTATCTATTTTTACCTAAAATAAATTTAGATAAAATAAATAATTTTTTAAATACAAATCAGTTTTAAACAACAACTTAGTGTTTTTCATTATTAATCAAAAATTAAATGTTTTCAGAAAAATAAAAAAATTACCCTAAGCTAATATTGATATAATAAATTAAAAAATGAAGTCTATTTTACCAAATTCAAAACTTAAAAGTTTTAGTTATTAATTTAAAATTAATTCCCATTGTCAAAACCAACAGGTGTATTTTTAAGAAACAATAACAATTAAAATATTGACACTTGTTTATGTCCAATATCAAAGTGAAATTACCTACAATGACCAGAATTGGATCAAATGGTAAAAATATAATATATTTACACTTATAAACCATTAAAATGTATAATTTAACACTATAAATTATTTTGATTAATAAATTGTTTTCAGTTAAAATATAGTATTTTTAAATATTCACCCAAATATGAACGTTATCAGAAAAACACCAAAAATTTATTAAAACTAAATTCTTATGTCTCGATTATAAAGAATAAGTTTATTTTGTCAAATTTAATATATTAAAGTTTCAAATATTATATTTAAAAAGGGTTCACCATTAAAAGGTGGTAAAAGATCAGTTTTTAAAAAAATACTTCTTTTATCTGAAAAAAATGAATTAGTTCTTACATTATGTCTAAGAAACTCATAATATGGATTCCAAAATTATAAGGATTATATATAGTTCAATATTTAGTGAATACTATTCATAACCGCTTCTGAATGACTATTTTGGTAAGTCGTGGTGCGCTTGAATTCAGTGTTGCGTGTAGTGGAACTTATTTGATTACATTGAAGAAATAATGTACTATGAAATATTGGGGCATTAAATTCTTCCCTCCTTCAATAAATTGTATCCTCTCAATTTGAAATTATTCTTCCAAAATAAAAGGTTTAAAATAGAAAATACTTTTGTGGAGAACTCATATCAGAAATTAGGTTAGTAAAATTTAGTCTTAATAAGAGGGAATATATATAAATATATATATACATGACTAGTAGAGTTCCATATTTTAACTAATTTCTACCGAAAAATCTATATTTCACTCTAAAAGGTAATAGAACAAAAAAATATTATATTTATCCTATTCGTATAGGGTTACAAAAAAATGAATTTATAAATCATCTATTAGACCTTTTTATAAAAACTACATTATTCGATCTAGGACATCATGTTGGCTAGTGGTAACTGATACACCCTTGTCACCCTTCGGTTGCGGGATCACGTCTCGTGGCCTTGCCAGTCGTGACGGGTTGTCGCTCGACCCTCGAGTTGCCCTTTTTATGGAAATAAAAAAATAATATCAAAATGGAATTATCCAAAATACTTCTGTCTGACTCACACTCCAAAATTTACAAAGAAGGTAAACACAATGAATATTCTTTTTTCCATGTAATAAAATTTTACCACCTTCATCAAATATTCTATTAAAACAATGTTACATCCTGAGTTACCATAAAACCTTATTGTTTTCATTAATGCTCCCATATTCTATATAGAATATTATATATACTCTTTCTATCCAAAACTTTTGTAAACTCCAACAATGATGGAATATAAAAATCATTAATCAGTTTCAAGGTAGTCAAGAATATCCAACACAATTTATCAAAATAAACCATCTCTTATTCTGAAATCACTACCTCATTATCAAAACCATATTAAGGACTACCTTTCCTTCGACCATGTATTTTCCAAAAAAGTGTATCTTACTATTAAATCACTTTTCCTAGAACCATATAATCTCAAATCCTCAATAAAATAGTACTTCAGTACAATCGTTATTTGTCTCCATAATTCATATAACCAGTATATTGCTGATACAAAACTCAAATAAAATAATTCTATAGTAACAACATAAGAAAACTAGTCATTCCTCTTCTTATGAGGCAGTATCATAACTTGATTATTATATAATAGCATCATTTGCGTTATACTCTGATGAATGGGACATTGATTCGTGTAGTGTCCCAATGCCTTGCAGATGAATAATTTTACATTTGAAACCATTTTCTTACCCATGCAATCATGTACTTGGTGTCCTTTTTCTCCACACTTATAACAAACTATCTATCCCTTCAAGAATTTACCAAGGGTATTCTTTCCACAGTTATCACATATGGGAAAGTCCTTCTTTTCCATCTTCCCTTTCTCCATCTTTCTCTATTCCATACTTTTCTTTCTTTATTCCCTTCAAAGCCATCGAATTCAGAGAAATCTTTACATATCTTATTAAAAGGTGATACTATTTCTTTATATCTTGAGAATAAATGGGCGACTATTTCCCTTATAAATGTTGGCTTAATACCGTGAAAGATATGATCCTTATTACTCATTAGATTATACATATTGTTGGAGTTCACATTCCTTCTACTGAGCACCATTTCTATACAATGGCATACACTAGGCCAGTTTATGAATTCCAATGGATAATACCAAACCTAAAAAATACCTAAATTAAATTGAATAGTTCATGGATATAATCCCTAAAAATATTTTCTTTGAGGAGGTATATACTCATAAATCCTTCATAATGATTTGTAAAGAAAATGAGAACTATCCTATGCATAACCCTCGGGAGTGTCGTAACCAAGAGTGCATCAAGTCCCGTTGTCGTGCACCAGTTACCGTTCGAGTATCGCTTAAGGCGGTGTTTTTGGGTTTTATACCTAGGTACATATGTGCCAAAGCCACCTCTACCTTCTCATATCCAGACAGGGATGTATTTACATGGAAGACTCACAAAATCTCTACATTACCAAAATTCCAGGAAGTTCTTCTATACTAATCCTCAAATTCTATCTTAGGGTAATGTTATCTAATCAGATTTTATCTAAATATAGTTCACAAGGTTATTGATAAACTTCACCTGATACAAATTGTAATGCCCTGAACCCGGTTACCTGGAGCTGGTGCATTATTTTAATACATTTTCATGATTACAAGGAATGATGTACCGAAGGACCGATCAGTTTAGAAGTCTTGGAAAATATATTAAATACATTAAAAATTCATTACAATTTAAAACATAAAACATAGCAGAGATAGTTTTTTGAGAATTCCATTATTACCTTTAGCTTAACCCTTCATATCAATCATAATACACTTCTTGGAATCCTGGAAAATAAAACATAAGAAAGTGGTGATCTCAGATGACCGGTAAGGGTAAATAATTTAGCGGAAGCTATAAACTTTTAAGAAAATATGTGTGAAAAAAACAGAAGCCTTTTAAAACATAAACTTGAACATAATATAGAAAAAAAATCAAACATTACCACATAAGCATTCACATGGATATTCTACTAGTCTAATAATCACATGTAATAACTAATTTCATAATGAGGGAATGCCTAACGTCGGACATCATTACGACATAGTCAATCCCTTCTGCCCGGACTATAAAAAAATGTTTTCCAGGGCCTTGTGCCAAGACACTAGTTTGTCTCATGAGACTTACCGATGCATAGAGGAGCTATAGCGGGCTCCACCCATCAGTTACTAAGTCCACTACATTCCACATATGAAAAGATGAAACATAACATAAACATTCATATTAAAACTAACATACGTAATGTCAATACATTAACCATAAACCATAAATGGTATAAAAATAGGACATCCACAGTAAAATATATCATAAATCATTTAATACAATATGGAAGATGGTATTATAATAAATCAACCTCAATCAAAAATAATATCCAATAAAGGATGCTGACATAGTTGAAAATGATGAGTAAAACATTTTGAGAGAAATATACATTTTGTAAAATCCTTTAAAAGTCATAAATTTATAAAGAAATTAGCTTAAAAGATATTTCTTAATCAAAGGGTCCCATACCACTTTGAATCTTTTGAAAAGAATTATCATTTCAAAACATTCATGTACATATAAATAAATCCAAAAAATCATTTTGAATACTTGGAAATTAATTAAAAATATTTAGAAAGATAAATCTTTAAAACATTTAAAATTCTGATATTGATAAATATTACCTTTCAAATATCCTTAAAATATTCATTTTGAAATAATTTTTATGAATAATGGACATGGATGTCAAAAATTACCAACTAAATACTTACACATAAACAATATCGAATAATAATGATATTGAGAAATTAACCCTTACCTTTCACGTTTCTTTAGTCGAGGGTACGTTTAACCTTTTGTATGAAGATCTTAGTATGTTATTAAATTATTCCAGAACCATATTAATATTTTTGATATCATACATGATTCATTTATGACTTTAGACTACCCATTTAATAATAATTTCCATGTTAAATTAACATTTCAGTTAATAATCGTGTTCTTTATCGTACGTGTTTTAACTTTTTACTCTTTATTTTATAAAATAGATCAAGATTTATATACTTCCAGAATATAAAACATGATTTATATATCTTATATATTTATAGTATTAATATTTATAATGTAATTCCCCGACCCGAGTTACCCAGAGTCAGTGAATTATTGCGTAACAATGGCATGATCACAAAAGTTCAAGTCTCGAAAGACCGATTAGTTTAGTAGCCTTGTAAACACTAGATACATTCATAAGTCTTACATTACATCATAAAGTAAAACAAAACTACAAAAACATCTTATCTTTATATCCCCTCATACTATACCTGTAGGTCATTCATAATATACTACTTCACATCCTGGAAAAATTGAAACATTGGAAGGGGTGAGCTCAGATGATCAGTAAGGATAACAATATAGAAGATGCTTTCATAAATAAACATTAACATTTAAGGCAATTTATAACTAAAACAAAAGCCTTTTGAACTTGAACATCAGCATAATATGCAAAAAACAAAATGAAATAATGCAATTTTCTTATTCACATGGATATTCTACTAGTTGAATAATCACATGCAATATCAATAACCACTTTCATAATGATGGAATGAATAATGCCAGACTATCATAACCACGTAGCCAAGGCCTCGTGCAAAGACTACAAACAATATTTTTTCAACACCTCGTTTCAAGACACTAGTTTGTATCATGAGACCTACCGATGCATCGAGGAGCTATAGCGGGCTCCACCTGTCACTTATTAAGTCCAATGCATTCCTTATATGAAAAGGTTTAAACATATCATAAACTATAACATAATCATATCACATAAAACATGCGTAATGGGAACATAACATTTCCACATTTAAATCACAAGATATCAATACAAAACATTGACATAATATAAACACTTTCAAAACCATTTTCAATACCAAAATAAAAGAATAGTAAAACATGGTATTTATTTTCCATGTAAAAAAAGATATTTTACAAAAAATTGATGTTTTTCATAACAATGCCAAAATTTCACCCTAATCTATAACTGATATTCCTATTTCAAAAATGATTTATATTTTACAAAATTTAAAAAATATAAGTTTAATAAATTAATTTAAAAATTAATTCCCGTTATCACAACAAATAACTTGTTTCTAAGAAACAATATATATCAAAAGATTGACAATTGTTTATGTCCAATTTCAAAGTGAAGTTAATTATAATGAACACCATTGGATAAAATGGAAAAAATATATTCTAATTATACTTTAAAACCACTCAATAGTATAATTTATCACTATAAATTATTTTGATTAAAAAAGTTGTTTTTAAGTATTTTCTCTATTCATAAAAAATTGGATGTTCTCAGATTAATATCGAAAATTCATCAGAGGCTAATTTCAATATTCTGAATCCAAAAATGAATTCCATTTTGAAATATAAAATTTATATAATTTCAAAAAGTGGGTATTACTAATCATAACTACTACTTTTATTGGTCGCGGTGTGTTAGAACTCGAGGTTGCGTATGACACATGCTACTCTATTATTCAAAGAGGAGCGTACCATGGAAGCTTGAGTTGTTACATTCTCCCCTCCTTCAATAAATTTCATCCTCACAATTTTTAAATTGTTCTTTGAAAAAAAAGGTTGAAAATAGAAAATACCTTTTTGGAAAACGCACATCGGAAATAAGGTTAATAAAAATATAACTTTAAAAGAAAGAAAGAGATGTATAAAGGTCACTCGAGAGAGAAAATACTAGGATTCTATGAGAACATAGATATGGAGGAAAAACAAACCATCAAGTTCTGATGGTGATTTGTATAAAATAGTATTAGGAGAAATTTTAACTACAAGAAAATCACAAACTTTTGATTGGTTAAACGATCATTGATTCCCCAGTAGGAATATTTATCCGACAACGTTTTTGTTTCAAGTTACCTTTAATAAAGTTGAGGAATTTATTTAAGAGATTTACTAAGAACGTAAGGAAATATACTTACTTGTCATGTAGACTTTCATTCTTTAATAAATTTTTACCACAAACCCATATTTCACTCAAAATGGTAACAGAACTCAAAAATATTCTATTTATCATAATTGTATAAGGTTCCAAATATTACCACATACCATTTAGAATACGAAAAATATTTTGTAATAACCAGGGACTTCCTATAGGCTAGTGGTAGGTAATAAAGGCATGTCACAATATGTTTGTGGGTTCGATTCCTATAGCTTTGTCCGACGCGATGGGTTATCCCCCGACCTGCAGGTTTTCATTTTCCTAAAACTACAGTATGATAATATTCCAAAAATAATATTCATAAATGTTTTA
Organism: Viscum album; assembly: GCA_963277665.1. Taxonomy (NCBI): domain Eukaryota; kingdom Viridiplantae; phylum Streptophyta; class Magnoliopsida; order Santalales; family Viscaceae; genus Viscum; species Viscum album. The sequence goes on along the minus strand of OY728164.1, from coordinate 587,662,856 downwards.
ACCTTAAAAAATACTTCCCAAAGATCAACTTAATCCATTCCAACCTTTATTGTTATCCAAAATACCTCTGTGTCCAGACTTTTTCTAAAAGGTCTCTAAATTCAAAAATCAATTGTATCATAAGATTCCTCAAACAAAGTAATGTTTCTACTATTTTCACATAAAAAAATATGATTACCTTCATCATATTAAAACATTAATGAAAAAAAAGTATTGCAGTACAATCCTTATATATATCACAATATTCTTATAACCAGAATATAATCCTTGAGTTCAAAAGCCCTAATACATTAATTATTCCACTTCAACTGTAGTAACAGCATAAGATTGTCCTTGATCCCTTGGCCTTTTCTGAGGCAAATTTTCCTAACGCTTAGGAAATTCATTTTCATAATGCCCCTTTTCCCTACAATTTTAGCATTCAACATTGATAGCCTCTTTCTTTCACTTGAAATCACGAGCCTCGTGACCTTTTTCTCCACATTTATAACAAACTCTCATTCCATTTAGGCAAGTACTGGGGTGATTCTTCCCACAATTATCGCATAATGGAAAATCCTTCTTTACCTTTTTCCCTTTATCTGTCTCTTATTCCACCGTTCTCTTCTTCTCTTTCTTGACTTTATTGTCATAAGATTTAGAGAATTCATTTTCTGTCTTGATAGCACATGAGGTAATATCTTCGAACTACGAGAAGGTTTGTCAGACTAATGCTCAACGGAGAAATGGTTTTAACCCATCAAAGAAACGATCAATCTTACTTCTTGGGTTACGTATATAATCTGCAACATGTCTTTCTAACCTTGTAAAGTTGGCCTCACACATTGCGACATTCTCATCCTCCTTTTGTCTCAGTCTCAGAAATTGGCTTTCCATATCTGCTCGATGGTCATGAGGAAGGTATTTTTCTAAGAAAACCTCTTTGAACTACCTCCATTCCATATTCGATACTTCATCCTCTTCCTTTGTATTTTGAATCAATGACCACCATTGATCAGCATCTCCAGTGAGGCGGTAAACTGCCATGATAACCTTTTCCCTTTCACTACTCCCCAAGGCATGGACTATTTTCTCTAAGGAATTTAACAATTTCTCAGCTACTAAGGGATTAGTACTCCCATTGAATGTTGGTGGTTGTTGCCTCATGAAGCGGTCTAACATTGATCCTCCATGTTGCAGATCAGGGTGCTCCATACGAGTAAGATTATTATTCAAAACCTGATTGAGTTGTCCTAGTATGGTGATAAGTTGATCAGCACCAGTTTTATCTCCAACTCCACTATAATTATCTTGAGCAGGAGGAAAATCCCTACATGGAGTGCGTGCATTGATATGGTTTCTATTCCTCCCACTAGGAGCCATTTCTAAAAAATGGCATAAACTAGATCAGTTTAAGAATCAAAATACATAATTCCATACTTATAAAACACTTAACATAAATTTGACAGTTTATGGATACAATACATAATCATAAAAATGTTTTCTTTGAGTAATTATATACTTATAAACCCTTCATAATGGTTGGTTAAGAAAATGAGAATTATCCTAAGTGTATCCCTCGGGAGTGTCGTAACTAAGAGTACAGCAAGGCCCGATGTCGTGCACCAGTTCTCATTCGAGTCTAGCTCAAAGCGGTGTTTTCAGGTTTTACCCCTAGATATATCTATGCCAGAGCCACCTCTACATGCTTGTATCCAGACAGGGATGTATTTCTCAGAAAACTCACAAAATCACTATAATACCAAAATTCTAGGAATTTCTTCTATACTAATCCTCAATGTCTATCTTTGAGTTATGTGCTCTAATCAGAGTTTATCTAAATCTAGCTTCCAATGTTAGTACTAAACTGCCTCTGATACCAACTGTAACGCCCTGACCCTAGTTAACCAGATTCGGGGAATTATTGCGTAACAATGGCATGATCACAAAATATCAAGTCTCGAAAGACCGGTTAGTTTAGTATCCTTAGAAACACTAGATACATTCATATGTCTTACACTACATCATAATTTAAAACAAAACTACAACAAAATATTGTCTTCATATCCCCTCATACTAGCCCTGCAGGTCATTCATAATATACTTCTTCACATCCTGGAAAAATTAATAAATTGGAAGGGGTGAGCTCATATGCTCAGAAAGGATAACAATATAGTGGAAGCTTTCATAAATTAACATTAACATTTAAGGCAACGTATAACTAAAACAAAAGCCTTTTAAACTTGAACGTCAACATAATATGGAAAAAATAAAATGAAATAATGCCATTTACTTATTCACATGGATATTCTACTAGTCGAATAATCACATTCAATATCAATAACCACTTTCATAACGATGGAATGCATAATGCCAGACTATCATAACCACATAGCCAAGGCCTCGTGCCAAGACACTAGTTTGTCTCATGAGACCTACTGATGCATCGAGGATCTATAGCGGGCTCCACCCATCACTTATTAAGTCAAATGCATTCCTTATAATAAAAGGTTTAAACATATCATAAACCATAACATAATCGTATCACATAAAACATGCATAAAGGAAACATAACATTTCCAAATTTCAATCACAAGATATAAATACAATACATTGACATAATAAAAACACTTTCAAAAACCATTTTCAATTCCAAAATAAAATAATAGTAAAACATGGTATTTATTTTCCATTTAAAAAAAAGCTATGGCTTGTAGGGGAAGCCGAAACTCAAATAATGGTCACGGCGGTGGAGAAGTCATTGTCGCCACATACGTACGACAAAATAAACATTCCCTTTTGTCATTTAGTAAAACACTTCATATAAAAATGATTCCTTTTGAATAAAAGTAAAAGTCAAATGGGTTTATACACCGTATAAAAGAAAGTTGTGTATGAAACCAAATATGCCTCAATGAAAGGAGATTGAGACGAAGTCCCTTACAAAGATCATTTTTTTAAAATAAAATAAAATCTATTATGTGTATTCACTATAAGTACACATATATAAAGTACAAATACATGATAGGACATAATAATATCATGAAATAATTTGAATGTAGGAGATTAACCCAAAGAATGGAAATTGGGTTAACAAGTTCCCTTACCTCGTGTCCGACTTGACTCGATCGTTATTTAACCACCAGAATAATAAACTAGAGTTAAGTTATACTTTCTTAAGAACCTTTTTCAGGTTCATTATTCATTTTTTATCACTTATTACCATGTCATTAACATTATGTAATTATTTATGTTAATAACGGTCTTTTTGTCGATCTTTGGTACTTCAGTCAAAATAAACTTCTTATAATTACAAGTTGTTCATGTGGTAAAATTATCCATTATATCCAGAATTATATTCATGATGTAGATATCATATATATAATATATATCTAGTATATAAATTCATTCATAATATAACATCACATTTAGAGGTAAGAAATGAAATGCACCGTTCATGGAGACGGTAATCCGTACGTATGCATGAACGCTACTTTCATTTCTATTTTGTATTTAATGGAATGAAATCATGATGATATCAAGGTATATTATAATTTCTGTATAATATCATATATAATATAATTTACTCCATCCTTTATACATCCCACATATGGAATTAACGATTCAAATCACTTTGAGGGGGCGGTAGTCCGCACTTCCTAAAATGAAATTATCGCGTTTACCTATAATGGAAATCATAAAGGTATGCCATAAATGAGAAATACAGAAGCATAATGGAAACATAAGCATAATATATATCATATATAAATATAGTGACATATTAATGTCCAACATGAGAGGTGTCAAAAGAAGATTGAACAATCATCGTTTCGTGAGGATGAAATTCACCAACCACAGAAACAGTATGTTCTTTAACAATTAGACAAAGGTTTGTGTAAGGGTAAATCAAATAAATCTCATAAGAACATTATATGATATTGAATATACTGGTTTTGTTACAAAATAAAGTAATAAAAAGAGTTTAAGGGGTTGGAGAAGCAAAATAAAACAAAATAACATAACAGAAGACATTACCTTAAAATCGGGTAACTCTTTTTGATTTGAGCCAAAGGATTCCTTGGGAAGAATTATGCCCAAAGTGAGGCTTATAGGAGTAATATAGGAATGTTTGGAGAGTATTTGGGAAGATTATGGCCGATACAATGGCTTTGATGGTGTGAATAAGGTGGTAGAGGTGGGGGCCTTTTATAAGAGGAGGGGAGGGGAACTCTTGGAAAGTAATGAAATGTTACATTATTATGAAGTGATTTTTGGATTTAAAATGTCCAAAAATTATATATTTATAGGATAAGGTGATAATTATTCGAAATATACCCATCAAATATGTTTTTTAAAAGTTTAGGTCTTAGATTTTACATTATCGTTTCATTTTATTTAAATCGTTAATTAATGAGGTAATCGCTGCATCATCATGGTGTCATTAAAAATTTAATTTATTTAATGTATAAAAATTATAAAAAAAATATAATGATGTAGGAAATCTTTCTATATTTCCAATTAATATTTATAGTAGAAATTTTAACTTATATAACCCTATTTAATAATTATTTTAGTAAAACTACACATGTTTGTGACAATTTTATTTTTACATTAAATAAAAAGTTATTAATGTCATTTTATTACCCATGTGGCTCCATGGGGTCCCCAAGTTGACCCATGGATTTTATTCGTCGTCCATGACTCATCCAATAAGGGTAGGACAAGTTTAAAGGTATTTTCATATTTTTATAATACCATTTTTACCTTAAATTTCACTAATTACCTTTAAACGCGATTAATAAAACGTACAAGTTACTATTCACCAAAAAATTATTTTAATCCCATTGAACCAAATTTTACAACCTAATGATAACCATGTATGTTGGATTTTTGAAATTTAATTCATAGAAGCGGTAATGTTTTGTTGAAATGAAAAATCAGTTTTTTAACTACCACTTAGTGGTTTCACTATTCATCAAAAATTGAACTTTTTCAGAACAATGCAAAAATTTCACTCTAAGCTATAATTGATATTCCTAATTCAAAAATGATGTAAATATTACAGAATTCAAAACATATAAGTTGAATTAATTAATTTAATAATTAATTCCCGTTGTCACAACAAATAACGTGTTTTTAAGAAACAATATATATCAAAAGATTGACAATTGTTTATGTCCAATTTCAAAGTGAAATTAATTCTAATGACCACCATTTGATAAAATGGTAAAAATATATTCTAATTATACTTTAAAACCACTCAATATTATAATTTATCACTATAAATTATTTTGATTAAAAAATTTGTTTTTAAGTATTTTCTCTATTCATAGAAAATTGGATGTTCTCAGAAAAATACCAAAAATTCAACAGAGGCTAAGTTCGATATTCTGAATCCAAAAATGAAGTCCAATTTGAAATATAAAATTTATATAATTTCAAAAGGTGGGTATTACTATTCATAAATACTACTTTTATTGGTCGTAGTGTGTTAGAACTCGAGGTTGCGTACAACACTCGCCGGTCTATTATTCAAAGAGGAGCGTACCATGGAAGCTTGGGGTGTTACATATAATAGAAATATATATGAAATGAAAAACACCGTTTATGGAGACAGTAGTCCATACATTCACATAAACGTTGTTTCCATTTTCATATCGTATTGAACGAAACTAAGTGAATAAGATATATGTAAGTACATATATATATATATATATCCAGTAGCATTATTATGTCATATATTACATACTTATTAGTAATATATATTTTTATAATAGTCGATGAATGGTGAACATGGAAATTAATCTAATCGCGTCGTGGAGACGGTAATCCGTACGTACGCATGAACAACAATATCATTTCTTTAAAGGAGTGGAATTGGAAGGTATATAAATTTTAAAGATATATTATAATTTGATTTTCATTATTTATATACATATTACTCATCATTATATCCATCTAAATAACATAGTATTGAATAAAAAATTACACCACGACGTGGAGACGGTAAGCTGTACGTACGCACGCATGGTGACATTATCATTAATAAGATGGATAGAATAGTGAATATAATTGTTCCATATTTATAATAACATCACAGTATATAGAAGATACTAGTGTTATTATTTTATAATTTAAACAACAACGAACGAGTAAGTGGAAGAATAAGAGAACATGGAACATGGTGGTGTAATCATTACCTCTTCTTCGGGTTATTCCTTTTGATTTGATCAAAAGGCCCCCATAGGTTGGCTTTCTAACCATAAGAAGGCCTCTAGGATGAAGTTAGGGTATTTGGGAGGATATTTGGGCCACGTTTGGCTGATCCAAATGGCTTTGGAGGTGTGAATTTGAGAGAAGGGGAACTCCCTTTTATAAGAGGGGTGAGGGTCACCATTGGAAAAACATAAAAAATTATTTTATAATAAATTTATTTTAGATTTCTAATGGCTCAAAAATGAATTATGTAAAGGATAAGGTGAAGATGGTTCGAAAAACACTCAAAAAATAGGTTTTATATAGGTTTAGGTCACCATATTAACGTTAACATTTATATTTAACTCTTTGTTAAATGGTTTGACATTTAGCATGTCTCTTTGTATTTTTATAATATATGGTTAACAAACATACTATAAAATGACAATCGAACCCCAATTGGTTCATTAATGTCATATATATTATTATATGAGTATTTTTGGCCGATCCTTAGGTTTTTTAGACTATTATATCAATTAATAATATCATATTAGTTTTAAAACCTATTTTCTGTCAATTTTGACACTATTTGGTATTTGTTTTTTGTTAAACTCACAACAGCATGATTACTTCGAACAAATTTTATCTAACAAACCCTAAAATTTCATAATAACCTATAAAATTAGTGGAATTTACAAAAAGTCTCAAATTACATTTTTTGGATATTTATAATTTTAATTATTTTATTCTTTAAATAAAACGGTAATTTCTGCATCATCATTGTGTCATAAATAAATTTAAATATTTAATGTCTAAAAATTATAAATAAAATACTATTATTTAGGAAATTTTATTATATTTCTAATTATTATTTATAGTCTAATTTATCTTATGTATATCCATATATAAAAAATGTTTTAGTTATTAAACATTGATTTTAACTCTATTAACTCTTCATTGAATTAAATAATAATAAATTTCCTAATCTAATCCCAGTGGACCTAAAGGATCGTATTCATATTCCTAATTTTTCTTTTGGTCGAATTATATTTATCCAATAGAATTAGGACATTTGTTAGGGTATGAATAATATCATTTTACCCTTAATTATCCTTTTTACTTTTAACTATGGTAAATAAAAGTAAAAAGTTACTATTCACAAAAAAGTATTTTTTTCTTATTGAACCACATTTTTCTTTCAGATATCTTCTGTGTGTCTTGGATTTTTGAAATTCCACTCATAGAAGCGGTAATATTACGTCTTATACGAATTTGAAATTTCTCCTAGGAGGTGGGTAAAAGACGGTGAAAAGTTCAATAAAATTTTATATATCTAATATTAAAAAAATAACTCAAATGAATTACATTGAAAATATATAGGTATTATGTATCTATTTTTCCCTAAAATAAATTAATATAAAATAAATTATTATATTAATAAAAAGTCGGTTTTAAACAAAGACTGTGTTTTTCACTATTCATCAAAAATTGAAAGTTTTCAAAAAAATACCAAAAATTCACCCTAAGTAAATTTTGATATTTAAAATTCAAAAATGAAGTCTATTTTACTAAATTAAAAACATATAAGTTGCATTTATTAATTTTAAATTAATTCACGTTGTCAAAACCAAAAGGCGTATTTTTGAGAAACAATAACTATCAAAAGATTGACACCTGTTTATAACCAATATCAATGTGAAATTACATAAAATTACCTGCATTGGATTAAATGGTAAAAATATAATATATTTATACATAAAATCCATTAACATGTATAATTTAACACTATAAATTATTCTGATTAAAACAGTTGTTTTCAGTTAAAATATAGTATTTTTCCCTGTTCACCAAAATATGAAAGTTATCAGGAAAAAACCAAAAAATTTACTGAAACTAATTTATTAGGTCTCTATTCTAAAGAATAAGTTTATTTTTTCAAATTAAATATATTAAATTTTTATATTTTGGATTTAAGAAGATTTCACCATAAAAAGGTTGTAAAACTGCATTTTTTGAAAAATACTTCTTTTATCTGAAAAAAATAAATTAGTTCTTGAATTATGTATAAGAAACTCATAATATGGATTCTAAAATTATAAGCATTATATATAGTTCAAAATTTATTTAATACTATTCATAACCTCTTCAGAACAGCTAGTTTGGTATGTTATGGTGCGCTTGAACACGATGTTGCGTGTAGTGCAAATTATTGAATTACTAAGAATAAATAACGTACTATGAAATCATGGGGGGGTTACAATGATATAGAATGGAATCTATTTGTGTGGTATCCTACTGGGATTTGGATCACACCATACATAGACCCTTAGGTTACTATAGAAATTGTTATGTTTGATCTAGGTAAAGGTTGGTCATTTTTTTGTGTTGAGGGTGGAACCCATTCCCAGTGTTCCTCTACTTACAGGTGTGGGTGGAGGTGGATTGAGGGTGATGACCGTCTTCTTACATGGATGTTTTTTGTTTGTAGTCTAGTTGGTTCCCCTCCCCATTTCTTTGTTTTAGTTTTTGGTTAAATATATAAACTTTTTAACTTATAATAGAAGTGCTTATTTTGGTTATGGTTATTGATCATATTGTGAGTTTTTGTGCTTTTTGGATGAATATAGTTGAAAATCAAGCGTGAAATCATTCCCAATTTTTTTTGATGATTATGAAATATTATCCAGTTAATGGGGATAAAAAATTTCATTCTTTTCATGTCATGGTCCATGTCAGTTATCAGTTTGGATTTCACACTGACCAAGTTCATGACAAAATTGTATCATAGCCATGTTTTTACCTTTCCTTAGGTTGTACTATTACAGAAAGTATAGATATATATTATATAAAACTCTTGGATTTTGTGGTTCTAGTTGTGAGTGGGGTTTCTGTCTAACACAACTCATCACCATCCATGGGTCACTATGGGATATTGGGAATTGGTTTGACTTATCCTCTCTGTTTGATGTATAGGATGCAGACTGTTCATGGACATTTTGTGGGGGTGAAGTGGAATGGGTTGTTGTTGTTCTTGATATGGTTTTTTATTTATGTAAGTGTTTGGGATTTTTGATGTTGCTGAAAATTTTTATAATGGTATATTGATGGATTTCTTTGTTTTTTAATTGATGTAGAAAGATGCCTCCCTGTAGACATCCTTTCAAAGTGTGGGAAGAGGCTGGAGAAAGTTCTCCCTCAATATTTAATTTGAATTTAGTTGAAGTAGTGGTTCAAGCTATCCAATATTTGGGAAATAGAGTAGGCCTTGTTCATGCTTAATTTAGGGAATCCAAACTGGGTCCAAGAAAGGAAAATGCTTAGGACTTTTTCAACAACATACCTCCATCTTTTTGGGGAAGCACTAATCCCATGAAAATGAGGATTGGATTGAGAAAATTGAGAGGGTGATTGGGTTTCAGGAAACTCCTGAAGATGTTAAGGTAATATTTCTTTGTCTTGATTATAGGGTCACAATCATAAGTTGTGGGACTCATTGGTTCAATCCGAGAAGCATGATAAGATGGTTTAGAATGATTTAAAGGTTATCTTTAAGAAACATTGTTTCCTAGAGAAACTGGATTTTTCTAAAACCAGGGAGTTTATAGATCTCCACCAGGGTATCATGCCATGTTACAGAATGACAACCATTTTTCTATGTTATTTTGGTTTACTCCTAAAGTGGTATCTAATGAGAAGTTAAAGGCTAAACGGTTTGAAATGGAACTGCAACCAAACATTCGATCCCAAGATATTATGTTCATGTTGAAAATATATTCTCTGGTGGTTGATCAAGCCTTGATGGTGAATAATGACCACTATATAAGGTCTATGTTTTTATGGGTAGACTTGAATGTGGTCTAGGGTAATTTTATTTTGTCTGAAAATAAGAAGAAGCAAGATGAGCAGGGGCACAGGGGAGGTCATAGTTTAGGCCATCCTTGCCAACTGTTTTTTTCTATGACATCAAATGATAGATCCGTCTTATGCCATTAATGTGGAAATTCAGGGAATATGAATTCAGCCTATACATACCCACCTTTTCCATTTCATTAGTCATGAGTCATGGAGTACTTGCATTGGTTTTTCAATGTGGAACACCCTAATAAGTGTGGTATAGTATCTACACCCTCTAGGGGAATGTCAGCCCAGTCAAAACCATCTATGAAAGTGGGCTATCAGTTTTTTAGTTGTGGCATCAAGGCCCTATCCACTTATATGAATATTAAGATTCAAGGAGATCCTTAGTTCAATGGTTGTTCTCAGACTCAGGCATATATGAGGCATCTTCGTGATATATATCAAGCACTAGTGGAATCAGAAGTAGGAACTACAATGGTTGAGGTATGAGTTTTATTTCATTTTCCATAGTTGTTTCCATGTTTGGTACAAATGCATCCATTTATTGTATTTTCACACAACCTATGGATTTGTATATGTTTCTAGCTGAGCTCATGTCGTATGTGATCAAGTTGGTGACTTCTCATGGTAAGAAGAATGAGTAGGGTTTCAGGTGTCCGTATTGCACACTCATCATGTCATGGGTCACGATTGAATGAGATTTCCTAGTAATTTAGATATACCCTTTCGATGTGATCCACATTATGGATAAAATGGTTCACATGTAGGCATATATCGATTGTTATCAACGGTGAGTGAGTTTCATGGAACCTGATGGAAGCTCTCAAGTGTTTCGAGGTGAATGAGATCTTCGGTCAGGACGTGCTAGAACTCCACCTAATGAATTTGGGAGCCTTGTTTTTATGATGTATTTACTCATGTTTATAATTAGGGAAATAGTCCTATGTGTAAATTTCTTTATGTGGTAGATGAGATTTCATAGGTGTTACCTGATGACTTATTATGTTTATCTCTTGATCAGGATGTTGAGTTCACCATTTTTTGGAATCGGGATCACAATTTATATATCTTCTATCATACCTATGTTCCCCACTATGTTGAGGGAATTGATGATATAGTTAGATGATTTGGAATCTGTGGGATTAATTTTCCCAAGCATCTCACATTGGGATCCCCAGGTTTTGTATTTAAATAAGGCCAATAGATCTCTTTGGTTATGTATCAATCATTGAAAGATGAATAAGGTAATGATAAGGAATAAATAACCATTTCCACTTACTGGTGACCACTTTGATCATCTTAATGGGTCAAGGTGGTTCTCCGTGATTTACTTGAGTTATAGGATTCATTAGGTCAGATTCATAGAGGCGGATGTTTTGAAAATAAACATTCAAAGTATGTATGACCACTTCGAGTATTTGGTGGTTCCATTTAGGTTAATGAATGATCAATTGGTCTTCTTTGTGTTCCTTTGAAACCTTGATTCATTCATTGTGGTATTCATGGATGAAATTATACTCTAATCTAGGACTGAAAAAGAGCATGAGTGGCACATGGGAATTGCTCTAGGCACTCTTCAAGACCACTGTCTATATGATAATCTATATAAGTGTATCTTATGGATAAGGTAGGAGAATATTATTGGTGATGTGATCTTGTAGAGTAGGGTTTTGGTGGACATCAAGAAGACCACAAATGTGATTTCATAGGAACAACTAAAGATGGTTTATTAAATCAGAAATTATTTAGGCCTATGAGGGTATTATAGGTCGTTCATTCGAGATGTCTCTTAACAGAATTCACCCATGGATTTTCTTACCCAGAAAGGGGTAATTTTTGAATGTATATGAGGGTGTTGTGAATTATTTTAGGATCTTATGTGATGTTTGACCACAACCCATATTTTGATCATTACTGAAACTGGAAAGAGCTATGTGGTCTACTGTGACGCCTCTGGTACGGGACTCAGGTTAGTGTTAATGCAGGATGTGATTTTGCTGGTGTATAGTTCTTTCTAGCTCTAACCACATGAAAATAATTACCCAACCCATGACCAATAATTAGTTATGTCGATGCATGACTTGAAGATGTCGCATCATTATATCTTCAGTGATAAATTTGTAGTCTACACAGATTATAAGAGCTTGAATTACATTTTCTCCCAGAAGGATTAGAATTTGAATAAGCACAATTAGTTATAGTACCTTTAGGGGTTGATTTTGATATCTTTTATACCCTAGGAAAAGATAATGTGGTAGAAGATTCATTGAGCTTGAAAATGCAAGTGCATGCAGTCAAAGAATCCAGTGATGAATGGGACTTGAAGGGTCTTTTTTTCTAAATTCATTTAGAGAAGAACGAGCACATTGGTGGTGTGTTCTTGGTTAGTGTTCAGTAGAATCCCTGATCACTAGAGTTTATTCGGAAAGGGAATAATGGTGATGACATCTTCCAACGGTCTATGCAGTTCTAAAATGGTGGGTCAGTCCCTAGCGATTGGTCTCTGTCTTTAGGTGGAGTTATTTTCTTAAAAGGTCCGGTTGTGGTGCTGTTACCACTATTGAAGGTGGTGATATAGGATAACCACCGGTCTTAGTGGTGAATTCACCCTGGCACCCCAAAAATCTACTATAATTTGAATCTTTAGTTTTGGTGATCAGGAATGAGGTGGGACACAACTAACTTTATATCCATGTGTTATGTTTTTCATTATGTTAAAGAAGTGAACTAATGGCCCTCTAGTTTTCCGCATCCATTATGTATTACTACCTGGAATTAGGAAAATATCACCATGTATTTAATTTTTGGCTTCCCTCATACACCACAAGGAAGGAACACTATATGGGTGGTGGTTTACCATCTAAACAAATCGACTGACTTCATTTCAATCAGAGACGCATCCAAAGTGTAAGAATTGGGTCGATTGTATGTTCAAGAGATAGTAATGCATCATGTTCTTCAATATTCTATCATTTCAGATAGATACCCCATCATTAATTTTATGTTTTGGGATGTTATTTATAAGTTAATGGGTTTGCAGGTGAATTTTATCATGCGATAACATCCTTAAATAGATGGCATGACGAAGCGGGAAATTCAGATATTAAAAGACATTCTTCAGGAATGTGTGTTAGCATTTAGAGGCTCATGGGATAGCCATTTTGGGATGGTGGTATTTTAATATAATAATAGTAACCCATAGTCAATAATAATGACTCACTTTAAGGAATTTTATGGTTAACCATGTTGATCGCCTCTCTGTTGGCCAATAGTTAGCGAGACCTCATTGTTGGGACCATGTCTCATGTCGAAGATGTCTATAAAGGTTGGTTTGAATAGAGAATGGTTATTGATAGTGAAGAGAAAATATAAGTCTTATGAAAATCATAGTAACCAGGAATTGGGATTCTTTTTTGTTTATTGGGTATTTTTTAGGGTGGAACCTTGTTTGGGTCACCGTCATCTTTGTAGGCAAGGGAAGCTAATGCCTAGGTATTTCAAAACATTTCAGGTTATTGAGATAGTTTATAAAGTTTCATAATAATTTTCATTTACACATAATTATTTGATAATCCAAGACTTTTTTCATGTTTCATAGATTAGCAATTATAATATTGATTTATATGATATGATGAATTTGGAAGAGATGGAATTGAAACCAGATTTTTTTTGTATTTGAGCAGCTGATGCGGATAGTGGATTCCTAGGACAAAGTGATTTTTGGAAAGTCCATACAATTGGTTCAGGTTATTTTGAAGCTTGATAATGTTTAACAAGATACATGATAGTAGTAATATTAGGTTGAGAATTAGTACTCGTTCATGTTTTTTTATCAGACATCATGTTTACTTTCTATGGTAGGATAATTTTCAGGGTGGAGAGAATTTTCACATCTGTGATTTTATATTGAGATATTCTTCCCTTTTATTTTAGTATTATATTTTTTTATATATTATTATGATTTTCTATGAAACATGGTATTTTTTAAACCAAAAAATGTGGCACATTTTTGGCGCATGTTTAGTAGAAATCATGTACCAACCCAAGAGAGACTATGTGCCCAATGCAATGGAACTGTCTAGGCCGCATGGCCTGCCACACGAGAATGGGGATAACCATGCACCTATACTAATGGGTATGTCTGAGGAACATGGTCAACCACATGTTCATGGTCCCTCCCCTAGAAAACCATGCGTCCTCATTCCTTTTTGGGAAGATAGGGACACACATTTTCTGTAGGGTTTGGAAAACCATGTGGCCTAACCATGTGGCCTATCCAGGTCATTAAAAATTTAGAACTTACCCTTTTTTCTCTTCAAATTTATCCCCAAATCCACTGTTGTTCACACCATTTGGGACTCATAGCCCAAGTCATGCCTCGCTTCCCTCTTGGAACCTGTAGACCCCTATTTGATGGTGGATTTGTCTTTGTATATTCAAGGATTCATCAAGTATGTCCTTCCACTCTTGATTTCCTTCTTCCTCTTGGTTCCTCTTTCTTAATTACATGGGTACTTATTTATCCAGTGGATGGGTTGACCTAGTTAGGGTTCAATGTTGGATTTTTTGTGTTTAATATTGTTGTTTATGATACGATATTTCCTTTAGAGGGACAACTTGTGTTGGGTTTTTGGTTTTCCTATATATTCTGAATGTTTCTAAGAATGAGGTAAGTGATTCCATGCTTTATCATTTTTCTATGATTTTATTATACTTTCCTTTATTTTTATGTATATTATTTGGATTATTTAGGTAGTGTGAATGGTGTTTTCAAAGGTTTCTAGAGTATTTTTTGGGATTCATAGTGGTTTTGCCTATTGAAAATGGTGGGTTTGACATGTGTTCTATGGTTTGGTGTGTGTGTGTATGTGTAATGGTGGTTGAAATGACATGATAAATTATTTTAAAATTTAAAATGGTTGATTTAATTTTTTTATCTATTATTGGATGTGCGTGTATGAGAAAGAGGGGGTTTATGTGTGATGTAAAGTGAAATTGAGCACAAAGAGAATCCATGGTAACTAGGTGGGTGGACTAGGACTAGTACGCTAGTTGGATCGGGGGAGAAATGGATCGATTTCCTCTAGTAATATTAACTCTACAACACAAACTAACAATGTGTTGATGATTGGATACCACTAGACATTACGATGTGTTCCTCTCTAGTGGATCATGCTTGAGTATTTTGTGGGTTATGGTTTCTATAACATGTCACCCAGATATGAGGTTCCTATGGTCCCAATAATTCTAATACCTTAAGGATTACCCATAGTGCTCATCTCATGTGATAATATGATTACTATAGGTACACGATAGACTTTAATTTTAACTTTAAATTTCAAATGACTTGTTCCTTGAAATTTTATCCTAGAAATGTTTCCTTTATTTTTTTATAAAACCTTACATGTTGATTTTTCCTATTATGTTATAGAATGGACCACAATTTAGTGCTATCCTATTGGGAATTGGTTAAAAACCTACATATACCCTAAGGTTTTCTTGGACATGTTATTTTTAACCCTCGTAAAGAAAATATATTTTTCAGTGGTGAGGGTGGACCCGGTTTCTATTGTTCCTCTTCCTGCAGGTGTGGGTGGTGGTGGCTTGAGGGTGATGAATCTCATATTACATGGGGTTTTTTTTGTTGTGGTCTAGATGGTTCCCCTCCCCAGTTTTATTTTTTAGTTTTTGTTTAATGATGTAAAATATTGAACTTATTATTGTTTTGATTCTTTTGGTTATGGTTATTGATCATGATTAGATGTTTTATTCTTGTCGGATCTTTATATTTGAAACTCATTAGTGAAATAATTCTCTAAATGAAAAGTTTGATTCCCAGGAAATAGTTTCAAGCCCATTGGGATCATGAAAACCCTTCAGGACATGTCATGGGCTAGATCAGCTATTGGGTTCAATGGAACTCTAGCCCGGTTCATAATAGCTTAGGAGTATCATGATCACATAGTGTTTGGAGGAAGTTGAAATGTCACAAACCCTTGATTGTTGGACATGAGGGATTATTTACATGCCCTATGAATGAAATGGTGTTGGTTTAGAGAAGGCTAGAGTCTAACATGAAGCTTTATGAGCTTCATGAGGAGACAGGGATCCATGAACCCAAATGTTTTTGTGTCGACTTTATCATTAACCCTTCATGTAGTAGCGAGAGGGAAACCACTACTTGGTATTGATGTTGTGTGGAGATTATCATCAATCCTTCATATGGTCAGGACCTTTATGAAATTCTTCCATTCATGAAGGTGTTGAAATTCATGAATCTCATCCCTTAAGGTGATTTTTCGACACTTTTGTCCTATATTCCCACTAAATTGGCCATGTATTCCTTGACCTCTCTCATGAAAAAAAAATATTTATGAAAAAAACAGATAAAATAAGTGATAATGTTGACCAGTAGGATCATACCATACCAAGCCCATTTTTCAAGCATACATTGGAGTTAGAATATCTAGTATTTTCCCTTAATCATGACCATTTTTTGATCAAATAATTAAAGAATGATTGAATCTATTTATGGGAAAAGTTAAAGATCATAAATATCCCGATCAAAACCATATTTATCGAACCATCCCATGAGAATCTCATCACCATGCACCTTACCCTGTTGGCGTCCACTGGTGTAACAAGGGGTTATGAATCTTTCCCCCTAATGTATAAATATGTATATTTTATTTCCAAAAAATATATTATGATATTTATTCCTTATAGTTTTTAATTTAAAAATTAATAACTAATTAGTTTGAAAATAATTATATTTTAATATGAAAAAACATGAATTGTATTTTTGTGTAATATTAAATATCAATTAAGACATTACTTTTTATGAATTAATTAATTACGTTATATTTTAATAAAATATTATTACTAAATGATATTTAATAATTATATATTATAATAAAATTTTATGAAGTGAAAATTAAATTTTTATAAGTGTTCAAAAACTATTATTGTCAAAAAAAATATTTTTCAACAATTGGGTATTTTAATTAAAAAGTTAAATTTCTCAAAAATAGAAAATTATTTTGATAAAATAAATATTATTTTTGGAATCATCCCATCAAAATTATCCAATAGTGTATTTCTCATAATCTTTTGAGACAGATGATTTTTCAAATAAAAATTAAATATGGTATAAATATATGATTTGTATTATGAAATCATAATGAACCCAAAGTGAGTTAATATTTTCCCTAAAAGGTATCCAAAACCAAATATATATTTCCCCATTCATATAATTTTCTTTCAGTCATTTTTTTATTTTATAAACCCTTTATGAATCTTCCAAAACCTATATTATATATTAATTTTTTAAAATCAATTATTTGTAAACATGAATCAATTACACATCACTGAGGGTATTATTTAAATGTTATGAATTCATGGAATAGTAAAATAATTAAGTAAAATTCTTTTTTGGTAGAAACCGTGTGGGAAAACAATTATAAGGTTTGTTGTTTTGAATACTATGTTGTATAGAGTCCAAAACCTATGTTTGGAAAATATTAAAGACCCCCCCCCCCCTCACTTTTCCAAAATAAACCCACCCAAGATCCCATTAATCCTAAAAAAATCATTGTATCATAACTACACACTATCTTTTAATCTCTATATCCCTCCCAATGTTCTCTGAATCTATCAGTATGATCCTTGATGTTTTTTGGTAAATTTCTTGTCAAAAATCTTATCAATCTCCCTTTACTTGAATTTGATGTTACACTAGTTATGGAATGTATTTCCTTTAATAAATCCTACATAAATTTTAGGGAGAATTAATTCACCCTCCATACCATAAATAGAATTTATAATCTATAAATTTCTTATTAGGAGAACTAATCTTTTTGGTATCATTATCTCAATCATGGATTTTATTCCCTGTTATAAAGTGTATCATGCTCAAATGATTGATACTAAGGAAAAGGTCATCCTTAAATACATTCCCATTGTGAGGGAATACACAAATATGTTTCTTGAATAATTTACTTGTCTTTCTCCTAAACAAGTGGTTGAGTTCTTAATTGAAATTATACATGGACCGAGTGACATTACTAGGGAATTTAATCACTTGAAAAGGGATATCTATTGATCCTTAAAAAATGAAGATGATTTAAGGGTGGCCTAGAAAAACCTCTAAGATATAAATCCATAGTTTAATTGCATTATTTGGGAATTATCATCAAATTTTGAGAAAATTATCATGCTTATCAACCCCACAAACCAAGAATACTTGGAAAGGATTCAATTTTTTCTAGAATGATGAACATGATGAAATTTTTAAAGTGGTAAAGAAAACTCTAATAACTGTAGTTGTACTCACATTAACCACCAGTGTGTAAGAATTAGAGATCTACAATGATTCATCTAAAAAGGGATTGGGTTGTGTAATAATGAAAAATTAACGGGTAATATCCTATGCCTCCCACCAGGTAAATATCCATGATAAGAACTACCCAACTCATGATCTAGAATTTGAAGTAGTGATATTTGCATTGAATATTTGATGGAATTACCTCTATAGGGATAAGTGTGACATATATACCTATCATAAAATCCTAAACTATATATTCACATGGAATGGGATTGTTATGCACCAATGGAGGTGGTTGGAGCTGATTAAAGATTATGATTTTTCAATCCATTACCATCTTGGGAAAGAAAACAAAGTGAAAGATTATTCGAGTAGAATAGATCCAGTTACTCTATCAACGATGAGGATTGGAAGAGTTAAAATATTAATAGACCTGAAAATGATGGATGTATGAATAATAATTGTTCTTTCATCCTAACTTTGTCGAATAATTACACAACCATAAATTCATGATAGAATAAAGGAAGCTCCTAAAGATGATGAGCGTCTATAGAAGAAGGTAGAAAATATTCAAGATATAAAATTTGTTTAAAATGGATTCATAAGGTTTGATACCCAAATATGTGTCCCATCAAAACTATAACTAAAGAAGAAGATTTTAGATGAATCAAAAATATCATCCTACTCTATTCATCTTGAAATCACTATGATGTAAAGAGATTTTGAGAAATATTTTTTGTTGTATATCATGAAGAGAGAGATTGTGAAGTTTCTATCTCGATGTTCTGTATTCCAGAAATCCAAGGTAAAAAAATATAAGTCTAACGTTATGATGCAACAATTTTATATACCTGTAAAGAAATGGGAAAAAATAACCATTAATTTCATCAATGGACCGTAGGATACCTAAAGGCAACAACAATTTTTAGTTGGTACTATATCACCATACAAAGATGGTTCATTTTATTACTATCAATAATGATTTCTCTATTGAACAAATTGCTAAGATATATATAAGGGAAGTGGTAATACTAGATTGAGTTCCACTCTCAATTACATATATTCGAGATCTATGGTTTGAATCATGGTTTTGGGGTTGCATTTAGAAATCATTGAATATATAATTAAGCTTCATCACTGGTTATCACCATCATATTGAAGGTCAGTATAAAAGGACCATTCAAAAACTATAGTATGTGTTCAGACCATGTTTAATGGATTTCCAAGGATGTTGGGATCAATACCTTCCCCTGGTGGACTTCTAATATAACAACAATTTATATTTTATCATTAATATGTCACCTTATTATGCTCAATTTTGGGAAGGGGTGTCAAGATCAAATATGTTGGGATGATGTTGGAGAGAATAAGTTTATGGAACATAATCATATGTGATAGATTATAGAAAATGGTCAAACTAATCAATGACACATGAAATGCAAACAAATTCGATATAAAATATATACAATCAACCATAGATGAGTCATGGAGTTTGAGGGTGGGGATATTTTCTTCCTTCATATATCTCCTTGAAATAAGTTCACGAGATTTAGGAAGAAGTGTATTCTTATTACAATATTCATTTTCACATTTGAGATACTTGATCACATCAAAGCAGTGGCCCATAACCTAGAACTCCAACCAAACCTATATTAATTAATGATGTATTCCATGTATTCCTCTTGAGTACGTACATACTAGACCAAACACGTGTATTTAGTCCAAAGGTGGTACCATTTTATAATGATATTTCCTAGGAGGGGGAGTTGGTGAAGAATTAGATCATAAAGACAAAATTTTATGAAGGAACCAATCTCACCAGGTCAAAGTGTTGTAGCAGAACCACAAGTTTGAAGAATAAATAAGAGAACGAGTAGAGAGATAAAATTGAACTAACCTAATTTATTTAGTGTATGGTATTAAATTTTTAAGGTTAAAAATACATAAGGGGGAATAATGTACGAACAAAAAAATTTATATATGAAATTACATTTTTAAATGAACAAATTACTAATTTATGTAATGAAAACAATATACTACTTTGGTTATATTGGACCATTATAAGTTATATCATATTACATTAAAAATACCATTAAGCAACATAAACATTTATAATATAGCTATTGAACAATGATCGTATCATTTATATATATTAGGGGATTGAAGAAGTCCAATTGATATAGACAAAAGAAGCGATGACCTCGACCAGTGGGATCATACCCTATGTATTCCATTTATCAGTGCTTTAAATAGAGATATAATCTCTAGGATTCTTTCCTTGATAAATCCCATGTCAAGGACCATGAACTAAATAATGAGAGAAACCATTTATGATAGATGTTCATTCTCATCAAGATCATGTCCCAAACCATGTTCGTCGAACCACCCCAAGAGAATTTCACTATTGCTCACCATACCCTTTGGGTGTTATTTGGTGTAACAAGGTGTTACATATCTTGAACCTAAGATAATTGATAATTATATTTTCTTTACAATAAAATAAGTATTTTATTTATACCTTATTGGTTTTACATTATAAATGATTATGTTGTTAGGTTGATAATAATGTGATTATAATTTGACAAAACACAAAAGCTATTTTTGGGTAATATTCAATTTTAATCACAAATTCCTTTTGATAAATTATTCAATTAAAATAAATTTTAACAAATAATTATTATTAAGTAGTATATATTAAATACAAATGATAATATAATTTTATGAAGTGAAATTTTAATTTTTCTAAGGATCAATAATAATTAATTGTAAAAACAATACAAGTGTGTTTTTTCATTATTTTCTGATATAGTAAAATTTTTGGGAAAATGTTTAATACAGTATAAATATGTGGTATGTATTATAACATCATAATGAACCATAAGTTATATAATGTTTTCCATAAAATTTATCCAAAACCAATTATATATTTCTTATTTGAAATTATGTGTTTTTTGATGTTTTTTTATTTTATAAACCCTGTATGAATCCTCCAAAACCAATGTTATATTTTAAGGTTTTAAAATACATTTTTGTAAACATGAATCATTTCCACATCACTTAGTATATTGTTTTAACCTTATCAGTTCATAGAGTTATAAAATAATTAAAACCACTCCTCTTTGTTAGAATTCCTCAGAAAACCCATGGGAAAGATTGTGGTTTTGATTACTTTATTGGATAGAGTCAAAAATCAAGGTTTGGGAAAAAATAATGGACTCGCCTCCCTTTTCCTAAAAAAACCCACCCATGATACCCTTCTTCGTCTCTAAAAACCTTTTAAGAGCAACTATAATCAAGCATTTCTCTTTATATCCCTTCTAATATTCCCCCAAACACTCAAGAATCTCCTCCTAATTTTTTTGGAAACACCCTATCAAGGTAAGGCATCTTATCCTTCACCAATTTATTCAGGAAAATTATTTATGTAATTCGTTTTTTATTTAAATTTCTATTGAAATGATATAACTTTACAAATATCTATTAATGTACATATTATTTCCAAGTGATTAAAGACCCCTTTTACTGATATTAATCTCTCACATGATTCATTATGTACCCCTATTATGCAATTGAAATTATCATGTGATTATATCCATGTAATTTTTTTTTCAATCACCCTTTTTTCTTAATAATTTTAATTCACAATTATTCATGTTGTATTGTGTTTTTATAAAAACATCTTTAATCCCTTATGATTTCCAGTTTATTAGATACCCCTTTAATTGTAATTTATCCCTCCAATGATTCATTGTCTACCCCCATTATGCTACTGAAATTATTCAGTGATTTTTCCATACCAATGATTTCTATTGTCAATATCATCACCATTTCCACTCAAGGGTATTCACCTAAACACACCTATCCTTATTTTTTTGGGGACATGAATTTATTTATTTCTGCCTCTTTAATCATGCGATTAATTATAATGAATTACGATTCTATTTTTAATGATCATTGTGGAACAGTTATTCATTTAATTGATATGAAAGGGATTGGTCTTCTTGGAATTATACAGTGCTCCAATGCATTGGGTAATGTTTTTGTCTGATGAGACTTCATTTATGAGATCATGGAGAAAACCTAATATATTATGGGACTTCATACACCATTTTATGATGTCATAGTTGTTAGACCAAACCTAATTTTATGATGTCATGTTTATGGTTATTGCCACATTCCCATGTTTCATTTACATTATCATGTTGTTCCATGCCTAATTGTTTAAGATAATTATTCTCACCACTTTTACTACCCATTTACATTCTTATTGACTATCATTTAATGCTTACATCATGTTATTCTTTTCTATTACCTTAATGGGCTTTTTATGTAACGTATTTTTTATGTCATTCCCCATGTTATCCCATGTAGTTAAAGTTCAATATAATTTTAGATTATTTTAAATAAGTTTTAAATAATTTTGTTGGATACATGTATCATGTTGGTGTGTTATGTACCTAATTTACCAAATACACTAGGATTCATGATCTTCTAGGTTGTACAAGATGTGTCTGTATATAATAATTCATGAAATAAAGTGTATAATAGATAAGGGATTTCACATAATCCATTACCTGATCCCTCTGTAGTGGATTTTTAATTTTTTTTAAATACCTATAATGTTTTAAATGGTTATTATTTTTATATTAATGATTTTTATTTTTATTTTAGTTTTATGTTTTTTAGGTTTTTATATCTTTTCTCTTGTGATGGATTGTTACTCCGAACATATTAATAAATTGTTATGTGTTTTTCATGATAGGATATTTGTATTGTAACAAATACTATTTGTGATGGATTATTCTTTCTATCACAAATAATTTATTTTTTCATGATGGAATTCTATTTTGGCCAAAGATATTATTAGCGACAAATATTTATTTTATTTTTTTGCATTTTATTTTTAGTTTACAATCAAAGAAGAAAAATTTTATTGATATAATATATTTTATAATGGGTTATTTTTTATTGTATCCCATCATAAATAATAATTTATGGTGTCAATTTTTTAGAAATAACCTATAAAAATGATATAATTTTTTAGTGAATCACCATAATCATACGTAAGGTTAACAATTTATCTCCATAATTAAAAATATTGTGAATGGGTTATCACCACTATCACAAAATTATGGGTGAATGAATTGTTTCCTCCCTCACAAGAATAGTTGAACACCATAATCATGAATAATGTGAAGGATTTACTACCATAATAAATCCTAAATTAAACTATTTTCCATCACTATTACAAGAATATCGGTGAAAGGATTATCATCACTCTCACATGAATATGTATATAGGCTTTCTCTATAATATTAAATAAATTAAATGGGTTATCACCAAAATTAATCATAATGTTAACCAGCTATCACCACTATCATACAAGTATGGTTGAATGGGTTATCTCTATTCTCAAGAGAATAAGTGGAAGGGATATTACTATAATCAATATATTTGAGGGTGAATGGGCTATCAACAGTAACAATCAACCAAGGTGAATGAGAAATCACTGTAAACTAATCATATAAGAGAAGAAACATCACCAATACCATAATCATAAATAGTCTGAATGTGTTATCATTGATATGATATTATAACGAGGACGAAAAAAAGGTCACCGTAATATAATCAATAACCTAGTGAATTAGTAATCCCAATATAGGTAAACCGTAAATATATTGAATGGTTTATCACTATTTATATAATCAAAAATCAAAGTGAACGGTTTATAAATACATAATCATAGAATAATGCATAAACGTCAATATGATAACCACATATAAAGGTGAAATATCCACCAATAATCATTCATAACAAAATATTTTGGGAGGTGGGGTGTCACACATTCACCAAAACTATGACCTTTAATCACCATAAGTACACACATCGGATTTAAGGAACAGTACAATCAGATTCTCTGAAACATTCTCCCTCGACTGAGTATACCATAATTTGGAAGTCAATTATCCCTACCCCAACACAAAGCTGATACATTAACACACATACAAAAAAGATCTCAATCATATAAATAGAATGGAAAACCATTAGATATAAAACCTATGGATGGATATAAATTAGGAAAGAACACATGGGATTAATATGATTCAAAAACATTATCCTAGATACATGGAAGAATAAATTCTTTATTATTTATATTTTCTAAAAGTATAAGAATTTAATATAATTAAAATATTAGTTAGTGAAAACATTTCAGAGAATGTACTTCTATAATTCACTAAAAATCATCATGTCTAATTGACTATATAGAACATTGTCCACTATTCAAGTCTCCAATACATTGTACTTTATCATGATATCATATGAAGAAGGTCCCCATTCGATTTTATAGGAATCTATAGTCATATAGGTTACATAAACTTCAATCTTTCATGGATATGAATCCATTTGTTATGTGAATGGTGATCCCTAGAAAATAATTTTACCTTGACCACTTTCATGGGCTAGATCTTATATGGACTCCAATCTAGAGCCTTATATTTTATAAATATTTTTGACCTCCCTGAATACATTGTATGAAATTAACATCTAATCAATTTACTTCCTCATAGAGAGATTCATATTATGCATAATATATGTCAATATGACAAACTTCCATAAAAAAATTCAATGAACTGAATCCAGTGACCAAAATATGTTTACCTGAATGAACATCATTTTTTACAACCACCACATGGGATTCAACAAATTCATAAAGGATGTAATACCATAATATGGTTATTATCATTCTCTAAAGGTAATGGAAGAAGTAGGTGGCCAAAATCACATGGATTTTATGATCCCTTAGAATACATACGATCGCATGACACTTGGAAGTTCATGCCAATAGTCTTGTGATGTGCACAACCGAAAGAATATCTATTGATCCCCTTTTAAAAAAGTCCTTATTTTCTTGAGAATTCATCCCAGAAACTCATTGATCACATGATGGAAACTATAAAAGCACTCACAGGTCACTTGAATTATCAACTAGTGGACACCTGAAAACCCATACAAAAATACATGGAAAATAGAAGGAAAATATCAAAAATGTTGGAGCTTCTTGTCGTCAAAAACATCACATGATGAATAAATGATTGGAAGATTGGTTTTCTTCAATAGAAAAAATACAACCTCATGAGATCCCAAAACATTGTAAAATAAATAAAATAAATGAAAAGGGGAAATAAAATATTCTGTTCTAGTTATAAATATCATGCAATGCACCCCATGTGGTTCGTGAGACAAAAGAATCCACTATAGACATATCTTCATCACTGTGTGAGAGCCCCACTGGTATATCTCCCTCATCATGTGAATGGCCTCAGACATGTCTAGGCGGTATTTCAGTCCACAATTGGACACAAAAATAAGAAGAATGTTATTTTCATGATAAATACTCTCACATCACCGTAAGAACTTTTTGTTGTTCATATGCTGCATCATCGATGTGGAGAATGATTTTCCTCAACTACACTCAAGAAAACATTCATGTCCCTAGGACCATATAAAATAAAAGAGAAAAATAAGGATAAAAAATAATGGAGCCTATTGTAGTCATAAAACTCAAAAATTAACCAATACGGTATCCTAAACCCCGTTGAAAATCTATCCTTTTCTAGAGAAAGGCCCAAGATATGTCTCCAAAGATCACACGAGGGCCTTTTGACAAGTTTCTTGATTTTTCATAGGCCCTTATATAGGTATGGTTGATAAAATGAAATACCCTTGGCATGTACACATGAATAAACAAGACCCCATGAATTGCATATAATCTGATAAATGGGGTGTTGATGGGGTGGTCTAATAGTCATTGATAATCATGCGACACCCACAAAATGACCTACTACTGGACCTCCAAAAAACACATGACACCCAAACCCTCCATTATCTCTTTCCATGATTTGTTTGATATGTACCACCCAAAGCGGTGAATAATTGTGGAGGAGAGGCCTATAAATCCCCCACCTCGGTATAAAAATTGCACGAGATAAAAAATCATTGGATCGTCATACCGAAACACCTAGGATTCATATTGTATTTCTTGGAATGATTGACCTCATGACTATGAATGTTTTATATCAAGTAGGATCTATTGTAAAAATGGAGCAATATTGTAGTATGCATGGGCACTCAACATAATAACTCATAGATCAAACGAAGGACATTTGGAGGGTCATGTGAAGAACATCCCGTATACTTTCTAAAACATGTGATACATAAAACTAACTAACATTAAATAAAACTAAGGAATTTGAAATAAAATGATATAATAAAGACTATAAGAAGGGATAATTTCACAAAGAACATATACATCGATACTCATTCCCTTTGTATGAACCACCTGGATCAAGCAATAACACCAAGATATGTTTCCCAATCCACATGATGCTCCTTTGGTATACTATTTTTATAATGAAAAGTACCATGTACATGTTAGATAAAGTCACATGAAGCACCCTGGGAATGCCACCCAAGTCTCAAAAAAGCCTCTAGGCTGGCCATCTAGTCCTCATAATGTCCTCTAGATATATATGATAGATCATATGGTGGAATTAGTACATATCAGCTGAGTCTTGTAGTCACACCCTGGTAATTTATTCAGTTCTTGCAATGTCCCATGAACATGTCATCCAATCATATCATCATGGGTGATGCACCACCCTCTAGACATGTTGCATTGAATATCATTATTCCCTCTAAGCATGTTAGCCATCTTTCACACTAACACCAGGACAAGTCAGCTAGATCATGTGACTCCCTCTAAGCATGTCATATGGGTTCATGTGATGGCTTCTAGGATAAACAAGCTGGGTCTCACAATGTCATGATTCTCACATCAAGAATGGATTATTTGGGATCATGTAATTGAACTGGTCACATCATTCACATCATGAACATCCACCTACCAGAGAAATCTCAGTGTGTAATCCATGATTAGTGGAATGATATGATTACCTCTACATATGGAAATATACCTTGTGTAAAATTACAAGAGAATGAATGAACTACCATATCTCTAATTCCTACCATAATAAAGATATATAGGACATCTCCTCAAGAATTGAGATTTATTAATGAGAACCTAAGTTCACAAATATATTTCCTCTCAACATGGAATTAAACTTCATGGGATTTAATAAACTAAATCAGTTTTGATTCATTCTATAAACATGAAACAAGTGATGCCTCATTATAGATCAATCCCCTCCTCAGAATATTAATTTCCTTCCTATATGGATGAAATTTATAAAGTTCATGGTTTTATGGCTCCATCATATAACAAAATACTTATTGTAGGGAAATTTATGAAGAATCTTGGATACATATAAATGGATTCACAAATGAGATCCCCTTCTTCTGCACATAAAGGGGTTAATCAATGACCATAATGTTAGGGTTACCAGTCACATATTGGGATTAGGAATAGATTCATGAACATATCTTAGATCTATAACAGGATCCCATAGTAGGAAAAATTTACCCACAAAAGGTTTTGATGAACCCGAAAACCCTTCACCTCTACAAATGTGAGGTCATAAGAATCATTTGGTCTAACATCACAACTGACCATATGCCTTAGGAAAGATGGTTCTTACCCTTTTATGGATGTGGGGACCATTGGGAGTGTCTATTAATAACAATAATAGAGACATGATGTCAATGATTTTTTAAGAACCCCTCACAATCAACCATCATGCCAAATTGAATTTTCCTCATCCATTTCATTTTCCTTCAAATAAAAAATTATGAACTCAACATGAATTAAGAGATATCATTCGTAACATAAAAAAGATAAAATTCCAAGTTCTCATCAAACCATTTTGTTCTCCTAATGAGTGTGCTTGATTGTCACTTTTCCAACCAAAATAATGGTGAACAATATGTGAAACTCTCAAATAACTGAATGATCATTTAATCATGTTTTAATACACTTTTTTGGAATACCCTACACAAACAAGGAAAATAATCCTAACATTAATCATAAAATTGATCCTATGTAACTGGGGTTCCCATCAAAAAATTACATCCCTACTTTCACAAGTCCACACGAAAAGAATGGCCTGATTGAGAATAAAATGAAAATTTTGTTAACCATGCATATCTAATTGAACACACATCATGACCATAATATTTCACTAATCAATGACCTTGTTCCTTGTTGTATACATGAATTTATATACTATCCCCATTAACATAATATCAATTTGAGATAATCTCTTCATCTATCGATCGTTTTGGAAATTTAGTTCTGGCTGCAACCCTGATGTCTAACAAAATGATCACATTTTTTCGAATGATTCAATGTTAGGTGGAGAAGACAAAGGTCTGAGAATACCATCTATGATGTAAAATCCTGACCCTTGAAGCTTCCCATGATGGTATCCATGTACTGAAATTGTTCAGACTACACCATCCAAGGAATTTTTCAGCTAAGTCAGTGGCCCTCGTTTCCACAGGTAACTGCTTCAGTAGATTATCCTCAGTGCATGAAAATCACTGAGTTTAGTCTCTAATGAAGGTGTAATAGGGAGTTAAATATGGATCTCTATCAATTCAAGGGCTATCGGGAAGGGATCTTGTCAACCATCATCACTAGAACTATCCGAAAAGTACCCATTAGTCACTTGTTGAGGGTACCACCTGACATACTGCTACCTATGATACCCATGTACGAGAAACAAGGAAGACATATCTAGTGAGGAAGGCTCTAAATAACCATGAGTGTGCTTATATCCCCAATCCACCTAATTATTTTTTCTGGAATATTTCAGTACTAACTATTTAGGATGATCATATTCCTACTCACTTAGAATATTTCTATGGGAATATTCCTACAACAAACATGGGAGAGGCACATATCCATACCCTTGTGCATCCAGACCCTCGAAATATTTTAATGGAAAAAGGAATAAATAAGTGGGATCATAAACCTACTTCAGTAGAAGATATCATCTAGTATATTGTGGAGACAAAATATGTGCAGGCTTATATCCTTGCTCATATTTTTCTAAAATTCCATTGCATCGTAGAAACCACTGATGAAATCCCATAAAATATTCCAGTATTGAAATAGATATAGGAATAGGCACATATTTGTATCCCTATAACTAGGGTAGTTCAACACTGTAATCAATATGGAAAAATTTTCTCCAGAACAAGATCACATTCTTTCTTCTGTACATGCAGATTTTTGATATATTATGTTAAAGAAAAACAAGTCATACCATTCTCATATTCCTATTCGAATTGGGGGTCACCATGTGAGAAAAGAAAATACCATAGTATAGGGGCACATTCCTTTAGAAAATGTTTTACAGTATATTCCAAATGATCGTAATCAGGTTTATATCCCCATTCTAGATAGGACTCACCAAGTGATGGGAAAACATGCCTTGGGAAATGCTCATATTAATGTCAAAGAATATCATATGCATACTACAAAAGAACTATGATCGGGCTCACATCCCTATTTTTGATGGGGCTCACCAATTGGGAATGGTACATGCCTCAGGACATGCTCATATTCTTGTTAATTAATCTTCCTAGAATATTCCAATAGATCACAAAATCTAGTTGTATATTCCTACTTCCACTGATGAATGACTACACCATCATCCATTCGAGGAAATACAGGAGGAGGCTAATATCCCTTATCCCATTCTGAATGTCCATCAACATATTCTTATGGGGAATGTACATTCAGAATAGGCTCATATTCCTCTTCAAATTAGGTATCACCAAGTGAGAGCGGCCCATGCATCTGGTAAAAATCAGATCACTACCACAAAATACAAGTGCCATATCCCAATGGCTTGGGATCGGGCTCATACACCCATTCCGACCGAGGCTCACCATGTGAGAATGGAACACTCCTTAAGATAAGATCATATTCCTATTAATAATGAGGATGCTCATTGGAATATTCCAGAAGATTTCTAGTAGTAGGATCATACTCCCACAACACCAGATGATTATAAATTTTTTTGGAAATCGTCTATTCTTCCTCTATGGTGGAATATTTATGGGTGGTGCAGAAATGGTTCTATGAGGATCATCACACAACATTTTTTCTATAGAGGTGGGTTATCATCAAATTTACGATTCCATTGTTTCATCCTGTTAATCGCCATTATCCTTTAATGAAGGTTTAATTAACCATTTGGGAACTGCTAGTCCCAACAGGTGATTGTGTGGGGTCGAGCAATCATGCAATAAATTCTAATCGGATATAACTTCCTCAGATGGTCTCCAATGAGTTTATTAATGGAGACATGAACTCCCAATTTCCCTGGTATCCATGATTCATGGACTTTATTTACAATGGCAGGCACTTGTGGGCTGAATATTTGGTCAATGACACTAAAGAACTCCATTGGTCAAGATGATATGAGGCCTGATTCACCACACCCTTCCATGAGGGGATTTTTGCATGTTCTGGGACTCTATTATAGATTTAATTTGCCTTTATTCGTTCATGAATCCTATGTTTATTCCTGAAGAGTGTGTTTATAGGCTACCCTTGGTTTGCAAGATCATCGTAAGCACACTAATATAATTGATTCTATAGAGTTGATGCTGACTTTAGCCATTTTATAAGGCACTATGGAGTTTATATTCAAATAGGGGGGACAGAAGGTGACATGATGTTGGGATCGGGCCCAAAAGGAGGGCTTCTTATGTATCCACTAGAGAGGAATTAGAACCTACATAGATTGGATTTTATGGTTCTTACGCATATAAAAATCCCATTTGAGGGGACAAGATTGGGTGAAACCTTTATGGATGGGAACCCTTTGGAGATCGGGCCTTCTGGTAGGCATCCTATTTATCCTGCTTTGGCAAGGAATTGGAGTTCTCATAGTTCAGAATGTGTTGGGCTTATGCATAGACTCTTCCTTTTTTAGGGTACAAGATTGGGTGGACCCTTTATGGATGGACACCCATTGAAGCTCGGACATTCTGGTAGGCATGAAATGTATCCCTCTTTGTCTAGGAATCAAAATTCTAATAGATCAGAATGTGTGGATGTGGTAATATTCACAAACCTCTAAGACCTTATGAGACATGCTCGGTGTGCGAAACAAGAGGATGTGAAATATTCAACAATGAATATGCATCCTCCTATGTTGGTGGGGTAGGGAGAGCCCATTGAAGAAGAGGATAGAGAGACCGTGCGCGAGGGTATGAAGAAATGAACCTCTTAATGTGAAATGACATTGAAGGTTACTCAGCCCTACCTTGGATGACTGGGGACTTACCTTCGTGGTAGGGCCTCGAAAGACATTCTGGGAAGGGGAAGAGTTTTGTCCTCATAAAATGGGTGAGTGAACATAACCCATTTGACTGATCACTATCCCTCATTTAATGGAAAAGAAATTGATCACCTTTAATCCCTAGAATTTGGAGGTTCACGTCAACATCCTAGGGTTGGAATATAGTATACCATGGGAATTTAGCCTCACAGGCATTCCAGAAACACGAACCATTGTGGAGAGGGCCTTCTTGATTCCTCATACCGTGGGTATGTAGACTCAATGTGGTGCGTTGATGCACCCGATGGTCTTATCATATGGGTTCGGTGGCATTGGAGGAGGAATTGGCCTAATGTATAAGGAAAGTTTCATGGAGGGATCATGGACGAGTGGACAAAATTGGAGGGGTGAGGATGGAAGTCGAAGGAACAATACCCAAAAACACCTCATTCTGCGTAGTGGTTTTTTCATACGGGATGGGGAAGGCTCTGGATACCGTAGAGGTATACGGCTAGAAGGGCTACACACATACCGATGTGGTATGCAAGAATGCGTATGATCCACCACATACAAATGTGGCATGCAGATCACCATGCTTATTTGGGTAATATCCACATACCCATTTAGTATGCATTGTCGGGATCAGTCTGCCTAGCAGTACGCTACATGGAGCACCATACAGAAGAAAGGAATGGGGCATCATCATTCTTGGGGAGTTCATCCACAAGAAGTGTTTGGTTTTCAATTCACCATTTATGTTCATGGTTCCATTATTATTATCCAATTATCCTTTTTTATGGATCGTGGCTAGCTGTACCTGCAGAAGGAGTTCTTCACTGTTCATTATTCTCCCATGAAACAAGAAGGAATCCGAAGAGAAACCTCTATGTCACCCTCAAGAATTCCTCATCCGTCCTTCTCTCTATTCGTATCCCTCTATTTTTGTCCTTCATACTTCTACTATGCTCCTTTTATAGAGCATCAGATTAATCATATCTATTGGGAACGTAAAACCATTTGTGGAGGCCCATTTAAGCAATATCCTAACTCACAGAAGACTTGATAAACATGGGTTTGCAGAGACATTGGTTCACTGGTACGGTTGATGATAACCCTCCCAATTTGCTTCTACTATGAACTGATGGGTTTGAAGAATGGTACAAGGATCACTTCGATGCAAGTGATTCCTTTAGTTGATGTGGTTCGTGGTCGCTGCATTTGATGGCCATCGTTTAGTGGGCCAACAGTTTGTGGAACATACCGGGTACCTGATGGTTCGCGATCAATGTGGTCTGCAGACACTTCTGGGTGATGGTACGCAGTTTACTCAAAATCTTTTAAAAACCTGAATTTCATAATGTTACCCCTGAAACATGAAATTCAATCTGATTACATTCACCCGACTAGACATGTAGGAGAATTTTTTCCCACTTGCAAAGTAATTGTGGGGGGGGGTATTTTTTTCTTTGGGCAGAATTTTTAGGACCCTACAAATGCCCCCCATCAAAATGGGGTCTGTTCAAAATTAAAAGGAAACTATCTCAATGTAGAAGTGTTATTGAACTGAAATGGTTTGTGATATGACATATGGACCATGTAGGAGAGGATCACACCTATATATAGGGTCCCATGTCAGTTGTCTTTTACCATTTCTCGCAGTGAAAAGCACTCCCAATTTTTCGGGCTTATTTTTCTCTTGTGTACCATGCTCATTGCAAAAATATTTTTTTTAAACTGCTTCTTACATTCCGCAAACCTATTTCCTTTCTATTTCATCATCCACATACAATAATTGGGATTCCATGCATGGGGACATGGAATTTTAAGACATAAAATCCATATTCTATGTGGAATAATGCTATGTGGCTGGCTTGTCCGCATCCTGAACTTGGATCAGTGAACCAGAATTCAAAAATTATTAATACAGACATAAATTTTAATCCAAAACATCTGAATGAGAATTTAATTTAGGTTGAGGTTCACGATTTCTTCCTTCTATAAACCATTATGTTCACCAGACAATGGTCAAGGGCCTACGCCTCAAGGTTCATTCACATACCATAGCATTATGCGGTGAACTACATCTGCGTATGAAAGCTATATGCAGAAGTAGATTCCACGTTTGATGTTGTACACAGAATTCTCCTTTCCGTACCATTTCGAGGAACAGTATGCAAATCCTTTTTCTGGCATTTTTTAAGTCCTTTGACCATTTTTCCCATATCCTTTTTCCAAAAAATTTTATTGGACTAACATCTCATCAGCTTTTGGACCCTTCTATTTAGGCTACAATGGTTTATTCACAGGTAGCTGCGGAGGTCACATCATCTTTTGAAGCTATTATTGCTTCCCCTCATTCTACTGCTAACGAAATATTGAAGGTTATGGTGGATTTGGTTCAAGAAAAAACTATGGTCTTTCCTCTGCATCAATCCCTTGAGAATCTACTCACAGTGGGCCAATGGGAGTACCCAGTCTCAGATTGTTTTCCTTTTTATTGGTTTGGTGTTTTTTATGGAACAACGATCTTGGAACCAAACCCATTTTGTTAACCCACTACCAATATAAGAAATACTTCTATTCTGAAGGCTTTATTTCTTCCCTGTGTACGTGCCTTCAGAGAGATACTACATGCGGACCTTTGTTGAACTATTCACCTCAATCCTTAGATGGGGCGCAATAGAATCACGATTAGACATCCCACTGTTACCATATCATTGTGAGGAGGGCTACAACAAATGAGTAGCACAATTGGTCATATCTATGGGACATTCATCCTAGAGGTTCTTTTTGCATGGACTGGGGGTGGCTCTTTTGGGTTCTCCAGAGTTGTGAAGAATTCCAAGCCGAGCTACAGGTTGTGGGATTGTACGAGGACACCTGGGTTTCCCAAACATACACCCAATTACCTATTTCCCTTATTTCATTGCTCTTAAGCAGGTGGAGTCCAGATACTAACCCATTTCATTTGACCCATGTGGAGGTTGACATCAGCCATGGGGACATCCAGATAATTTTGGGAGTCCCTATCATTGGGGACATGTACGATGAATTTATTCCTCCCTCCTCTGTTTGGGATGATGAGGATAGGGCCACCCTAGGCCAAGAAACTCATCATCCATGTGAAGACGCATTTGAAGGAATGTGATCCCTATCCAAAGAAGGACCTTCCGTTTGACGACTGGTTTTGTGCTCTTACTAAGCATACTGATCTAGATCCTTATCCACAGAGACACATGGCTTGTCCCACCAAAGCCCCCCCCCCCCCCCCGCGAAGGCGAGTGGCCACTGTAAAATGCATCAATTTGGTTATCCCCATGTTGGCAAAGATATACCACCTAATAGGATGAATCAGCAAAGGGGGGGGGTCACCCTACTGGATGGTTGGCCCTTTTTAAATTTTTTGTAGATGTATGAGATCCCACCTAGGGGGTTATTCCTTCATCTATTCCATACCAATACCACATTAGACCCTCCAAAAATATCTTCAGAGCACTAGTGGGGTCAGGCTAGCGGCTTGGGCCTCACAAGATAAGAAAAAGGGGAAGACCGAAAGGAATGATCATGACTTAATGTCTTGCCTCGCCTTTTTTTAACATTTCTCTTATCACCTTTATGATTCCCCCTTGGTACCATTAAGAACAAATCATATGAATACTTAATCTATCGGGTTTACTTATTTTTATTGCGAGAAATCATCCTGGTTACTCACATTGGAGGGGAATATATCTATGAGGGTTATAAACCCTGTTAGTTTAGTCATCAATTCAACTACATTTAGAAGTTGTGCCCTCCTACTCTTAACAGTGCTCACAACAAGAAACATCTAATGATACACCATAAATTGTGGATAATATTTACTTGAGAATACACATAGAGCCAAGCCAAGCTTTTGGATCCTGGGGATTTCGTGCCCTAACTTACCAAGAACTATGCTGAGGTCTGGGTTAAATCGTACCCTAACGACCAATTAGATGACTTGGTTCCCATTTCGGAGACTTCTAGAGAATCCAAATGGAAGGTAAAGGGGAAGAAAAAAGAATTTTATGAACACCCTTGACCTTGAAATGTTCTTAAAAGGCCCCTTCACCCCCTCACTGGGAATGTTGTGAAAGATGGGGTTAGGACCACACAGGCAGTTGAAAAAGCTACTGGAGCAGCTACCGAGAGTCCATCATTCATTCCTTTTATAGCCAATTTTCTTGTGTCCTAGAGGCAATGGGACCTTTTAAAAGGTAATAAATCTTCCCATAGCTGGTCCTCTTGTGGTTTATGAAAAATCCTCCACACTTGAGATGTTTTGCTTTCTGGTATTGGTTTCAAGTTAGCACGACTGACGTTTCATTAGATGAGGATCTAGATGTGATGGGATTGTAGAGACCCGAAGCTTATCGTACATGGACATTACATTACTTTTGCGGAATACTTAGTACATAACAAAAACACACACACAAGGATCGTAATAGTTTAGTGTCTTTGGAATCTTGGAACGTAATCTTCTAATCGTGGGGAAAGATCTTCAATATCTCCCATAAAGATCTTCCCTTTTTTTACCTAAAAACCTTTCTTTATATCCTGGGGAAAAGAATACATAAAAGGGTGAGCTCAAATGCTCAGTAAGGGTAAACAAAAGAAATATCAATCACATCATATACATAAGAACATAGCTTTTGAAAATCTTAACCTGCAAAAGAGATCATAATATCATAACATGGGATAAATCATAGAAGTGAAAATGAGATCCCCATAATCATAACATGAAACTTGAAACTTTGTGGAATGCACACATAATCATGGAAAATCATTTCTTGTTAGTCATGACTCATTGCCAAGACTATCTTAGTGGACAAAGTCCCTTTCTGAATCGAGTAACCCTCGTTTCAGTCCTGTTTCACTGAACCGGTATAACCTACCATTCCAGCCATGTCTATCTCATGAGATATAAAATCATTACCCAATGCATTGGAGGGAGATATAGGTCCCACCCATCTTATAATGAATCCTTTCTTATGTGTGCCACATAATCATAAACCATACATTATTTCATAACCCATGTAATAAAAATGGGATTCTTAAACAACATGACATCATAAAACAATTCATATAAGAAAAAGGAATTCATAAAAATAATTCCATCACAACATAATCAAATCAATGTAATAATAGGGATAAAAATAGAACCCTATATTATCTTAGATGGAAAATAATTTTGATAAAACACTTGAAATGAATTCCTGAGGAAAATATCCTTTCTTCTTCAAAAACACGTTTCCTTTCTTAACATGTCATAAATTTTTAAACTAAAATAAGTTGATTAAAAATAAACTTCAATACTTGTAAAGGAATCTTCTTGTAAATAATGTTTTATAAATCCATTCATGCCGTATAAGTTAAAAAAACATTCTTCGTACTTTTGTCGGAAAAGTCAAAAAGTACCTCGTACAAAAACGACAAAAGATTCCTTTCATTTCTTTTACTAAAAACTCACCGAAGGTAAAAATGGATTTAAACAATTGTAGGTGGATGGAAGTAATATTATATATTGATGAAACATGGACGTGGATGATAAAATACACCCCAGTAAATACTTACGAATAAACAATCTCGGATAAAAATGAGATTGTGATATTTCCCTTACCTTAGGTCCGACTTGCTTTGTAAGTGTCCGAACCTCCTGTATAATGATTTAAATCATGTTATTAACTTATTAAAGAATCATTTTAATTGTTATGATATCATATATGGTTCACTTATGACATTATATTACCTGTTCTTTTGTAAATTCCATGTTAAAGAAGCGTTTTGGGTAAAATCGTTTCATTTATCGTAGGTGTTTTGACTTGTTGTTATTGACATCATTATTACTTATATCATGATTTACTCACTTCCAGAATATAAAATATGATTTATCTATCATATATATTCAGTATATATATATATATAATAGGTAGATAAATAAAATGAAAAACACCGTTCATGGAGACGGTAGTCCGTACGTACGCATGAACACTGTTTTCCTTTCCTTGTTGTCTTGAAATGGAAGTAAGTAGATGAAATACATATGTATATATATACATAAATCCAGTAGCTTTATAATGCCATATATTTCATTATTATTTCTTATATATACATTATAATCATTCTTAAATGGTTAACATGGAGAATGAATCTCATTGCGTCGTGGAGACGGTAGTCCGTACGTACGCACGAGCGATGATATCATTTATATAAATATTGAATTGAATTGGAGTGGATTATACAATATATCAGAATCAATATGATGTTTTAATAACTATGTATATTTATTCTTTACACCATTATACCCATCCATGTAAGGTGGTGGTGGAAAATAGATTACACCACGGCGTGGAGACGGTATTCCGTACGTACGCACGCGCGGTGATTTCTTTTTCCATAGGATGGATAGATGGTGAAATAGGGTTGTTTCATACTTATAATAACATATAAGTATATGAGTGATACTGATGTTATTACTTCATAATGAAACAACCTAAGAAGAAGAAGTGGGAGAAGAAATAAAGATGAAAGAATTGGTAACGGTAATTACCTCTTCTTTGAAGTGCCTCTTTGAGACCTCCTCTTAGGGCACTAAAATTGGTCTTTGAGGAAGACCAGAACCTCTAGGATGTTTCTAGGGAAGTGGAGAAGAGATTTCGGCAGGGTTTGGCCGAGCTTGAGTGCTCAAATTGGTGTGAGGAGGAGGGGGAGGAGGTGTCCTTTTATAAGGGAGGAGAGGGGCACCTTAAGAATATCGTAAAATATTATTTTATATTAAAGTCAAAATCGGTTTATAATGGTTTCAAAGGGTCTTATTTCGAAGCTAAAGTGGGGATGGGTCGAAATCCTATCAACCAATAAGATTTAGACAAGTTTAGGTTATTATTTTAACCTTATCAATTAGATTTAACTCTAAGTTAAATAATTTATCTTTTACCATGTCTTTTTGTTTTCTTACATTATATGGTTAATAAACTTACTATAACATGCCAAACGAACCCCAAATTGTATATTATTAATACATATATCCTTATCTAAGTCATTTGGCCGAACCTTAGATTTTTAGGAATAAAATAACAATTAATAATATAATATTTGATTTAAAAACTATTTTGTGTCAATTTTGACACTATTTGATACATGATTTTTGTGAAAATCATAAAAGAATTATATGTTCGAAACAAGTTGATTAAATCAACACTAATATATCATAGTAACCTATAAAATTAGTGTAATTCATAAAAAGTCTCAAATTATATTTAGTTTGGTGTTTATAACATCAATTATGTCAATATTTCATTAATAAGATAATTACTGCATCATCATTGTGTCATAAATAAATTAACTTATTTGATGTCTACAAATTACAAATAAAATACCATCATGTAGGAAATCGTTTTAGCTTTCTAATTAATATTTACAATCGAATTTATCTTATGTGAAACCCTATATTAAAAATGTCTTAGTAAATAGACTTTGATTTTGACTCTTTTAACTCTTCTTTGAATTAAATAATAATAAATGTCCTAATCTAATCCAAGTGGGCCTAAATGGTCATATATTATTCCTAAGCTTGTTTTTGGTCGAATTACACTTGTCCAATAGAATTAGGACATGTGTTAGGGTAATAATAATATCATTTTTACCCTTAATTACCCTATTTACTTTTAACCGTGGTAAATAAAAGTAAAAAGTTACTATTCACCAAAAATTATTTTCATCTCATTGAACCACATTTTACTTACTGACATCAACCGTGTCTCTAGGATTTTTGAAATTCCATTCACAGAAGCGGTAAAATTAAGTTTTATGAAAAATTCAGTTTTTTTTAACTACCACTTAGTAGTTTCACTATTCATCAAAAATTGATGTTTTTCAGAACAATGCCAAAATTTCATCCCAAGCTATATTTCATATTCCGAATTCAAAAATGAAGTCTATTTTACCAAATTCATAACATAAAAGTTTCATTAATTAATTTTGTAATTAAATCCCACTGTTAAAACAAATAGCGTGTTTTTAAGAAACAATATCTATCAAAAGATTGACACTTGATTATGTCTGGTTTAAATGTAAAATTACAACCAATGACCAACATTGTATTAAATTGTAAAAATATATTCTAAATATACTTTAAAACCACTCAAATTAATAATTTCGCACTATTAATTATTTCGATTAAAAAATTTGCTTTTACTTAAAATTTAGTAATTTTCACTATTCATCAGAATATGAAAGTTATCCGAAAAGTACCAAAATTTCATCTTAGGCTAAATTCGTTACTCTGAATCCAAAAATGAAGTCCATTTTGAGAGATAAAATTTCTAAAATTTTAAAAGTGGTTATTACTATTCATAACGGCTAGTTTTAATAATATTTTAATATCATAACATTGTTTCGTGAAACTCAGTATTGCGTACTACACACGCTATCGAGGAAGGTTGTGATTGCGTGTAATGCAAGGAAAGTCAAAGATGCGTGTTGTGCAAGCTCCTTTTGGTGTAGCGTACAACACAAGACATTAAAAAGAATATTTTTCATAAAATCTCGGGCTGTTACATTCTACCCCCCTTAAAATGAATTTCGCCCTCGAAATTCGTCGGGGTTATAAATGGTTTACTATTCGAAAGTTTCTTTAATAGAAACCCACATTGTAAAAAGGAATATCAAAACCAATCTTTAAAAACAAAATTATGAAACGTAACGGTTACCCAAATAAACTAATCACTGGGTTTCCACATAGGTAAAAATATGGATATGGAAGAGAAATCTAACCATCATGTTCTGATGGAGAGTGGTAGAGAACATGGCTATGGAAAAGCCAGCAATCACAAAGCCATAAATTTGTGATGATCTAAGGTACCATCTGATTCATCAGATATAAGATCACTAGGACAACATTTTTGGTTTTCAAGATCGTTTCCCTAAAGTTAAAGAATTTGAATTAGAATAAATACTTACCTTATTTTGGAACAATCTCACTATTGTTCGTGCCTTTAACAATTTCCACTTCATCTCTTAAATAAATGAAGTTGAATTTGTTATTCGTGAAGTGTTAGCAGATCATGTGATAGAATGACAGGTCATTCCATCTGTCTCAAACAAAAGGTTAGAAAAAATTATATACATAAGTCGATCTATAGTAAGATTAATCATATATGGTTCCTAAAATGGACTTTATACTTCATATATCATACTGCTCAATATAATAAAACTAGTTTCTAATAAACAGGGACTTCCTGTAGGACAGTGGTAAGCGATAAAGGCCAGTCGCACTTCGGTTGTGGGTTCGATTCCCACAGCCTTGTCCGACGCGATGGGTTGTCGCCTGTCCTGCAGGTTGTCCTTTTTCTAAAACTACATTACTATAACATCCCATCAATAATATCGAAAATCTTCTATCCTTAAACAATACTAACTTATGTCCAACATAATCCATTCTAATCTTTTAGGCTTATCCATAATACTACAGTCCACCATCGTTGATCCCCATATATCATAAGATATGTCTTGTTGGTCACATTCCAATCATGTGAATACCTTAATCATGTATTCTCTTGAAAAATGAATACCAATTAAACCTTAGTGAAAACATGAATGCTGTCAAAAGTTAACTCTTTCAACATATCAAAATCCAAAAATTCTATATACTCAAACCATGATATCACTTAGTCTTTATATCAATCATGAGCTCATGAATACAATCAAACATCTCATTATCTTCTTATCCCTTCATTATGCTCATATCATCTGTTTACCAAAAATGTCTCAATCACTTTTCATGGTTACCGGTACCATAAAATTATTGAAAACCACAATAGACCAAAACATAAATATTTCAGTACACCATAAAAGTACCTCAACAACATTATTCTTGAATTCCAATACATACACACTTCTGTCCATCCACTTCAATGATTGTCCTGGAGTAAGTCCTTCCTTGGTTTAGAAGTAACTTTTTAGGTCAGGGCATTGAGTTGGGTAATGCCCATGTTCTCCACAAATAAGACATTGAACTCCATAACAATCGGTCACTCCATGACCCTTTTCTCCACACAGATAACATCGATCCCTCCATTTGAGGTATTCCTCAAGGTTCTTCTTCCCTTCTTTAGAAATCTCAATCTTCCTTTCTTTATGCTCCTCAACATGCGAACATGCATAATAGTTTATCTTCCTCTTCTTTGATGAATTAGTCATACCAATAAATTTCACCTTGTTAATCATATATCGCGATGACTGATTCGGCATAATCACAATATCTTTATCTCTAGGTATTACACAATTTTGTTGCTCATAGTCACCAATTTACCCATTGGATTCAATGTTAACCGAATTCCTTCTGGTTCCCTCCATTAACTAAAACACAAAAAGAATTTTGTGAGAGGCGAAATCATGCTAGGGAAGACAACATAGTA
This sequence comes from Viscum album, assembly GCA_963277665.1. Classification (NCBI taxonomy): domain Eukaryota; kingdom Viridiplantae; phylum Streptophyta; class Magnoliopsida; order Santalales; family Viscaceae; genus Viscum; species Viscum album. The sequence goes on along the minus strand of OY728164.1, from coordinate 587,620,812 downwards.
AAGGGAAAACACCCTCAATATCTAACATCTTAGGTTAAATTCTAAGATCGTTAGCGCAATTCTAGGACTATAACCTATACGTATACTAAACCTTAGGGACATCCCTAGACATACCTTAGAAATATCTCTAGGGATGTCACTAACGTTCTCACATCCTAGTTTCCAAAGGTTGACTAAACCTTTCCTCTGATACCAACTATAGAGACCCGAAGCTTATCGTACATGGACATTACATTACTTTTGCGGAATACTTAGTACATAACAAAAACACACACACAAGGATCGTAATAGTTTAGTGTCTTTGGAAACTCGGAACGTAATCTTCTAATCGTGGGGAAAGATCTTCAATATCTCCCATAAAGATCTTCCCTTTTTTTACCTAAAAACCTTTCTTCATATCCTGGGGAAAAGAAAACATAAAAGGGTGAGCTCAAATGCTCAGTAAGGGTAAACAAAAGAAATATCAATCACATCATATATATAAGAACATAGCTTTTGAAAATCTTAACCTGCAAAAGAGCTCATAATATCATAACATGGGATAAATCATAGAAGTGAAAATGAGATCCCCATAATCATAACATGAAACTTGAAACTTTGTGGCATGCACACATAATCATGGAAAATCATTTCTTGTTAGTCGTGACTCATTGCCAAGACTATCTTAGTAGACAAAGTCCCTTTCTGAATCGAGTAACCCTCGTTTCAGTCCTGTTTCACTGAACCGGTATAACCTACCATTCCAGCCATGTCTATCTCATGAGATATAAAATAATTACCCAATGCATTGGAGGGAGATATAGGTCCCACCCATCTTATAATGAATCCTTTCTTATGTGTGCCACATAATCATAAACCATACATTATTTCATAACCCATGTAATAAAAATGGGATTCTTAAACAACATGACATCATAAAACAATTCATATAAGATAAAGGAATTCATAAAAATAATTCCATCACAACATAATCAAATCAATGTAATAATAGGGATAAAAACAGAACCCTATATTATCTTAGATGGAAAATAATTTTGATAAAACACTTGAAATGAATTCCTGAGGAAAATATCCTTCCTTCTTCAAAAACACTTTTCCTTTCTTAACATGTCATAAAATTTTAAACTAAAATAAGTTGATTAAAAATAAACTTCAATACTTGTAAAGGAATATTCTTGGAAATAATGTTTTAGAAATCCATTCATGCCGTATAAGTTAAAAAAAACATTCTTCGTACTTTTGTCGGAAAAGTCAAAAAGTACCTCGTACAAAAACGACAAAAGATTCCTTTAATTTCTTTTACTAAAAACTCACCGAAGGTAAAAATGGATTTAAACAATTGTAGGTGGATGGAATTAATATTAAATATTTATGAAACATGTACGTGGATGATAAAATACACCCCAGTAAATACTTACGAATAAACAATCTCGGATAAAAATGAGATTGTGATATTTCCCTTTCCTTAGGTCCGACTTGCTTTGTAAGTGTCCGAACCTCCTGTATAATGATTTAAATCATGTTATTGACTTATTAAATAATCATGTTAATTGTTATGATATCATATATGGTTCACTTATGACATTATATTACCCGTTCTTTTGTAAATTCCATGTTAAAGAAGCGTTTTGGGTAAAATCGTTTCATTTATCGTAGGTGTTTTGACTTGTTGTTCTTGACATCATTATTACTTATATCATGATTTACTCACATCCAGAATATAAAATATGATTTATATATCATATATATTCAGTATATATATATATAATAGGTAGATAAATAAAATGAAAAACACCGTTCATGGAGACGGTAGTCCGTACGTACGCATGAACACTGTTTTCCTTTCCTTGTTGTCTTGAAATGGAAGTAAGTAGATGACATACATATGTATATATATACATAAATCCAGTAGCTTTATAATGTCATATATTTCATTATTATTTCTTATATATACATTATAATCATTCTTAAATGGTTAACATGGAGAATGAATCTCATCGCGTCGTGGAGACGGTAGTCCGTACGTACGCACGAGCGATGATATCATTTCTATAAATATTGAATTTAATTGGAGTGGATTATAAAATATATCAGAATCAATATGATGTTTTAATAACTATGTATATTTATTCTTTACACCATTATACCCATCCATGTAAGGTGGTGGTGGAAAATAGATTACACCACGGCGTGGAGACGGTATTCCGTACGTACGCACGCGCGGTGATTTCTTTTTCCATAGGATGGATAGATGGTGAAATGGGGTTGTTTCATACTTATAATAACATATCAGTATATGAGTGATACTGATGTTATTACTTCATAATGAAACAACCTAATAAGAAGAAGTGGGAGAAGAAATAAAGATGAAAGAATTGGTAACGGTAATTACCTCTTCTTTGAAGTGCCTCTTTGAGACCTCCTCTTAGGGCACTAAAATTGGTCTTTGAGGAAGACCAGAACCTCTAGGATGTTTCTAGGGAAGTGGAGAAGAGATTTCGGCAGGGTTTGGCCGAGCTTGAGTGCTCAAATTGGTGTGAGGAGGAGGGGGAGGAGGTGTCCTTTTATAAGGGAGGAGAGGGGCACCTTAAGAATATCTTAAAATATTATTTTATATTAAAGTCAAAATCGGTTTATAATGGTTCTAAAGGGTCTTATTTCGAAGCTAAAGTGGGGATGGATCGAAATCCTATCAACCAATAATATTTAGACAAGTTTAGGTTATTATTTTAACCTTATCAATTAGATTTAACTCTAAGTTAAATAATTTAACTTTGACCATGTCTTTTTGTTTTCTTACATTATATGGTTAATAAACTTACTATAACATGCCAAACGAACCCCAAATTGTATATTATTAATACATATATCCTTATCTAAGTCATTTGGCCGAACCTTAGATTTTTAGGAATAAAATAACAATTAATAATATAATATTTGATTTAAAAACTATTTTGTGTCAATTTTGACACTATTTGATACATGATTTTTGTGAAAATCATAAAAGAATTATATGTTAGAAACAAGTTGATTAAATCAACACTAATATATCATAGTAACCTTGAAAATTAGTGGAATTCATAAAAAGTCTCAAATTATATTTAGTTTGGTGTTTATAACATCAATTATGTCAATATTTCATTAATAAGATAATTAATGCATCATCTTTGTGTCATAAATAAATTAACTTATTTGATGTCTAAAAATTACAAATAAAATACCATCATGTAGGAAATCGTTTTAGCTTTCTAATTAATATTTACAATCGAATTTATCTTATGTAAAACCCTATATTAAAAATGTCTTAGTAAATAAACTTTGATTTTGACTCTTTTAACTCTTATTTGAATTAAATAATAATAAATGTCCTAATCTTATCCAAGTGGGCCTAAATGGTCATATTTTATTCCTAAGCTTGTTTTTGGTCGAATTACACTTGTCCAATAGAATTAGGACATGTGTTAGGGTAATAATAATATCATTTTTACCCTTAATTACCCTATTTACTTTTAACCGTGGTAAATAAAAGTAAAAAGTTACTATTCACCAAAAATTATTTTCATCTCATTGAACCACATTTTACTTACTGACATCAACCGTGTCTCTAGGATTTTTGAAATTCCATTCACAGAAGCGGTAAAATTAAGTTTTATGAAAAATTATGTTTTTTTTTAACTACCACTTAGTAGTTTCACTATTCATCAAAAATTGATGTTTTTCAGAACAATGCCAAAATTTCATCCCAAGCTATATTTCATATTCCGAATTCAAAAATGAAGTCTATTTTACCAAATTCATAACATAAAAGTTGCATTAATTAATTTTGTAATTAAATACCGCTGTTAAAACAAATAGCGTGTTTTTAAGAAACAATATCTATCAAAAGATTGACACTTGATTATGTCTGGTTTAAATGTGAAATTACAACCAATGACCAACATTGTATTAAATTGTAAAAATATATTCTAAATATACTTTAAAACCACTCAAATTAATAATTTAGAACTATTAATTATTTCGATTAAAAAAGTTCCTTTTAATTAAAATTTAGTAATTTTCACTATTCATCAGAATATGAAAGTTATCCGAAAAGTACCAAAATTTCATCTTAGGCTAAATTCGTTACTCTGAATCCAAAAATGAAGTCCATTTTGAGAGATAAAATTTCTAAAATTTTAAAAGTGGTTATTACTATTCATAACAGCTAGTTTTAATAATATTTTAATAGCATAACATTGTTTCGTGAAACTCAGTATTGCGTACTACACACGCTATCGAGGAAGGTTGTGATTACGTGTAATGCAAGGCAAGTCAAAGATGCGTGTTGTGCAAGCTCCTTTTGGTGTAGCGTACAACACAAGACATTAAAAAGAATATTTTTCATAAAATCTCGGGCTGTTACAGGGATGCTACCTTAAGGACCTCGAGACCCTAATCCGCTCCCATAGTGGTCGCTGAAAGTACTCGTATCGGGTGCATTCCATGTTGTGACCAGAAACCACTATTGAGATTGAAGACGTCATTGGCGTACCTACTGCATCCACCACCGAAAAAGTTTTCTTCTTCGACACCAGCATCCAATAAATGCTCCTCTTCCCAAGGTCCTGATTTTTTAGGGACAAGTCGGAAAAATTTGTGGTTGTCTATGAATTCCCTGCTTCTTTATATTAATCCTCCAGCACTATCCATCAAAATTACAGTTGTGTTTCCAGAAGCCTGAGGAGTCTTGGATGAATTAAGGGAGAGCACCTTAGATAATGATATATGGATGCTTCTTCATAGGGAACACATCGGTCTTCTGGGTTTTGGTGGATCCATTTCTCCTACTTTTATTTTAGAAGATTAAGAACCTGATGAGGTGGAAGCGTACCTGGTTGAAACAAATAGGTGTCTCTATGCTCCTACAGACAGAAGTTACTGGTCAGACCGTGTGGTGTTGATGGATGTATTTCCACAGTTGAGGGTAGAGGTCTTATCTGCAACCTTTGGAATTAAATTCATTTATTTCAAAGATATTGAAATCTTCCGCCTTTCCATCATTTTTTCTGGGGCCTTCCAGGTCTCAGGGGATTGATTTTTCAAGGATTTATTCTCCTGGAGGTATTGTAACAACAGAGTACACCCCCTTGCCTGTAAATGGTACTGCTGAAGGATCTCTCAGAGCCCCAGAGCATTTGGAGGTGGTGATTTCATACCCTTATAAGGAGTTTCCTCTTTTAGATTCTCCTTATGGTCTTATTCAGGATCCTCCCCCCTAAAAGTCAAAGAAACCCATTAAAGACTCCTAGTCATCGAAGCATATTCGAAGGGGAATCACAAGTAAGTGTCCTATCACCTGGTGATTGAACCAAATGTCCATACTTTGTTGAATCACTAGGACGTATATGTGTATTAACATAGGGACTATCGGTAACCGTATGTCAACCACCCAATAATCTATAGCTCTTTTCCCTCTTAGGGTTGAGGAAGGGTCGCCATCTATTGTGGTTGACCAAGGTAGGGAAACAAGGGAATCTGAAAGGGTCAGGGGTGTTGTTGACATTTCAAGTGCACATGATCCCAATTGAACAATTTTTTCCCCAATAATAGAAGGTTATCCCTAATTTGAGGTCTCATTAGATCATGTCAAGCCAACTCTCATGGAGAAGGACATGGCCATATTTGTGGGGGGGGGGGTTGAGTCTAGTGACAAGCACCATGTTTCGCTGGATCATGGAGTGGATTTGAATATCGTTGAGCCAATAAATCTTAATTGAGTGTATTTTTTCCCTACAGATGGTATTTCTGTAGAATATGATACTCTACCTGCTCATGGTGGCTCTAGTGAAGACACGGTTGGGGAGGCTATTTTTCCATCAACTAAAAATACAGAGCGGGCAATCAGTACATTTTTTCCATTTCTGAGAGGTGTTACGTTTTCAAACCCCAGTATTCTGAGACTAGTATCCTTATCCAGAATGACTATCCCCACAAGCCTTATATTAACCAGAAACCATTTAAGGGCTATCTTGAGAACTACTGTTTCGACCAATCATGGTTCCGGGTCCCCAATTTTATCGCATATCCATGGATCATGGTCGATGATTGAAGATGTAGTGCCACCTGTTTTATAAATCGATACTGTTTTGTGGGTGGGAGGTATTGTCGTCTCCCCCTTTTCCTCAGGATTACAACCATAGGCCTTGGAAAATTGTGGTGGATGTCGCTGATTTTTCATCCATTACAATTACCAGAGACAAGGATAACATTAGGTCGAGCCATGATGTAGCTACCGAATCAATTCCCAAATTTATAAAAATCACTTCTGACTACATTTCATTATCAGGGAGTTAATTTGAGGCTAATAAAGATGGCATGTTCAATTTTAGTCTCACTCATAAAAATGCATGGATAAATATATATAGATCAATCTCCTAGAACCAGTTGGCTAAGATGATAGTGAAATTTTCCAAGTTAAACTGCCAGTTTGTGGTCATGGGCATTGTTGAGTTTAACTATCATGGTATTTTTGACATAGTAAGCTAGGTGGTTGTTGAATGGGAGTCAACTAATTTGCTCAAATCTCAACTTTCTGAGGCAGATTTGGCAGAATATCTTACTGCTACAGAATAAATCCTTATTGTCAAATATTCTGCCCATGCTAGAACGGTTTTGTAAAGACACAAATCTTGAAGTACATGGTCATTAAATTAATTTTGCGTAATACTTAATACATAACAAAAATAGACACCAAAGGACCGTAATAGTTTAGTGCCTTTGGAAACATGGAACATAATATTCTAATCTTGGTGAAAGATCCTCAACATCTCCCATAAAGGTCTTCCCTTTTTTTACCTAAAACCTTTCCTTATATCCTAGGGAGAATAAAACATAAAAAGGGTGAGCTCAAATGCTCAGTAAGGGAAACCATAGTCAAGATAAAACAATCCATAAACATTTGAAAGAAAAAACTTGAACATGAAATTTAAACATAAAAATCTTGAACAAAGACATAAATCATGGAAGTATGTAAGGCATATATCATAATGGAACACCAATCATGATAAAATATAATGGGAATAAAACTTGTAATTGTGGAAACCATTCATCACATGTCATGATTTCCATAGTATCCAAGGTATTGCTACCAAGACCATCTTAGTGGACAAAGTCCCATTCTGAATCGAGTTCACTCCTCGTTTCAGTCCTGTAACAATGAACCAAATTAACTTACCATTCCATCCATGTCTATCTCATTAGATATAAATCTTTACCCAATACATTGGAGGGAGATATATTTCCCACCCATCTCATAATGAAATCAATCTTACTTGTGCCACAAAATAAACTTAAAACATTCATCATAACCCAAAGAATAAAATGGGTTTCATAAAAATCATCCCATAATCTCATAATCCATATAAAACAAATGGACATTTCATCATAAGAAAATGGAAACCATGTAAATCATATAGACATTAAACTTGAAATATACACATATGAAATAATGTCATCTTAGATGGAAAATGGTTTTGATAAATCATTTGAAATGAATTATTGAGGAAAATATCCTTTCTTCTTCAAAATCATTCTCTTTTCAAAAAATGCCATACACTTTTAAAATAAATGTATTTTTTTGAAAATAGTCATAAAATCTCGTAGAGTATGCTTCATGAAAATTTGGCGTTATGAAACCGTAAAAATATGTTCCCACCGTATAAGTTTAAAAAAACATTCTCCTCGTACTTTTGTAAGAAAAGTCAAAAAGTACCTCGTAACGTAAAAAAAAGATTCCTTACATACCATGTAGTAAAAGAAGGAATGGATAAAAAGGACATTAAACAAACATAAAAAAACTTTTAGAAAACATGGACTTGTATGATAACAATTACCCTAGCAAATACTTACGAATAAACAATCTCGGATAAGAATGATATAGGGAAGGATATCCCTTACCTTAGGTCAGATATGCTTTGTACGTATCTGATACTCCTTTATAATGATTTAAATAATGTAATTGACTTATTACAGAATCATATTCATTTTTATGATATCATATATGGTACACTTATGACTTTATATTACCCGTTCTTTTGTAAATTCCATGTTAAAGAGCTTTTTGGGTAAAATCGTTTCATTTGTCGTCTGTGTTTTGACTTGAAAATATTCATATGATTACATAGATCATGATTACATAATTCCAGAATATAAAACATGATTTATATATAATATATATTCAGAATATATATATATATATTATATATTGATAAATGGAAATAAATACACTGTTCATAGAGACGGCATGCCATACGTATGCATGAACGTTGTTTTCATTTTCTCATTGAATTGAATGGAATTAATTGGATGAAATAAATATATATATACATAAATAAAGTATCATTATTATGTCATATATTTCATGATTACTTATTATATATACTTTATAATCATTCATGAATGGTTTATCATTGAAAATGAATCTCATCGCATCGTGGAGACGGTAGTCCATACGTACGCACGAGTGATGATATCGTTCCCATAATTATTGAATTGGAGTGGAGTGGATGATACAATATATCAGAATCAGTATGATGTTATAATAACTATGTATAGTTATTATTTACACCATTATACCCATCCAAGTAAGGTGGTGTTGGAAAAATAGATTACACCACGTCGTGGAGACGGTATTCCGTACGTACGCACGCGCGGTGATTTAATTTTATGTAGGATGGATAGAAGGTGAAATGAGGTTGTTTCATATTTATAATAACATATCAGTATATTAGGGATACTGATGTTATTACGTAATAATGAAACAACTAAAGAAGAGGGAGTGGAAGAAGAATGGAACTTGAAGAAAACGGTAAAAGGTATTACCACTTTCTCGAAATTCCTCCTTTAAAATTTTACTTAGGGCACTAGAGTTGGTCTTTTGAGAAGACCAGTACCTCTAGTAGGTTTCTAAGGAAGTGGGGAAGTGAAATAGTCAGGGGTTGGCCGATCTTGAAGGCTCAAATTGGTGTGAGGAGGAGAGTGAGAAGGTGCCCTTTTATAAGGGAGGAGAGGGGTACCTTTGGAAATATAAAACATATTAGTTTATATTAAATCCCAACCCCACTTAAAAACATCCAAAATGACTCATATCCAAAAATTAGATGATATAGGGTTGTAATCTCATCAACCAATAAAATTTAGACATGTTAGGAATTTATTTTAAAGATTATAAACTTGATTTATCCTTATTTATCAATTTAATTTTATTTGTGGTAATAATATTCTAAATTTTAAATTATTATAAATAATTACATATGTGTTGTTAATTTTCCATAATTTGAAACATTATGACATTTTAGATCATATAAACTTTAATTTATAAATTTTAAATATTTTTGTAATTTTTATACAATTTTATAATATGTAATTTTTAAAAAATAACAATAGGTTCAATTTTGACACTATTCATTTATTTGAATTTAACTAAAACATATACAGAAGATATTTTCAAAATAAAAGGTTTAATAGATTCATAAAATGTCATAAGTTTCTATAAAATTAGTTGAGAACATTAAATATATTATAAAATATTTATTTTAATATTTTTAAGATCATTTATTTGATATTTCAATCAATAAAATAATATCAACATCACTATTGTATCATAATTAATGATAATTATTTAATCCCTAAAAATTATAAATAAATTCATATTATGTAGATAGTTGTATTATCTTTCTAGATAATATTCATGTTCGATGTTTCATTAATTGTATCACTAAATTAAAATTATTATACTTATAAGATTTAAGAAAGTGACATGTTGTCACTTTCTTTGGTTTTAATAATAATTAAATTAATTTCATAGAAATAAGTCCATTAAATAAATCTAATCCGACCATTAGGTGATATGGGTCGACGTTTATTCATCAAATAGTATTTTTTTCAGGTGTTAGGGTACTTTTATAATCTTATACTTACCCTTAATTACCCGATTTATCTTTAACTATGGTAAATAAAATTTACCGTAGTTACTATTCATAATGCCCAAAAATAAAAAATATCCTAAGAAACATAATTTGGTCCCACTGATTCCAAATATGGAATCCATTTTTTCAAATTCAAAACACATAAGTTGCAGTAATTAATTTAAAATTATTCTCGTTGTTAAGAAAACAGGTTTGAGAAGTTAAAACATTGCCAAAGATTGAAATGTTTTTACCTATGAAATCAATGTGAAATTAATTCTAATGACATACATTATATTAAATGGTAAAAATATATTCTATTTATAATTTATAACCACTCAATATTATAATTAAACCACATAAATTATCTCAATGAAAAAAGTTGTTTTTAATTAAAAATTAGCGTATTTTTACTATTCTTCAAAATATGAAAATTATCAAAAATGTATCATTAACTTATCCAAAGTAATATTTTATATCATGATTCCAAAGAAGAATTTTATTTTGTCAAATTGATCTTCTAAACATGTAAAAAACTAGATTTAATTTGGGTGCGCCATCAAAAGGCGGTAAAACTGCATTATTTGAAAAATACTTATTTTACCCGAAAAATTTATTTTGTTCACATAAAATGTTTTAAAAATTTATAAAATGAATAATAATGTTATAAAATTAAAAATTTAGTTAATACAATTCATAACGGATAGTTCATTACAATATTATAATAATATATCATTGTTTAGTAAAACAAGGTATTGCGTACAACACACGCTATCGAGGAAGGTCGCGATTGTGTGTAATGCAAGCCAAGTCAGGGTTGCGTGTAGTGCACGATTCCTTTGTTGTTTCATATAACAAAATAAATTGAATATATATATATATATACTCAATTTTTCGTAGAATAACTACTATCAAACAAACATGAAATTGTGTGTAACACGATCCAAGATTAGTGTTGTGTATACTGCAAGCTAATGCGGTGTTGCGTATAGCGCAAGATAATATTGGTGTAGCGTACAACTGAAGATATAAAAGAAATTAAAACGAATATATCTTATAAAATCTCATGTTGTTACATTCTACCCCCCTTAAAGTGAATTTCTACCTCGAAATTTGTCGGTGTTATAAATCGTTTACTATTCATAGAAACCCACATCGTAAAAAGGAATACTAAAAATTAATTTTAAGAACTAATGTATGAAACGTAACGATTAACCAAAGTAACTCATCACTGGGTTTCTATATAGGAGAACATAGGTTAACATATGGATATCGAAGAAAAATCTAACCATCGAGTTCTGATGGAGAGTGGTAGAGAACATGGCTATGAAAAAGCCATCAATCACAAAGCCATAAATTTTTGAGGATCTAAGGTACCATCTAATTCATCAGATATAAGATCACTAGGACAACATTTTTGGTTTTCAATATCATTTCCCTAAAGTTGAAAATTTTCAATTAGAAGAAATAATTACTTGATTTTAATACAATATCACTATTGTTCGTGCTTTGAACAATTTCCACTTCATCTCTTAAAGAAATGAAGTTGAATTTGTTATTTGTGAAGTGTTAATAGATCATGTGATAGAATGATGGGTCATTCCATTTGTTTCAAACAAAAGGTTAACAAAAGTTATCAAATATAAATAAGTCCATCTATGGTGAGTTTAATCGTATACGATTCCAAAAATGAAGTTATACTTCATCTATCATGCCGCTTAATAAAATAAAACTAGTATCTACTAACCAGGGACTTCCTGTAGGCCATTTCATTGCAATAAAGGCTAGTCGCACTTCAGTTTTGGGTTCGATTCCCACAGCCTTGTCCAACGCGATGGGCTGTTTCCCGTCCTAGAGGTTGTCTTTTTTCTAAAACTACATTACTATAACATTCCATCAATAATATCGAAAAAAGTTCTATCCTTAAACAATACTAACTTATGTCCAACATAATTCATTCCAATCTCTAGGCTTATCTAAAATAGTTCAGTCCATGCTCATATTATAAAGAAAACAATTACTAGAAAGTTTATCTACCTATAATGTGTATACAAGAATTTATCTCACATATATCATAAGATATATCTTGTTGGTCACATTCCAAACATTATAAGGCCTTAATCATGTATTCTCTTGAAAAAAATGAATACCCATTGATCCTTAGTGAAAACATGAATGCAGTTAAAAGTTAACACTTTGCACATACCAAAATCCTCAAAATTCTATATACTCAAACTGTGATATCACTTAGTCCTTATATCAATCATGAGCTCATGAATACTGTCAAAAATTTCATTTTCTCCTTATCCCTTCATTATGCGCATATCATCTAATTTCCAAAATATTTGAATCACTTTTCATAGTTAGCGGTACCATAAATTTATTGAAAACCACGATTGACTAAAACATAAATATTATAATACACCATAAAAGTACCTCAACAACATTATTCTTGAATTCTAATACATAAACACTTCAATCCATCCTCTTCAATGATTGTCCTAGAATAAGTCCTTCCTTGATTTAGAAGTAACTTTTTAGGTCAGGGCATTGATTTGGGTAATGCCCATGTTCTCCACAAATAAGTCATTGAACTCCATAATAGTCTGTCACTCTATGACCCTTTTCTCCACACAGATAACATATGTCCCTCCATTTGAGGTATTCCTCAAGTTTTTTCTTCCCTTATTTATATGTCTCAATCTTCCTTTATTTATTCTCCTCAACATGCGAACATACATAAAAGTCTATCTTCCTCTTATTTGATGAATTAGGCATACCACTAAATTTCACCTTGTTAATAATATATCACGATGACTGATTCAGCATAATCACAATATATTTCTCACTAGGCATTACACAATTTTGTTTCTCATAGTCACCAATTATTCCATTGGATTCAATGTTAACAGAATTCCTTCTCGTTCCCTCCATTGACTAAAACACAAAAATAATTCTGTGAGAGGAAAAAATCATACAAGGAAAATAACATAATCAAGGGAGAGTAACTTCAACATCTAACATATTTTGTTTAACTCTAATATCTTTTCTGTAATTCTAAGACTATAAACTATACTTATACTTAACCTTAGGGACATCCCTAGACATACCTTTGAAATATCTATCGGGATATCACTATAGTTTTCGCATCCTACTTTCCAAAGGTTGACTAAACCTTTCCTCTGATACAAACTGTAGAGACCCAAATCTTGATGTACAAGGAAATTACATTAATTTTGTGGAATACTTAATACATAACAAAAACAGACACCAAAGGACCGTAATAGTTTATTGCCTTTAGAAACTTGGAACATAATATTCTAATCTTGGTGAAAGATCCTAAACATCTCCCATAAAGATCTTTATTTTTTAACTAAAACCGTTCCTTATATCCTGGGGAAAAAACATAGAAAGGGTGAGCTCAAATGCTCAGTAAGGGATAACATAGTGAACATAAAACAATCCATAAACATTTGAAAGCAAAAACTTGAACATGAAATTTAATCATCAAAATATTGAGATAAGACATAAATCGTGGAAGTACGTAAGGCATATATCATAATGGAACATCAATCATGGTAAAATATAATGGCAGTAAAACATGTAATTGTGACAACCATTCAGCACATGTCATGATTTCCATAGTATCCAAGGCATTGCTGCCAAGACCATCTTAATGGACAAAGTCCCTTTCTGAATCGAGTTCACTCCTCGTTTCAATCCTGTAACACTGAACCGGATTAACTTACCATTCCATCCCTATCTATCTCATGAGATATAAATCTTTACCCAATGCATTGGAGGGAGATATAGGCCCCACCATCTCATAATGAAATTATTCTTACTTGTACCACAAAATAAACATAAAACATTCATCATAACCCAAAGAATAAAATGGGTTTCATAAATATCATCCCATCATCTCATAATGCATATAAAAAAATGAAAATTTCATCATAATAAAATTGAAACCATGTAAATCATAGATACATTAAACTTGAAACATACAAATAATAAATATTGTCATCGTATATAGAAAATGGTTTTGATAAAGCATTTGAAATGAATTCTTGAGCAATATATCCTTTCTTCTTCAAAATCATTTTCCATTCACAAAATTCCATGCACTTTTAAAAGTAATGTATTTTGGTGAAAATTTTCATAATATCTGGTAGAGTAAGCTTCATGAAAATGTGGCGTTATGAAATCGTAAAAATCCATTTCCGCTGTATAAGTTTAAAAAAACATTCTCCTCGTACTTTTGTTGGAAAAGTCAAAAGGTAACTCGTAACGTAAAAAAAGATTCATTACATACCATGTAGAAAAAGAAAAAATGGGAAAAAGGAAATTAAACATACATAAAAACACTTTTATAAAACATTCACTTGGATGATAACAATAACCCCAGCAAATACTTACGAATAAACAATCTCGGATAAGAATGAGATTGGAAAGGTTATCCCTTACCTTAGGTCTGATATGCTTCGTACGTATCTGAAACTCCTGTATAATGATTTAAATAATGTCATTGACTTATTAAAGAATCATATTCATTGTTATGATATCATATATGGTTCACTTATTACTTTATATTACCCGTTCTTTTGTAAATTCCATGTTAAAGAGCGTTTTGGGTAAAATCGTTTCATTTGTCATCCGTTTTTTGACTTGTAATTATTCCTATGATTACATAGATCATGATTAATTAATTACATAATATAAAACATGATTTATATATAATATATATTCATAATATACATATATATAATAGATCGATAAATGGAACGATATACACCGTTCATGGAGATGGTAGGTCGTACGTACGCATGAACGTTGTTTTCATTTCCTCATTGAATTGAATGGAATTAATTGGATGACAAAAATATATATATACATAAATCCATTATCATTATTATGACATATATTTCATGATTACTTTTTATATATACATTATAATCATTCATGAATGGTTAATCCTTGAGAATTAATCTCATCGTGTCGTGGAGACGGTAGTCTATACGTACGCACGAGCGATGATATCGTTCCCATAATTATTGAATTGAATTGGAGATGATGATACAATATATAAGAATCAGTATTATGTTATAATAACTATGTATAGATATTCTTTACACCATTATACCCATCCATGTAAGGTGGTTTTGGAAAAAACGGATTACACCACGGCGTAGAGACGGTATTTCGTACGTACGCACGCGCGGTGATTTCGTTTTACATAGGATGGATAGAAGGTGAAATGGGGTTGTTTCATATTTATAATAACATATCAGTAAATCATGGATACTGATTTTTTTACTTCATTATGAAACAACTAAATAATAGGGAGTAGAAGAAGAATGGAACTTGAAGAAAATGGTAGAAGGTATTTCCTCTTTCTCGAAGTGCCTCCTTTAAACTTTCTCTTAGGGATGTAGAGTTTGTCTTTTGAGAAGACCAGTACCTCTAGTAGGTTTCTAAGGAAGTGGGGAAGTGAAATGGGAAGGGTTTGGCCGAGCCTGAAGGCTCAAATTGGTGTGAGGGAGAGAGGGAGTAGGTGCCCTTTTATAAGGGAAGAGAGGGGCACCTTTGGAAATATAAACAATATTAGTTTATATTAAATTCCAACCCCACTTAAAAACATCCAAAATGACACATATCCGAATATTAGATGATCTAGGGTTGTAATATCATCATCCAATAAAATTTAGACATGTTAGGAATTTATTTTAATGATTATCAACTTTATTTATCCCTATTTATCAAATTTAATTTTATTTGTGGTAATAATATTATAAATTCTAAATTATTATAAATAATTACATATGTGTTGTGAATTATCCATAATTTGAACCTTTATGACATTTTAGACCAAATAAAATTTAATTTATAATTTTTTAAAATTTTTGTGATTTTTAAACAATTTTATAATATGTTATGTTTATAAAATAACAATAGTGTCAATTTTGACACTATTCATTTATTTGAATTTCAATAAAATATATACAGACGATATGTTCAAACTAAAAGCTTAAATAGATTCATAAAATTTCATATTTATCTAGAAAATTAGTGGAGCACATTAAATAGTTCATATAATATTTATTTTAATATTTTTAAGATCATTTATTTTATATTTTAATCAATAAAATAATTTCAACATCACTATTGTGTCACAATTAATGATAATTATTTAATCCCTAAAAATTATAAATAAATTCATATGATGTAGATAAATTTATTAGCTTTCTGGAGACTATTCATGTTTGATGTTTCATTATGTTTATCACTAAAGTAAATTTATTATACTTATAAGATTTAAGAATGTGACATGTTGTCACTTTCTTTGGTTTTAATAATAATTAAATTATTTTCATTGAAAAAAGTCCATTAAATGAATCTAATCCGACCCTTAGGTGATATGGGTCGACTTTTATTCATCCAATAGGATTTCAGGAGGTGTTAGGGTAATTTTATAATCTTATATTTACCCTTAATTACCAGATTTACCTTCAACTATGGTAAATAAAATTAAACGTAGTTACTATTCATAATGCCCAAAAATAAAAAGTGGCCTATTAACATAATTTGGACCCAATGATTTAAAATATGGAATTAATTTCTTAAAATTCAAAACAAATAATTTTCATTAATTAATTTAAAATTAATCCTGCTGTTAAGAAAATGGGTTTGAGAAGTTAAAACATTGTCAAAGATTGAAATGTTTTTACCTACGAATTCAATGTGAAATTAATGATAATGACATACATTATATTAAATGGTAAAAATATATTATATTTATACTATATAACCACTCAACATTATAATTTAACCATATAAATTATCTCAATGAAAATAGTTGTTTTTAATTAAAAATTTGCGTACTTTTACTATTCATCAAAAAATGCATGTTATTAGAAAAGTATCAAAAACTTATCCAAAGTAAATTTTTATATCCTGATCCTAGAGAAGAATTTTATTTTGTCAAATTGAACTTTTAAACATTTCAAAAACTAGATTTAATGTGGGTGCGCCATCAAAAGGCGGGAAAACTGCATTTTTTTTAAAATACTTATTTTACCCGAAAATTTTTTTTGTACACATAAAATATTTTAGAATATTTATAAGACGAATAATAATGTTATAAGATTCAAATTTTATTTAATAATATTCATAAATTCTAGTTCATAATAATATTATAATAATATATCATTGTTTAGTAAAACCTGGTATTGCGTACAACACACACTATCGAGGAAGGTTGTGATTGCGTGTAATGCAAGCCAAGTCAGGGTTGTGTGTAGTGCACGACTCCTTTGTTGTTGCTTATAACAAAATACATTGAATATATATATATACTCAATGTTTTGTAGAATAACTACTATCAAACAAAAATGAAATTGTGTGTAACACGATCCAAGATTAGTGTTGCATATACTGCTAGCTAATACGGTGTTGCGTATAGTGCAAGATAATCTTGGTGTAGCGTACAACAGAAGATATGATAGAAATTAAAATGAATATATCTTATAAAATCTCGGGTTGTTACATTATAACCCCCTTAATATGAATTTCGCCCTCGAAATTCAACGGGGTTATAAATCGTTTACTATTCATAGAAACCCACATCGTAAAAAGGAATACTAAAAATTAATTTTAAAAAATAAAGTATGAAAAATAACAATTTCCCAAAGTAACTCATCCCTGGGTTTCTATAGAGGAGAACATAGGTTAAAATATGGATATGGAAGAAAAATCTAACCATCATGTTCTGATAGAGAGTGGTAGAGAACATGGCTATGAAAAAGTCATCAATCAAAAAGCCATAATTTTTGATGATCTAAGGGACCATCTGATTCATTAGAAATAAGAGAACTAGGAAAACATTTTTGGTTTTCAATGTCATTTCCCTAACGATGAAAATTTTGAATTAGAAGAAATACTTACTTGATTTCGGTACAATCTCACTATTGTTTGTGCTTTGAACAATTTACACTTCATCACATAAAGAAATGAAGTTGAATTTGTTATTTGTGAAGTGTTAACAGATCATGTGATAGAATGATGGGTCATTCCATTTGTTTCAAAAATAAGTTTAGCAAAAGTTATCAAATATACATAAGTCCATATATGGTGAGGTTAATCTTATACGATACCAAAAATGAACTTATACTTCATCCATCATGCCTCTTAATAAAATAAAACTAGTTTCTACTATCCAGGGACTTCCTGTAGGCCACTGGTATGCGATAAAGGCCAGCAGCACTTCAGTTGTGGGTTCGATTCCAATAACCTAGTATGACGCGATGGGTTGTCGCCCGTCCTGTAGGGTGTCTTTTTTCTAAACCTACATTACAATAACATCCCATCAATAATATCGAAAAAAAGTTCTATCCTTAAACAATACTAAATTATGTCCAATATAATCCATTCCAATATTTAGGCTTATCTAAAATACTTTGGTCCAAGCTCATAGTATAAAGAAAAAAAATTACTAGAAAGGTTATCTACGAAGAATTTTAATATAAGCATTTGTCTCACATATATCATAAGATCTATCTTTTTGGTCACATTCCAAACATTCGAAGGCCTTAATCATGTATTCTCTTGAAAAAAATGAATACCCATTGATCCTTAGTGAAAACATGAATGCAGTTAAAAGTTAACACTTTCCACATACCAAAATCCTCAAAATTCCATATACTCAAACCATGATATCACTTAGTCCTTATATCAATGATTAGCTAATGAATACTATCAAACATTTTATTTTCTCCTTATCCCTTCTTTATGAGCATATCATCTACTTTCCAAAATATTCGAATCACTTTTCATGGTTACCAATACCATAAAATTATTGAAAACCACAATAGACTAATACAAAAATATTCGAATACACCATAAAAGTACCTCAACAACATTATTCATGAATGAAAATACGTAAACACTTCAATCCATCATCTTCAATGATTGTACTGGAATAAGTCCTTCCTTGATTTAGAAGTAACTTTTTAGGTCAGAACATTGAGTTGGGTAATGCCCATGTTCTCCACAAATAATACATTGAACTCCATAACTGTCTTTCACTCTATGACCCTTTTCTCCACACAGATAACATTTGTCCCTCCATTTGAGGTATTCCTCAAAGTTCTTCTTCACTTCTTTAGAAGTCTCAATCTTTCTTTCTTTATGCTCCTCAACATGCGAACATGTATAAAAGTATATCTTACTCTTATTTGATGAATTGGGCATACCCCTAAATTTTACCTTGTTAATATTATATCGTGATGACTGATTCGGCATAATCAAAATATCTTTCTCTCTAGGCATTACACAATTTTATTGCTCATAGTCGCCAATTTGTCCATAGGATTCAATGTTAACCGAATTCCTTCTGGTTCCCTCTATTGACTAAAACACAAAAAGAATTATATGAGAGGCAAAAATCATGCAAGGAAAATAATATAATCAAGGGAGAGTACCTTCGACATCTAACATCTTATATTTAATTATAATATCATTACTGTAATTCTGGGACCATAACCTATACTTATACTTAACCTTAAATACATCCCTAGATATACCTTAGAAATATCTCTAGGGATCTCACTATAGTTTTTGCATCCTAGTTTCCAATGGTTGACTAAACCTTTCCTCCGATACCAACTGTAGAGACCCAAAGCTTGACATACAGGGACATTACATTACTTTTTCGGAATACTTAATACCTAACAAAAACAGATCCCAAAGGACCGTATTAGATTAGTGCCTTTGGAAACATAGAAAATAATATTCTAATCTTAGTGAAAGATCCTCAACATATCCCATAATGATCTTCCCTTTTTTAACCTAAAACCATTCCTTATATCCTAGTGAAAATAAAACATAAAAATGGTGATCTCAAATGCTCAATAAGGGAAAACATAGTGAACATAAAACAATCCATAAACATTTGAAAGTAAAAACATGAACATGAAATTTAAACATCAAAATCTTGAGCAAAGACATAAATTGTGGAAGTACGTAAGGAATATATCATAATGGAACATCAATCATGATAAAATATAATGGGAATACAACATGTAATTGTGAAACCATTCAGCACATGTCATTATTTCCATAGTAGCCAAGGCATTGCTTCCAAGACCATCTTAGTGGACAAAGTCCCTTTCTGAATTGAGTTCACTCCTCGTTTCAGTCCTGTAACACTGAACCGGATTAACATAATGTTCAAGCCATGTCTATCTCATGAGATATAAATTTTTACCCAATGCATTGGAGGGAGATATAGGTCCCACCCATCTCATAATGAAATCATTCTTACTTGTGCCACAAAATAAACTTGAAACATTCATCATAACCCATAGAATAAAATGGGTTTCATAAACATCATCCCATCATCTCATATTCCATATAAAACAAACGGACATTTCATCATATGAAAAGTGAAACCATGTAAATCATAGAGACATTAAACTTGAAACATACACATATGAAATAATTTCATCTTAGATGGAAAATGGTTTTGATAAAACATTTGAAATGAATTCTTGAGGAAAATATACTTTCTTCTTCAAAATCATTTTCTTTTCAAAAAATTCCAAGCAATTTTAAATTAAATGTATTTTGTTGAAAATAGTCAAAAAAATCTTGTAGAGTAAGCTTCATGAAAATGTGGGGTTATGAAACCGTAAAAATCATTTCCCGCCATAAAAGTTTTAAAAAAACATTCTCCCCATACATTTGTCAGAAAAGTAAAAAAGTACCTCATAAGGTAAAAAAGGAAAGATTCCTTACATACCATGTAGTAAAAGAATAAATGGGTAAAAATAACATAAAACATACATAAATAAACTTTTAGAAATCATGGACTTGGATGATAAAAATAAACCCAGCAAATAGTTACGAATAAATAATCTCGGATTAGAACGATATTGGAAAGGATATCCCTTACCTTAGGTCTGATATGCTACGTACATATCTGAAGCTCCTGTATAATGATTTAAATAATGTCATTGACTTATTACAGAATCATATTCATTGTTATGAAATCATATATGGTTCCCTTATGACTTTATATTACCCGTTCTTTTGTAAATTCCATGTTAAAAAACGTTTTGGGTAAAATCATTTAATTTGTCGTACGTGTTTTGACTTATAATTATTCATATGATCACTTATATCATGATTACATAATTACAAAATATAAAACATTATTTATATATAATATATATTCAGAATATACAAATATATAATATATCGATAAATGGAAAGAAATACATCGTTTATGGAGACGGTAGACAGTACATACGCATGAACGTTGTTTTCGTTTCCTCGTTGAATTGAATGGAATTAATTGGATGACAAAAATATATATATAAATAAATCCAGTATAATTATTATGTCATATATTTCATTATTACATATTATATATAATTTATAATCATTCATTAATGGTTAATCATTGAGAATGAATCTCATCGCATTGTGGAGACGTTAGTCCGTACGTACGCACGAGCGAAGATATCGTTCCCATAATTATTGAATTGAATCGAAGTGGATGATACAATATATCAGAATCAGTATGATGTTATAATAACTATGTATAGTTATTTTTTACACCATTTTACCCATCCAAGTAAGGTGGTGTTGGAAAAACAGATTACACCACGACGTGGAGACGGTATTCCGTACGTACGCACGTGCGGTGATTTCATTTTACGTAGGATGGATAGATGGTGAAATGGGGTTGTTTCATATTTATAATAACATATCAGTATATTAGTGATACTGATGTTATTACTTCATAATGAAACAACTAAAGAAGAGGGAGTAGAAGAAGAATGGAACATGAAGAAAACGGTAGAAGGTATTACCTCTTTCTCGAAGTGCCTCCTTTAAACATTATCTTTGGTCACTAGAGTTTGTCTTTTGAGAAGACCAGTACCTCTAGAAGGTTTATAATGAAGTTTGGAAGTGAAATGGGCAGGGTTTGGCCGATCTTGAAGGCTCAAATTGGTGTGAGAAGGAGAGGGAGGAGGTGCCCTTTTATAAGGGAGGAGAGGGGCACCTATGGAAATATAAAAAATATTAGTTTATATTAAATCCCAACCCCACATAAAAACATCCAAAATTACTCATATAAAAATAATAGATGAGAGAGGGTTGTAATCTCATCAACTAATTAAATTTAGACATGTTAGAAATTTATTTTAATGATTATCAACTTGATTTATCCATATTTATCAATTTTATTTTATTTGTGGTAATAATATTCTAAATTTTAAATTATTATAAATAATTACATATGTGTTGTGAATTTCCCATAATTTGACACTTTATGACATTTTCGACCATATAAATTTTAATTCATAATTTTTAAATAAATTTTTTTTTGATTTTTAAACAATTTTATAATATGTTATTTTTATAAAATAACAATAGTGTAAATTTTGACACTATTCATTTATTTGAATTTAAATAAAATATATACAGAATATAAGTTCGAACTAAAAGCTTTAATAGATTCATAAAATGTCATATGTATCTATAAAATTAGTGGAGAACATTAAATAGTTCATATAATATTTATTTTAATATTCTTAATATCATTTATTAGATATTTCAATCAATAAAATAATTTCGGCATCACTATTGTGTCATAATTAATGATAATTATTTAATCCCTAAAAATTATAAATAAATTCATATGATGTATATAATTGTATTAAATTTCTGTAGACAATTCATGTTTGAGGTTTCATTGCGTTTATCACTGAATTAAAATTATTATACTTATAAGATTTAAGAAAGTAAATGTTGTCACTTTCTTTGGTTTTAATAATAATTAAATTATTTTCACTGAAAAAAGTCCGTTAAATTAATCTAATCCGACCCTCAGGTGATATGGGTATACTTTTATTCATCCAATATGATTTTGAAAGTTTTTAGGGTAATTTTATAATCTTATATTTACCCTTAATTACACGATTTACCTTTAACTATGGTAAATAAAATTTACCGTAGTTACTATTCATAATGCCCAAAAATAAAAAGTAGCCTATTAACATAATTTTTACCCACTGATTCCAAATATGGAATCCATTTTTTAAAATTCAAAACACATAAGTTGCAGTAATTAATTTAAAATTAATCCCATTGTTAGAAAACGGTTTTGAGAAGTTAAAACATTGCCAAAGATTGAAATGTTTTTACCTATGAATTCAATGTGAAATTAATGCTAATGAAATACATTATATTAAATGGTAAAAATATATTCTATTTATAATTTATAACCACTCAATATTATAATTTAACCATATAAGTTATCTCAATGAAAAAGTTGTTTTTAATTAAAAATTAGCATATTTTTACTATTCATCAAAATATGAAAGTTATCAGCAAAGTATAAAAAACTTATCCAAAGTAAATTTTTATATCCTGATTCCAAAGAAGAATTTTATTTTGTCAAATTGAACTTATAAACATGTCCAAAACTAGATTTAATGTATGTGTACCAACAAAAGGCGGCAAAACTGCATTTTTTTAAAAATACTTATTTTACCAGAAAAATTTATTTTGTTCACATAAAATGTTTTAGAAAATTTATAAGATGAATAATAATGTTATTAAATTCAAATTTTAGTTAATACTATTCATAAAGGCTAGTTCATAATAATATTATAATAATATATTGTTGTTTAGTAAAACCAGGTATTGCGTACAACACACGCTATCGAGGATGGTCGTGATTACGTGTAATGCAAGCCTAATCAGGTTTGCATGTAGTTCATGACTCCTTTGTTGTTGCGTATAACAAAATACATTGAATATATATATATACACAATGTTTCGTAGAATAAATACTATCAAACAAACATGAAATTGTGTGTAACATGATCCAATATTAGTGTTGTGTATACTGCAAGCTAATATGGTGTTGCGTATAGCGCAAGATAATCTTGGTGTAGCCTAAAACATAAGATATGAAAGAAATTAAAATGAATATATCTTATAATGTCTTGGGTTGTTACAGGTTTCAAGTTTGTAGTGTGAACTTATAAATCCAAAGTCATTGATGTCACAACTTGACTAGGAAGCGGATCAAAAAAACCAAAAAATGGAGAAGCTCATGCTGGACAGAGATTAGGACACAACTGCTATTGAGGAGGGACATTGGAAAGTGAAAGATGGAGAGAGGACTAGTCTACAAGCCATGATGGAAGTAGAGAAACTTAGGGTGAGTGCAGAGGTTGAGACTGCAAATTTATTGAATCTTTTTCAACCAGTTGAGGAGTCGCACTGATTGTTGGTGCAACATTGTGACTCTGTTGAGCATCTCATGTAAAGGTCATGTCTTTCTTTTGAGGAGATTATTGAGGATGTGGATTCCTACCATATATTTCATATGGAATTTTATGGAACCAATTTCTGTTTGGGATCTTATTAATTTTCCATTCCCTTATACATCATTTTTATTTTAATCAAGTATTAAATTTAATCCAACACGTTAATTAGTAATCTAAAATAATTGAATTAGGCTCTAATTTTTTCTTGATCCATAGGACTCAACGAGCATAGTTCGACTATTGCTGGGGTTTCATGAAAAACCCCCAGAACATTTTCAACTCTTTAATTAGATCCCTAATTTTTTCTTTAGATTGCTTTGCATGGGAATATCAGGTATATAATGGTTGTTGGTTAGGCCGCCCTTTGCAGGTTTTCGACCTGAAAAGCTTTACACATTTTCTGATGGCTCGATGTTTTTCTTTTTTTATCAAACCAGTACTTTACTTTTTTTAATAGAGGTTCCTTGTGCGGATTTTTCTTCTGGAATGTATGGAGTCTTTTTCGGTGGTAGTTCAATGTTCTTCCAATCAAATTTATTACTAATGTTTTAGGTCGAACATATTTGACCAAGCTTTATCGTGTTAGGTCCCTTACACGATATTTGTTGGACGGGAATGTTTCAATATTCCCTAAACATTGATGGGATATTTTTCTTGGACATAGAGTTGTGTTTTTGGACATGCATCAGGATCATGAGCTTTTTTAGCCGTACAGAAGTAGGAAAGGACTCTCCTGGGGATGACCTTCCCTTGATTGATGGCCATTTTTTGGGCAACATATGCAGATCCACCAAGGCATAATGTGCAAAGTGGAACAAATGTGTCCACAGGACACTGGATTTCTATTTACGATGGACTGGGTAGAATTTGCAACATCTGGGATTTATTTTGAGGTATGGGGCCACATTTGGTGGCTGACTTGAGTAATGGTGTCTGAAACATTATGGGCATTCATACCAGCTTTGAGTGGGAAACTGTTCATGCACGGTTCTTACTTGTGTGAGGGAGATCTTGTGAAAGGTCAGCTTAGTTAAGGGTCCATTTCTTTTTTTCTTCGGGGGAATTTTGAAATAGGGAGGAAGAAAATACAATATCTGTTAGTTTTCAAAATCTGGGGGCATGAAAAGACATCGAACTTCTTTCTCCGGTGGCCATTGAGGATTAAAGAGATTTTGAACATTCTGAATACGGTATGTGACCATTGACCAAGGGTTCTCTTGAACAAAAAAGGAAGCATTTTAACTGAACCTATTTTGGGGAATCCTGGAAATGAGTGGGGGAACTATTCTTTTATATGTTCATCAACTTCATGCATATAGATGTTATATCTTTAGAAACTTCAAATGAAACCAGATATGAATCTGGTCTGCATGTTCCGATATATTAAAGATTTGTGTAATGTGGAAAACATAAACCATAAATTTTAGGGACCATAAATAAGGAGGGTTGGAAAAAAGGATTGTAAGCCATTGGGCATAGAGAGATATGAAAGGACTATCATGGGGATGAATTTTTATTTGATTGATGACTGTTTTTTTGAGAAACATATTCAGAGACACTAGGTCATAATGTGAATAGTCAATCCAAGGTATCCACGGGACACTATCCTTCCATTCCATATGTCCTTTGAGGGTTATGTAGATTAAATATCTCTTAGAGCATGAAGTTTGAAATATGGAAGAGGTGTATCTGGACACATTGGAAACATTTGGGCTACCATTTACTCATGGAATGGTGTCCCTTACATAGATCTAACTCGTATGTAGGGATAGTTATTCGTTCCATCATTGGGATACCCGACCATTTAACGTCACATGGCCAGGACGTGGGGTTCCTCTTGTAGGAGGGAACTGTGACATGTCGTTTAGGGTTGTGCTTCTAGGACCAAATTCTTGGGTCATTTTTCCATAATTTCAAGATGTATCCCCTGTTGAAATCACTAAGCTCGCATGATCTATGCTCGGTGTTAGAAATAAGGGATTGCAAGGATTCCGTGTCATTGGTCAGGAATTGAAAAATCATCATTAGAGGGAACTTTTTGGTATAAACCATTATTATGTAGTATAACGTCGTACAAAAAAAAAGATTTTGGCCTTTCACTTTAACGTCGTGTGGTGAGTATGTGATGATATGCAGTTTAGAGTCATGAAACGATGATGACTATACTATCTAAAATATCTTCAATAATTTTAGGTTAATCATAATCAGGATGATCCAATGTTCCATAAATGTGAGTAATGATAAATGGTTTAAACCATAGTCCTAGGGGCTACTTGAATTAAGAGGGGTCACATGGGGCTTGGAATCCATTAGTAGTACTAAGACAGGAAAGGACTATCTTGGGGATGAATTTTCCTTTGATTGAAAGACATTTTTTGGAAAAAATATGCAGTGCCACAGGGGCATAATGTGCGTAGTCAATCAAAGGTGTCTACAGGACCCTGACCTTCTATCTCAAATGGCCTTGAATAATTATGGAGATCCATGTTTTCATGAGGTACTAGTGTGAAAAATAGGAAAGATGTGCCAGAGAGTGTGAGAATACCTAGACCATGATTAACTGTGAACTACTTGGAGCTTCACCATAGGTATAACCCATATGTTTAGGGGGATTCATGATCTTTTAACTTCTCATGACTGTGAGAAATGTGTGAAATATCATAATACTAATGAATGAGACACTCATAACTCTTGTATAATTTCGTAGTTTTATTATCATGTGATAGTACCCTACATGGAATCCCCATACAAGTTTGACCCATGCATGGGGGAAAGGGGCCTTTTTTGCTGGTCTCTAGGCCTGGATTCCGAATCCGAGCATTACTACATATCCTACGAGGGCATCAATCAAGCCACGCATAGTTAAGAATGTTCCCTACAAGCGTTTTATTTATTTATTTGGGACACTTGAAGTAATTTTTGGATACACTTGATACGGGTGTCTGGAAAACCATATTCCTCTACGATTTATTTGCATAAGAGAATCCTCACCATAGATCCTAAGCACAAGTGAGTTATACTAGGTATGAGAAATAAGGAGTGGTAGTAGAGTATCCTTCTCAAGTGTGGGGAGGTAGAAAATATGATGGGGGAATTTTCATTTTCTTTCCTGGGGGGGATGGGACAAGATAATAGATTGAGGCGTCGCTACATATCCTATGAGGGAAAGAATCAATCCATAAATAGTTCTATATGTACCCTATACCGATTTGGATCAGTCCAACGTGTATGGGAACTTTCATTCAACCTTTAAAAGTGGCCAAGTTTATCATGTTACCCCATATTTGACTTTTGTAAGATAATCTCTACCACCAATCCTGATCTCATGGGAGTTATACTCGATGTGAGAAACAAGGAGTGATAAGGGTTTCCTTTATGAATATGGGTCGATATAAGGCGTGATGGAGGCAATTTTTTAGGGGGGATAACAAGGATTGAGGATCGAGGTGTCTCTACGTAATTCTATGAGGGTAAGAATCAAACCGTACAACATTTTGTATGTACCATGTACCTATTTGGCATAGTCCAAAGGGTAGGGGAACTTTTATTCTACCTATCATAGTGGACAAGTCTATCATGTTTTCCCAAAGTTGACTTTCGTAAGATAATCCCTACCCCCAATCCTAATCTCATGGAAGTTATTCTCCATGTGAGAAACAATAAGTGATAAGGATTTCCTTTACAAATATGGGTAGATAGGGGGCGTGATGAAGGCATCTTTATGGGGGTTAGGCTAGGATCGAGGATCAAAGCATTGTTACATATCCTGTGAGGGTAGGAATCAATCTGCACAAAGTTCTGTGAGAGATCTTGTAGTTTATTTTCATGTGATTAAGATGTTTTTCTATGCATTTTAGCATCCTATGGAGGGGACATGTTTTAGAGTTTAATTCCATATTTCAAGGACTTGTTCCTTATAGTTTAATGCCATGTGGAATGGATGATGACACAATGTTTAGGGTTTTAGAGTGTGGACCATGATTTGGGATCATTTTTTAACTCGTATTTTATGGTCTTAAAGTTTTGAGCAAGAAATGGGTTCATGGGATTATTACTCATAGTTTAAGGTCTAGAAGTTTGGACCATGTCTTGGAGGTGATATAACTCATATTTTAGGGTCTTAGAGTTTAGACCATAACATTTAGGGCACTTTTTTTTACTATCTGGTTGTTGGACTAATACCATATATTTTAACGTCATGTGGTCCGGATGATGACTCAATGTTAATTGTCATAGTTTTTGGAACGTGACATTGGAGGCATTCTTTACACATATTTTAGGTTCATTGAGCTTGGACTGTGTCATTGGAGTTTTATGACTTATGTTTTAGGATCATATATCTTGTACCTTAACATGGGGGATATTTTTATGACTCATAGTTTAAGGTATTAGAGCTTGGACCTTGGAATTGGAGATATTTTTATGAATCATTGTTTGTGGTCATAGAACTTGTACCATGACATTGGAGCTATTTTTATGAATCATAATTTAGGGTCAGGGAGCTTGGACCTTGGCATTAGAGATATTTTTATGACTCATAGTTTTGGGTCATAGAGAATGGACCTTAAAATTTCTGTTACACGAAGTATTTCTTCACAAACATCATATTTTTAGGGGCCATGATGAGCTATCTGGCTATTGATATCAGGGTGTACGCTCTACTGGAATTGAACCTATGTATGACATACGGTCCTTCCAACATTGGTTCAAGATTTTTGGGATTTGCCCCAAGTATCATCGTGGTTATGAGGACCAAAAACATTTCTCCTTTGATAAAAGATTGATGGAGAACCATTTTATTTAAGGCTCATCCAATCTGATTTTGGTAGATTTTCAAATTGCACATAGTGTGCACCCTTTTCTCATATAGCTGATCCAATTCATAAAATAGTCTTTGGGATTGCTCGTTCATGGATAGTTGATCACAAATGGCCACATGATGGGACAAAACTTGGATTTTGATAGGTAACACTACCTCTTCCTTGTATACTAATGAGCATGGGGTTGTCCGGGTGGAAGTGCGGGTTGTGGTCCAGTAAGCCCACAAATCATGAAGGAGATTATCTGGACTTGATTTATTATCCTTATAGACCATGTTTTGAAGTATGTTGGACAGAGTCTTGTTGAAAGACTCTATTTGTCCATTGGTTTTCGCATGGTAGCGGGACGATTGATTGGATTTGATTCCAAAATCTTGGTACACCTTTTCCAACTCAACAGAGAAGAAGTTAGTGTCGTTGTCCATCAGTATTGTATGAGGGACACCGAATCTGGTGATCATGTTGGCCTTCACAATGCTGATAATGTTTTTTGCTTCAAATTATTTAAGGGTTATGGCCTCTTCCCATTTAGAAAAAATTCGGTTTATGTGAGTATGAACTGGAAATGTCTGGCTGTAGCAGGTGGATGTGGACCCAGAACAACCATCCCCGTTACAATTAATGGCCAAGAGTACTTGGTTGTGGGAAGTAACTCCGGAGGTCAGTTTATGAAATTAACATTAACATGGAAGGAATGACACTTTTTAATGAATATCGACAAATATTGTATCATAGTGGGCCAATAATACACAAGCCTTAGAATATGTTGAGAGAGCTTGGTCACTGACTGGTGCACTCCACAGGCTCCAGCGTGCACTTCTTTCATGATGACAACAATTTCTTCTCCATAAATGAACCTGATAAGGACTCCGGAAAAGCCTTGTTTGTAGATAACCTTTTCTTGGTTTACTCCATTGTACAAGGAAAAATCGACTACACATCTCCAGACCTTCTCCCTCTCGGTCCTATCTGGTGGGATTTCCACCTTCCAAAGGTAACATTCAATGGGCATCATCCAACCATTGGTATGACCATAAGGATCAGGAATTGGACTAATTTCATCAATTTACTCTGTATTTCTCTAGAAGAATGACATGACCTTCTGGTGGTGAGCAATGATAATGACCATTTCCTCCCAGTCGGGATCGTCCAAAGCTGTGGATATATTTTCCAAAGCATCGACTTAAGCATTCTATGATAGAGTGACACGAGTCAATGTTGGTGCTGATAGGAATTCTACCATCAGTGCTCAAACATGGTTCATCAAGGGAACATATACTTCTTTCATGATAGTATATTCATTGTTGACCTATTTGATTACCATATCTAAATCACCCTTTATTTTTAGGTGTTTTTCATACACCTGGAGTGTCAATTCCATGACTACAATGAGGGCCTGATACTCCACTCCGTTATTCTTACACCCTTCTGAATGCAAGAAAGAGTATGTCTGGATGGCCTTTTCAGGAGATATAATTATGACTCTCAGCCCCAATATGTTGAGTTTGGGATCCTCCGTCATTTTCCCTATCAAGATTCAGGAGGAATCATCAAAGTACATTTCCCACATCTGGGGGTCCTTTCGAACGGAAAACACTTCTCCATACAAATGTTCGCTATCCAACTAGTATATTTCTTCTAAGGGGTTATCGGCAATGAATTATACTATTTTCTGGACTTTGATGGCCTTCTAGGGTAAGTACCGTGTGTTGAAATATTATAAGATGACCACCCATCGTGATAGGTTCCCATTTAGCATGGGACAATTGAGGATATATTTGAGGAGGATTCCTTAGGGGACCAAGTGGACCGCATGGTGTTATAGGTAATGCCTAAGCTTCTGAACTACGAATATTAGGGATGGACTGTTATTTTCAATCATTGAATACTGAGTTTCGGTATCAATCATTGTCTGGATGAGGTAGTAGAGGTTGTTATCACTATCGGAATCATTTTTTTGCATGAGAAAGGCACCTAATGACCATTCTTGGGCAGTTATGTACATAATGAGCAGTATCCCATTGACTGGAGGCATGAGCATCAACGAGATTAAGAGGTTTCTTTTAATATTTTCAAATGCTTATTGGAAATCATCATCCAACTTATATGTAACTCATTTATTCATTATCCTAGTGAAAGGTAAACATTTACCTGTTTGGATAGCTATGAAGTGCTGAATGTAGGTGAGGTTCCCCTAGAGACCTCTCAACTCGGTGGGGTTGTGAGGTAGGGACATGACATGTATTGCTTTTATCGTCTTTGGGTTGACTTCGATGCCGAGATGGCATTTGGCGAAGCTGAGGAATATTCCAGAAGTAATGCCAAAGGCACATTTAAGGGGATTTATCATTAAATTGGTTTTTTACAATTTTTAAGACAATTTCAAGATTATCCAAGTGGTTCAAATGCTATCGTGATTTAACCAAAAGGTAGTTGACATAACACTTGATGAATTTTCCCAAGAAGGGCTTGAAGATGCGATATATGGAATACTGATACATGGCACCAAAATACATTAGACCAAAAGGCATTACCTTGTAACAAAACACTCCCTGAGGGGACATAAGAGTAGCAGCTTATTCATCTCCTTGGGCCATCTGGATTTTATTGTATCCAGAATAACCATCTATATAGAAGAGGGATTCAAATCCAGCCATTGCATCGATAAAAAATTTTGGGATCAGGACTGGGAAGTTGCCTTTTCGGAAAAGACGAATAAGGTCCCAGAATTTAATGCATATTCTAATCTGTCCATTCTTCTTTTTGATAGAGACTTTGGTCACCATCTAGATAGGATATGGGATATCTTGTATGATGTTGGCTTTGGTCATCCCACTAGTGGGAAAACCATTTAACACGTCTTTATTTTTCACATCGGTTTTATATAACCAACGTGCAGTGATGTAAAAATCAATTTATCACGTCGGTTATTTTATAACCGACCTCATAAATCATTGAGAATCACTTTTTTATGTCAGTTATTTTATAACCAAGGTAATAAATACTGAGATTAGCTTTATCACATCGGTTATTTTATAACTGACGTGATATGTCGAATTTCGGTGCTTTATCACATCGGTTATAAAATAAATTTCATGATAAAGCTAATCTCAGAAATTTATCATGTCGGTTATCAAAAGAACCAATGTGATAAAGATCCATTTATCACATGAGTTATAATATAACTGACGTGATAAATTGTTTTCAACGTCAGTTATTAAATAAACCACATTATAAACATAAAAAAATAGTTCACCAAATTTTTTATTAAATAATCTATGTGATAAAGCTTTTAAATGATTTATCACACCCCATATTCAGTCATTCTGTTTTCTTTTATTAGGTGACCTATAACTTGTGTCTATAGCACAGAAAACCATAAAATGATTCTTCCAAGTCATGCCCTCTATCCTTGTTTTTCCAACATCATTCTTCATATTTATTATCATCAGATCTATTAGGTTGACTCGCAACACTCAATTAATCCTCATATGGCTCGGTTTCGTTTTTTATTTTTCATGATGACCTAAACTAATTTTTTGAGAAGTTATTTTTCTTTTGTCTTACTATCATGGTAAGTTTCATAGTGTTCATTTATGCCATGATAAATTAATGTCTTGTAAAATAAACCTATGGAAGTGATATAATGCAAGTTTATGATTTTTGTTTGTTCTATCATGTGTGTGGGCATGTACATGGGTCTTGCAAGGGGGTGGGGTCTGTGCAAGTAAATGGGGGTGTCCAAGGGGTGGGGGCTATCCAGAGGGTGGGGGATATCCAGGGGTGGTGGGATATCCAGGGGGTGGGTGTGTCCAGGGGGTGTTAAATGGGGTGGGGGTGTTGTGCAGGGGGTGCAAGGGTTGTCTAAGGGGTTGGGGGTGTCCAAAGGGGTGGGGTGGTGTCCAGGGGTGAGGGGGTTTTCCAAGAGGGTAGGGGTTTCCAGGGGTGTTGGGGGGGGGGGTTCCAGGGGTGAGTGGGATTTCCAAGTGTGTAAGGGTGTCCAGAGGGTGTCCATGGGGGGTGTCTAGAGGGATGAGTTGTTGTCTAGGGGGTGGGGGATATCTAGGGGGTGGGGTTGGTAGGGGGGATATCCAAGGGGATGGTGGTGTCCAGGGGATGTACAAGGGGGTGGGGGTGGTGTCTAGGGGTGATGGGGATTTTCAATGGGGTATGGGTGTCTAGGGGGTGGCGGTGTCGAGGGGGTGAGGGGGGCTATCTTGGGGGATGGGGGTGTCCAAGGGGGTAGGGGGTGGGGGTGGTGTCCAGGGGGTGGGGTGGTGTCAAGGGGGTGAGTGGGCTGTCCTAGGGGGTATGGGGTATCTAGGGGTGGGGTGTCCATGGGGGTTTGGGGATCTTCAGAGGGGTTGTGGGCTGTCCAAGGGGGGTTGTCCAATGGGGTGGTGGTGTACAGGGGGTCCAAGGTGGTGCGAGGTAGTGTCCTGGGGGTGAGGGTTCTTTCCATGGGGGGGGGGGGGGGGTTCTAGGCAGTGGGGGTGGTGTCCAGGGGGTTGATGTGGCTATACAGGGGGTGGGGTTGTCCAGGGGGTGTGGGAGTGTCCCGGGGGTGTCCAATGGGGTAGGGGTGGGGTGGTGTCTAGGGGTGAGTGGGCTTTACAAGGTGGTAGAGGTGTCCAGGGGGTTGGGGTGGTTTCCATGGGGTGTGGGGGATATATAGAGAGGGTGGGGTGTCGAGGGGGTGTCCAAGTGGATAGGAGGTGGGGGTGGTGTCTAGGATCTAGGGATATCCAGGGGTGGGGGTGGTGTCCAGGGGGTGAGTGGGCTGTCCATGGGGGTATGGGGTATCTTGGGATGGGGGTGTCTAGGGGTGGGGGTGTCCAGGGGGTGCAGCCTAACCGTGCGCAGTGACTGAGTTCTTTAAAAATGTATTTTTACAATTTTCCCTATTATATTTTAACACCAAAATTCCTCTTCCTCTCCTATTTTGAACATGAAACCCTCGAAGTATCCTCCTCTTCTTCTCCATGCATCTCACCTCCTTCCAATGGTGATTCCATTTTTTTCTACATGTAATGGGGTGATTATAATGTATAATATACTTCGTATCCCTCTTCTTCATTATTCCGTTATCTTCGTAGTTGTTCTTTTTCATTGGGTCCTTTGGTATAGGGTTCTTGTTTCTTTGTTTCTAATTTAGGGTTTTTTGTTGTTACGGTTTTTCATGGTATTCCTTGCTCATTTGGACCTTCATGAAGCCATTTTGAGTAGAAATAATTGAAGGAATCTTGTATTGAGGTACTTATCCCTGTGTATTTGTAAAACTCCAAGCTTCCACAGTACAAGTCTCTTTGAATAATACAGTAGTGTGTGTTGTACGCAACTTCGAGTTCTAACACACCACAACCAATCAAACTAGCCGTCAGGAATAGTAATACCCACTTTTTGAATTTTTTTAATTTTTATCATTCAAAATGGACATTATTTTTGGATTCAGAGTATAAAAATTAGCTTACTGTGATTTTTTGGCATTTCTCTAAAAACATTCAGTTTTTTATGAATAGTGAAAAAATACGAAATTTTAATTAAAAACTACTTTTTCAATCAAAAAAATTTATAGTGACAAATTATACTATTGAGTTGTTTTAAATTGTAATTATAATTATATTTTTACCATTTAATCCTATATTGGTCATTGGACTTAATTTCACATTTAAACTGGAGATAAGCAAGTGTTAATCTTTTGATAGTTATTACTTCTTAAAAACACACTTTTTATTTTGACAACGAGAATTAATTTTAAATAAATTTATGCCACTTCTGTGTTTTGAATTTAGAAAATGTATTCCATATTTTGAATCAGGATGTCCAAATTTTTTAAATAGGTGACTTTTATTTTTAGACATTTTGAATAATTACTTCGATAAATATTTTATTTACCATGGTTAAAGGGAAAATCCGGTAAATAAGGGTAAAAAATAATATTATAATAATATTAAATTACCCTAAAATGTGTTCTAACCCTATTGGATGATACATGTACGGCCATAAGAATCTTTGGGTCGATTTTGGGACCCCATGGAGCCACTTGTAAGTGATAATGACACATTATATTAATTCAGGTAAAGTAAATAAAAAATGACACAAGCATATAACTTTTAGAAAAACATTTTTTGCATAAGGATATTCATGTTATCTCTTTGAATATAAATATTCCTTATAAATATAAAAATATTTCATACATAATGGTATTTTATTTATAATTTTTAGACATTGAATATTTAAATTTATTTATGACGCAATTATGATGCGGTATTTTCCTAATTAATGAAAGAATAACATAAATGGTTTTATAAATGTTGAAATAAATATAATTTGAAAGTTTTGATGCCATATACTAATTTTTTAGGTTAATATGACACGATAGGATTTATTAAATTAATTTATTTCTAATTAATTTTTTTTAAGACTTTAACATAAATCAATTATTTAATAGTGTCAAAATTGACATAATGGAGTTTTTAAAACAAATCCTATATTATTAATTGATATAATTTTCCTAAAAATCAATGGTTCAGAAAACATACTTATATAATGATAGGTGTATCATTAATGAACCACTTTGGGTTCTCTAGGAAGTATATAGTATGTTTATTAACTATATAATATAAAAATACAAAGAGACATGGTGAATGTCAAACTATTTAACTAAGAGTTACATCAAAAATATAAAGTTAATATAGTAACCCAAACCTTTATAAAACCTGTTGCTTGAGTGTTTTTATACCCATACTCACATTAACCTTTATATAATCCACTTTTTAGCCATTCTAAATAGAAAATGATTTTATTATAACATAATATTTCTATCCTTTCCTAAGGTTCCCCTCACCCCTCTTATATAAGGGAACTCTCCCTTCCCTCAAATTCACACCTTCAAAGCCTTTTTACTCATCCAAAATCTACCCAAATACCCTATCAAGTATCATACATTCATCCTAGAGGCCTTAATTTAGTCAGAAAGACAACCTATGGAGCCATTTTGATCAAATCAAAAGGAAGAACCTGATGAACATGTAAATATTTCATCACCCCTTTCAAGTTCCTTTCTTCTTACACATCCATTTTATTTGTTGTTTCCATTATAAAATAATAAGTATAGTATCTTATATATACAGTGATATTATTTTAAATATGGTACAACTATATTCATTATTCTATCCATCATTTGAATGACATGTCACCATACGTGTGTACGTACGGCTTGACATCTCCACGTCGTGGTGTAATTGTTAATCAATACATTATTATTTGATTGGTATAATAATGATGTGTAATTGATGTAAATAATAAATATAACATGATAATTATCATTTATATATTATATACCATCCAATTATATCTTATTTTAATATCAAAATAATGGTATTTTCGCTCATGCGTACGTACTGATTACCATCTCCATGAACGCGATGAGATTCATTCCCCATCGTATCCATTCAAAACTAATATGCATTAGATGATTAAAAATAATATTTAAAGACTTGGTATCATTTGGGGTATGAATGAGATACATCCCATACATAACAAATATGACTCGCATAACAAATAATATAAAGGAAAATGAATCTGTTAACACCTGAAATGACGATAATGCTAAGATATTATTATCACAGTAATGTTAAAAGATCACATATGATATCATATTAATGTATATGTTTCTTTTTTAATTTAATAACAATTATTTCACCATTATACAGGATGATAACCTACCCCCTACCAAGGAAAAGTACAGGGTAAGGGTTTATTTCACAATCTCTTCATTATCCGAGATTGTTTATATGTAATTATCTACTAGGACCTCTTTATCATCCACATCCATGTTTCATAAAAATGTATTTAAAACATTTTTACTATTTTATAGACTATGGTTTAAAGTAATTTATACCCTTGATTGACATTTTATAATATGATTATAGTGGAATCTTTCCATCCTTTTCCAAACAAGGTTTTTTTAACCTTTTCGACAAAATAAAGGTATGAATGTCTTTTTTTATCTTATACAGCGAGTGCGGCTATTTTCCACCGATATAAAATCGTCAATGCTTCCCTTACAAGATTATAATAATATTTTTAAAGTGAATTTTTTATTTTAATATTATGTGACTTTTAAATAATTTCAAAAAATATATATTTCTCTCAAATAGGTTTGATTCTCTCTATGTCAACATCCTTTGATGGATTTTAAGCTTATATGAAGTTTCATTTTTATGATACAAAACATACATATTATATTGAAGGTTTTGTAATATGTTTTACTATGGATGTGTTATATTTATACCATTTATGGTTTATGAAGAAAGTATTGACATTTCATATGCTAGTTTTAATACGAATGTTTATGTTATGTTTAAACATGTTCATATGAGGAATGCATTGGACTTAGTAAGTGACAGGTAGAGCCTGTTGTAGCTCATTGATGCATCGTTAGGTCTCATGTGTCAAACTAGTGTCTCAGAACAAGGCCTTGACAATGTGGTTATGAAATTCTGGCATTATGAAAGTGGTTTTTGATATTGAATGTGATTATTCGACTAGTAAAATATCCATGTAAATATGTAAATGGAATTATTTCATTTTTTCCATATTATACTGATTTTCATGTTTGAAATTAATTTTTTTAGTAATACATTGCCTTAAATGTTTATGCTTATTTATGAAAGTTTCTACTATATTGTTATCCTTACTGAGCATCTGAGATCACCCCTTTCTATGCTTTATTTTTACAAGGATGTGAATAAGTATTTTATGACTGACCTATAGGAATAGTATGTGGGGATTTGAATGTGGACTATGGAGACTATGCTGTTGTAGTTTTTCACATTATGATGTAATGTAATACTTTTGAATGTACTAGTGTTTCCAAGGCTACTAAACTAATCGGTCTTTCGAGGCTTGATCTTTTGTGATCATGCCAATATTATGTAATAATTCACCGACTCTGGGCTTCTGGGGTCGGGGCATTAGAATTAGTATTAGAGGGAGGCTGGTACAAACCTTGGAATCTAGATTTAGATAATCTCTAATTAGAGAACATTACCCTAAAATTGAATTTGAGTATTAGTATAGAAGAACATCCAAGAATTTTAGTATTGTAGAGATTTTTTGAGTTTTCCAAGAAATACATCCTTGTCTGCATATGAGCAGGTAGAGATGGCTATGGAACATATGTACCTAAGGGTAAAAACCGAAAACACTACTTTGATCTAGACTCGAATGGGAACTGGTTCACAACAACAGGCCTTGCTGCACTCTTGGTTACGACACTCCCAGGGATATGCTTAGGATAATTCTAATTTTATTTACAAACCATTATGAAGGGTTTATGATTATATACATACTTAATGAAAACATTTTTTATGATTATGTATTATATCCATAAACTGTTCAGTTTATGTTAAGTGTTTTACAAGTTTGGATTTATGTATTGTGATTCATAAACTTATCTAGTTTATGCCATCATATAGAAATGGCACCTAGTGGAAGGAATAGAAACCGAATTAATGCATGCACTCCATGTAGGGATTTGCCTCTTACTCAGGATAATTATAGTGGATCTGGTGATACAATTGGTTCTGATCAGCTTATCACTATACTAGGACAACTCACTCAGGTTATGAATAATATCCTTACCCATATGGAGCACCCTGATCCACAGCATAGAGGATCAATCTTAGATCACTTCATGAGGAAACAACCACCAACATTCAAGGGGGGTAAAAATCCACTAGTAGCTAAGAAATGGACAAATTCCATAGAGAAAATATTCTATGCCTTGGGGAGTAGTGAAAGGGAAAAAGTTGTCATTGCAGTTTACCGCCCCACTGGAGATGCTGATCAATGGTGGTCATTGATTCAAAACCCGAAGGAAGATGATGAAGTATCAAATATGGCATATAGGGAGTTCACAGATATTTTCATAGAAAATTAACTTCCTCATGACCATCAAGTGGATATGGAAAGATAATTTCTGAGTCTAAGGAAAAAAGAGGACGAGAATGTTGCAAAGTATAAGTCTAACTTTACAAGGATAGCAAGGCATGCTATAGATTATATATTTAACCCAAGAAGTAATATTTATCGTTTCATTGATGAGTTAAAACCATTTCTCTGTCGAGCATTAGTCTCACAATCCTTCTCGTCATATGAAGATATTGTCTCATGTGTTATCAAGACAAAAAATGAATTCTCTATGTCTTACGACCTTAATGAAAAGCAAGAGAAGAAGAGATCTTTTGATCACTCTGGGAATGGAAATAAGGGGAATAAGGGAAAAGTTGAATATCTATCCTACATTAAATGTGGGAAGAAACACCCCAGTACGTTTTTTAAGGGAATGGGAGTTTGTTAATAGTATGGTGAAAAAGGCCACCAAGCTCGTGATTGTTAGGGGAAGAAAGAGGATGTCAATGTTGAATGCTACACATGTAGATAAAGGGGGAATTATGTGAATGAATTTCCTAAGCATCAGG
Organism: Viscum album; assembly: GCA_963277665.1. Lineage (NCBI taxonomy): Eukaryota > Viridiplantae > Streptophyta > Magnoliopsida > Santalales > Viscaceae > Viscum > Viscum album. The sequence continues at coordinate 587,581,216 of OY728164.1, read as the reverse complement.
GGAACTTACCTCAGAAAAGGCGAAGGGACCAAGGCCAAGATTATTCCATCACTACTATTGAGGTTGAAGCTTCAAAAGATGTGGTGGAAGGTAATTTAACATTTTACTCAAGTTTAGAAAATTATTTATTTGATTCTGGATCATCACATTGATTCATATCTTCCAAGTTTTCTTGGAATGTTAGATATTTACAATTTGACTTAACAAGGGATTTGTCAGTAAAAACTCCTAAGGGAAGTATCATCACAACATAGTTTTGTGAATCAGTTCCCATTATTGCATAAATTTTCTTTATCTACTGATCTCATCGTCATACCAATGATTGAATTTGATATAATATTTAGTATGTATTGGCTTTCAGACCATGATGAGAATTTTTATTTTAAGTAGGAGGTTACTATTTTTGAGGACACTGATAAAGAACGCATTATCTTTAGAGCAGAATCGTCACCACCAGAATCTTATCTAGATCCACACCCACTAGCTCAACTAATTTCAATTATGGGGTTGGAAGAGAATGAAATAACTGTGGGTGAGGAAAGGAATGTTCAAACAAAGGATGTTCCTATTTTGAAAGAAACTATTGATGTGTTTCCATAATATTTACTAGGACATCCCCCAAAATGAGAAATTGATTTTTTCCATTGATTTAATTCCTAGATCAAGGCACATATCAATGACCCCTTGTACATGAAACTTCTTATAGAATGGCCACTGAGGAATTAGTTTAAATAAAGAAACAAATAGAGGAATTCAGTAACAAAGGATTTATTTTCCCTAATGTTTCTCCATGTGGAGCCCATGTCCTTTTTGTAAATAAGAAAGATGGATCTATGATGTTGTGAATTGACTATAGGGAGATAAATGATATAACAATAAAGAAAAAGTATCCCCTACCTCACATTGATGATTTATTTTAACAAATTATTGGATCTCCATAATTTTCAAATATTGACCTTTGATCTGGATACCATCAGTTATGCGTGAATAAGGAAGACATTCTAAAGACGGTTTTTTGAACCAGGTACGGGCATTATGAGATTAGAGTAATGCCTTTTGGATTGACTAATGAATCCTATGTCTTCATGGATCTAATGAATAGAGTATCCAAGTAATATCTCGATGATTTTGTAGTGGTATTTATTGATGATATCTTGGTATACTCAAAAATCTACAAAGATTAAGAAAACCAATTGCGTATTATCCTGAAGACTCTTAGAAGACATGAATTATATGGGAATTTTAGCAAGTGTGAATTATGGATTCAGGAGATTATTTTTCTTGTCCATATTGTCTCTATGGATGGAATCTTTATAGATACTTATATGACATTAGAAATCCAAGAATGTCCATCAATGAAGAATATAAATGAGGTACATAGTTTAAGTGGTTTAGCGATTTATTATCGACATTTAGTCCTGAATTTTGCCTGGTTGGCTAACCCCTTAACCAAGATCACATGTAAAGGGGTGAAACATGTTTGGACAAAAGAGTGTAAACAATGTTTTTAAGAACTGAATATAAGATTATTCAACGTTGATATCTTGACTCTACCATCGGGGAATGATGGGTTTGTTATTTATAGCGATTCTTCAAAAAAAGGACTTGGTTGTGTCCTTATGCAGAATGATAGAGTTACATTATATACATCACGTCAACTAAAAATTCATGAGCAAAACTATACTACACATGATCTTGAGTTATCAGCTATAATCGTTGATTTGAATATTTGGAGACACAATCTCTGTGGTAAAAAATGTGAGATATATACCGATCACAAGATTTTGATGAATATTTTCTCATAGAAAGAACTCAACATGAGGCAATGGAGATGGCGTGAAATACTCAAGGATTATAATTGCACGATACACTACCACTCGGGGAAGGCAAATAAAGAGGAAGATTCTTTGAGTAGAAAGGATCATGGTGTTTTGAACAAGATGAGTGTTGAAAGGGATCCTTTGTTCATGGATCTAGTAAAAATGGATATGGGAATCACCATGGAAGGTAAAACATCAATACGTTTTCATATGGTTTCCAAACAAACTTTACTAAAAAGGTTAAAGAGTTCTCAAACTGGTGATGAAGAGTTTAAAAAGAAGATTGAAGCTATGAATGATTGGATATTGAGTGACTTTGTTTATGAAGATGGAATTTTGAAATTTGGGAAGAGACTTTGTGTTCCCGATATACCTGATCTAAAAAGGTAATTGATGGATGATGCTCATTGTTCTAATTTTTCTATACACCCTAGTAGCACCAAAATGTATAGTGATTTGAAGAACATATTTTGTGGGACAACATGAAGAGGGGGATTTCTAATTTTGTGTCAAGATGTATAGTTTTTCAACAAGGTAAAGCTAGAAGGCAACAGCCTGGAGGAGTCACACAACCTCTTCTCATACCTGCGTGGAAATGCGATAATATTACGATGGACTTTGTCATGGGACTTACAAATACTCCTAGAAGGAATTATGCAATATGCGTCATTATTGATCATCATACTAAGCCAGCACATTTTCTTGCAATAAGGGAAGATTTACCACTTGAACGTTTAGAAAAACTATATATTAAAGAAGTTGTAAGACTTAATGGATTACCATTATTGATTGTTTCTGATTGTGGTCCCCATTTTACATCAAGATTCTGTAAAAGTCTTCAGAAAGCCAAAGACATTGAACTTATTTTGAGCACTACCTTCCACCCCCAATCTGATGGACAATCAGAACGGACTACTCAAACCATAGAAGACATGTTGATATCATCCTCACTTGATTTTCAAGGTATGTGGGATCAATACTTTCCTCTAGTAGAATTATCCTATAAAAATAGCTTTCATTCATATATTCAGATGGCACCATATGAAGCATTATGCAGAAAGAGATGTCGTACACCAACCTGTTGGGATGATGTTGGTGAAAGAAAACTCGTAGTCCCAGAACATGTGGAGAAACAATGGAAAAGGTGAAGTTAATCCAAAACCACATCAAATCAGCTCAAAGTAAGAAAAAGAGCTATGCAGATAACCAAATGAAGGATTTAGAATTTCGGTTAGGAGATCATGTTTTATTGAAGGTATCTCCATGGAAGTGTGTTATATGTTTCGGTAAGAAAGGTAAATTGTGTCCCAGGTACATTGGACCTTTCTAAATCCTAGAACGAATTGGGGTTGTAGTTTACCATTTGGCAATGTCACCAAGTCTCTACAAAGTTCACGATGTGTTCCAAGTATCACTGTTGAGAAAATATATGGCTGACCCGACGCATGTACTCACCTGTGAGGAATTAGAGCTGGAACCTGATCTATCTTATTGCAAAGAGCCTATCAAGATTTTTGATACAAGAGGACAAGTGATGATAAACTGAACGACTCGTCTAGTAGAAGTTTTATGGATAAACCATAAGAAGGAAGATGCAATGTGGGGACCTGAGGAACTTATGATGAAGAACCACCCGAGACTTTTTATACTGTAATATTCTAGAAATTTTGAGGAAGAAATTATTTGAAGGAGGGGAGAATGTAACACCCCAAGCTTCCACGGTACACATCTATTTGAATAATACAGTAGCTTGTGTTGTACGCAACTTCGAGTTCTAACACACCACAACCAATCAAACTAGCCGTTATGAATAGTAATACCCACTTTTTGAAATTTTATAAATTTTATGTTTCAAATGGACTTCATTTTGGGATTTAGTGTATCAAAATTATCTTATGGTAAATTTTAGGTATTTTTCTGAAAACATTGAGTTTTTGATGAATAGTGAAAAAATACTAAATTTTATTTAAAAAAAAATTTTTAATCAAAATAACTTATACTAATAAATTATACTATTGTGTGGTTTTAAATTATAATTATATTATATTTTTACCATTTAATCCAATGTTGTTCATTAGAGATAATTTCACATTTAAACTGGAAATAAGAAAGTGTCAATATTTTGATAGTTATTATTTCTTAAAAACATGCTTTTTGTTTTGACAATGTGAATTAATTTTAAATTAATTTCTGCCACTTCTATGGGATGAATTTAGAAAAATGGATTTCATATTTAGAATCAGGTGTTCCAAATTTTGTAAATAAGTAAATTTTATTTTTAGACATTTTGAATAATTATTTCGGAAATAGTTTTATTTACCACTGTTAAAGGGTAAATCCGGTAAATAAGGGTAAAAAATAATATTATAAAAATATTAAATTACCCTAACATGTGTCATGACCCTATTGGATGATAAATTTATGACCATGGGCATCTTTGTGACGATTTGGGGACCCCATGGAGCCACTTGTAAGTGATAATGGCACTTTATATTAATTAAGTAAACGTAAATACAAAAAGGACATAAGCATATATCTTTTAGTAAAACAATTTTTACATTGGGTTATACATGTTATCTCTTCGATTATGAATATTCATCTGAAATATAAAAATATTTCCTACATAAATTTATTTTATTTATATTTTTTAGACATTTAATAATTAAATGTATTTATGACACAATGATGTAGTATTTTCCTTATTAATGAAAGAATCAAATTGATGGTTTTATAAATGTTAAAACAAATATAATTTGAATGTTTTGATGACATACACGAATTTTATAGATTAATATGACATGTTAGGATTTATAAAATGAATGTAGTTAGAATGAATAAAGTTTTAAAGACTTTTACAAAAATCAATTGTTAAATAGTGTCAAAATTGACATAATAGAGTTTTTAAAACAAATATTATTTTATTAATTGATATAATATTCCTAAAAATATAAGGATCGGCCAAATGACTTATATAATAATATTTGTATCATTAATGGACCACATGGGGTTCTCTTTAAAATATATAGTATGTTTATTAACCATATAATATAAAAATACAAAGAGACATGGTAAATGTCAAACTATTTAACTAAGAGTTAAATCTAAAAGATAAAGTTAATATAGTGACCCATACCTATCTAAAAACTATTGCCTGAGTGGTTTTCGACCCATCCCCACCTTATAATTTAAATAAAACACCTTTGAGACATTAGAAACCGAAAATGATTTTATTATAAAATCATATTTCTAGCCTTTCCTAAGGTGCTGCCACCCCTCTTATAAAAGGGCACTCCCTTCTTCCTCAAATTCACACCATCCAAGCCTTTTGGATCGTCCAGAATCTGCCCAAATACCCTATAAAATGTCCTCCCTTAATCCTAGAGGCCTTTATTTAGTCATGAATCCATCCTAAGGATCCCTTTTGATCAAATCAATAGGAAGAACCCGAATAAGAGATAAATATTTCATCACATCTTTCAAGTTCCTTTCTTCTTCAATTTCATTTTTCTTTGTTGTTTACATTCTAAAATAAAAACTGCAGTGTCTTATATATACTGTGATGTTATTACAAATATGGTACAATGATATTCATTATTCTATCCATCCTTGTAATGACATGTCACCATACGTGCGTATGTATGACTTATTGTCTCCACATCGTTGTGTAATTGTTATTCAATACATTTTTATTTGGATGGGTATAATAATGATGTGTAATTGATGTAAATAATAATTATAACATGATAATTATTCTGTATATATTATATACCATCCAATTGTTTATTATTTTAATATCAAAATAATGATATTGTCGCTCGTGCGTACGTACGGATTACCATCTCCACGAACGTTATGAGATTCATTCCCCGTCGTATCCATTCTACACTAACATTCATTGGATGATTAAAAATATTGTTTAAAGGATTGATATCATTCTGGATATTAATAATATATATCCCATCCATAAAAATTATGACTCACATAATAAAGAATATAAAGGAAAATGATTCTGTTAACACCCGAAACGACGATAATGCTAAGATATTATTAATAATGAAATGTTAAATGATAATATATGATATCATATAAATGTAAATGAATCTTTTATAATTTAATAACAATTATTTCATCATTATACATGATTTTAACCTACCCTCAACCAAGGAAAATTACAAGGTAAGGGTTTATTTCACAATCTCTTCATTATCCGAGTTTTTTTATATTTAATTATCTACTAGAACCTCTTTATCATCCACATGCATGTTTCTTAAAAATGTTTTTCAAAACATTATTACTATTTTATTGAATATGGGTTAAATTAATTTATACCCTTTATTTACTTTTTAGAATATTCTTATAAAGTAATCTATCCATCATTTTCCAAACAAGTTCCTTTTTATCCTTTTTGACAAAATTAAGGTAAGAATGTATTTTTTTAACTTATATGGCAGGTGAAGCTATTTTCCACCGTTATAAAATTGTCAAAGATTCCCTTAGAATCTTATAATAATATTCTAAAAGTAAATGTTTTATTTTATAATTTTGTGATTTTTAATTTCCTGATGTTTATACAATGGTTTGATGCTTGTTAAATATATATATATATATATATATATTGAAGGATTATGTGAATTGAATCAAGTTACATTCCCATTCAATTAATTTTTGTGGAATTATTTTACATAGCCTTGAACAACAAGTGTTTGATTAAAAGACTAGTTGTCCCTTATAAGCAGTTTATAAATTCCAAATGATGTTTTTCCTTTTCAAATGTGTTTTAAATATTTCATGTATTCCTAAATTGGGTATTAGGATACTTTAGAAACATTTTTCTTTTAAAATAATGGGTGTGGCCCAGTTGGCACTTTTAGAAAGTGGGTTTTCTTGGAAAAATCTCCTTGGAATGTGTCTCTTGCCTTATCATTATTAAAAATAATGTAAATTTCCTTAGTATGGGACTTTAATTGTGCGTTGATAGCCCTAGGGCATGGGGACTTCCTTGGAGTGGTGTTCTGGGGTGATTCTTGTGGTTGTGTGGCTTATGCATGTCTTGTGCTTATTCTTCATAAATGGTTGATTGTTTGATACTCCTCAGATCACCCCAATTTTAGAAATAACATGGTAACTTATAATTGGTAGTGGATTATTCGATAATTCTTACTGCACTAGTTTAATAGTATGCGCTACCTAATTGATCCTTAGTATAAACACTCTCTACACTAGGGATGGTTCCCCTCATTTGTTAGGGCTATTTGATTACATCAGGTATGCCGAATGGATGGATTAGGTTACAATATATTCTTGGTTTTACCCTAAGATCCTATGTATTACCATGTTCTCTGACACTTTTTTATTCGTGGAGGATAATCTAGGGGCCTCATCTGGTATGGTTACATGAATACTACTTAACCATTTCCCTCATTATGTAAAAATTGATTATGATCCCTAATTGTTGTGTGCCTCTTTTGTAAAATTTAATTCATGGTTTTATTTGTTTTCATGAGGATTATTTTCATAAAAACAATTTTTTATTTTCCAGTATTTCAAACTAGCAGCCAATGAATCTTTTACTTAAATGAAATGCATAGGGACAACCCCTACCACCCGAGACACCCCCTACCCCTTTGGACACCCTGAATAGCCCCTACCCCTATGGATAGTCCTTACCCCCTTGGACAGCCCCCAACACCCCCTGGATATCCCCTACCCCCCTTGGACACACCCTTGGTATATATATATCCCATTAGTTGCATTGAAACCATTGGAAAATTTTATCTTCAGGTATTATATACAAACAGTTTCTATTGAATCGTTGGTATAGGGATATTACAATGACCATCATGCCAACAGTGTGTGAAAATGTTGGGGTATTCTATCACAATGGTTTCAGGGGCTATCCCAGTAGTTTCAAATCATTGGGATATGTGTAAGTTTCAGTAGTGAATTTATACATATTTTAATATTTACTCTTCATATTTCTTTTTTACAAAAGGGTGAATTTGGTATCCAGTTGCATCAGGATGTATTCTTTGTGTACCATAATAAGAAAGGATCCATTTTGGATTTAAAATTGTTATATCTAACTATATTTTTAAAAAAAATCATTTTCATGCATATTTTTTTCAAATACACATTGATTTGTTTTATATTTCAAAATGGTTTTACATTCAAATTATGATATTTTTCATATAAGTATATATTTTTATTATCTTAAAAAGATGTAATATTTTTATATATGGTGTTATCTCTCTTATTTCTCTTTCTGTCTTCCCTTCTAGCCTTTAGAGGACCGTAGGGATGAGGAGGACAGTGGTGTTGTATTAGAGGCTTTTTGGTGACACAGTTGCATGTTTCAAACATTCCAGGAGGATGTCATGGACTTGGTTGATGGTCTTCTGGGAATAAATTTTTCAAAATTTTACTCCTTCATACGGTAAAATAGTTTCCACTCCTCTTCCTCATTTCAGTTAGAAGTAGAGACACAATCTACTTGTGCTAGTGGCGGGCCCAACTTGACATGCCTGGAATCCAACAAATTTTACAAAAGCTCCTTGAAAACAAAGCATTTCTAGATGGTGTGATCTATTATCTGATGATATGGACAATAATATGGGTGTTCTTTGAGACCCACTTCATAGGCTCACTTTGGCACTGGCAGTTGCAGAAAATTACAATTCATGGATGTTATGTAATAGTCGCAGACCTGGTCATCTCGGAACAAGTGAAAATTATTTCTTAGTTCTTCAAACTAATTTATTTTATCACTTGTTTACTCATCTTGTCAAGGTGGTGCTGTTGTTGGCTTCCCAGGGGTCCTGCACGGTTTTTTGGGGGCCTCGCGACTGGAGCCGGTGTCGGGGGTGGCTTTGGAGTGATAAAAGCTTCTTCATATTTTCCCATTATTTTCCCAGGGACTGAGGGGGGAACTTCAAACTAAATTGTTGTTCTTTCCAAAGAGTATTCTATCATTTGGGAAACATATGAGAATTCAATAAACCCACTAGTGTTCTTCTCTAGGATGAGCGGAGTTCTCAATTCAACTTGAAGGTTATTGATGCGCATGGAGAGCATATCATCCTAGGGGAGTGGCCAGTTCAAGGAATATGTCAGGCCCTTCCATCTGGAAATGAAGTATGAGAATCTCTTGTTATCACTCTTCTAGAATTTCAGGAGGCCACTGATCGTTATCTTAGGCAAACTCAAACTGAACTAGAAGAGAAATTGTCACCATAGGTCCTCCCAACATGTAATTAAATTAGCTAGCAAGCTAGTATATCATACGAATATTGAGCCCTGCAGGTTTCGTAAAAATAACCTCAGTTTTACAGATTCTTGAGGCGTTGGGGTGCCCATCATGAGGTCATAGTAAGAGTCAAAGTGCATAAAATGTTGTTCCGGGTCCCCCGAGACATTGAATGCTGGGAATACGGGGTTCTCGATGTTTGGGAATGGCAGAACGTTCCTCACCCACATGGGGTATGGTTTACCTTCTGGCTTTAATGGAGTGCATTTCCCCTCCATGGCTTCTTGTAAAACTGTTATCTGCTAGAATGTATTTTTTATCCCTTGATGCATATCATGTTGGGCTTGATCAAGAGCTTGTGTGGAAGTGGCCAAGACCGGGTGTGCTGGTGCTAGTGGAATTTGGGGTTGATACCCAGTTAGGCGTATCATTTGTTGGATTACCTGGATATTTTCTGGATGACTATCCAGTGGGAGAAAATCATGATTTATTTATGGGGCAGGGTTGTACAGACCTCTGAACTTGGTTTCATTCACTGAGATGAGTTCATGTGACATCATCACCTCTTCTAGGAGGACCTTCTAATGTTCCGCTGGGGGAACCAATCTGGTGAGATAACTTCCTCGATGTAGCTCAACATTAATTCACCTGAGATCATAAATTTCTTCCTCCTTCATGGAGTATCTTCCCTTGAGGGTGAGGGATTTCGTCTTAGTGGTAGGATAAGGAAGGTCATAAAAAACCTTGGATTTATTCTTCTCCCTGTTGGGGTTTTGCATGGGAGGTAATATCGGGTGGATTGAGGGGGACAAAGATTTAGGACTGCCCTCTAATTTCGGGGATGCACACCATCAGGTTCAGTTTGGGATACCTCGGGGATGGAACCATCTTCCATTGCATCCTCTTCCCCTATATCATTTCATTTGAGTTTCGTGGGGCTGATGTTTACAATATTCACTGAGGAATACCACATTGGGGGTGGTGTGCTCCATTCCGAATGGTAGGAAGGCTTCATGCACCCTTTATTGAACTTTCTCCTTCCATTCTGTGATATTCGTCGGGTTTCATGGAAAATATTGGCCCAAAGGGAGCTCGAGACCGACCGTATTTTGCTCCTTTGTCTCGGAGGGTGTGAACCAAGATAAGGGATGGAATGGGTAACTAATCTATCCATCGATCTTCCTAGATGGTGGAAGACAGATGTCCGTTGTGCGGGGATTTGAGGTAAAAATGCCCTCGGTCCTGTGGGCTGGGGTTGTTCCTATTCACATGTTGATTCTCTATGGCCGGAATATTTGGTCTTACGAAGCAATTTTGATTTAAAAATTCCCCTAGCTCTGTGGGATGGGGTTGTTCTTCTATCACGGCAGTAAACACTGCTATTTTCACCTTTTCAATTTCGTGTACTCCAATGTGGGTGTAAACCGATTTTGGAATTGGGCCTCCATAGAGTCTATTGTCTTTTGAATACATGGTAACTTCTTGTTAGTTGTCTTTCCTTTTGTGGAAATCATACTGGATGTTCCTGGTTTCCTGGATCAGAAGCTTTTTGATGGCTTGATCTCTTTTGCCCCAACACTTTTGAGACTTACTTCAGGCCAGTTTTGGTTGATTATCCCATCTTTCCAGAGCATGGGTTTCACTTGATTATTGCCTCTGGGCGAGGACATTGTAGGACATCATTTCTAATGGGTCCTGCTGAAATGGATGTGGGGTGAAGTGTAAATCTCCATGTTCTGCCCACCCCCAAATGTTAACTCCAGTTGGGGAGTTTCTAATAAGGTAAAGCAATTTATCTTTTGCATGGAGGGAAGATAGCTCATGTTTTTTTCTTTTGCCATTGTGGATGTGGGTGACTTGTGTATGGGAGGGATTCTCAGACAATTAGATAGTGAAGATCCCCTATCGTGAATACATAGTCGGTGTACCCTTTGTTGGGTAGAATTTTTTTTTCATCATTCATAGAGTCGTGCATATGTTGAGGAGAATTTCATGTGTGCATTCCCCAAACAACTCTCCTGTTATGTTGAAGTGATAAGTGACCATAGGAAAATACATCACTAGTATATTTTCCCTAGATAGATGTCTTCTCACAAGCAATATATCATGTTATCCCTCTTCTGAAGGCTCCTATACTTGATCTTCCCAGCTCGACTGCTTCTTAATAATTTCATTCCAAGCAACCAGGCTAATGGGTGCCTCATTGATTGTTTGATGCCGCTGGGTGGATCAGAAGACAAGTGTGGCCCCTGGCCATCCTCTGGTTGAGAAAGAATATCACTTATTATAGACGGACTGCTGATGTGTCTGACTCCTTTTTGAGTTCCTCGACATAGGAGGGATTTATCACATTCGTTCCAGTAAGGGGAGGAACTTTTTTCCAGTACAAATTTTGATTGTGGGGAGGACCTCGGAAATTGGTGTTTCAATGGAAAGGAAAACTATTGAAACTGTATGCCTGACTTTGGGAATCATCCTTATAAATTATACCCTTGGGAGGACCTTCACTGCAATCTTTAGCAAGGGGACGACCTTCTTGTCACATGATGTCACAGAGGGTAGGACCTTTATAATGACTTTCATTGTCGGGAGGGCCTTCGTGTTGACTATCAATATGTCAAGGACTGCCTTAATGACTTGATACCGGGATGCAAGGAGAATTTCTATGTAGTACATCCTATAGAGGTCCATCAAGATGTACTACACCGAATAGAGGACCTTCACGTTGCTTGGAATTACCATGGGGAGTACCTTTATAATAACTTTTATTGTGGGGAGGGACTTCACAATAACTGTCATCATGGCGAGGAATACCATCATGACTTGATGTCCGACTACCGGGAGAATCGAATCTGCAGCATATACCCCAAGGAGGACCATCTGAGCAAGTGACGGAAAGGTTAGTACATTCTTAATGTATAATCTTTAGGTTGAGGGGAGGGCTAAACTGATGCGCATCTGGAGATAAACTCTTGTGATCGATCATTATTAACCCATAGAGTGATCCCCTGTGGGTGCTCTATGGAGGACCTTTAGAGCTGGTGGTAGAAAAGTTGCAGGGAGGACCTTCACAACTGCTACTACCACATCCATAATTTGGAAATGGAATGAAAGGATCTTGATCCATTATTGATTTATGTTTGACGGAATAAAAAACGACAGTTTCCAGTAGAGCAGGATCATGTATGTGCTCTTCATTTTCTAGTTTCCTTTGGATCTTTTCATTCTTGGGTTCCCTATTGTGGGTAACCAAGGCCATATGTTGTTCGTAATGTCCTTCATATACAGGTCCCTATATTGTTGGGTCCCATGATCTCACCAGTTATCTTCTCCGGTTGCCACCGTATTTGACTAGTGGTCTTCATATTCATGATCGGGGATTTACATCCGCTCACTTGCTGTTGTATTTTTCTCACGTGATTAGTATGCATCTAAATGAATTTGACCCTGATCATATTTGGTTTCCACCATATTTTGATCACGGGCTTGATGTGCATCAACAAGTGTTTGTGCCTGCGTATAGCCTTTTTCCACCCTATTTGGATGGTGGGATTTAAATATATTAGCAGGATTTTGTGTGAGGGTGTTGTTGAGTTCTACCGTATTTAGATGGGGGGATTTTTGTGGATCAATAGATATCCATATCTTCCTATAGTTTTCCTCTATTGCTGAATAGTGGTACCGACGAGCATTAGTAGAAATGTGCATGTGCTCGTATTGTGCCACCCTATTTCTATGGTGGGCTTCAGTGGAGAAGACAAAGTCATATTTCTTCACATTGAATTCCACAACGTTAGTATGATGTATCTTCTCCATAGGAACCAGGGTTATAGCGTGTTCCTGGATATATATACACCACACATGGTGGGCAGCCTGAGTGGCCCGGGTCTCCAGCACATTGGCAGGTTCCCTCGGTATAAGGACAACCTTAGTGGGAGGAGGCCTAGACGTCCAGTGTCCGCGGTGATGCTCTCTTGGTGGGGACCATGGGTAGGACCCTTGTGCAGGTGAGATAAACTCACCATCATTGAATTCAACTGCCTCTCTGAGACAAGGGAGGTTCTCATTGTCACGTTCTAGGGACAAGCTCCCGTAATGATTTGAGATGACCAAGGGGCCACCATGCATTGGGGTTCTGATAGCGGCTGAAGAGGCGGTTTTCAGACCTTTTTCAGACTAGAGGACTTGTCTTGACGCATCTAGTGTAGGGAGAGTACCATTACAGTGGTACTCTTTGATCAGTGTATTGGAAACCCAATGTTGAAGACACTGGGTAGATGATGTGGTCCTGATCTTTGTTGGGGCCCCGACCACTATGGGATCCCTGATATAAACAACTACATGGATCATTGTTATGTCATTTGGATCAATGGTTGCTCTATGGGAACCAGAAATATACATATATGACATACAGACCACAAAACCTCGTCAAAGTAATATTCTTTTAAGTATATTCATATTTGGATATTCATCTTGGCTCCTTCCACTTTTAATTATTTGTGGGGTGAAGGGGCATGGGTGGGGTTAGACTACCACCTTGGCTAAGGATTCATGTCGGGTTTACCATTTTTGTTCCATCTCCAAGGTATCGCGTTTTTCGTGTACCGGGGTGGTCAAAATGGTCCAACATGCAGTGTCCTTTTTTCATTTATTATTGGAGTAGAACTGCCACCTCAGTTAAGGATTCACATCAGGTTCACATTTTTTTCTACCTCCAAGGTGGCATGTTTTGTTCGTATCAGGGATAAAAAATGGTATGACATGTATTATTTTTATGTGTTTTATCATTGTGGTAGAACCGCCACCTTGTTTAAGGATTATTGTTGGGTTTACCATTTTTTTCCGCTTTCGAGATGACACGTTTACCGGCAGTTTATTAATGGTTCGATGAGGATTGTCATGTGTTTCTTTTTCTATAGAGGTGGGTTCTCATCGAATTTACCATTCCTCTGTTTTGACCCATTGAACATCATTATCCATTAATAAAGGTTGAATTAACCATGTGTTAATTATTGTTCCCAGAGGGTGATTTTGTGCGGGTCGATCACTCATGAAATCGGTCGTTCTCAGGTATAACTTCCTCAGATGGTCACCAACAAGTTTATTGGTGGAGCCAAGAACCCCCAATGACCCTAGTATCTAGGATTCATGGACCCTATATCTAATGGAAGGCACTCATTGGTGGATGATTTGGTCAGTGACACATAAGGACTCCATTGGTAAAGATGATGGGAGTTCAGGCTCACCACTCCCTTTCAGGAGAGGATTGTTGCCTATTTTGGGACTTCTTTATAGATTTAAGTCATGTTCATAATTTTTTGAATCCTTGGTTCATTTATGAATAGTGTGTCCAAGGGATACCCTTGGTTTTCAAGATCACTATAAGCATGTATATATTTTTGATGCGATGGAGGTGATGTTGACTTGAGCCATATTATAAAGCACTCTAGAGTTTATCATCATCTAGGGGAGATGAAAGGTGACTTGATGTTGGGTTCTGGCCCAAAAAGAAGGATTCCTATGTATCCATAGAAGAGGAATCAGAACCCATGTAGTTCGGATTGTGTGGGGATTATGCATAGAAACATCCCATTTGAAGGGACATGATTGGGTGGACCCTTTATGGATGGGCACCCTTTGGAGCTCAGGCCTTTTGGTAGGCACCCCACGTATCATGTTGTGTCCAGGAATCTAAGTTCTTGTAGTTTATAATGTTTGGGGATTACGAATAGAAGCTTCCCATTTGATGGGACATGATTGGATGTACCCTTTATGGATGGGAACCCTTTAGAGCCCAGGAATTCAGGTAGGAATCCTACGCATCCTGATTTGGCCCGGAATCAAGGTTCTCATAGTTAATAATGTCTGGATGTTTTAATATTCATAAAACTATAATACCACATGATTCTTGCTCAGTGTGAGAAACCAGAGCATGTGAAAGACTCAACAATGCACATGCCTCCTCCCCTGTTGGTGTGGGAGGGAGAGCCCAGGACGGAAGATGTCGAGGCGAACATGGGTGAGGGTGAGGAATAATGGACCATTCAATTTGAAATGACATTGAAGGTTACGCGACCCTGAATCATAAGATTGGGGACTTATTTTAGTTGGATGGCCTCAAATAATGTTATGGGAAGGTGAGGTGTTTCACCCTCGTCAAAGGGGGGGAGCGAACATGACCACTTCGACTGATCACTATCCCTCCTTGATTGGAAAAGAATGTGATCACCCTTAATCCCTAGAACTTGGAGGTTCATGTTAGAATACCATGGTTGGACTCTAGGTTGCTGAGGGAATGTAGCCTCACAAGAATTCCCAAATCCCACACCTTTGTGGGGAAGGACTTGAAAACTCTACTTACCATGGGTATGTAGACTCAATGGGGTGCACTGATGCACCTAATGGTCTGATCATACATGTTTGGTGGCCTTGAAGGAAGCTTTGGCCTAATGTGAGATGACTGGTTAGAAAAGGGATCATGGAGGACTATATCGTAATGGAGGGGTGAGGTTGGAACTAGAAGGAACAATACCCTAAAACACCCCATTCAGTGTATCAGATTTTCATGTGAGATATGGAAGGATCCAAATATTGTAGCGGTATGCAGGCAGAAGGGCCATCCTCTTACCGATGTGGTACGCCGGCAAGGGTATCTTCCACAATGTAAAAATGTGGTATGTTTCCCACTCTTCCACATTGGGTTATATTCGCATACCGATTTGGTACATGGGGCCAGGTTTAGTCTGCGTAGTGGTACGCTACATGGAGAACCATACTAGAGGAGGGTCTGGGGGATCATCGTTCATGGGGAGTTCATCTGAGAGAAATCATTGGGTCGCGCTTCACTAGTCAAGATCATAGATATATTATTATTATTATTCAATTCCCCCATTATATGGTTTGCAACTGACTTTACCTATGGAGGGAGTGGTTCGTGCTTCGTGCATCGCCAATAAAACAAGAAAAAATCCTTAGTGAAACCACTAAGTCTCCCTCAAGCTTTTATCATATGCCCTTCTCACTTTCTGTCTCCCTCTATGTGTGTCCTCCATTCTTCTACTATGCTCATTTTATAGAGCATCAGAGCAATCATATATATTGATTAGAATACACTATTTGTGGAGGTTAATTTAAGCGATATCTTAATAGGCGGAACACTCGGTAAACCAGGGTTTGTGGAGACTTCGGTTCGCTGTTACAGTTCATAGAAACCCTACCGGTTTGCTTCATCTATGAACTGATGGGTTCACGGAGCAGCACGCTATTCTTTTCCTTGCGTGTGATTCCTTTGGTTGACGCGGTTCACGGTCACCGCATTCAGTGACCATCGCTTTGTGGGCTAGCGGTTCGTGGAACATATTGTGTACCTGATGGATCACGATCCATGGGGTTTGCATACACTTCCCATTGATGGTACATGTTTCACTAGAAATTATTTTCAAACTTTAATTTCATCATGTTTCCTCAGAAGCATGCAACTCAATATGAGTCCATTCACCCTGCGAGAGTTGGCGGAGAATTTTCTTCCATCTACAAAGCGATTATGGGGGTATTTTTTTTCCTTTAACGTAATTTTCAAGACCCTACACCATCATACAATAGGCTCCAATCCTTTCATAATTCTAGAAAGTGGGTCATTATATTCCATCCAAAATGTATAATGAGGCCCATATCCCAAATCTACATAATTCCACTATACTTGAGGTAGTTCAAAACACATTCACAACACCTCAAGGTTCTGCCAACTCTTAAATTGAAGTAAAATATGATCATTATCATGATAGTCCTCCTCATTTTAGTGTGGATATAGATCATGGGGACTCTAATCCTGAAATCTCCCATGGTCATCCTCCCCATGAATGGTTATATCTTCAAGAAAAAGGACATACCCCCATTCCCAGACACCTTTATCTAAGGTGGTTTCCAAATCTCAAACACCTTTCAATAGATAGGTTCTCGAAATATCAGGGTCAACCATGTATATTTCCCGATAAACTTCTGGCAGCAATCCACTCTGGTCAGTAGGAAATCCCAATAAGCTTCTTCTATGGTATGACCCGAGGAAGGCATGTATGTTTGATAAATATGAATCCAACGTTGACATATGGAAAGATTTATCCAAACGCAACTTCCCCATCATGTTCTATCCCCTTTTTGTATCTCACTATGAGATCCCATAAGATCTAGAAAATAAGTACATTTCTTATCTACACCAAAATATAATGGAAAATCCTTAGCAACCAAAGACTTGAATCCACCCTTATCCAGTATACACGGGTTACCATCAAACCATCAAGATACTATATTATTAGCTGGACCTGGACACTATCTCCATGGTCTGGAATCAAGAACCAGAGAAACACATAGAAAATATTGAAGATGATTTCCACCATTACATCATAAATCATTGGAAACTAAAAGATGATGCAACATAATGTATCTATATTCAATTATTGTGAATGTATTGATTGTTACACTTTACGACACCCATAGAACAAGAAATCACGTTAGACAGGGGGTCATATAATATTATAGCCTCCGGTGAAATCAGGGGGACTGGGTAACTCTCAAGCTAGTTGGTCAGTGCAATAGTATTCCCCCACTTCAACGATTTCCAAAACTCATGAATAAAGGTATAGTATTAATGGGATATCATGAATTAGGCCCCTCAAATCAATGAGAATCCATTTCAGACATGGAAGCCAAAGTTGTGATCAACTCAACAACTTCCCGTAAAAAAGGACTCTCGTTATGGGCTTCCATCGCACCCATATCTTACAAAATCATAATTTAACTATATCGATTGGGATTCAGTATCATATACCATAGCATCCATTCAAGAGTGAACCTAGAATGCTATGTTGGGGGAATATCTTCCACCACATCCACCCCTCAGATCATCAATTCCAAAGAGGATTCAAGATATGTCATCATAAAATACAAATGAATCTCATCCCACTAGGGTGGAGGAATTTATATATCAATCACCATCACTGCGATATTCATCCCCTGATATAATCATGGGGAAATAAATAATGATTCGAGATTAACCCCATCCTGATGGGGTAGGATCATTTATATCTCAATGTCCTTCTCGGGGGACATCAAATCCCTGAATGGAATCATTGGATCCTAAAAAATATGATCAATCAATACCAATTATGTCCCCCAATAATTCATATCCCATAGGTCTATTCATATTTTCATCATCATCGTCACTATAGATATAATCATTCTTATCCAGGTTTGGAGGAAAATATTGCCAGCATCCCATTAAATCCTCTTATCACGAGAAAACCCTCTTCTATTCGGGGCCTTTTTAGAAATCATGAATGGAAACTCTCTCAAGGTCATTACTCATAGTACGAGATAGGAGGATTATATGTTGAATTCAGTCATACAACACTAGGGTCGCAACCCAAAATTGCCAAAAATGGCCAGGGGTTTGAGAATCGGCCCTAATGAAAGTGGTGCAGAATCACCCTTTTGCATTGAAAGTAATGGAATAACCACCATTTACTGATACACATATGTAAATGAAATCATTGATAATATGGCATATATTTTGTATCAAAAAATATTAATAGGGACACAACCCATAAAACCTACCATGAAAGGTGGGTTATCTAGATTAACCAACTAAGGCTGCGCACACCCAGAACCAGAGAAGGCTCTGAAACTGAACACCTCCAAATATCAAGTTTCCACCTCTATAGGGGAACACTACCAAAGAAAAAGAGAAATGTGCCGATAAATACTAATCACCACCCTATAGAATGTATGTTCCTTTTATTGAGGAACAATTGTCACAATATGAGAGTGAGATAAAAACTCTTAGAAAAATTAACAAGAAGCTACATAGGGGAAATGTTCCCATTCGGCATCGTACTTAGGATGAGGCATATATTCCTCCTCCCATACATCTATAAAGTTTTGATCTTCTAGAAATAGAAATAACTAAGTGTTATAATGGATATAGATTCCGAAAGAATGTCTACATAAATGTGAATGTTGAAAATGATCATGACTTCCCTCCGTTGTAGCGACATCCTCTCCCTCTCCAAGGATATCATTCAGTCTTAGGATTAATCAATAATCAATGGGAGATGAAGACGGGGCCACCTCATCAACCCCTACCCACTTCCTATAGATGAGAGGATTCCTATACATCACTAACCCCATAGCTTCTTAATGTCACTATGTCGCTACCTACTTGAATGGAATCCATGGAAGGGAAATTAATACTTCTGCATCCTAGGGGAAGTCCTATTTAGAGTGGGTAGATGCCATATTCCCCCTCCCAAGTCTAAAAATCCTAACCTTTTACCTTTTACGGTGAAGGTGACCTCAAACCACATTGTGCACATTTTGTATGCTGATGTGGTCTGATGATGGGTTCTTGAGAACAATAAGTGGAAAAAAAAACTAAGGTGTTTTGTACAGACACAGATAGGGACAACCATTTTTTGGTATAGTAGTCTGCCAGAAGGACTGTTGCAGGATGGGAATAACGTAATCATTGATTATTTTATCATTTTAGTTCCATTTTATGTAAAACAAAAATTATCAACCTAAAAATTTATAATAAATTTGTATATAAAAAGGTTCTAAAATTTATATCAAGAAGGAATTATTTAACCTATTCAATTAGCATCCCTCTCTAAAAGGGGAGATTGATGGATCTATATATTGAAAATATCTTGGATAATCTACAAATACCTCTAATACCAATGAATTATTAGGGTGGGTTCTATGATTTTTTGTAAATGAAAAAAGGATTAGAAGTCATCATTCAGCGAACTTGATCAAAATCTCACCTCATGAACTCGATTCATGGGAAAAGGAGAGGCACAGTAGAAGATGTGGCTATTACTCTGAAACCAACAAAAATTCCAATCAAAGCTTCTAGGTAGGTCCCAAACAACCCAACACCTCATATCTAGTGGCAACAACCACGAAATCTCCCTCATCCAAAATCACATAGAAATCAGGGTCACCTAGGATATGAGGAACGAATGAATAAATAATAATTCTTCTGAAAATAACAAGTCACCAGTTATTCCATTACAACCGTGGATATTAATCTGCTCAAGATACATAGCCCAGGATGAAAAATGAGGTCAACCACGTTGACCATCCCAATTAATTCTATTTCCATAAATTTTTGGGTCACTATATATTAGATTGATTCATCTTCAAATACGTCCCTCATAGTCTTTCCAATTCTGAACAGGTGGTGTTAGATAACTCTGTAGAGTAGGAGTCCTGTATAACTAATTTCCATTCAGAATAAGAGGGTTATTTAAAGAATTTTCTGACCATGGGGGGATGAAAGTTCAATAACTGGATGACACAGAAGAAAGTTGACAGAGCTCATTCCAACCTTAGAGTACAGCTGCACAAACCCACAATATCTCCACCACCCTAGATGGTGACATCAGATATGTATTATGAAGGTGGACATGACCATCAAAATCATGAGGAAAGAGAATATGAGGATTCATATTAAACTCCATTACATGCTCTAACTCTTGAATATTTCTTCCCCACAACATCCGAAGAATGGGCACCACCATGCCAAATAGAACCATCATCCAAAGAAGAGATCATATTTGGTTCTGTCAATGTGATTCCCTTAGCATAACCCCACCATGGTAATGAATATTCATCTGAGTATGAGTTCCCAACACCAAAATGGGGAACAATAGGCTGGATGTTCATGAACCAGGGGTATAGGGGACAACATGGGTATGGTCGAACCCAATATTCCTATCGCATCCCTACAAAGGACATATATGTAGCTGAGACCCTTGGGACATCACTTTTAGAATCCTAAAAAAGACATGGAGGTGTCTCAGAACCCACCATTGGTTTTCCGTTCCTAGTTGTCTTGCATGACTTCCTAGTGGGGGTTTGATTAACAGATCTTCCTAGGAAACATGGAAGGTCTTCATGACATTCACCATTGGAGGCAGATACTCCCTTAGTATCTTTAAAAACACTAGTCTTACCCACCTAAAATGGATCAGCTCTAGATCTATATTTCCAAGAGAAACCCCTCATTGGAATATTTCAACCTCTATCAAAAAGGTATGAGATTTTGAAATAGAAAGCAGTTTTCCCATCCAAAATCTCAATCCTCGATGTGTTTCATTTTTCAAAAGAACTCAGAGATTCACTCATTAAATCCCTCAAAATCCCACAATAATTCAAGATAAAAGTCACTTTATATGAGGTCTATCGAATGGAGACCATTTCTATAGAATGTCATGTTTCCATCTCGTTCATAGAACATGATTAGGAAGAGGTAATCTAGGGACACATTCGACCCCTATATGTTTCAGGTTGACTTGATAATGTTGATATCTAATGGGATCTAATTGAAAATTATCTCTAGATAAATATTATCCTTATTTGAACCCTCTTACATTTTGAATATAGAAAAGGGGGTATGTCTCCAATAAATTTGACCATTCAAGGGTATGCTAAGCATGATCAAAGACCTATCAGGAAGATCAAACTCAAAGATAAGTTTGGGAATCTCACATCTGACGTAGAGTTTGTGGTAAACCAACAAGACACTACAAACATTTTCCATCTCATAAGACCTTGGATTAATAGCCACATGGTGGTACCTTTAACATTCCATCATTTTTTTAAATACCCTATCAATGTAAAGAGTATCATACTACATGGTGATAATCCATGCTTCGAGACTTGTGAAGCCAAATATGCTAAAGAAGGTTTCTATAAAAGTAGAGGAATAAACCAATAGTGGATGATGAAATTTAGGTTAATGCCCCTACCATCTTTGGGGAAAACTTTTAAAATACATGGAATATTCCCAACATTGACTATATGCTCCAAATAAATCTAGTTGAGGTTATAGACGTAGTCCTAGAGGAACATATCCATCATGTCCCCAATGACAGTGTAAGAGAAAATCATCTTTGTCAAATCTCTATAATGAATCTAGAATTAAGAGATGATAATGTCTATTATTATGGACTCTCTATAAGGCCCCAGCCTTAAACATTAACTAATCTTGAGTTATTATAAGATTACACATTGAGGATCTTTTCAGGTTTAGAGTTTTAGAGAATTAGATCATAAAACATGCATTACATTCCACATTTAAACAAAGTGGATACATAAAATATTGTATTCATTTTTCCCATAAATGGAAACATATTTAAAATAAAACATGGATTATTTCTTGACACTTATTTGACACTATCATCATATCATGTACATTTCCCTTGACCTGTGAAAAACATTTCAAAAACATGGGATGAGCATAAAAAGCACAGTAAAGGATATAAAAATATGTAAAGGAAAGATGAGTACATATATACATAAGAATGAAATCATACTTTACCCATAAAACATAAGCCTTTTAACATACCTCATCAAATCAGGAATAAATCATAGAAATCATAAGACATAAAGGTAACTTGAGGCATTCATAACATTTTTACGTAGGGAGTAACCCTCTTGGTTACGTTTGGAATACCCATTACAGTATATTTTCTAAATATCTTCGTAGAAACCTCAACGTTTAACCCCTTCACTTTACCCAATGCATTGGAGAGTTATATCAGGATCACCCGCCCTTAGTTTATCACAGAACCACCCATCTTCATAAAAATTCCCAAGAACCATAACATAATCGTATCACATAAAACATGCATAAAGGAAACATAACATTTCCACTTTTCAATCACAAGATATCAATACAACGCATTGATATAAAAACATTATGAAAACCATTTTCAAGACCAAAATAAAAGATAAGTAAATCAGGGTATTTATTTTTCTTTTAAACAATGTATGGCTTCTAGAGGAATCGGAAACTCAAATAATGGTCACGGCGGCGGAGAAGTCGTTGTCGCCACTTACGTATGACAAAAACATTCCCTTTTATCGTTTAGTAAAACGCTTCGTATAAAAAAAGATTCCTTTTCGATAAATGTTAAAGTCAAAGGGTTTTATACACCGTATAAAATAAGGTTGTGTATAAAACAAAATATGCCTCAATGAAAGGAGATTGAGACGAAGTCCCATACCTCGGGTCTGACTTGACTCGATCGTTCTTTAACCTCCTGAATAATAAACTTGAGTTATTTTCTATTTGATTAAGAACCTTTTTCATGTTCATTATTCCTTTTATTTCACTTATTACCATGTCATGAACACTATGTAATTATTTATGTTAATAAGGGTCGTTTTAACCATCATTGGTACTTGAGTCAAAAATAAACTCTTTAAAATTACAAGTTGTTCATGTATCAATTATATCCAGAGTTATACTCGTGATATAGATATCATATATATCATATATATCTAGTATATACATGAATTTATAATATTACATAACGTTTAAAGGTAAGAAATGAAATGCATCGTTCATGGAGACGGTAAGTCGTACGTACGCATGAACGCTACTTTCATTTCTATTTCGTATTTCATGTAATGGAATTTTAATGATATAAAGGAATATTATAATTCCAGTATAATATCATATATAATATCATTAATTACATCCTTTATACGTCCCACATATGGCATTAACGAATCAAACCACTTTGAGGGGGCGGTAGTCCGCACTTCCTAAAATGAAGATATCGGGTTTACCCATAATGGAAACCATAAAGTTATGCCATAAATGAAAAATAAAGAATATTAAGTAAAACATAAATATATTTTATATCATATATAGATATATTGTAATCTTAATTTCCACCTTTGATGGTGTTAAAAGAATATTGAACAATCATCATTTCGTGAGGCAAAAATTCGCCATCTACAGAAAGAGTATGTTCTTTAACCATTAGATGTAGGTTTGTGTAAGTGTAGCTCGAATCCTTCTTATAACAACATCCTAGTATATGGAAGATACTGGTTTTTTTACAAAATAAATGAATAGAAAGATTTTAGGGGGTTGGAGAAGCAAACTAAAACATAAGAACACAAGAGAAGACACTACCATTTAAATCGGGTAACTCTTTTTGATTTGAGATCAATAGCTTCATTGAAAAGACCTCTGCCCAAAGTGAGGCTTCTAAGAGTTATAGAGGGATGTGGAGAGACAAAATGGGCAGGATTTGGCCGATCCAAAGGCTTTGGAAGTGTGGGTAAGGTGTTAGAGGTGGGGGCCTTTTATAAGAGAAGATGAGGGGCACTCTTGGAAAGTTAAGAAAAGATACTTTGTTATAAAATGATTTTCGGATAGAAAAGGTCCCAAAATTATAAATTTAGATGCTAAGGTGATAAGGGTTCTAAATCCACCCATCCAATAGGTTTTTGACAAGTTTAGGTCTTATAGTTTACATTATATTTTCATTTTATTTAAATCATTAAATAATGAGGTAATCGTTGCATCATCATGGTGTCATAAATAATTTAATTTATTTAGTGTATAAAAGTTATAAAAAAAATATCATGATATAGTAAATCTTTTTATATTTCTAATTAATATTTATAGTCAAAAATATGACTTGTATAACCCCATGTAAAAATTGTTTTAGTAAAACAACTCATGTTTGTGTCATTTTTACTTTTACTTTATATAAAAGGCATTAATGTCTTTATCTTACCCAAGTGGCTCCATGGGGTCCCAAAAATGGACCCATGGGTTTTATTGGTCGTCCATGACACATCAAATAAGGGTAGGACATGTGTCTAGGTAATTTCATATTATTAAAGCATTATTTTTACCTTAAACTACACTAATTACCTCTAATCGCGATTAATAAACATAAAAGTTACTATTCACCAAAAAATTATTTTAATCCCATTGAACAACATTTTACTTCTTAATGACAACCATGTATGTCGGATTTTTGAAATTCAAAACCCAGAGGTGGTAAAATTTCATTTAAATGAAAAAAATCAGTTTTTTAAGTAATACATAGTGGTTTCAGTATTCATCAAAAATTGAAGTTTTTCAGAAAAATACCAAAACTTCACCCTAAGCTATATTTGATATTCAGAATTAAAAAATGATTTCTATTTTACAAAATTCAAAACTTATAAGTTAAATTAATTAATTTAATAATTAATTCCCGCTGTCAGAGCAATTAGCATGTTTTTATGAAACAATAAGTATCAAAAGATTGACACTAGTTTAAGTCCAATTTCGAAGTGAAATTAATTCCAACGTCCACTATTGGATTAAATGGTAAAAATATATTCTAATTGAATTTCAAAACCAATTCAAAAGATAATATAATCATATAAATAAATTAGATTAGAAAGAGGTTTTGGATTAAAATACAACATTTTTCACTATTCATTAAAAAATGAACTTTATCAGAAAATAACAAAAATTCACACAAAGTAAATTTTGATGTCGTTATTCTAAAGAAGAATTTTATTTGGTCCAATAGAATGTATAAGAGTGACCAAAACTATATTTAATTACGGTTCTCCATTAAAAGGCGATAAGTCGACCTTTAGTGAATGTTAGAGTATATATGCCTAAAATTGAATTCTTTTCGTATTTTAAGCCTTTATCCTTTATTGGATAAATGTAAAAACATTTAACAAACATATATAATAATATTTTAGTTATTTCCATTCATTCCCGCCAATACAACAGCTACGTGTTAACTACCATTTAAAATAATATTATTTTATTACTAGTGTGAAACGTAAGATTTCAAAGAAACTCTTTGTTACGTATCGGGTACGCTATCGAACATAGAAACCCCTTTAAAGTAAAATTAATATTTATTTCAAAAATATTAATAAAAATGAAAATTATTCATTCTTTATTTCCTTGGGATGTTACATCCTTCCCCCTTTTGGGAATTGTGTCCTCGCAATTTTATTCATTTATCAAAATAAGTGGGGGTATTTATCTCTCATAGCATTTTTAGATTCCCATGTTGCCTCTTCGACCATATGGTTTTTCTATAAAACCATTACCTGGTGAATTACCTTATTCCGAAACACATGATCTCTACGGTAAAGTATCTGGATTGTTTGTTCTTCATAAGATAGATTCTCTTCCAACTGAACTACCTCTGGGCTCAAAACATGAGATGGATATGGCATATACTTTCTCAACATCGAAACATGAAAAACATTGTGTACATGAGATAAACTCGGAGAGAAATCCACTCGGTAGGCAACTGATCCAACTCTCTCCAAAATTTCATATGGTCCAATGAACCTTGGACTCCTCTTTCTTTTCTTACCAAATCGCATCACATTTTTCCATGGTGAGACTTTGAGAAAAACATGATCACCTACCTCAAAAGATAGATCCTTTCTACGGTTATCCACATAACTCTTCTGCCTGCTCTAAGCTGTTCTCATGTGTTTCTGTATCAGCTGTACTTTTTCTGTCAACTCTTCTACCAATTTTGGTCCCATCAGCTTCATTTCACCCACTTCATCCCAGAAAGCTGGAGTTCGACACCAATTCCCATATAACGCCTCAAACAGTGCCATCTATATACTAGAATGAAA
Organism: Viscum album; assembly: GCA_963277665.1. Classification (NCBI taxonomy): domain Eukaryota; kingdom Viridiplantae; phylum Streptophyta; class Magnoliopsida; order Santalales; family Viscaceae; genus Viscum; species Viscum album. Next base: position 587,554,678 of record OY728164.1, on the reverse strand, counting down.
ACTGTTATTATATGAAAACTCAACCAAAGCAAGAAGTTGGTCCCAAATTCCCTGATAATCAATTGAACAAGCACATAGAATATCTTCCAAAGTCTGAATTGTTTATTCTGATTGCCAATCTGATTGAGGATGAAAATCTGTACTAAAATTTAATTCAGTACCCAACTACTTCTGAAGGCCTTTCCAAAAGTAAGAAGTGAACCTGGGATCACGGTCAGATACAATGGAGAGAGGAACTCCATGTAACCTGACTATCTATTTAAGATACAAACGAGAAAGTTGATCTGGGGAAAAAGTATCTCGTATAGCAAGGAAATGAGCAGATTTAGTCAAGCGATCAACAATAACTCAGATTGCATTATTACCTCGAGGTGTCTTCGGTAATTCCATAACAAAGTCCATTGATATATTTTCCCATTTCCACTCAGGTACTGGTAAAGGATGAAGCATCCCTTTTGGTAACTGTCGCTCTGCTTTAACCTATTGACAAGTCAAACACTTTATAGTAAAATCAGCAATATCCCTTTTCATTCCGTCCCACCAGTAATACTCCCGAAGATTTCTATACATCTTAGTACTGCCATGATGGACTGAAAAGAGAGAACTATGAGCTTCACATAACAAATCCCTCTATTCAACTGTAAATCACACGGCACACACAAGCTCTTCCCAAATCTCAAAACAAAATCATTATCAATATTGAATTCAAAAAACTTACCCTTCTGAACCAGCTCTAACGTTTTCTGAAACTCGCTTCCTTGCTTCTGTGTTTGCTTAATTCTGTCTGATAGAGAATATTTCACTGATACCTGAAAAAAAACAGAAGGACATCCTGCACCAAAAACTTATATGTCAAAGTTCATCAAATCCTTAACCAAAGGATCACGTTCCAATCGCAACATTGTTAATGAAGAATTACTTTTTCGACTCAAAGCATCAACCACATAATTTTCTTTTACCGGATGGTAATGAATTGTACAATAATAATCCTTGATTAATTTTAGCTATCTCCTCTGTCTCATGTTCAATTATTTCTGAGTGAATATATACTTTAAACTTTTTTGATCGGTATATATTTCACACTTTACTCCATACAAATGATGCCTCCAAATTTTTAAATTGAAAACAACAGCAGCTAATTCCAAATTATGTGTAGGGTAATTTACCTCATGAGTTTTCAACTGTCGTGAAGCGTAAGCAATTACCTGATCATTCTACATTAGGATGCAACCAAGTCCTCTCAATGAAGCATCACTGTAGATAACAAACTCCCCATTCCTGGAAGGTAGTGCCAAAACAGGAGAATTCATCAATCTTCTTTTCAATTCCTGAAAACAATCATCACATTCTTTTGTCCAGATAAACTTAACACCCTTACGAGTTAGCTTAGTCATTGGACTAGATAACCATGAAACAATTCTAACAAACCTTCGGTAATAGCCTGCCAAACCATGGAAACTACGAATCTTTGTTACATTTGAGGGTCATGGCCATTCTTCAACAACCTTTTTTTGGCATGATCAACATTTATCCCATCTTTAGAAACAATGTGACCAATGAAAGAAATTTGTTGCAACCAAAACTCACACTTTCTGAATTTCACATACAATTTCTTTTCTTTTAAGGTTTTAAAAATAACCCTTAAATGTCTTTCATGTTCCTCTTTACTTTTAGAAAATACCAAAATAACATCAATGAAAACAACCACAAACCTATCCATGAACTCATGGAAAATTCCACACATTATGTCCATGAATACCGCAGGTGCATTGGTTATCCCAAAAGTCATTACTACAAATTCATAATGGCCATATATTGTACAAAACGCAGTCTTCGTGACATATACTTCCTTTACCTTCAACTGATGGTACCCTGATCTCAGGTCAATCTTTGAGAAATACTGAGATCTCTAGAGCTGATCAAACAAATCATCCATATGAGGCAAAAGATATTTGTTCATAACAGTGATGTTATTCAAGGCTATATAATCAATGCAAAGTCTCATTGAACCTTCTTTCTTTTTGACAAATAAAACAGGAGCACCCCATGGTGATGTGCTAGGTCTAATGAAACCATTATCTAATAAATCTTGCAATTGCTCCTTCAACTCTAAAAGTTCAATTTCAGCCATTCGATAAGGGGGTCTTGAAATTGGCTTAGCATCAGGAACTAAGTCAACAGTAAACTCAACTTCTTGATCTGGTATTATTCCATAAAACTCATCAAGAAAAACATCAGGATATTCATTTAACACTGGCACATCATTAATCTGAACAGTTCCCTTGTTTTCAAAAATGTGTGCAAGGTAACATTCATTTACATCTTTTACAAGTTTCTCGGCCTCTTGATATGTTATCAACAGTAATGGTTCATTATTGTACACAAACTGAAAGTATATCTGAAAAGAAACTTCTTTAGCTCTACAGTCAATCTTAGCATGGTAAACAGAGAGCCAATCCATACCTAGGATAACATCAAACTCTACTAGAGGTAGAACAATTAGGTTTGCAATTAGGTTCTTTCCATAGATAAGCATAAGAAGATTCTTATAAATTATTTTTGCCTCAACATTTCCCCTAGGTGTTTTTACCACAAGTTCAGGAGTCATTTCTTGAGATGGTATTCCCATTTTACTAGAAAAGGTTTCAGAGATGAAAGAGTGTGTAGACCCCGAATCAAACAACACACTGGCATAATCTGAAAAAACAAACAATGTACCTGATACAACTTCATTTGATGGCCCGACATCTACTTAAGTAGTTGCAAAGGATTTCACCACCCCTTTCTGCTTGTAGTCTAACTGCTTCCCATCACTCATGCTCTTTTTCGGACACTCATTTTCATAGTGACCCATCTCATTGCACTTAAAACATTTCACTAATAGTAAATCAAATTTGGACTTACCATCACCTTGATCTTTATCAGTGCAATCACGAGCCTTATGTACCATCTTACCACATCGGTATCACTTTCCAGAATTCAGAAGATATTCCCCATCATGCCTTTTCCCACATTTATCACAAACTGGAAACTTATTTTTCTTACCATCAATCCTTTTTGAAGAATTATTTCCTTTCTCATGCCACCTCGGTCTTATCTTCTGCTGGTTTTTATAGAACACTTGATCATCAGTAATCTCCATTTCCACCTTCTCAGCACATCGAACAAGATTTTCATAACTTTTAAACTCACGAGAAGCCAATTCCCTTCGATATTTTGGCATTAATCCTGAGTAAAAACGATTGATTTTACTATCAAGTTCTCGGATAAAATTTGGAGCATACCTTGCCAATCGAGTGAACCTTTCTTCATAGGCAGCCACTGATTCTTCCTCTTTCATAAATTCCAAGAATTGTTTTCCCATCCTATGTCAAACAGCCTTAGGAAAATAGTTCTCAAGAAACATACCTTTGAATTCATCCCAGTCGAGAGCATCAATCTCATCAGCATCCTTGCTAATTTTAACCATCATCTACCACTGATCTGCCTCACCCTCAAAACAGTAAATAGAAAGACAATCCTTTTGATTTTCTGAACACCCCATGGAATCAAAAATCTTCTCCAGTGCTTTAATCCAACCTTCATCTTGCACAGGGTCAGATTATCCTCTGAATGACGGGGGATGTTGCCTCATGAAATGTTCCACCACTGACATGTTCCTCTACGGTTGATCTGGATGATCTCGTGCATGGATACCACCACCATTTATCGCTTGATTCAATTGCGCCATTACTGCAACAAACTATTCAGTTCCAATTCTGACCATCTCAGGATGCTGATTTGGAAGGTTATTTCCTTTTGTATGCCTTCCTAGCACTACTTCCCTATTTTCTCTACGGAAAACCATTCTGAACAAACATATCTTAGATGAAGCAACATGGTAATCTTCAAATGCTATATCATTTCAATTTGACCATAAAAAAAATATTTTTGGATAATCATTTAATATAATTCTAACTCCTAAATTTATCTAAACCGACCTCTGATACAAACTATAATTCCCTAGCCTTAAACATTACTTAATCTTGAGTTATTATAAGATTACACATTGAGGATCTTTTCAGGTTTAGAGTTTTAGAGAATTAGATCATGAAACATGCATTACATTCAACATTTAAACAAAGTGGATACATGAAAGATAATATTCATTTTTCCCATCAACGGAAACATATTTAATATAAAACATGGATTCTTTATTGACACTTCCTTGACCCTATCACTATATCATGTACCTTTCCCTTGACATGTGAAAAACATTTCAAAAACATGGGATGAGCATAAAAAGCTCAGTAAGGGATATAAAAATATGGAAAGGAAACATGAGTACATATATACATAAGAATGAAAGCATACTTTACCCATAAAACATATGCACTTTAACATACCTCATCAAATCATGAATAAATCATAGAAATCAAAAGAAATAAAGGTAACTTGAGGCATTCATAACATTATTACGTAGGCAGTAACCGTCTTGGTTATGTTTGGAATAACCATCACAGTATATTCCCTAAATCTCTTCGGAGAAACCTCAACGTTTAACCCCTTCGCGTTACCCAATGCATTGGAGAGCTATATCGGGCTCACCCACCCTTAGTTTATCACAGAACCACCCATCTTCATAACAATGCCCAAGAACCACAACATAATCGTATCACATAAAACAAGCATAAAGTAAACATAACATTTCCACTTTTCAATCACAAGATATCAATACAACGCATTGATATACAAACAATATGAAAACCATTTTCAATACCAAAATAATATAAAAGTAAAACACGGTATTTATTTTTCTTTTAAAAAAATGTATGGCTTGTAGAGGAAGCTGAAACTCAAATAATGGTCACGGCGGCGGATAAGTCGTTGTCGCCAAAAACGTACGACAAAAACATTCCCTTTTGTCGTTTAGTAAAACGATTCTTATAAAAAAATATTCCTTTTGGATAAACGTAAAATTCAATGGGGTTTATACACCGTATAAAATAATGTTGTGTATAAAACAAAATATGCCTCAATGAAAAGAGATTGAGACGAAGTCCCATACCTCAGGTCCGACTAGACTCGATCGTTCTTTAACCTCCTGAATAATAAACTTGTGTTAATTTCTACTTTCTTAAGAATCTTTTTCACGTTCATTATACCTTTTATATCACTTATTACTGTGTCATGAACACTATGTAATTATTTAAGTTAATAATGGCTGTTTTAACAATCATTGGTACTTGAGTCAAAAATAAACTCTTTATAATTACAAGTTGTTCATGTATCCATTATATCCAGAGTTATACTCATGATGTAGATATCATATATATCATATATATCTAGTATATACATGCATTTATAATATTACATAACTTTTAGAGGTAAGAAATGAAATGCACCATTCATGGAGACGGTAAGCCGTACGTATGCATGAACGCTACTTTCATTTCTATTTCGTATTTTATGGAATGGAATCATAATTATATAAAGTTATATTACAATACCAGTATAATATCATATATAATATCATTAATTACATCCTTTATACGTCCCACATGTGGCATTAACGGATCAAATCACTTTGAGGGGGCGGTAGTCCGCACTTCCAAAAATGAAGATATCACGTTTACCCATAATGGAAACCATAAAGGTATTCCATAAATGAAAAATACCTAATATTAAGTAAAAAAATAACATATTATATATCATATATAAATATAGTGTAATATTAATGGCCACCTTTGAAGGTGTTAAAAGAATATTGAACAATCATCATTTCGTGAGGCAGAAATTCTCCATCCACGGAAACAGTATGTTCTTTAACCATTAGATGTAGGTTTGTGTAAGTGTAGCTAGAATATTTCTTATAACAAAATACTAGTATATGGAAGATAATGGTGTTGTTACAAAATAAATGAATAAATAGAGTTTAGAGGGTTGGAGAAGCAAAATAAAACATATGAACACAAGAGAAGACACTACCTTTAAATCGGGGTAACTCTTTTTGATTTGAGCTCAAAGGCTTACTTGGGAAGTCTTCTGCCCAAAGTTAGGCATCTAAGAGTTAGAGTGGGATTCGTAGAGACAAAATGGTAAGGGGTTATCCGATCCAAAGGCTTTGTAAGTGTGGGTAAGGTGGTAGAGGTGGGGGCCTTTTATAAGAGGAGAGGAGGGGCACTCTTGGAATGTTAAGAAAAGATACATTGTTATAAAATGATTATCGGATAAAAAAGGTCCCACAATTATAAATTTCTAGGATAAGGTGATAAGGGATAGAAATCCACCCATCCAATAGGTTTTTTACAAGTGTAGGACTTAGATGTTACATTATATTTTCATTTTCATTAAATCGTTAAATAATGAGGTAATCGCTGTATCATCCTGGTGTCATAAATAATTTAATTTATTTAGTGTCTAAAAATTATCAAAAAACTATCATGATGTAGTAAATATTTTTATATTTATAATGAATATTTATCGTCAAAATTCTGACTTTTATAACCTCATGTAAAAATTGTTTTCGTAAAACAACTCATGGTTGTGTCATTTTTACTTTTACTTTAAATAAAAGGCATTAATGTCTTTATCATACCCAAGTGGCTCCATGGGGTCCCAAAAATCGACCCATGGGTTTTCGTGGTCGGCCATGACACATCCAATAAGGGTAGGACATGTTTCTAGGTCATTTCATATTATTAAAACATTATTTTTACCTTAAACTACACTAATTATCTCTAATCGCGATTAATAAACATAAAAGTTACTGTTCACCAAAAAATTATTTTAATCCCATTGAACCACATTTTACTTCTTAATGACAACCATGTACGTTGGGTTTTTGAAATTCAAAACACATAGGTGGTAAAATTTCATTTAAACGATAAAAATCAGTTTTTTAAGTACCACTTAGTGGTTTCACTATTCATCAAAAATTGACATTTTTCAGAAAAATACCAAAACATAACCCTAAGATATATTTGATATTCTGAATTCAAAAATGATTTATATTTTAAAAAATTCATAACATATAAGTTACATTAATTAATATAATAATTAATTCCCACTATCATAGCAATTATCATGTTTTTATGAAATAATAAGTATCAAAAGGTTGACAATAGTTTAAGTCCAATTTTGAAGTGAAATTATTTCCAACGACCACTATTGGATTAAATGGTAAAAATATATTCTAATTGCACATTAAAACCAATTCATAATATAATCTAATCATATAAATAAATAAAATTAAAAATAGGTTTTGGATTAAAATACAACATTTTTCACTATTCATTAAAAAAATGATCATTATCGGAAAAATACCAAAAATTAACACAAAGTAAATTTTGATGTCCCTATTCTAAAGAAGAATTTTATTTGGTCCAATAGACTGTATAAGAGTGACCAAAACTATATTTAATGACGGTTCGCCATCATAAGGCGATTAGTCGACCTTTAGTGAATTTTAGAGTATATATGCCTAAAATTGAATTCTTTTCGTATTTTCAGCATTTATCCTTTATTGGATAAATGTAAAAACATTTGACAAACATATATAATCATATTTTAGTTATTTCCATTCATTCCCACCAATACAACGACTACGTGTTAACTACCATTTAAAATAATATTATTTTATTACTAGTGTGAAACGTAAGATTTAAAAGAAACTCTTTGTTGTGTATCGGGTACGCTATCGAACATAGAAACCCCTTTAAAGTAAAATTAATATTTAATTAAAAAATATTAATAAAAATGAAAATTCTTTATTCTTTATTTACCTGGGATGTTACGCTCTTTCACCCAGGTAGTGATAGAGAATACCCCAAATTTCCTAATTCATCTAAAAATAATTCCATAGACTCACAGGTGGAATAAGAAGAGGATAACCTTAAGAATTCCCCAACCACATTCTAAGAAAGAATCTCCACCACCATTGATCGGATCAGAAGGTAAATCATGGAATATAAGAAGAAATTTATCCTATAATGATTAGTACCACCATAACCCTCAAAGATCAAGATATTTACATTGAATTTATAAAGAACAATTGATATGTGTTAACTAAGAACTATAAATAAATGTCCATCAAGAATCCAGATGTGGCTACTCACCATATCATCTTAACCGGTGAGAATTGTGGCTTTAAATAGGAAATCCATTCAGATGCACCACTCTAATGTCACCAATGTTGAGGTGTAATTTAACAAATTGATCAAAAATAACTTTTTTTCAAGAAATGAAATAAACCATATGGATTTCCAATATCATCCAAATCATGAAAAAGAATGGGAATATTTTTATTTTCATCGATTTCAAAGACCTTAATTTTCACTTCCCAAAAAAAATTCCATTTTCGATCATAGAACACTCGATACATGGAATTTTTGGTTTATAAGACATTTCCTTCATTGGATGTATATTTAGGGTACAATTAAAGAAATATGTCTTCTAATGATGAATAAGACACTACCTTCAGAGCTCCCTGTGGGGTTTTTATATCATTTCATGCTATTTGGATTAAATAACACCATCTCCACAATGTTTTAGGCTTTGATGGACCATTTTTTCATTTTTACATAAACCAATTTGTGGTTTTATTCCTTAAAAACATATTAATCTACCCTAAATCAGTGGAGGATCTTGTAGAGCTCTTGAGGTTGGTTCATGATTTTCATCAGGAGCAATAGATTTATTGGAATCTATCAAAGTGAAATTCTAGATTCATGAGGTTTAGTTCCTATAAAATGTCATTTTTAAACATGGTTTAGTCATGGAACTTAATTAAATCAATGCAGTTCTTTCATGAGAGCCACCCAAGATCTTGTTAGAGGTGCATAGTTTCATTGTATTAGTGGGGTACTATAGGGGGTTTCTGGCATACTTCCCTAGGATTATAGCCACTATGACTACCCTCAAACAAAAAGGGAAACATTTTACCTTGACTGGGTAGTACCATAGAGAATTTGTGGAGTTGAGGCTAAGGCTGGAAAGTGATCCTATTTTGAGACTAATGGAGGAGGTTATGAAGTGCCTTGTATAATATGATGTATCAGGATCTAGGATCTTTTGTGTGTTGATATAGAAGTAGGATGTTTTGGAATATGGGATGAGGTTTTTGAGACCAAATGAATAGTACTAAACAACACATGAACTAGAGAAGGTGATAATTGTCTTCTCATTGAGGATTTGGAGACACTACCATCTGGTAAAGTGCTTCATGGATTAATCATACCATCAAAGTCTCTGGTATGTCTTCACATAGAGAGACTTCATCCTGAGATAGTGTTGTTGGTTATAGTTTCTACATGATTATGACTTTGAGATAGATTATGCATTTGGAAAGGGAAACATTGTAGAATATTTCATTAGTAGGAAGACTAATGTTTGATTGGTTTAGGAGGATTTTGAGCAGTTGGATTCCTTGCAGTTGACCCTTATAGAGAAGGAGGGTGCATCATTTCTTTAATCAATAATTTTTAATCCAATGCTTCTACAATATTTTAGAGAGTTATAATTGGGGGATATTGACTAGGTGTTATTGGGTGACCACATATCCCAATAGATTCACCTGGTTGATTTTCTAAATGAGAGAATCTTGTCATTATTTTTTAGTGATGGACAGTGGTTCCAATCCCGATAGGGGGGAGTGGTGATGAGATAGTCTCACTAAAATCCATTAGGTGTACAACCCAGTGTGTGAAAGATGTAAAAAGTCCTTCATCATCAGTTTTAGTGGTCTGGAATGAGATGGAGTGTGGTTGAATTCATTTCATGGTGCCTCTCCTATCACTATGTGAAGGGCGAGCACTAGGATTTGTAATGTTTGTTACATCCCCTTGAGACCCCATAGTTGAAATGGGATGACATAACCAACGACTTTATTATAGTGATTTCATGGATTGTGAAGGGCCACGATGCCATCTAGGTTATAGTTTACTGACTCACATAGTCGACACTCTTCATTCCTATCAAGAAGAAGTGTTTTGCGGAGAGTTTGAGTAATAGGTACGTACATGATATTTTCTATCCTTCATGGCGTACCCTAAACTATTGTCTCAGAACAAGATATACGGTTCACAAAACGGTTTTGGAGACGAATATAGGATGAATTCGAGTCCTATATGAGGATAAGTAAATCCTTTCACCCCCAGATAGATGGGAAGACCTAGAACTCTCTCTGAGTATTGAAGGATATGTTGAGGGCTTGCTTGTTAGACTTTGACCAAATCTAGGAGGATAATTTTACCTTGGTAGATTTGGTATAAAATAATATCTACCACTCTACGGTCATCATGGAGACTTTCAAGTCTCTATATGGGAGACCTTGTTGGTCCCCCATGTTATGGACATATATTGTTGAGGAATCACTTGTGGGTCCAGATATGGTGTAGGTTATGATGGAGAAGGTCCAGATCATTTGTGAGAATATGAGGACATCCCAAATAAGGAATAAATATAAATAATATTGATGTCTTAGGCCCTTGGACTTTGAGTATGTAGACCACATTTTCATGAGTGTCTTCCCAAGATGAGGATTTTGGATATTCAACCAGGGAGTTGATATTTCCCTGAGGTTTATCAAGCCATTCGAGATCTTATATAGTGATGGAGAGGTTGTTTACAACCTGTTTCCTACACCATAGTTAAATTGAGTCCATGATGTCTTCCATGAGTCACAGTTGAGGAGATACATGCATGATCCCACACTTGTTATTGACTAGGTAGAGATGGACATTGAGGATGGAACCACTTTTAAAAATAACCTGGCGGTGATCAAGGATCGGTAGGAGAGGACCCAAAATAGGTGGACCATCTCCTTGGTTCATGTGTTGGGTAAAAGAAGAGCATGTAGGATGGATCTTGGGCTTGTCATATCTTGATGCGGGCTCAATATCATATGTATTTTTCTTAGTTTTTTCTTTTTTAGGATGAAAATCTTGATGGATGTAAATATGTAGATACCTTTTTCCCTTGTGAGACATTGTAAAATTTATACATATATTTTTGGAGCTAGGAACTGAGACAACATGCAATTCCAAGTCCCGGTGTTCCTATAATTAATTTTTCAAAAATATTAAATTTATTTTTTATTATGCACAAACTAGTTCTTAATGAAAATTGGATAACTCTTAAAATGGAAATCAGATAAGAAATATGATACCATTATTGATTCTAGAATGCAAAGTTTACCCTAGTAAAAACCTAAAAATAGTTGGTGTGGGGCATTCGGATAAAAGAAACTGTGGGAGGTTGCGTTGAGTAAAATAAAAACTAAAATATATTTAATTAATTTAATTAACCTAATAAATATTTCCATTAAATAGATAATTATGGTGATTTTTTCCAAGGTTAGTTGGGTAACCTTGGGACCATTAAGAGACATTCTTTCGATGCTCTATTGGCGAATTGAAATTCAAGGATGATGAGACTCTGGATTAGGGAAGATAGAGACATAGTGAATGAGATGATTCCTCCACTTCAGTAGAAAGAACATTCTTCATTGAAGGATGACACAAAACTAGGTAGGACTCATAAATTCACGGTTTATTCCCCTATTGATTAAATTTATTGATCATGATCGAATATTCTCTTTTGAGTTGGGCTAATTGAACCTTGTCTTAAGAATATTTACTGGTTAAATTGATTTTTCAATTATTTTCTCACTCCAAGTCATCCCAATAGTATCTATTAGCCAATAAAAATTGGAAAATGATTGTTAGACCCGTGATCTTGTGCACTTCTCCCACAAATTCTACATGTTAGTCATCATTGGACCAAAAGGTCGTGATTTGAAATTATTTAGAGGGACTAAGCTTATAGAAAACCTAGATTCAAAAGGGTATTGGGTGTGATGAATGGATTGGATACCATGGATGGAATTTAGGATAAATCATTGTGTAATGGGTTTTTGTTTTCTGGATCTGTGATAATGATAAATAAGGTGCAATGACATGCATGTGGTGCATATGGCGAACCATCAGAACAAATCACTGTCATGTTTTTGACCAATGGATGACCAAAGCGATGAAAATAGGTTCTAACATTGATTTAGGGATTCCTGTAGGCGATATTTGGGGCAGTGAGTTCAAATATATAACTCTATAGTAGATCTGGATATTCTATAAAAAATGCAACTACACACTATGTATTCCGATAGAAACATGGTGTGTATTTCCTTAGTTATAATGGATAGGGTTATGTGGGATTAGAAGTATAACACACTATGGGGGACCACCAAAAGATGTGTGACAATGTAATGTAGGTTCTATATGTACTCTGGGAGTACACAGACATGTGAAAAACCACACACATTCCGTATTCCAATGTACAGTGGAACGATCAGGAGCACAGGCAGGACCCCAGGTGACTGGGGCATGCCATGTAGTCCACATACATTTTGTGTATGGATACATGAGTAGTGATCTATGTACTGTAGGATACACATCCAGGATATGGAATTGTAAAACGCATCATATGGGTCCCCTTACATGCTATGTACCCTTCATTCATTACAAAGAAACATCAACCTCCTGTATCTCCTTCGTTTGGACTCAAATTTTGGCCCACGACTAGCCTATCCTGGGTTTTTTCTCACATAAAACATGATGGTGTACTGTGTAGTGTAATTTGTGATATGATGTGAGATTTTAATTTTTTGTTGATGATTGAGAGATCATTGGTGCTCAGGTGAATGAATCAGTGTGGGATTTCATCAAAGGGGGGATATTTCGAGGGCATCTTGTGCCTCTAGAGTGGTTATAGTTCCAAAAGATTGGAATTAAAAGTCAATCATCCAATTTCATCCTATTTTCCTATGGAACGTTTTGTATAAAAGACTGTCCAAAATTATAAACAGGAGGCTCAAAATATTTTTCATGAGGATTGGTTCTGAGGAACAACATGGTTTCATTCTAGGAAGGCACTTTCAAGGTGAGGTAAGAATAGATCATGATATGGTGGAAGATTTAAATAAAAAATTTATAGGATCAAATATTATAATCAAGGTGTACATGGAAAAGTTTTATTATAGGCTTGACTGGGGATACATTCTTAAATTCAGAGGGGCTTTGGTTTTAGGGATTGGGCTAGCAATATGGCTTTCGGGTGCTTTACTTATCTGTGGCTATCCATTTCCTTCACGAGGAAGAATTTTGGTTTCTTTAAAATGGATCAAGGCTTATGGTAGGTTTGTCTACTATCACCTAACCTCTTTATCATGGATCAGGATATGTTTTCTAGGAATATGAAACTCTATTTGGAGTAGGTATCTATTTTACCTTATAAGAACAGGAAGGTAGTTAACATCATTTATCATTTGATTTTTACTGATGAAATTATCTTTTTCCTTAATGGTAGGAACAAATATATTGATGGTTGTATAAAAATTGTGGGAATATATAGTAGAAAATTCAAACAACAAGTGAATTTAATAACGATCAGAGTTTATATCTCCAATAAATGTGATGGTCGGTGTGCCAGGGACATCCAATATAAATTGGGTATTAATTTGAAGAAACTCCTTATGAGTTATCTAGTGGATCCCATATCTAATGGAAGAATAAAGAAGAGCCTATTTTATGTGATGTTGGGGAAAATTACCAGGAATATTTGAAACTACAAAAACATTTTCTTACCCTTTGGTGATCACATCACATTGATTAATAGTGTTTTATCATCCATGATGATGCATATTCTCTATATCCACAAGGATCCAAAAGGAACCATAGATAAAATTGAAAAAAATTACCTAAATTTATTTGGGAAGATAATGGTATTGTAAAATGTGATCAGGTGGGATGGGGAAGATTGTCTAGAATAATATATTAAGGGGGAGTCAATCTTTGGGATATTTTTTAGACTTTGAAGACCATACAATAAAATCTGTTCTAGGAAAT